>JBBDHG010000039.1:4512500-5112500 GCA_037951165.1 Lophius americanus | reverse complement strand
CATTCACACTCACATTCCTAAATACTCTTTCATGAGCGAGTTAAAGCTTCCTGCTGAAATGGCGTGAAATACGGCGACCATAGCGTCTAACTGGTTGCCATGCTGAACATTATCTGAGCTCCATTGGTGGTGGCTTTGGATCATGCGAGATTTCATTTCAGGATAAACAAACTCAGAATTGACTGAAACAACTTACATCAGTTTTTCTAGAACCAGAAATCCAGAGTTTCTCATCCCCTGATTGGTCAGGCCAGAGCTCAGGGATAAACTCAGAGCTTGCTTCCTGAAATACACCACAGATGATTCAACACTGATATAAACATAATTCTAACTATTATGCTCTGAATGTAAACCAACAAAAGAGGCCATTTCTCTACGCTTGAAAATGTAAAATATGACTTTCTATGGAAATTTAAATGAAAAGAATCACAAAGTTAAATCCTAGAACTTCTTGCTTTGAAGCAACCACCACCGCGCTGCCCAACCACTTTCTAGAAGAGACGTCCGGCCACATCCGGCCCACAAAACAAAAGATAATATGTCATTTCTATAATAACTGGCCTGCTGGTATACAACACAAACACCACAGACACTACAAATCCCAGAATGCACTGCGAGAGTCGGCGTCTCAATAATGAGGGCCAGCGCTCCAACCTGCTTCCTTGTCTCTCTGATGTCTCACTCTAATAAACTTTAAGTCAATCCTCGGAAGAGATGCTGTGGAGTCCAGGAGGGGATACTGGAAAAATGTAAACGCCAAATAAACGTATCAGTAAGCTGCACGCACATGTTGGTAAAAAGAACTCATGTTTTATTTAACTGGCGAGTGCATTCGCGTCCTTTTGCCGTTCAGAATGTGTTGAAAACAAGAAAAACATGAAGTTGTTTACGTTTGATGTGAAATGCACCTGGAGGCTATTCATGCCCATGACATATTTTCTGAGGTGCAGCTGCTCCTGGTTGCAGGAGCAGATACGAGGAGCAGTTTTACTGTGTTATTATGGCAGAGGAAAGAAACGGTTAAATAAGCCCAGCCATTTACCGAGGGGTTATTTAAAGCTCCATTTATTTTATGTTGTTAATTAAAAATATAATGATTTTAGTTAAAAAATATAGTTTTTTGGATGTCTTCTAATTTAATCTATTTATTGGAAATGATTCCTTGACTGACTTCTGATATAAAGGGACACATAAAAATGAATGATGTCGATGTGTCTATTATTTTGAGTTTTATCCATTTTAATTTGTTGATTTTCTATTCCCTTAGTCTTTTTTTATTCTCCTAATTTTATGAAACGATTAAATAAAATAAATATAATTATCATAATTCTTCAAATTAAACATTACTTATTATGCTGTTCTGTTTCCCCTTTTCCAATGAACTGGATCCAGGGCTAGTCCGGAGACAGACCCTGACTTAGCACCATTTCTTTGCTTTTCCACAGCCTAAGCACCAGCTCCTGGCTCTAAAAGCTGGTGCCAGACAAGCACCAGCTCTAGAGTTGGTCTAGAGCCATGACCCAATTACGTTATACAGTGACATAATGACGTAATGACGTAACTCTGACTTGACTCCTTGCCAATGGAATAGCAAACAGGTTCTTCGGAGGTGTGCAAGTTGAAACAACTATGCACTGGCACTAGCACCAGCACCGAACTAGCACCAGGTTATTTTTTGGAGGAATAGAGGTATGTGATTCAGTTGGATGCCTCTGATCTAGAAGCTATAAAGTTAAATACATTAGGCTCAGGTTTAATAATAATGCCCAAGCTGCAGTTTTGGGGTTAACTTGATTTTCGACTTGATTTGAATAATTTCCATTAATCAGGCTCCAAATTAATCACGTACGTTAACATATTAATGTTGACAGCACTAGTTTGTATGGATGTGTTGTACTATCCAATCATACTGTAGCTGCATGTA
This sequence comes from Lophius americanus, assembly GCA_037951165.1. Taxonomy (NCBI): domain Eukaryota; kingdom Metazoa; phylum Chordata; class Actinopteri; order Lophiiformes; family Lophiidae; genus Lophius; species Lophius americanus. The sequence goes on along the minus strand of JBBDHG010000039.1, from coordinate 5,110,576 downwards.
TAGATTGGATCTGTGAGGTTCTGAGGGGCATCTAACACATCCAGCCCGTCCTCCGGAACTGGACTAAACAATCTCGTGTTTTCTAATCTTTTCCTTATCGTAATCTTATTCCGCGGAGAAAAAGGCTCGAGGACTCGGTCACCTGTGTGGTTAGTAATCCTATCGCTGGTGTCGTGGCGGACGTCCATTCAGAACGTGTAAGGAGTCAAGGGGAGTCTGGAGGGACGCTCGAGGCTGTTGTCCTTTGTCAGCTGCTGCTCCTCTGGTTTACGCCGACATCGACAACATGAGGGAACGGTGGGGAAGGACGATCGGGGAATTACTTGCACAACGCAGGGGTTTGGGGACTTTTCGGGCATATACCCGTACTGTCTAGTTCTGAACATGTAGGCATAAATGTAACATTGACTTTGGTTCCCAGAACACCTCCATCCCATCTTCACTCCATCTCAAGTGTTCAAGGGAGACCTCTTCCATTTTCATCCCTCCTCTGAAATAGAAGGGGGAGGGAAAATTATGAAGCTGACCTTCCTGCTTTATCTTCTCTTCATCTCGCAGATGGACCTCTGAAGATGCCCCTCTTCCAGCTCATCCCCTCCCACAGACAACTGGTTTTCCACGGAGACCGTCTTCCCCTGCAGTGCACCGCCTCCTACCTGGACCAGTCGGTGGAACTGTGGTGGCGCCACAACGGACGCGTCGTGACCACGCAGGAGGACCGAGGCATCTATGTGGAGGAGACCCTGCTTCATGATTGCTGCCTATTGACCAGGTACGTACAGAGGAGGGAGGAGGAGGAGGGGGAGGGGGAGGTGCGGAGGGAGGAATGTGTGGTTAAAGCTGATTAGCCGTTGAATGGCCCGGTGCACATTTACCCAAGTTCAGCCGTGTAGATAAAGTCAATATGCACATGCAAATAAACTCAGATATACAAATGTGCACATGCAACACACACACAGACACACACACACACACACACACACAGAGACACACACACACACACACACACAGACACACACACACACACACACACACACACACAGACACCCCTCGCTCTCCCACAGGAGCTGTGGTTTACTTTTTCTTAGTGGCGCCCTTGATAAGTATCTGAAAGGACAGGACAAAATTGGCTTGGCAGCACGCCAACACCTCGGAGCGATCTGTGTCGTCTCCAGAGGTTGTCTGTCCGGTTGCTCCCTCAGCGCCTGCTGAGCCCGAGCTGGTCACACATTTAAAAGGACAAGGTGCTGAATCATAATTGAGGTGATAAAGTAGAGAGGCAACACTGGCTTTGCTAATTTTACTGATGGATGAAGTGGATGCAAGGCTCCGCCCACTTCCTGCCATTATGTTCTTGGAAGTGTGTGTGTGCGTGTGTGTGTGTGTGTGTGTGACATGACCCATAAATATTGATGAGGTGCTGACAGAAAATTGTATCCCTGTGCCAACCGGACCATATTGCATCTTGTTGTGTATTCCATGACAAGGTATGTTCCTCCCCAGACTGCCAACACCAGACATAGTCAATCATTTAAATGTTCATTGTGTGCGAGCGAGTTCACTGTTCTGCATGAGCCATGTGGGGAATCACCCGGGCCGAACAATTTCCTGACAGGGTAGCGGGTGAACTTTTAGAATTCATTCACAACGAGCGTGTTTCCAGCTTGAACTTCTAAATTGTTTCTAAAGTTTTTTTTTTTTCATATAATAGCTCCACCCCTAGTGAGTAAAATATGAATTATTACAGTAAATGTGATATATAAAATATACATCTCCCCGAAGCGATTCATATTCACCAAATTGGTCCAAATCAGTTTAAAAAACAGTGTTTCTCCATTAAATCGCTCCCCCTAGTGGGTAAAATATGAACTATTAGAGTAAAATATCATCATTGCACTAAGGTCTATCTGGGTATAAATGGAAAAATGATCCTTGAAATTGTTTTGCATTAGAAAATGTAACTCTACAGCAGAGTTAGGTCTCCTTTTTTTTTGGGTTGAAGATTATTTCCTGTTTACGAAGGAAATCCAAAATATGAGCCTTTAGGGCTTAAGGGGTTGAAGTGTGAGAAAGAAGAGAATCATTCTGTACTATATATCCCTCGGGGCAGTTATGGCTGAGGAGCCGTCTTCATCTCTTGGTTGATGTTTCATCATTTCAAGCGAGATACTGACCTGCTGATACGGTCATTGTTCCACTGGTGGGTGAATGCTGGCATGATTGATTGAATGCCGACTCACGCCGTGAAGAACTTTCGAGGCTAGAGTGCCGTTGTATGAGAGCAACCTATCCAGCATATTTTCCACCTCTGTGTCCCAATGGAACGTGGGGAATTTTTTCTCCCAATTTTGATCAGGACCCCAATTACGTGCTGTTTTTCCTTTTGTATACACAAATAAAGTAATGTTCTCCTGAAACGAAAAACCGGTTCGGATCGTGTTGTTCTTGGCACTAGGCACGTCTCCCTGCTGTAGGAAACCCTGTAAGGAGCACACACACAAACACACACACACAAACACACACACACAAACACACACGCACACACACAGCGTCCATTAGCTGATGAGTGTGCGCCGCAGCGCCGTCCAACTAAAACATTCTGCCCGGTCCAGGCTGCACTTCGCCCTTTGCCCCCGAGCCGCATCTTAAATCACCGCGTTGAGGGAGACGTGTGGGAGGAATTGAAGTTCCTGTTACTTCACCGCTCCAGCGCTCGTTAAGGAAAAAGAAACGTTATGGCCTTTGACGCCGCCGATGTTCCTTCAGCCGCTGAGGGCGATATATTAGCGGTCCCGGCCCGTGTTGATGTCGCTCACCTTGGATTGATGCGCTCCCTTCCCAGTAAGAATCCAACCTGCGAGCCCCTTCGGAGGGGGGCGACTGAACACACAGGATTTAGTGCAGGCTTAAATCCCTCATCCGGATTTGTCGCACACTGCTGCGGGAGTGTGAGCGGAGATGCCAAAAGCCCGAGCGAGGAGACCCTCGCTGAAGGTGAAGCCCAAAAATGTTTCATGGCTGTTTTCTATACTCTGCTTATCCGGCTGTAGGCCGAATCAGGCAAAGAGCCAGTGTGGATATTCAAAAAGCAGCTTTCACTCCTTCAAACAGGCATTACAGTGTCAAATATACTTAGTACATTTTGTATTTTTGTCTCTTTAAATTCCTTCCCAATGTCAAACTGTTCCGTCTCATCAAAGCCCGGCTCAGGTGGGCCGTTTAGCCGATCCGTTTACTTACGCTGAAAGTGAACTTCAACGGGAAAAAAAAAGAAAGGCCCCATGAGGTCTAATGATTCTGAGAGGAGGGCCAGACTCCTGCCGAGTAACGGTGTCAGGCCAGACTCCCAGTATTAGCCGAGTGTGATTCATGTTTCATCAATCAAACCTTTAATGCCCTCCGGCGAGCTTCCGCAGACACTCTGGATATATCTTTCTGAATCCTCTCCAATTTTAATCAGGCTAATCTCGCACAAAATTATGGACCTTGTTTTTGGAGAAATTACCGAAGGCAGGGGAAATGGGTCTCTCTCGCTTATGAGGTCATTGTTTGGGAGGTCTTCTTTATACGCCTCACGTCTCCTTCTTGCAGATGTAGAATGGTAAATCGCTGTCCAGCGTCAATCGATCCGTCACATGTCAACTTCTTCAGACGCTCGCCTCTCAGACCTGGAAGTTTCAAATCAAGCCAAAATGTAGCAAAAACTAGATGTAAGCTGTCGCCGAAACGTCCCCAATCCCTTACGTTGCACAACTAATCCCCCTGATTGAAGTCCTAAAATTAAATGGAAAAGGTTTGTCCACAGTATATTTTTTTGGTTTTTGTTAAAAAGCTATGTGTTGTGAGTGAAATATGAAATATTCAAAGGATATATGAAATATATGAAATAGTTTCTTCATGGAAAAGCCTCCCCTAGTGAGATAAATGTTACGATACAATCTATAATAGATAGTTCTCCTCGAGTCAATACATTTTCACAGGAGTTTCGAGAAAATCAGACCAACAGTTGAGAAATTATGGCCTTTTTCGGAAGAAAACGCCACCTTTTTCGGATAAAAAACGCCCCCTAGTGTCAGAAATATACAACTGACATTGCCCCAAATCATCCCAGTTCTTCCTCAGACTAAGGTCTATGACATTGTCCAATTTTTAAAATGATCCATGAAACAGTTTTTGATTTATGGCGATAACACGAATGACGATACCAAAACGTCCCCGACTTTTCTGCGATATTATTAATTAGATCGAGGAGAAAAACTATCGATAGACGGAAAAACATATCAGCAAGAACAAAACCAAGATCACCTGTTTGGAGTTAACCATCCTCACCACTAGATCACATGACAACACGGTTAGCTAGCTGCTAACCATGTTGTTGTTTAAAGGGCTTGGGTGGCCGCTGTGTTTCCTCTTATTGCTCTTGGGACGCTGAGATGCAGGAAAAACTTCAAAACACATGAGATCCATCTGTCTGCTTCCTCTTATCCGGTTCGGTTTCCCGAGGGCAGCAGTGTGTTCCAGCTGTCCCTCTCTCAGTAACTCTCCTGGGGAACACCAGGTTCACTGGTTAGTGGTCAAGCGAGTTTGGGGTCTACTCTAGGGTCTCCTCGAGGGTTTGAGGTTCCCAGAAAAAGTTCCTATGAACTACCGGAGTTCATGACAATAGTTGAGGGTTTGAGATGTTGGTCTTTAGCAGCTCAGCCCCCTTATAAAAAGTATAAGGGGGAGACAAGGAACCCAATTCTGATGACTAGACGATTTTATCAGAGCATCTTTAAAACTGCAGCTCTTGTTGGTTGTTCCTAGTTTGCACTGACCGACGTGGTCCAAGGAAGGACAACCTGTGGGTCGGTGACAGGGAAAGCCTTAACAATTTATATCGGGGCAAAAATAGATAGATTCTGCTGTCTGATCCCACAGATGATGTTCTGGTTCACAAATAACTGAAACGGTTCATGCTGGTTGTGATAAAAAGATGTCAGAACACGCAGTGATGTCACAGAGTTGTGGAGCCTACACCATAATTAGGCAGGTGGTTTTAATATTATGGCTGATCATAAATAGGCTCCTCTGGTTAAGAGGATTCGTTTAGTATATTGCGTTCATCACGGCGGAGTGAGTTATGACGCCCACGTTCACGTCGGTGCGTGTATTAAAGTGGCGTGTGCAGATGGAAAATTGATTTCTCCTCTCCGCTTGGAAATATCGGAAGATAAAGCGCCGGCGGGCGGCGGCGTTTAAAGAAGCTCGTTTAGAACACCCTCACGAGCTGCCATAGAACACAAATTCACAACCTGCGATCTGACAGCTCGCATAGAAATGTCCCGGCTTCGGATGGTAGAGGGGGCAGATCGGAGGTTTATGGTCTCGTAAGCGACATTATGTAAACAAATTGGTAAATAATGGCGTGCGAGCATAAATGTCGCTAATGAGTCTTAGTGGGAACTTCTCCACAATGGTGCAGTGTTACTGTGGATGTAGGTCAAGGCTTTGTGTGTGTGTGTGTGTGTGTGTGTGTGTGTGATTGTATGTGTGTGTGTGTGTGTGTGTGTGCGTGTGTGTGTGTTTGTATGTGTGTGCGTGTGTGTGTGTGTGTGTCAGTGTGCGTGTGCTTGTATGTGTGTGTGTCTGTGTGTTTGTATGTGTGTGTGTGTGTGTATGTGAGTGTATGTGTGTGTTAGTGTGCGTGTTTGCGTGTGTGAACATGTGTGTGTCTGTATTTGTGTGTGTGTGTGTGTATGGCTATATGTGTACGTGTATGTGTATGTGTGTGTTCGTGTGTGCGCGTATGTGTTTGTAAGTGTGGGTTCATGTGTGTGTGTGTTTCTATGTGTGTGCGTGTGTGTGTGTCAGTGTGTGTGTTCTTGAATGTCTGTGTGTGTGTGTGTGTTTGTGTGTGTGTGTGTGTGTGTTTGTGTGTGTGTATGTGTGTGTGTGTATGTGTGTGTTAGTGTGCGTGTTTGCGTGTGTGAACACGTGTGTATCTGGATTTGTGTGTGTGTGTGTGTATGTGTGTGTGTGTACATACACATGCATGTACACACATGCATGTGTATGTGTGTGTTCGTGTGTGCGTGTATGTGTATGTAAGTGCGGGTTCATGTGTGTGTGTGTTTGTGAGTTCTTCCACGTGGCTATATGTGTTTGTGTGTGCTCTCCTATCTGTGTTTGTGTGTGTGTGTATGTATGTAAGTGTGTGTGTTTCTGTACGTGTGTATTTTTGCTAATGTGCATGTGTGTGTGAGTGTTCGTTTGTGTGTGTACGTGTATGTAAGAGCATGAGTGTCTTTATGTGTAAGTGTGTTTGTGTGGGTTCTCGTGTCTGTACGTGTGTTCGTGTATGTGTGTGTGTGTGTATGTGCACGTGTGTGTATGTGGGCGGGGCTTGGTATATCCCCTTTTTTCCTCAGCCTTCAGACAGTTGGCTCCTGCTCAGCGATGATGTAACTTCCCGGTCCGCAGACCGATCATGATTAAAGCGAACAAGTGCTCACACACCTGCATGCATGTAACGACAAACACACACGCTAACCACCCACCCCAGCTTCCTCCTCCTCCTCCTCCTCATCATCATCATCATCATCATCATCATCATCATCATCATCATCATCATCATCATCATCATAATCCACACCAGGTAGTTCCATGCTCTGCACACGGACACATATTACTCCAGTCAGAATTTCCTTTAAAGATCTTCCTACAGAGTTAATAAATTCAGATTTTATGATTCCAAGAAGAAGGTCGTTTCTTTTCTCACAGTCTGCAAACATCAGAGCTTTAACGGCTTGATATTCATACGACAGGGGGATTCTTCTTCTTCTTCTTTTTTTTAACGACTTCGAAACAAACGTTTTCAACGTTAAACAATTTAGAAAATGTTTTATGACTTTCTTTTTCCTAAAATGTAATTTCATTTAATCTGATTTTATATTAAATTAAATCTTGTAGGTGCGGACGTTTAATTTCAAATTTTTTTAAGCTTAATTTAAAATACAATTTTTAAAATTCTGGTATTAAATATATATATTAAAAGAAAAACGTTTTTTTTTAATGAAAATGTAATGTTGCTCTCTAATTTAAATAAAAAATATTTTTGTGATTAAAGAAACAATTTTTTTCACAAATAAAGGGGAATATAAGGGAAAAACAAAAAAAACATCTGTAGTAAAAACGAGGGCGACGCAGTCATCTCTGACAACAAAGTTAATTCCCCAAATAGCCCCCAATCCCCTGCCTTGTACAAAAAATCCTTGTTGTGTCTTTTTCATTTCCCTGAACAGATAGAATTAAAGATTTAGGGGATATTAAGTGGTACATTGTTTTAATAAATGGGATATAATATTCCTAACTTTGTATTTTTTGTCTACTTTCAGCAAAAAGTAAAAACCTTTTTTTTTTTAATGTTTGTTTGGAAAAAACTCTTTTCATCTGCACACGAGCCGGTCCAACTACTTTACGCCATATTATTAGAGACGGAGAGGGATTTCTGTTTTTCTGTTTGTTTTTTTTTTGTTTCTGTGTTTTGACAAATTGAGGATCCTACTTATTATTTAGAACACACCAGAGACAGTTCTCGTATCCCCGGTCACAGGCGACGCAAATGCCTACGGGTCGGCTTAAGAAAAAAACGCCTTAAGATTATGTCAAATCAATATGTGGAACTAGATGATCCGCTGGGGTGACCCAAAAGAAGAAAAAGAGATCAAAGCGTAGAAGAATCTTCTCGGAAATCCTCGACCCCTCCATCAGCCGCTGTCTGGTTGGAAGACGCAAGTTTTTTTTAACAAAAACTAGAAAAATGAAATTTACGCTGAGAGGATCTGAGGGAAAGCTTTACTCAAAATTGAAATCTGTCTTGTCATTCTTTAATAAACTTAAGGAACTACCGAATGGATGAGAAACTCGACCCCAAGGTTTTTTTCGGGGGGGGGGTTCCCCTTTTTTTCTCCTTTATTTTAAATATACTTAATTGCACACCACTGCGATTTACAGTATTTCATGTACTTTGGTATGTTAGAACTATATAGATCATATTAATTTGATATTATTACTAATATTCTAGCTTTAATAGCTGCCTGGTTGGGGCGGGTTTGTCTGAGAAAGGGGGGGGGGGGATTTCTTTTGTTTTGTTTATTAATCATTGTGAAAAAAGAAATGAAGAGAAAAGTCAATGTAATGATTTACTGTATCGTATTATTACGACTCCAGCGGCAACTTTAACTGAAGAGAAGGATCTGAATACTTCATCCGCCACTGCTGCCTAGCAACAATATCAGCACAAGTTGTTGATTGCTGGTAGATGAGAGTCGTGGAGTGAAGTCGAAATATAAACCCTTCAGTCGGTCGTGTGCTATTGGGCTGATTAAAACTCTTGTAATTGAAGAAGCAGCGCTTATACTGGTAAAAAAAATGGAGCCAGACAATGTCCTTAAAAACGTGTGCGTATCCTATTATTACGTTAATTGAGACGCTCCATCTGCACTCATCCGCTGCGGAGGTGCGTCCATTACGCCGGAAGGAGGGCGCTGTTCTGGGAGGAAATATCTAACATCACTGAACGAATGCGCGGAATGAAACTTTGGAAAGGCTGAGGGCTTTATCTGTTCATTCGACGGCTTTGTTTTGATTCAGACGATGAAGATGCAGATGAACTATGAATTGTGGAGTTTTTGGCTGATGGCATATTGACATATTAAAGCCTGCAAGGACTTACAAAACAGATTAATGTAACTTGATACAACCAAAGAAATTCTAAGCCGGGTCGTTGCTCATTGGTTAAGGCATGCGACCATGATGCCTCGGAGGTTTTCCAGGAACGTCCACATGGGAGGAGATGTGATGAAGTGGCGACTCGTACCCCGCCTCTCTCCTAATGTCAGCGGGGTTAGGCTCCCGTCCTTACACAACCTGCACCAGGATAAGCGGTTACAGGAAAAGAGTTTATGATGACGTGCATTTTACTACTCGCTCCGCCTTTCAGGGTCTTTGAGGCAGTGAGGTCGCCGTAAAGCTCGCTGCCGGAGCCTTCTCCCCCAAAATCTTTAGAAGTCGACCCCAGTCGCGTCGCACCACCGCAGAGGTTTCGCGCCCGGCAGGTGCCGGACAACCCTGGAGAGTGGTCCGTCCAGAAGGTACTACCGAGCTGACGTCCCCTGCTCACTTAGTTGAATAACCCACACGGAACTCCACCAGTTCGCCTCCATAGGATGAAGGATTAATCCCACCGATGGGCAAGTTGTTGTGCAGCCAGCCGTACGCAACCCAACGCAACGACAAAACCTCAGCAATAAATTAAGATCCAGACGTCTGTAAAACAATGTAACAGGAAAAGAAGGTTAATTAAACAGAAGCCAGATAAAAACACAGTGATGAATAGTTCACAAGGCTATAAAAATAAATAATGTAGAATATGCTCTTCACTGAAAAGGGTAACATGATTACAGCGAGTCATTTCAAAGGCCAATAGCGGCTGGTATAAAAGAGCTTTTTAGACTGTTTGTCTTACACTTCCGAATAGACGGCAGAAGCTTACAATCCCCTAAAATAAGTCGGGTGTTTTTCGCCTTCTTCGTCAAAGAGGTTTCACCCTCTGCTGCTTTTTCTTTTGCTTAATAATATTTATGACGATCCGTTTGTCAAAATGTTGGTCCTCAGAATTCACACACACTACTCGCATCTTTCAAAATTGACAAACGACATGTAAAAGTTGTCCGGCAACAACTTATTCATCAGCTTCCTCTTCTTCCTCTTTGTTGATTTTGAGAGGCAAAGTGTTTTTTTCCTCGTTTTTGTTCGGTTAGTTCGTTCCGGCTACTGTACAAACGCGGCGGCCTCCGTGAAAGAGGACCCGCCCCCTCCGGAGATTTCAAAGGCTTATTCTGTGTGTAACATCAAAAATGATTTATCTATTTATATGTCTAACATAACACATTTTTACACTTACAAAACCATCGTTATGAATATAATATTCCATAATAGTTTCCTGTATTTTACCCACTGCACCTTTGAATCCCCCCTAAAAGAATCAAGTGTTCATAATATTCTTCACGAATGGAAATTTAACGTATGTAGAAGCAGGGGTGAGCAACAGTGCTTTTTTTTTTTTGCAGTCACCACTCCAAACAGGTAATGTGAGTTAGAAATACCCGGTGGGTGGGTGACTGCGTTACCGTGTCGTTCCGGTGGGTCGCGGTTTCCCCCTTCCTTTCGTTCTGTAAATGCAAGATTTGACTGATGGTGAAAACGTTGAAGCAGGCAAGGTGGAAAAAAAGAGAGAGGAGCTGCCAAACGAGGACATGAATGTTCCTGAATAATTAAATAAATAAGTATTCCTCCCTCTGAGAATTGTGGGATTACGGCTTCTCCACGCGAGAGCCGCTCAGCCGCCAATCATCTTCAGCCGGAAAGATTTCCGTTCCTCGTCCAGCCTGTCATTCGTCATTTTTATTTTAAATTCAGGAAACATTGTTGCCATAAGTGGCATTTAAAAGCTTTATATATATATATGTATATATTATTGCGCTCACGTACTGTGACTTCTATTATCAACGCAGGCGGCTAAATTAAATTTCAACAAAAAAGCCTCTTAAAGACACACAAAGCAAAGGGTGTGAGTATTTGGCTGAAACTGGAACGCGTTTCTCAAAGATGAAGTATTGTCATGGTGATAACGCCCCGCCGCATAGCTTTTCCACCTCTCTTTTGTGAGGAGCAAAAGCCTTGAGATTACTAGCCTTTGCGAAACGGCGCGGGTTCGCCCTCGTCACTTTTTCCCCGTCTTTTGTTTCATGTGGCGTTTTCATCGAGATAAGAATTGTAGAAGCGATAAGTTTGAGTAATGATCTCCTTAAGCCATGTCCGAGCTTTTAAACCTCTGCGTACGTAGGAACGCTCATGAGATTCTGTTCAATTCTATTTTGTGCCGTAATCACACAGCCACACATTCTCATATACCCCCATCATGCATTGCAAAAACTCCAAATTTCACCGAGAGTATTTGTCTTATTTCTGGTCAAAATATCTTATTGTACTTGATTTAAGACACAATCATTGAACAAGTAACATTTCACTGAGATATAAGGACTTATTTTTAGGCAGTGGAACATTTTGTTATCTCAAAGAATCTTGAAAATATCTCAAAGGTTGAAATTTAGTTTTTCCAGCTAACTGGAAAGAATGAAATTTCATCTTAAGATGCTTAAATATTACTCTTTAATCTAATTTCAAAGTCGTAATGGTCTTAACTCTAGAACAGTGTCCCTGCTAAATAGATAGAAACATTATAAATTGCTACAGGGGAAATTTATGAGGTGGTTAAGCAGAGAGGACTAAAGAAAAAACAAGAAAAAACAGGCAACAATGCACATTTCAAAATAAAAGGAAAAAAATACGTAATACGGGGCGATGTTGCAAAGAAAAGTGGGGGGGAAAAAAAAAAAATTGAATTATTACTTCCTGATTCTGAGATGCAAACCTTCCTAATATTAATAAAATATAGTTAAAATTAGATTTACCAACTGGTTTGAAGAAGTCTTCTATCTAAATCTCATATCTTATTTTAATGAATCTTACCAAGCAAACTTTCACTTGTTCTATTGGTATATATGTATATTTTTACTTATAACAAGCTAATAACACCTTGTAATCGTTCATTGAATTAATTTTGACAAATTTTTGAAGTGTGATCATGTGTTAATTATAATATTTTTTTAGGATGTTGCCCCTTATTGTGCTTTAATATGCAAATATGCCAACAAAAAAACCCCCAAAAAACTTATTGAATAGGAATCTCTCAATAGCCATGGTCAATGCCTCGTCCTCAGTGACCTGTGGCGTCCCCCAGAGCTCCGTCCTTTACCCCTTACTTTTTAGCGTAAACATTCTTCTGCGGGTTCATATTATAAACAGGTTCAGTCACATTTTTCAGTAAAAAAATAGTCGCTCAAACAGCTGAGCAGGACATTAATGGGTTAAATAGTCCTTGTGAAGAAAACAGAATGGTTTTATTTCCCATTTTTAATAACCTTATCTCTTTTCCTCCTCATTTGTACTTTAACGCTGAATGCGACCCCTTCTTGACCTCTTTTATAACCAAAGGTAAGAATAATCACCAGCAATTGGCCTCTGCAGGACATTTAACACACAGTTAAAGCGGTCCGACTTCTTGCCATCCCCATTTCTATCCCCTATCTTATTTGAAACAACAACTGGAGCTAAAAATCCGAGGGTCTTAATAGAAAATGTAAACCTTCCACCTGCCAATTAGACCCCGATCTTACTCGCCTGCTCAAAGCTTACCTGCCTCCATTCTCTTCTGTAGTAGCTGACATCATCCATTCCTCTTTCACTTCTGGACTTGGTTCTTCACCTTTCCAAACAGCTGTTATAAATCTAGTTCTGCAGAATCCAAATGGTCTGAATAATGTCAATCCTATTTCTTATCTAGCATTTCTATCTAAAGTACTGAAAAAACACTGTTGCCTCTTGGGTTCACTCTTATCGTCCCGATAATCGTCCGTTTGAGCAGTTTGTGTCCACACCACAACACAAAGACGGCTTCGGTCAATATCACCACTGACCTCTTGATGGTAGCCGACCTCTGGGCTGTTAAATGGACTGTACTTACGTGGCGGGCAGCTAGTCTGAGCCGCCTGCTCACCAGGAGCAATAACCATTCAGGGCATCATTCATACGCTGTTATGGCCATTCCGGGGGAAACCGGAGCCTAGCACAGATTATTCTCCTGCTTACCAAACTATCAAAGATGACCAGTGTCGCAGTAAATTGCTCTCCAAACAGATTTCATTAAGTAATGTTGACATCAGGGTGGGAATGACCCAAAACAACAAACAAAACTGTAACTAGAAATACCTTTACTTTCTTACCTAAGGTCACCAAAAGAGTAAAAACAAACATAACTCCCTTCAATGAACCAGAAGAAAAAAGGTCGAAAAAAAGGATTTCCCCACCCCTACAAGAAACGTGATCAGCTAATATAAAATTATTAACAATATTATTGATAAAATATACATAGAATGAAATATTACCACACTAATTATCAAAGGGGCTATCGAGCTCATCAAAACGCTAATGACCATGAAGCCCAAGAAGGCCGGGACAATAAAACTGCTCAACAGTCGAGAGCAAAGGTTTGTCCCCAAAAACTCCCAAATCCCCTGCTTTTCCTGAAATTAAATGCGGAATTATGTCCGAAATATACCACCAACCTGTCTTTGTGTTTATTAAATATGAAGCAGATACAGGAAATGGTTTTTGGAGTTATCGCGTTAACACAAGAGGTCTGCGGTCGCGGACACGGGTGACGGCGTTGACGATTCGATAATATCCCTGACTTTTTGAGGACATAAATAAAAAGCCATGACAACGTATTTCCGTCCAACTCGCTTTGACAGAAGCCTTGCGTCCACTATGTGGTTCTGAAGGACTTTGAAAACCTCATCGTGAAGGTGTTCTTGTTCGTTACCGAGACAAAGAAACAAACAGCACGGACCGCATAATCTCCTCCTCAAGGTAATAATCCAAACACTCTGGTTCTCTCCTCCAGTGAGGTCATCCTCTCCAACATGGACTTGGGCATAGCTGGCGTGTGGGAGTGCTTGGTGACCAGTTCCCGTGGTAACACTTCTAAGCAGATGGAGATAGTTGTGCTGGAGACGACGGCCGAGTACTGCCCAGCTGACAGAGTCACCAACAACAAGGGGGACTTCAGGTGGGTCATCGCTCACTTTATATTATATTATAATGACTGATTGGCACATGGCCTTTAGTTTTACATACTATTTATGTCACATTTTTCAAATTTTTATTGCAATGTCCGAATATTCATAATGATAGAAATTGAAAATGATGTCATAGAACATCATGTCAGTGGGATAAAGTGCCTCTAAACCCGCCGTGGGAAGCTTCTGGCACTGGGCGTAGTGTGAGATGATGGTTTTTGTTATGATTGAAAATCAGATATTTCTCAGGCAGAAATGTTTGTGGACAAATAAAACGTTGTAAAGCTTTGGTTGCGTCGTGTTTGGGGAAGTTCAAGGACTTCCTTCCTTGCTTTCTCCCATACGCCGGTGGAATCCACTGATACAGAGTGAAACCTTCTCTCCCTCTCCGTCTGGTCTCCATCACATTTAGAAGTATGTGGAATCATGGATAAACACTGCAAAATATATTTGATCCCTTCCCGTAGGGCGTAGTGTGAGATGATGGTTTTTGTTATGATTGGAAATCATATATTTCTCAGGCAGAAATGTTTGTGGACAAATAAAACGTTGTCCACAACGTTAGTTTGAAAAGGATTTTCAAACTAAATGTAAAAACCTGAGTGAAGACACAACCCAAGATTTCATTTATAAAAGCATTTGCTGAACTAAAATAAGGTCATCTGACACAAACGATGTAAACCCACCTTATGGAGATGGAGAAGACTTGGAACAATAGTGAATCATTCCAAAATTCCTCCAAGAACATGACTGAAGGTCATTCAGGAAGTAACACAAGGTTAAAAGAAGACATCCAACGAAGTGAAGACCTGTCTCACCTCAGTCAGGTCAAACTTCATGGCTCCACTACTCAAAACACACCTCTCAAAAATGGCATCATGGGAAATTTTCGCAGAGCAAGCCAGTGCTCAGAAAAACATTAAGCTTTATTTGAATTTACCCACAATCCACCTTGATGACCCTCAGAGCTTTTGTGAGAATAGTCTATTGACTGAATATTGGAAAGTTGGAACTTTTTCAAAACAGGAAGTTGTTTTTCTCGCCAAGGAGTGGGTCTCACAGTGCAGCCGCTCTAATTACTGCTGAAGTTCTACGGCCCGCGATCATTAATCCTCTACCGTTCATCTCTCAGAGGTAATTATTGAGTCTTTCAATTAAATAAAACATACATTCAATTATTTTTAAAGTCATTAAAATTGCTCCCAACCGCTGCTTTGTTAGAGGTAGAATTATTGGGAACCTCCAGAGTGGTTCAAAGACCTCTTTCATGACGAGGCTTTGGGTTATCAGGATGAATCTGCTGATCCGGAGTTTCTGCTTTAAATGCTATGATTGATGTTGATCTTCCATAAAAAGAAAAAAGAAAAAGGAGCTACGTCTATGCAAGAATGAATTAGAAGAACAACGTTTTATATAACAATAAATGAAGTGACTAAAGAGGAGGAAGACTGCTGTGAAGGGCTCTGACCATCAGTGGTCCAAAAAAAAAAAAGTGTCCACTTAAACCTACTGATATATAGAAGGTGGAAATCTCTGAGGAATTTGATGCGTTGGAACCATGAACAATGGGAAAGCTCTGAGTGCCTTTTTTTTCATCTCCAGAACTTTGTGATTTATTGGTATTTCTGGTCTGCATTCGTTAGTACCAACAAAAGTGGTCTAAGGACCTATTGGAACATCGACAGAGTCAGGGACACCCTAGCTTCAATAATGCAGAAGCCCTCGTCGTCTGACCCCCCAGCAGAACTACTGTAGCACATACTGCAGTAAAGTATAATACGTGTTCTGATAGAAAGACATAATAAAGCTGCTTTAGAAGCTAAAGTTGGACCTACTCTATATTTGATCAGTGTATACTAAATCAGATACCAACTGTATAAAAATGTTTTCTCTACTAAATGTGTAATATTTTCATCATTTTTGAATATATATATATAAAAAAAAGAAATCAGATTTCAATAAGATTTTGTTGAGCTGTAGCCTGGAATGGGTGAGAGTTTGAGGGTATTCAGATTACTATGTGGACGTTTTTTCTTTAGCCTTGATGGTGGTGTATGTTCCCAAACTGCAAGACGTCAGAATCGTACAAATCCCCATGATAACGTTGCATTGCTAAGAATTGCAGGGGATAAATGGGCAGATGCTTTTAATCCTGCGTAACATTTTGAGTCACTGTTCCTTTTTGAAAATGTGTGCCGCTTGACTGAACCTGTTTACAATATGACCCAGTGGCAGCTTGTATATGCCGAAGAGTAAAGGGGTCATAGATGGAGCCCTGGGGGACACCTCAGGTCAAAGGTTCCACATTAACCATGGCTATTAAGAAAGTTTCATGTGATGAGTGAGATTTTTTGGAATAGTGTTATATCTGGCAAAGGATTCAATGTTAATTCATTTGTCAAACCTATATTATGTTATATAGCTTAACAAGGTGATCCACGTTCCTCATTTCCCCTTCAGTGAGTAACCGTAGATTAAAACTTTAATCTCACAAAATTACGACGAGACTCTAAGAAGAGATCCTGACTGAGGTTTCAACAAACGCCGCCCGTCCCTTCACCCCATCTGTCCTCGTTCCCTCTGTCCTCCTCTCCCACTGTAGTCTTGTGCACATGCTCACATCCTGCACCTGTCATCCCTCGTGAGCCCGGCGTTGACGAGTCGCCGCCGCACTTCCATCACAGCGGGCAGAGAGACATTGTTGCTGACAGAGGATTGGAGTAATGGGCCGTAAAATGGGCCCTGGTTTTTTGTTGGAGGCAAAATTAGCGCCATTTATTACTAAGTAGCTGTTGCAGCAGCTGCAGCGGTGTCAGCGGTGAAGGAGGGAAGGGAGAATGGGGAGAAGATCAAAGAAATACCAGGTTTCTACCATCAGAACAAATTTCCAGCCTCATGAGTGTGCCGCACCTTTATTTTAATTTCAAACGACATCAGACGCGCTGCCACCTTAAGCTCTTCGTCTGCAAGTTTCTCTGCTGTAGGATTTTGATATTGCCTTAAGGAGGAAAACTTAAAACCATAAGAAATCTTTTTACTCCGAATGCAGACAAATTGATCATTATTCATGAGCACAAACAACTCTTTCTGTCTCCTGAGGCTGCAGAAGCAAGAAATACGTAACTTAACTGAACCGATGATGAATAATCGCAGTTACAAGCAATACGGACAGCATAAAACATTTGACATTAACCTCTGCTACGTAACGTTTATCGATAAAAGTGTCTGGCTTTTCATTTCAATTGATTTTTGAAACGATTTATAAAAAACTTAGAGGAGCAGTACGTGAACTTTGTTGACTTTTATAGAGCTATTACCATATTTATGGTCCTTTCTGCAGACATGAGGTCGTACTCCACAGCTGAAAACAAAGTGTTTGGCTTTAACAACGGCATGAAATCTCCTCGACGTACATTGTGCCAGCTCTTTACATTGTACCACCAGAGGGTGGACCCCCAGGGCAGCAGAAATCTACATGACATTCTCTTTAACCATAGTACTACAACCTGAAATATAATGAAATGGCATCAAAGAAGATGGTCCCCGGCTCTGCTGCGACAGCACATCCAGAACTCCGTTTGATCACGCGTGCACTGTTGAATATTGAGTCAAGTTTTCTATGTAAGTCTCACTGGGCTGATCGACTATGGTCAGATTTTTACAAAGCGGGTATTATTATTTCACTTTTGATGTTTTGGCTGAACTGTGGTAGCTCCGCACTTCAGCATGACACTGGCAACTTGTACTGACCTACAGCCACGATGAACTCCTGCTCCATCGGACCTGGCTGCAGTGAAAAATCCAGCTTGCTACGGTTCTACTGTCGGAGCTTCGCTCGAGGAAGACAGGAAGAGAGGATGACTTGGAAGCAAAGAGAAGCAATGGGGTTAATGAAACGGAGGGGAAGAAACTATTCAAATACATGCAGTCTCAGTTCAAATGTTTATTGATTGATTTTCTTTTGGGATTCTCTAACAATGTCTGGGCTTCCAGGAAAGGTCTTGTACGCCCTGACAGTCCGTCACTGACTTCTATAATTTCAACAGTTTGTTGATATTACCACCAGGTCCAACATCCCGGTCTTGTGTTATGGTAACACCAACAATGGCCAAATGGTCATGTGTTTACCTCTGCTGTGCAGACAGGAACTGAAACGTCATCATCCCCACAGGTGGGAGGGTGCTGTTACAAAACTCCAATGGTCCCTGGAATGAACTGACTGGGATGTTTTTTAAACTGACCTAAATAACAGGGTTTCTGTTATAACGGACTATATCAACCTTTTCATACGAAACATCATTTCAGTGAAGACAAAAAAAGCCCATCTCAACTCCAAGCCTTGAATTACTCCCTAAATAAAACAGTTCCAAACGTCGGTGTTGCTTAATTTATTAACCCAAACACCAAAGGGCTGAGTTTGAGAGGGCTGAGAGCAGGACAGGCCGGCATTAAATCACAGGTGACCACCTCACACTGACTGGCGGGTCTCCAGGACGGCACAAAGAAATCTGCAGTTGAGAAGACAGCTGCCGGCTCAGGCGAGCAAACAGGTTTTCAAAAGAGTCTCACAAAAAGACGTGTTTCAACGGTGTTTAACGGACAAAACAGCGACTTCTGGATGGAGGACCGGGGCTTATGGTGCAGGACACGGGTGTAGCTGACGAGCAGATTGGTTGAAGGTGATAAACAGGTGAGGAGCGGGAGAACAGACGTACATACAAACAAACAAAGACAGACAGACAGAGGCTCGGACCAACGGGGGTCCGTCCACGACATCTTCCCCCTCATTCCCGCTCCTCTGCTGAACATCTCCCACACCACACAAATACCTAAGTCTCCACCTCATGAAAATGCGCAAAACAATTCCTTTTCAACTTTTGATTGAACCAAAAGGAAGGAGTCCCTCAGAGACGAAACGCCACACAAGGGTTCATCTACGATTGCGCCAAAGTAAAAAAGAGAATTCTTCTTAAGTCAGGCAGTTGGAGACTTACGTGTGGATGACTTTTCACACTCAGAGGAGCTTCATTTCATTGAAACACTAGCAGGCATTAGAAAGAAAGTTCTCCATTTCCCCGTAAAATCAGCCCATCGCAGGTCAGTGAAGCGACTCCCAGTCTCGGCTCTTGACATTATTGACACAGTCTCATTTCTTGCTTGAGGAACTTCAAGAATAACAATTGCATCGTTTCCTATTTGGGGAGGAACGGGCGGGATTGCACTCTCGTAAAGTTGCGAGACAAAAATGTGTGAATTGATAGACGACGCTGGAGAGCAGAGGTCAAAATTTAGGTCATAGGAATCTTATCTTAATAGATGGAGCCCTTATCTAACGATGATTTAGTTTTAGTGAGTCGATTCTAATCGAGTCTTTTTTTAATCCTTTCCTGGCAGATTAACAGGAGAAGCAGTCTGTTGACTCATTTAGGCTCCAAACCAAATCATATGTTTTTTTTGTTTTTTGTTGTGTTTTTATACACAGAATGCTGCCCCCTAGTGTCAGTTGAGAAAAGTTTTATTCGTTAATCGTTAAATTGTTAAACTGTTTCGCACAGTTCAGCAACTGGTTTTCATGGGTTGTTGAATTTTGTCACCTGGCCCTCTATCACGTCACAACAAAATTGCATGTATCGCTAACGTAAAAAGCAATGCATGGAATTTTATTGTGAAGTTATTATTTATATATTTCGAGCGATTCCTTTTACACAATCGAGTAATTCCTTGCATGTATGTGCGAATGCGAGTGCGTGAAGGTGCAGTGGAGTGCAAGCACCTTCTGATATCATCTCCGCACAACGCAACGTGCTACTGTGCAAAGTACTACAACCGATTGGCCGGTAAAATGTTCTGAATTGATCAGATCGCTGGAGTTTAACTGCACTCTTATTCAAACAAATTTAAAAAAAAAAAAGTTTGCTATAGTGTGAAAAGACAATAAAACAGATTGATTTTTAGAAAATGAAGTTAATTACGACAGAAGTCATAAATAAGCCATACATTTTTTTTTCATAATTAAGGGTCACAATCTGGCAGTCTTTTTTCAAAACATAATTAAATCTAGATATAAATCACTTATGCAAAAGTGAGGGTTTGTCTAAGGTACCGGGACTATGAAATTACCATCTGTTGCAGTGAGAGGGAAGGTACCTGAACCGAATTCTTTCCTGCTCTCTCGTATGGCAGGTGGCCAAAGACGTTATCTGGCATCCTAGCCTTCCTGCCCTGTGCTCCTGCAGCCTTTGGCTCCGCCCCCCACTCCTCTGGCAGCCCCTCTAGCCAGAGGGCCAAGAAGGCATGGCGGCGCTGTGACGCGTCGGGACGGTGGGCCATAGAGGACTACACTCAGTGTCCGTATGCCAGTGAGCTGACCCGAGTGCTGCATGAGCTCACACAGGTATCGCTGCACATTTGTTCATAATTATTCATTAATTATTGTGAGCCCCTAAAATGAATGTGCATGAGCCCGAATGGAATTGTTGTGATTTATAATTATTGAATCGTTGTGTCATATTTTCCTCTAATAGTTCATATTTTACTAACTAAGGGGAGTTTATTCTTTTATGAAAATTCTATGGACATAACTTCACATTTAATTTGTGTTGAATCACGGGGATTGCTTGTACAACACAGGGGAATGGGGACCTTTCGGGGATATTCCCTGTCTGTTGGTTACGACCGCATAGACCAAGTTTCTTATCGCTATTGCATTCAGCTATTGCAGTCGTACGTCTATGTTGAATTGTGAATATTGATGCGTGCTTTTCTGTTTAATCCCAGATAACTATCAACACCACCAACGCTCAGCCTCTGGGCCAGCAGTTAGTGACTTTTACCAGCAGGGCGGCGCACTTCACGGATGTCATGGATGTGATCTTTGTCACACACCTGGTGGAACGACTGACGCGGCTGGTGGAGAAACGCATAGACGTAAGAATTAACACTACAGAGATACACAATAGCCAGTTTATTATAATGTGACGAGGGCAAATAACGTAACTTTGACACTTTGCTTGTGAGCTGCTGGTTGGTCACCATTTCTCTGGTATTTGTTAGCATTTTGACAAAATGTGAGCGTTAAATTTGATGCTAATTTAATATGTGAGTAAGAAAAAAAATAATGTTATCTTCAAGGACATTTTGTTTAATCTGCAGATTACAAAGATAAAAAGTACTCTGATTTCAAACAGGTGTACTCGCCTGTTTAGCTTGCTTATCTCAGGCCCCACCCCTCCACAAAGTTTTGTGGAAATTGGTTCGGTAATTTCATGTAATTGGAGAAAATGCTCGAAATTACCCAATGGACGCAGTTCAAAACATCCTCCTCAGTGGAGGTACTGAGGAAAATATAAATGACATTGCCTGCAGAGATCCTCTAACCACATTAAGAAAAAAGTACTGTGCACATTATGTATTAGGCACAGCCGCTTAAAGGTGCAGTGTGCAAAATTAAAGGCGCTCACATTGTTACACTTCTATAATGATGATGGATTGTGTTGAAGAACTGATGAAGACTTATCAGGAAAAGGATGGGTAAAGTATACTTCCACCGAGCAAATTTAAAGGTGTTGTGTGTATAATTTGGGGTAATACGATATTCGATATACGAATTACGTTTGTTTGTGTATAAATTAGCTGAAATTATATATCTTGAATTATCTTGGTCGAAATGACAGAAGGCCATTGAGGAAACATTCTGCTACGAAAAACCGATGAAGAAGAAGATGAATATGTTGCCTTTGATTAATAGTTTGGTGTTTCGACACAATTAAGATCATACTCACTATTTTGCACAAGAAAAATCCACGGAACGCCAAGTCTCGGCGTCAAAGAAAACACGAAGACTCATGAAATGTTTAGATGCAGAATCCTCCGGCAGCCCAGAGGATTCTACTCGGCTCTGATCCGCCAGCTTCCTTTCCAGCAGCGGGTAAACTTGACAGACCTCACAAGAACGAGCGTTACTTCCCCGGTCATATGTCCTCTGCGGTGGTGCTCCAAGTCGGGGAGAGGAGGAGAACTCTGTCTCCTTTGTCGTCCTGAGGCAAAGTTTTGCACATTTAAGTACATTTTCTCATATAGGGATATGAGAAAATTCAAGCTCTAGACTGAGAATCTGCAGATACAGACACACCTGCTGGTTCAGACGCAGAGATTGCAGAGTTTTCATTAGAGGACTGAAATGTGCCAAAGCTTTAGGACATCCAATTTCTAAATGTTATTAAATGTGATATTGACAGGATGAAAAAGGCGGCCCTCGTGTGCACAGCGCAGCACCTGAACGGTCCACACCAAATAAACGCTAGAATTCCTCTTTAAAAAGGACAGCGTTTTGGAACAGGCCTTGATTTAAGGACTCAATAAGAGAGATGTACCAGAAGTGTATTATGGACTCGCCCGGAGCCTGACATTCACAGCAGAGAGGACTCAGCAGTAAAAAAAAAACACAATAGTGTCATCAACACACTGCAAACATGAAACTACTTCAACCAACACTAGAGTGACAATCGTAACTCAGAGCTCAGTGCGTTTCTCCGGCAGAGCCTCCAACTCCCCCTTGTTACTCGCAGGCAGAAGAATATTGAATTTTCTTTCAAAACACTTTTCCCTGCCAAGGTGTCCGTTGGTTTGTTTTCAGCAGGATTATGCAAAAAAAACAACTACCAGATGGATTTCCGTGAAACTTGATGGAGGGATAGCACAGAGGCCCCTTGCGGGATCTCAGGCTGGCGCTGGTTGCTCACATTAATGAGTATAAAAGGACGGATTCCAAGATTTCTTTTTTTTTTTAAATTTTCTCACTTTCGACGCCCTTTTGCAAGAAAACATTTTTGACCTAATCCTTAGTTAGGACAGGATAAAAGATGTTTAAAATATCCTTCTTCACTAATGGGGCAGATTGTTATGTATTATCTAAAGACCAATGGCGTATGATTTTCTGTTTATTATTTATCTTAATGGAAAATTGCATGTGCAAAACATCAAAGGGTCAAAGGTGCAGCCTTGATGCACACCACTGGTCAGAATGGCCATTGAGTAAGAGGCGATGCCTACATCGACTGAGATGTTCCCACGTGATTTCAGCTCAGAGTTCCTGATGCTCGGCCATTTCTCAAGCTGATCTGGTAAAATACGGGGCTCTAAAGGTTCAAAAATCAGAACCCAAATGGAGAAGGCTTGAAACTGAGTAATCAGCATATTCAGCTCTGAGGAAAAGGTCGACAGTTACTCTGATAAGAGCAGATTCGGTGCAGTGATACGAGCAGGATCCTGACTGAAATTAGTCGATTATGTCGTTACGTCGGAACTATGTTTGTCCTTATTAGATACATTTTGTATTATATTTCAGAAGCCACTAGTGAATGTTTTCGCACGTGGTATAAAGGCGTAAAAGGCTAAAACGGGTTAATTCTACTTCAAATTGGTGTCCAATATTGTTATGGCGTCATGTCGGTATATGAATCGATGTATGTATCGCAGTTACAGCGGGGCGGTTGAAATTCTCACCCATGAGAAAAGATAAAGGAACCAATGCCAAGCTACCAGTTCAAGTTAGAACTTACCAATAAGCCATAACATCTGGTTGTTTGATTCAATTCTGGTTCCCAGGCAGGTTTCACACCAGTTCTTTGATCTGGATCACCACTTTAATAGATACGGACAACTACAGATTGGGAACCAGCATTCTCAAGATGCTCTGACACATTTTTCCTGCTTCCTAAAAAACATCTTCAGGATAAAATGTTCATGTTTCATTTCGTGCCACGAAGTGAAGAAAATCAGTGTTACTCCGACGTCACTTATCAGTGGTTATATTGTTATGGCTGATCCTGTGTATACTTGGTTTTCGTATAGCTGCAACCCTGGATTTAGAGGGATTATTTTTTGTTTCAGAGCTGTAACAACAGCCTCTCCGAATCCTCGATTCTGGCTTCAGTCCTTCAATCAATTGCAGGCAGCTTAACTTTTTTCACCTCACATGATTTGAATGTTTGGAATGTGTCAAGATCTCCTTCAGTTGTTTGAATGAACTGCGAAGGGTGACGCGCAGCGGCCGTTAGGTAATTGGAGGACGTTGTGTCACGCTGAAGGTCAGCTTGTTCCAGGGGAAGTCTGTTGAGCTCGGTCGAGAGAGAGATCAATATTTTTCTCACTTGTCCAATTACCCACCATAGGTCAGATGGGAGGAGATGTTATGAGGAGATATTTAGAGCTATATCGCCACCCAAGGCGATACAGCAATGCAGATGAGACCACCCTCCTTCATCCAACAAAGAACAACGGAATGAAGCAACAACGTAAGGCGCAATGAGAAAACACTGCAGTCTAATCTAAATGAAATCTCCTTATAATGGATGAAGCCGCCATTCCCTCCTTCACAGTTCTGACATGATGAGTCTTCTTCTCTGTTTATATGTGTGTGTAAAGTTCATGTCACTACAGCAGAAGCCTTATTTGCATACTTGTCTGCTTGTGTTCCTACAGCTGGGGGATTATATATCAGATATAGCCAGTAACATGATGCTGGTGGAGGAGCATCTTCTGTGGATGGCGCAGAATGAGGCCAGGGCGTGCACTCGGATCGTTCAGTGTGTGGAGCGTATCGCCGACCTAGCGCTGACCCGAGACAATCAGGTGATTTCTAAGGTATGGCTTGACTTGAACACGGTAACACAGTCACTGATAGTCACACTTAGTGAAGGCGATGGTTTGTTACGGTGCTGGAGAAAAGCGTTGGAGCCCTGATTTATGTTTTTTTTTTTTGTGAGTTACTGAGACTCAAACTCAACTGTGTGAAATCTTCATATTAAATTTGCCATGAATCTACCAGAGTGAACCCTCAGGTTTAAATGAATCTTATTTCGTAAGGCAAAAAATGGTATCCGCTCATCAGTCCGAAAAAGATTCTCCCAGAAACTCAGAGGGTCATCAAGGTGGGTTGTGGGTAAATTCAGACAAGCCTTAATATCTCGCCTGGGTTAGCAGCGACTTTCAGATCGCCACCCTCCCATGATGCCATATTTGCTCCGTGTTATAGCATTAGTAGAGCCATGGACTCGGACCCTTCATTGTGGTGAGAGAGTCCTGCAGTTCGATCCGAGGTTTTTCCTCACTGTCTTTTTTGATTTCATCTGTATTTCGAGACCATGAGTCTTAGTTTGGAGTCCCTTAAGAAGAGCCTTAGAAATAGTTTTGTAACCAATCCAAGACTGATGGATGCTGTGATTTGGATCATAGTGCCCTACTGATTATACAAACGAGCCAACTTCCTGCTCCTGAAATGGACTTTTGGAGTGATGATGAGATGAACAGCGAAGGTAGTAATCAGGTCTGAGTGGGTCCAGTCCAGCTGAAACCAGTTATTAATGCTTTTTTTTTTGTCTGAAGGTCAAACACAGTTTTGTACGAGAAAAAAAAAACTACTTTTATCACAACTCTGTATAAAAAATAAATGTACCACAGCTTAACCTCCTTTTTTGTTCCTGCTGCTTGAATAAATTGGTTGTACAGATTGATAGGATAAGATGAAGGACCAATAAATTACTTCCTTTTGTGGTTTCCTTGCTTCCATTTATATTTTTAAAGCTCATCACTGTCACCCTCCCCTCCGTCCTTTCTCCAACCCTCAAACGCTGCAGGTTTCTGCTAACATAGCTCTGGAGGCGTTTCTGATCCAGCCTTCTAAATTTCTCGGTTTGTCCTGCACGGCACTCCAGCGGCCCCCTTCGTCCGATCCTGACCGCCTCCCCTCCTCTGACAAGGACGGGAGCAGGGAACGCGAGCCTGCGGAGGAATCATTGCTCAACCTGAAATGCCACACTGTCAACAACAGCGGCTCCCCAGCAAATCACCTCAGCAAAGTAAGGCACGAGTTAATACCTTACATGGCGTGGAGCTTGACGTTATGCTATTATTCTATTTTTTTCTGCGAAAAATCTACCAAGTCCAGCCTGAGGCCAGGGAAAAGCATTCTTTTGGCGTTCCTAAATTGAGGACACTTTAGGCCTTTATGTTTTCCATTTCTTGATACTGTATTGCCGGAGTGTGACAAGAAGTAGAGAAGATTTTCCCTCAGAGAAAAACGAATCAAACCTGGGAACGACAATAAAGCTCATGGGCAAAATAAGAAGAATTTTCTGGCAACACAGTTGGGGCATGCAAGAAAGGTTGTCCATCCTTTTTGTATGATCTCGCCTATTTTTCCTGGGAATAGAGAATAAAGGATAGATAGGGCATAGAGGACGATGCTCTGGGAGTCAGTGAGTGCCTGCCACTCGGCTGTGATGGAAAAGATAGCCTTATGTCTATGTTGCTTTAAATCACCATGGCTCCAGTTATTGCCATCGCAAATGAAAAATAGTACCCTGTCACCAGTTGAGGGGCACTCAGTGGGGAGGGCAGGCAAGAACATTTACCTCCCTGTTCACTGAGGTGGAGTAGCTCTGCAGAGTTCTAACAGCTCGAACTCTCCAGCTGCTCTTTGCGTCGGTGAATTGGTTGAAGTGCATGTGAGTGTAGCCTGCATATGAATTTGTATCAGTGCATGAACTTTGGCTCCTTTGCCTTCTTCTCCCCTGGCGAGACGGTGTCAGGTCTCTGCGGATTTCTCAGCAATTACAGCACATAAGTCTAGCCTCAGGCCGATATGTAAAACATGTGCGAGTATGCATGTATGTCTGTGTGCATTTCTGGAAGCTGTGCTGAGTCAGCTCTATCAGTGGGAAGAGCGGGCCCTAGAGATCATTTACATCAGTTTGTTCAAAATCACCTCTTGACTATTTCCAGATGGTTCGGGTCAAAATGCATTTTATCTACAGTTGCTACCTATTTTCTGACGACGGCCTTCATTTCCTACCGACAGGTTTGTCCACGCTCTCCAGTTGACGGTTAATAAAAGCTGCGTTAAATTTGTGAGGAGCTGGTTCATCTCGGAACTGGTAATTTTGTTATTCAGTAACGTAATTGACCATTAAAGTCTGTTGGTATTCAAAGACTCGTGATATGAAAGGGTCGGGGGTCAGTAACTGCTTCAAGCCAAGTGTCTTGGGGGTCTTGTTCATGAAAGATGGGGATGGTGGATCATGAGATAGAAAGGTGGTTTGGCGCAGCATCAGCAGTTTTACGGGTGTTTTATCGGTCCATTTTGATGAAGAGAGGTGATGGATGTTTCAAACCTCACCTGTGGTCATGAGCTCATGGTAGTGATTGAAAGAATGAGGTCACAAACACAAGAGCCTGAAATAAGCTTCCGTAATAGGATGACTGGGCTCAGCTTAAGTGATAAGGTGGAGGTCTTGGAAGGAGCCCAGAGTTTGTGTCCGCTGAGCCGCACCTTGAAAGCCAGACAGTTGAGATGGTTGAGTCGTCTGACTTGGATGCCTTCAGGGCGTTTGACTTTGGAGCTCTTCCGGCCATCTAGGCTACAAATGTTTAACTCCTTCATCTGCATTTTTAAAAAAACACTTTATTGTAATGTTTCTCTCACTCTATATAAATCAACTTTTGCATCCACAGAGCACATTGCATTTTTTTTTTAAATTTGTTTTTACCTCTGATACAAATTAAATAAGACTTAAATAAGTTCATGCATTATCAATCTGGATTACAAAAGTAGAAATGGGAATAGAAATCACCAAGTTACTGAAAAGAAAGAAGAAATAAACAAGAGGAACAAAAAACAATAAATATAAATTTCAAAGAAGAAAAAAAACTATATATCCATATGTATCCATATAAATATAGATAAATATGTGTTGACACGAGTCCATATATGTGTGAACACGTTAAAAAAAAAAGCTTCAGCTGCAATTTGACACAAGAAATGGTAGAAATAGATGAGAAAACTGTGAGAAGCCTTGCATCAGCAGCATTCACCCATTATTCTTGTTTCTAATCTAATGAATGCAATTAATTGACGAGGATAGAGATGTAAAAAAATAAAGGCATCATAAGGTAGAAAAACGGGGGTCAAAATGTAAAATGAACAAAGCCAAGACGATAAAACTCAAACTAAGGTTTCAGAAGAAGCAAATCAACACGTCCAGGAATAGCTCAGTCCGAAGAAATAAAAATCCCAGCAAGAAAGATCCAACGCAACAACCAATAAAAAAAAAGATGCAGAAAGGAAAAACATTTCTGCTGCTTTGCAACAGTGCAAAGCAGCAGAACAAGAACGAAGGATTTCCAAGGCTGAGCCCAACCACCCCTTTGAAGGAAGCTATTTCATCTGATGTTTCCGTCACCACTAATAGGTTTGGGTTGGAGCGAAGATCGACTGGTAAATTTAGACTCTGCTCTCTCTTCACCACGATGGACCTTAAAACATCGACATTACAGTTATTGTCAAACCAAAGCGCCTGGCTAACTCACGATCCACTTTCCCATCATTCATGAACAAGAACCCGAGCTACTCCGTCACTCCAATCATGTGCATCCAATTCAAATTCAAATTCAAACCACCCAGTGTTTGCATGATGTGGAGTTGTAGTTGTTAAGAGACAAAAATAAAAAAATGCTGAATTATTAATGAATATCTGGTGTGTCGGTGTGAGACTGAGGCATATATTTGGTATTTCAGGATCCCAGTAAGAAATACACATTATGCACGCTCACGCAATCTCTGACACAGACACCCTGCCATGTGAGTCATCAGTCCGTCTAACGCCGCTCGCTGAAACGGTCCGCTGAGGAGGCTGCCGCCGATGGCACCGCCGCCATCAGGAAGAGGGGGATTCTTCAGAGGTACGGCTGGACGCAGGAGGAGTTGGATGCGTAGTCACGGTTGGAATTCCTGGGGGTGTTCATCTCTGGTATCTGGCCATGTGCGCCTGTGGCAAACAGTCCATTAGTGGTTAGTGATGAGTGAAGCCTGGAGCTCTGAGCGAATTAGAAAAGGAGTTTTTTTAATGGTGGTGTTTCAGCTTTTTCCCGTGAAGAAACATGGCGCCGCCTTAAAACCCTGCTCTCAGACTAGAATCTGGTTTGAAGACTCCAAAGTTTGCTTTACTTCACAATATGGAGATATGAAGAGGAAAAAAGTGCTAAACTGACCGGTCCTGATAATTGTGTTTGATCATTATTGTTTGGCGAAGTCCATCAGTGTCCTGAATCGGTGCGCAAAACAGATGACACAAACAATGAGGACGGAGAGGAAGATTCATCCATCCAGTTTGCCGTTTGTTTTAATACAGCAGGTTGCGCTGGCAAAGTCCGACTTCGCCATCCGCCTGTTTATCAGCTAATGGAAGAAAGGAACACATGGCGGTGCTGAGGGTGATAGAGGCCAACGCGGGCGAATGCTGTGTAGAAGAGGCCCGGCGGAGAGGAGTGAGCGGGTCGGCGGATGGACCAGCCGGCAGCTAGAACTGGAGTTGGTCAAAGCAACTGGAGATGTGTTTGATCAGTGTGACCACACACGGGACACTCAGCAGGAAGGGTGTTTGGATCCTGGGCCCCTGCTGTGCTGTGGGCTCTGTGTCCCGGGTGTTCTCCCAGACTATCCGGCATCTGCTGGACTCTGAAGGGGCCCTGCGCACTGCTGGGGGTCCTGCTGCGTGATCCATGCCCAAAACACCGGCATGTACTACGACCCAATCTTCAGTGATGATTGGAGCCACCAGCGGTTTCTGACTCTGTTTGAGGTCCACATTCCTGCTCTCCGCTCAATATTCTGGACTCTTTCGGTGCTGAGCTACTACACCGCTTCTTAAAGTTACTGCCGGTCCTTTCATGCTTGTTTGTCTTGTTTGGTCTTTATGTTTCACAAAAGGTAGATCCAGGCCTCTTTGATGAGAAACAGGTACTAGTTCCAAATAAACTGAAATAATCTAGTATTTCAAAGAGTTCTGGTGTAAGTCGCATACACACACACACAAACACACACTCGCTCACAAAAAATAATAATCTGTTGCAAGATCAAACTGCATCTATTTTAAGAAATGTTTTCTACAGAATCGAGGTAGAACCAGCAGGTGTAGTTGCAGAAAGATTGGGGAAGAGGAAGGTTTGTTAACGCGGATCGGAGAACACGTGGAGTAAAACTAGACCATAATACAGCGACGGAGGATTGACGTGTGTTTTTTCCAAATGCTTAAAGATGCAAAGTAATATCAGATACTGGACGGGAATTGAATGTCCAGCACTTAGTCCAACTCTGTCAACTCAAATGTCATTTATATTGGCTGGCATCCATCGACCGCCGTCTGCAGATGTTACTGTTAATAAGGGGGATGTCGAAAGAATGAAACAGTTTGGGAATGAGGATGTTATTGTTTTAGGGGATTTGAATGTGGATTGCATTGGTGAGAATAATAGAAACAAACTTAAATCCCTGGTTTAAACGGGATTTCTCAGTTGATGAATGAACTGACTAGAGCAACTAAAACGGCTAAAACAGAAAAGAGATCCGGCATTTTCAAACAAAACAGAAAGAAAACCAGGAAAAGAATTCTGTTACAGAATATCAAAGAAGATTTCGGCTAGTTTTGATACTGAATTGAAAATGAGTGTGGGGTTATAAAAGGCTTTGAGTGTTCAATCAGACTAGACGGATTAAACGCTCCATAAGTTCAGTAGATGTTCCATTTGTGATTATTGCTGGTAGCCAGCTCCCTTGCCGACTTCCTCAGCCGCCCAGTTGCCTTCATCCCCATGGAAGTGACAGACTGGGAGAGGGCTCTTCTCTTTGGCTCTTTCTGGCAGAAGCTCAGCTCCATTTAGAGCAAGTCTGGACCCGTCTGGACCAAGACACACAGCATATTGCCCCACTGTGCCGACACCTTCCTAAAAAGGCTTCAGGTGCCACTTTTGCAACATTTTTCTGAATGATTTTCCGCAATTGTTTGAACATTTTATCAGATTTAGATTGGAGGTCGTCTTTTTGCCAATATTTGAAAGAAAGTCTAACTGGCAGGTTTTGATGAAACTTGGACTGTTATCTGGATTTAAATGGTGGAATCGGTTAATTCTTTTCCACTTTATTTAACTTTGGTTGTGAGAAACATTGAGGACTTTCCAGGGATGTTGTTGAGAATCAACCTTGATGCCTTTGGCGTATGTCTGTCATGTGATAATGGGAAACTGAGGTGCTTCATTAAAGGTTTGAACTAAATGGTTGCAGAAATTGTATAATAACCCATGAATAAAATAGTCATTAATGGGGTTATGGTTAAAAAATAATAATAATTTCCCCATGTATTAGGGTTCTACCCATACCCCTCTAGGAATCAAGGGTGTCCTTGGACCCTGAAGTGAATACTAGTTACTTTCCCTACCAAGATTTATCCTGCCAGAAACCCACACAAGCTTGTTTCTCTCCATAGCCAGCCTTTATTGAAACTTGAAACTTCTATTTTTTGTTAATATCGTAATATTTCACAGCTTTTCAGGAAGCTCATTTTTCCACAATCACTGAGTGACTTTCTCCGTGGCATTTGAGTCCAGACATCATTCTTATCAAACACATAACGTTTCGAACGTCCGCTTTATCGGCAGGAATCTAATATTGCTGCGGTTATTGAACCTTTTCTAAAAGTCATGACGTGCATTCTGTCGTCTAACGTGCATCTCAGCCACAAAACAAACGGCATTCCTTTGCCAAACATCTCAAACATGAGCACTGGGTGCAAGAAGACATTTTTGAGCAAGATGAAAGTTGTCACATTTAAGTGTTTATGTTTAATGCTGAATAAAATGGCAGATTAACTAACGCTCAATCCGTAGAGCACTTATTACTTTCTGCTTTCTAACCACTGCTGACTAGAAACACCCAACAAGACCTGCAGTTCTGGAGGTAGGGCGTCGGCGCACTTATCAGAAGGGCTGTGGTTCAAGTCCCCGCCCTGTTGTCTCCATGTCAAAGTGTCCATGAGCACGATATGAACCACAAGATGCTCCCGATACCTGACCGTGGTTGGGTTGGCCATGTGTGCTGTGGTGTATAGTTATGAATGCAGTGCAGTGGTTATATAATTATGGTTTTATCATTAATGCGAACCTGCAACCAGCCTGACCTGCAGATGTTCTGACCCAGACATCCAGCCATCACAAATTGGTCCTGTTCCATTTTTCCCGCTTAATATGAATCATCATCTTCCCCGCAGATCCTTCGTGTTAACACGATAACTCAAAAACTATTTCATGGATCATTTTCAGATTTTTTAGCGCCATACACTTTAGTTCGAGGAAGAAGTTGATTGATTTGTGGAAAGCTCGGCTTTAGATTTACGACAACAGGGGGAGCTTTAACTCTAAAAGGTCAGTCATTTCTCAACCTTTGGTCCGATTTATTCCAAACTTGGTGCATATGAAAGGTTATTTAATTAATATTATATATAGATGTTATATTTTATCCTCATTGTTCATATTCTACTCACTAGGGTAAAACCCCTACTCAGATTTATTCCAACTTTGTGCATGAATCGGCTGACTTATTCATCATAATATTTTACTCACGTTTTTTGGACAAAACTTCCTCATTTAATTTGAGTAGTTTAATCATTGTCTGTATAATGCAGGGGAATAGGGTCTACTCCGGGCTATACCTTTCCTGATGGAGACGACAGCATTGGCGTACTTTACTTCACTTGTCAGTGGTTATAATGTTATGGCATATCTGTGTTAATGTTTTATGTTTTATGTTATGTTATGAGACTAAAAGGAATTATTCGCTGCGGTTACTGATAATCTTAAATTAGAGCCACTGCACAATTTCAAAATTAAAATCTGACAGGAACTGAGTCACTCATGACCTTTAACCCCAGCGTGTCTCTTTTGAACGCCACGCGCCGCCTTTTTTTAATATGTTGATAAACGGAAAATTCACAATCAAAGCGAGCTTTTGAAAACGGACAGTATGCGTCATCTTGTCATGAACTTGGGTGTTTACCGTGTGTGTCGGTTGACCTTTGGATGCTATCGCGCGGTTTAATTCCACAGTGTCACTTCGGTTGGAACAGATTCAGAAGTAATTATCCCTAAATTACACAAACATATGGCGCCGCATCCCGTCTCCCCAGTCAGCGGGCATTATCCTTGAACTGAATTGTAGAGTGTATGGTTCATTGAGGATGACTGTTTGGAACAATATTTACCACTTCAGATCTATCGCTTTCTTGTCATTGACAGGTAATTAGTGGAAGCCTGTAGGCTGATCAGGGAGGGAGGGGAGAGAGGGAGGGGAGGGGGGTTGAGTATTCCCACCTCCCTCTCCTCAGATGGCTTCTCTTTGTTCCTCAGAGCTCCACTGCTTTTTAATTACAACCACCCCGGCTCTGCTTGAGTGTTGTTTGTTTTATTTCCAGGGAGTGTGCGCGTTTTTGTGTGTGTATGCGTGCGTGTCCTTGTTTGGTGTTGTGTGTGTGTGTGTGTGGCCTCCAGGTTAAGACTCTATCTGGGGACGCCGTTGCAGCAGAACGGAGCTGGGGGCTGCACAGTTAACGAATCTTCTATGTCAGCAGAGGAATCTAAAACAACCAAATATGACCCAGTTTGTCCGGATACAGTAAACATGGCGCTTTATGAATGTGAATGCCTAATGCCCCGATAATCTGTTCTAAATGGAGTACGTTTAGGGCGGCCATCCATCCGGTATCAGGCCGGACAGCCTGAATTTGAAACACTCACACTCATTTCTCCTCCCTTTTGAGATTTTGTGGCACATCGGGTAATTTTATTCTCATTTTATTCCTTTAAAAAGTGACTAGCAACTCTGATAATCCTAACGCGTTGACAACAGATCAAGTCAAAGAAATGTTGACTGTCGACACCGGCGGCAGAGCTCGCTATCGTAGCTGTCAGCGGCACATTGAGACTACGTGAATCGACGATGCATTCAATGTCTATTCGGTAACAACCAGTTTTGGAGATGTCTTTGAATGTAATCTTGTGAAATGCAGTATTTGTAAAGGATATTCTGAAGGAGCAGTTTGTAGATGTGTTTGTGCTAATATCAGATCAATAGAAGAGAGGGAATTGTGTTAATTGTTTAAGATCTAACCCTTTCTTGGTGTCCCGCCATGCACTGAAATCAGATTTCCGATCACGCCCACAATATCGTCACAAGATCGAGGTATTTGATCAAAAATATTTTGATATATGATTTTGTCCATATCTCAAGCAATAATTCACTGAATCCTGCAAAGTGTCCTCATTTGTGGTGTTATATAAGTGGCCATCTTTAATATATGGTGGATTTAACATATGTGTCTCCTGCAGGAACACAACGCGGACCCTTCATTAGCATGTTGACCCTCGTCTCCGCGTGGGGGGGGCACAGGTTGAGTTATTCTCCACTGCGTATTTGACATGCAAACAGCTGGAGGTTAATCGTACGGGTGCTGAACTGGTGTCAAGGTCAAAATGGCAACTGGCATTAACATTGAATGGATATTAAGTTTTTATTAGTTCTTGTTAACACCACATAATTAATAGTTTGTATGGCGGGTATGTGCGTGGGTGGGTGTGTAATTAAGAGCGCTTCTTAAGGTGACTGTACACATGTGTGTTTGCGTTGATGTTAATATTAAGCATTAGTAGCTCATCTATGCGTCCGTGTGGCTGAAGAGGTTCCCGCTCTGTCCCCGACGGATTGGATCTTGGTTCTGTCTGTGCAGCTAAGCGGTACAAACAGGCCTGGGATGCAGCAGTGAGAGGCCGTGAATACTAAACACATCATAAGAGAGGAAGGCAGTGGCGAGAAGAATGAGGAGGAGGAGGAGGAGGGTTGGAGACGACTAGAGAAGTGGAATTTTAAAAGACGAAAGAAAAGAAACGGGGTAGTACAGCAAAAGGTGACAAATGGATTGCTGGAGACGGTCTGGTGGACGCATCCAGGAAGTAGGGAGTGAGAAGTGAGAGGAGGGAGTGTAAGTAGGGAGTGGTGATACTAGGAAAAGGAGAATGAGAAAGAGAAATAGTATTATCAGTGGTTTCAGACCAGCAGTTCTTGGGGACTTTAGTTCACTTCAGCTGAATGATAGATAGAGATTTATTTCCTCTTTGTAGAGGAGTTGTTCATTAATTTCTTCTTTAGACAAGTTGTGAAAAATCTCGCCCTAAAGCTGGCGCCAACAGTTGCACTGTACTGTTCAGTTCATGAGCTTTGGAGACGACCCTTCTCTTGGAGGAGGTGGTTCGATCTGAGTAACGCCTCAGAGTACCTGGACATAGTCGATGTAAACGGACCGTCTTTAGCCCGTTTACATGACAGCAGCTTCACTGAAAAGACAAGTTTTTATTTTTCCTTTTCATGAAATGTCCATGTTCAAATATCAAAGTGGTGTAAATGGTCCTTGTTGAAGGTTATATGTATAAACTAAAAAAAAACTTAAGTATGTTGGACCAGTAGTTAGCGGTGTTGATTTTCAAAAGGTTCAAGAGTTCCTTTTGATTCCTTTGATGTTCTATTGGGGGTGGAGCTGGGGTCTTAGTTTTAAGAGTTCCTTTGATTCCTTTGATGTGCTATTGGGGCAGGAGCTGGCTGAACAGAGACGCTGAAGTGGAAGGCGCAAAAGACAACTGGCTACATAGTATTTGAGAGATACTCGGAGAGTTTGTTGAAGTTGTCGGTAGATTATGAGCTTAGATTGTAGGGGCTGGCAATGACTTAGACATTAATGGAGGAATGCATAACCGAGGGTACCGTTGTGCCCTGGTAGAGATTTGCCTTCTCTGTATCTTCTGGTTAGTATTTTTATACTTTATATTATTATATTCTATTTATCAAATCTGACA
Source organism: Lophius americanus (assembly GCA_037951165.1). Lineage (NCBI taxonomy): Eukaryota > Metazoa > Chordata > Actinopteri > Lophiiformes > Lophiidae > Lophius > Lophius americanus. The sequence continues at coordinate 5,075,105 of JBBDHG010000039.1, read as the reverse complement.
GTTTTTGGGGTTTTTTTTCAAAATAAAAATAAGAGGTATATCGGGGAGTGTTGAAATATACCCCTTATTCTAAAATTACACACATATATAACCTCAAGCTCACGGTGTGCTGGTACATGGCAGAAAAAGAAGACAAACATGTATTGGATATTTTAAGGTTGTATTTCTTTCTACTATTCCATTTCCATTCTTTGTTTCGCAAGATCCCCAAAAAGTCACAAAGGAAATATTGTTTATGTTACACCCACCCACTGAGGACAACTTGTTCCACCTGATGTTATTGTGGTGTTTAATCATAAGATTGACTTTTCTCATACTTTCCTCTGACCTCTGCGACCTCACAGTCGGAGTGTTTATGAGTGTTGTATTTGTTCAGAGATAGCATTTCTGTTGGCGAAAGGTGATGAGCTGTAATAAATTACATTCTCAGCTTATATCTCTCTGCATTTCCTGCCAACAGTTTCCCATTTCATTTCCACATGCTATAGATCTTTGCTTTTACAATCCTTTTCTTTTTTTTTTTAAGAAAGTCATAAACTTGTTTTCTCACTGTTCAATGTGCAAAAAAAGTGACGCCGATTTTAGGTTTGTTGTCACTAGTTTATATCCCTAAACATAAAAATGATGTGGGGCTTATAGTGTATGTTATGTCTGTCCATACGTCATCATCTCTCTCACACTCACTCACGCTCAAACAAAGTCGCCTATGGGTCGATGAACTTCCTATAATATTCTCTGCATTATGTATCATGTTGAACACCAGGCAGTATTTCCTGAGAATCTACACTCGTAAGAAAAATAATCCCCGCCAACAGAAGCAATGTGGTTCATCCCCCCACATGTAACTCTGGAAGTGTATGAGCGGCGTCTTCCCTGTCCAAACAAAAAATGGAGCCAGCCCTGGAAGACCGGCCAACATTGGGCGCCCGTCGCTCTGCCAGCTGTTTATGTTTGTTAAAACACAAAATCTGAGGCGAGACTTTGCTGAAAACCCCCGTGTGTGCTAACGCAACTTTTACAGAGAAACGCCGCCGTTCATCATCTGCTGGGCCTCCTCCCAGTCCTCCACCGCCGTCAGATGACCTTCATCATCCCCTGCCCTCTATTTGGCCATTATTTGACCCCTCGCTCATGTCATTAAAGAAACACATTTTAACTCACGCATTTTCCAATCTAGTCACCAGTAGCCCTCTTGCATTTCATAATCGCTCAATTTTTCTAATGTCTTGGCCTTTTTTTTTCTGTCTCATTAACTCTCCAACACATGCATGCATTACTATTTGAGATGCGGAGATCTGAGAGATGATGAGTGTTGCTTCACTTCTACACTTTTACGATAAATGCGAATGTTACAGAGGTTAAAGAACAAAAACTGCTTATAATCATGCAAAACCTCCGATGTATCGGATCCCGTCTGGATGATTAGGCGTCGCTCGGCTGCCTACACAGACTTCAATAGGTACTATTTTGTGGACTACCATCACGCTGCCGTAAAGCACGCACATCCAAGAACACACGCATTTAAATTATTCCCCTCACTCACAGCTCACCCTCCTCCTCTCCTCGCTCTTCTTCTCTTGGCCAACCGGCTCGGTGTGCAAACCATGCACTACTTAATCTCAGCTGTTCCGCTTTTGCCTCCACCTGTGCTTCTGGATCTTCATATCACAGCTCAGTATTCTCTCCTCTTCATCCTCATTCGTGTCCTACAGCGGTCCCAAAAAACGTAGTGGCCCCGCAGCCCCTTTGTGTTCCATCGCATCATTATTTGTCCTCGAGGTCTGATGCAAGGTGCTGCTTTCGCCCCGTCGCCCGACCTTCAGCCCCGCATGAAGTCATTAGAGGTAAATTAATGAAACATCAGGAGGCTGTAGGAGAAGGTTGCTCAAGGTCATGGTTAGTAGTCAATTACAGGCATGAAAGAGATAATGGGAAAAACACCAACCGTCTACTAAACTAATGATTGATATAATAGCAAATATGGAATGTGCAGCATATTAAAAGCTAGCTCTGCCGGCTCTTTAGACTCCACCTTCCCCACTTCAGCACGCCATCATACGGACTTGGGCATTTAATGTTTCTCCCGGGCTGTCAGAGCTCTTCAATTTCGGTGACGCCCCGTTACTTGAAGAAATAGAAAAGACTTTTAGAGCTGGATGAACCGCTGGAGTTAAATTGAAATTTAACGAACAGTAGGGACCCCACCAGGTTACCACTCAATTGTTACAGGAGTTAGGTCTTCGTGAATAGACATTGAACACATCACGCATTATATCTCAATGCAATGTGCTGCTGACAGCGAGCATGCTCCTCTACTTCTAGACACGTGTGTGACGTGTTGACAACAGCACCCGCTGCTCTGTCGGAAAACACAGACGTGACAGGCGGTTCCTGCGTGAATATGAAGCGCTAGAAAAGTGGGCCTCAAAACATCCAAGCGCGTCATTCACATCTGTCATTAATCAGAGTTATCAGCGCCAGTAGTCTCTGTCGTCTTAAAATGACGGCTCCCTCCTGGGGGTCCATCTTTCCCTCTCGCTTCATCTATTCCAGTCATGTTTTTGGGGTAACAGTTTCCTTTAATACCCGAGGAAAAGAGGAAGAAAAGTAGCTTTTATTAATTTACACTGCGGGGTGTTTATACTGTATGCCACACCATCTCTTGATCTTCTGCCTCGTGCACAATTAGGATTCTTCGTCCTTTTCTCTGCTCCCAGAAGGACTCTGCTGCAAGAGCTCTGGCGTTCACAATTTACAGCTACGGTAACACTCACTGTGGGATATCAGTCTCACTCTCTCTCTCTCTCTCTCTCTCTCTCTCTCGGTGTGTTTCTCCCTAATTATCGTCATTCCTCATGAGGAAATGCTGTCTTTCACTCCTCTACTGTATCTGTTACTGCGCTGCGCAAAGCTATAAATTTGGCACGGCCGTTACGAGTCCAGCCTCCCACAGTGTCCATAATTTTGGATTTGCTGAAAAAATATATAAGCTGCTTATTTTTGATGAAACGTTTCTGTGTCTCAGCCAGAAAAATGTGGAGCAAGTAGATATTTGCGCGCTGTGCTCGCACAGACATCCTTCAAACAGCTGTCGTGTTTTTGATGATATCCACAGGTCCCTCGGGAACCCTTCAACGAGTCTTCAAAAGAGATTTGGGTTGGTTCAATCAACCCAACGTGAGTGTTGTGAGGAACGGTGGGCAGGGTGACAGTTATCCTTTGAGGAGGCATCTGAGGCACGAATCCATCCATCCATCCATCCATCCATCCATCCATCCATCCATCCATCCATCCATCCATAAATCCATCTGTCCATCAATCCATCCATCCATCAAGCCATAATTCTATCCGCCCATCCATCAATGCATCCATCAATGCATCCATCCATCCATCCATCCATCCATCCATCCATCCATCCATCCATCCATCCATCCATCCATCCATCCATCCATCCATTTATCCATCTATCTATCCATCCGTTCATCCATCCATTACCTGTGAACACTTATCCTGTTCAGGGTTACAGGTGGAGGCTGGAGCCTGTCCCAGTTGACACTGGACAATATGCAGGTTACCCTTCAAGGCAAAATACTTAATGATAATTAATAAATCATTAAATAGTCACCCTCTCAGGAGTATTTGGATTGATTGTGGAACTGAGAGAGCTTCTTCAGCTGGGTGCTTTGCTCTCAAATGATGATGAAGAAGATGATGATGATGAGGATGATGAGGATGATGATGATGATGATGATGATGATGATGATGATGATGAGTTGGCACTGTGTCTCATTTTCCTTTGACGCGGTAGCTGTGTAATATGCTTTTGCTGTTGTCGTTGTTATTGTTTATTTATTTGTTGTATTATATAAGAAGATGGAAGAAAAGGACTTTTTTTCTTCTTTTGTTGCACTGGCTTCATTAGTATTAGTCGCAATTAAAAAACATTTTGATGATTTGGTTGATTTGATGGTTGTTAATTCATTCCTTTTCTGCAACCGCTTGTCCTGTAAGGGGTTGATCGGGGTTGGAGCCAATCCCAGTTGACTCAGCTGAATCAGGGAACCTGGGCCGTTCACTAGTTCATCGCAAGGCTAAAACATAGAGACGGACAACCATTCACACTCACAAATAATTCACCTGTGATTGACTGGCGACTCGTCCAGAGTGCACTCCGCTTCTCGCCGTTTATCAACTGGGATAGGCTCCAGCCCAAGTAACCCTGTAGAGGATAAGCAGTTATGGATAATGAATGATCGAATGTGTTTGGGATGAAGGAGGACGCCCGAGTACCTGGTGGATTTGAACCTAGAGCCTTCTCTTACCCATTACAAATCATACATACTTTATTTCCTTTGTTCACTTTTATAAATATTATACACCCATTCCCACTTTAAAGGGTTGTCCACCTTAATTCTGCATTCAGAAGAAAACTACAGAAGCCTTCCTTCACTTTGTTTTGTCTGTAGCAGTGAGGATAATTGATGGATTAAAAAAGTCTGACTCTGAGATCTGTGCGGTAGCAGAAGACTTCTAGCAGCCAGCGTGTGCTCGCTCTTCAAAGGGCGCAGCAGACGTGAGGACAGACCACAGTCTCAACTCCATCATGCTCGCTTGGGTTCACGTTAGAGGGCATGAATCCGGTTTGTTTTGACTCCTGCCTGCTGAGATGACAGCTCAGCCACACTTTGCCTACTTAATGAGCTTCTTCTGTGGCAGCCGTGAGTCTAATTGTTATCCCGAATGAATTAAACGCAGAAAAAGTTCTGCTGCTTCAGGGCAGAGCAACAAAGTGCAGGTATCTCTGAGTGTTAATGTTCAGGCAGAGGAGGCAGCAGCTGCCGCTCTAAGTGAGACTGAACATCATTTATAGTCAGTATTTCCTTTTTTTTTGAAGTATTTAATATACATGTTAAAGATGCCATCGCACAGACTCATCAAAAGGACATTAAAATAATTTTTCTAAATCGTTGGGGCCTATACTAACAATCTAAAGTTTCCAGTCTGAAGCACTGTTGGCTCTGGATCATACAGGTTGTGTGATACCAAGACATCCGCAGCAGCTCCTAGACATTGAGATGGGCTTCCTGGGTTCCGATTTGTCTGTGCTGCACATCCAACAGATGTTGGGGTGGACTGATATCTGAGGAATCTGGAGGTCAAGTCAACACCTTGATCTCATTTTTGTGTTTGTCAAATCATTCCTGACCAATTTTGCAGTGTGGGAGCATCATACTGCTGTTGGGGAATATCATTTCCTTTAAGGGGGTCCTTGGTCAGCAGCAATGTGTAGGTGGGTGCTACCTGTCCAAGGAACAACCACATTAATAGCAGGAGGCCTATGTGGAGAGCAAGGTGTAGCTGATTGAGCCCACCAATCCAGCTCTGAAGAGAACAATTAACAAGACGAACCCATCTTGCTGGCATGGCCTTCTTCCCATAGTGCACCGGGGTACCATCTCGTCCACAGCTAAGCCACTCCCACGCCCCGGGCTTTCATTTGATGTAAAAGAAAGCATAATTCATCAGAACAGACCTTCACCCATTGCTCTCATTGTCCAGTTCTGATGTTGATGGGCCCATTTTGCCTCGGGCGCTCATGACCCTATGGCCCGTTTGCCAGCTGTCGTTCCTTAGAGCCCTCTGAGAGGCACTAACCACATGCAGCAAAGACCCAGGACAAGAAAAGTGCATGCCTGCTGTCTGGGCAGGCATGCATAGGGATATCTCCCAACATATCTAATATTAATCACGTCAGGATTGACAGGATTGACAGGAGGATGATATGAAGATCATTTATGTAATTTACTACGGTAGATGAAATGTGTGGATTCCACCTTGTGAGAAATATTTGTGGCTTATTAAACATGGACTTATTGAGGACATTCTGATTTAGTCTCCGAGCCCCTTCTTGTTTGCTCTGGTGATGGACAGGCTGACTGAGGAGGAGTCTCTGTGGACTATGATGTTTGTGGATGACATTGTGATCTGTAGTGAGATCAGGAAGCAGGAGTTATGCGCTGGAGGGAAAATGAATGAAGGTCAGGCAAGACAGAATACATGAATGTGAATGAGAGGGAGGCGGGTGGAACGATGAGGATGAAGGATTACAGGTGGAGAAGTATTTGGAGTCAACTGTTCAGAGCAACGGGGAGTGTGGAAAAGAGGCAAATAAGCTAGTGGAGGCAGGGTGGAGTAGGCAGAGATGTCAGTAGCAGCAGGAGTGAAGGGAAAAGTTTTCAAGATGGTGGTTGGAGCAGCTCTGCTGGATGATTTAGAGACGGTGGTTCTGATCAAAAGACAGGAGGCAGAGCTGAAGATGCTCAGATGTTCTTTGGGAGTGAGGAGGATGGACAGGATTAGAAAGGAGCACATCAGAGGGAGAGCCCCAGGTTAGACGTCTTGTAGACCAGATTGATAGATTGACTATCCCTCCTTTTCACATTTGGACAAGTGAAGAGGAGGGATCTGTTGGTAGAAGGATGCACGAGATGAAGCTAGCAGGCAGGAGAAAAAGGGGAAGATAAAAGAGGAGGTTTCTGGATGTGATGAGAGAGGACATGCAGTTGGTTGGTGCGACAGAGGAAGATGCAGAGGACAGGGCAAGATGGAAACAAATGATCCGCTGTGGCGACCCTGGAACAACCGAAAGAAGAAGAAGAAGTCTAGTATGGGCTCAGGATGAGTGTGAGTGCATTTAAACAAGAAAAAGCATAAAGAAGTTGATCAGACTCCAACAGAGACATCAGTGCTGCACCGCTAAAATAGGCTTTCAGAAGGCAGGCAGTTGTAGCTCTTCATCTCCGGACACATATACTTTGGCCCTCTAGCATCATATTTTCCACAGAGGGGGGTGCGGCATCCATCCAATCCATAAGACATCCATCATTCGGTGTTATGACTGCAGGAATATGAGATCCACGGCCCTCATTCACACTCACCTCTCAGGTTCATCTCCGCACATGTCCACCCACTCCTTCTGCAGTCTTCCTCTCCAGCACATCCTGTTCTCATTTGGGAGTCGAACTCAGAATACACATTAGCTCTCCTCCATCTCATAAATACACATTTGCTGAAGTTTATAGTCCAATTTGAGGGGTTGTCCAAAATGCGATTGCCAGTTTGCTTTAGGGCTAAATCAGGGCATCCGGGGCTGCAGCTAGGAATGTTTCCAACGAGCAGTGTTTGCATAGCAACAAAGAAATGTTAATTTCGCAGTGACAATTACATCTATTATTGCTGCACCAAACCTGGCTGTCTGACTTGCTGCTTATTGATCAAGGCTGCGGTTTTAATGCGGCACCTTCTTTCTCTTCCAGCTTTTTTATACGTACATTTTTTGTGCGGTCGTCCAGATTCCATCCGATTCCAATTATCTCGGCACTGAAATGGCTTGCATGTTCAATCTGCTCAGGCTAATGGCTACCTGCTGTAGATACGGAGCAGGAGTGGGCCACAGTAATTACAGTATTAGACTGACCCAGCTCCACAGGTCTGGAATGATAATGGAGCTTCAGGCGTGGCCGCAGCTGCAGAAGAAAGACGAAGGTACTGTTGCTGCTGAATGATGTGGGTGTAGATGTCCAAGTCCATCTGCCTTTAATTGGTTTATTATGAATTATATGATTACAAGAAGAACTTAATTTATGCCTGGCTGGACTTCCATAACAGCCACATCAAAAGCCTGCGGCTTTACCAAATCCCATTTTCCGTATGCAGCGGTAATCATCCAACAGGAAGTGTTTTAATTTATAAGAACAGGCCATGAATCACCAAATTGAGGCTTTGGATTTTATTGTTTTTTACCAGAACTTCAGTGTTGGATTGTTTGTTTTGAAGACGTTGCTCGGTTGTTCAAAAATATATTGTATAGTGGAGATTTGGAACTGGATGATTCCTATTTCTTATATTTTTCCCGTATGAGACATGTTTGATTCCCCGTTGACAGCTTGATGCCAAACTCAGGCACCTGCCCCTTCAATCCTTCATGCTGGCCCTTCTCTTCGATGTCACTCTGTGTTCTGACACAATTCTATCAGAATCAGAATGAACTCTTTCAGCGCTTCATGTGACAGCGGCTCATCTTTGATATCAGGCATCAAGGGCCAGCCCTCAGCTTCAACATGTTCCAGTGAGCCCATAACCTGTCGCCGGTTCAACAGATGCCCTTACACAGCTGAGACCACTTTGTTAGGTACCAAGTCCTGATACCAGATCAGGAACTGATTAACCTGTGGACAAAAGGTTCGTCTCAAGCCCAATACATTCCAACCACTGACAAATACCAATGTAACGAAATCATCATGGATATTCTGACTTCTTCTCTTGGTGGTTGTATTGTTATGGCTGATAGGTATAAATGTTTGCCTCTTCAGCACACTTACATCAGTGATTATTAATACTTTATCTTTGTTCACTATGAATTATAAAGTAGCTATCTAACAATCCAGCCCTAAGTTTGACCTGAGGACCTCGTGTGATTGAGAAGCTTTTACCGAGATTCCTATTCGCATGGGACCAAGATGGTCACATGGCTTCTGTGGTCGGTGAAATATGGTAGGTCATTTTCACTGTCATTTCACAGATTAACTTATTGAACGTATATGCACATAAAGAAACATTGTACATCAAACCTTGACTGCCATGACATTGTTCAAAAGTTATTACTGACATCCCTCCCTTGTTTAAGTTGGATCACCTGTGTCAGTGTTCTGTCAGGAGGAGGGATGGGTAAGATTTCCCTGATTATATCTAGTGTGACTTTGTTCTTTCCGTTCATCCCGCTCTCACAAGCACATAAATCAGTAACCTTTAACCAAACTCCATAATCAAGTTGGCTCCGTTCTAGCGTTCTCCTGAAGAGCATAAACAACTCCCATCGCCGCTAATCCACACAGAAGCTCCCGACTCTTTCTCCGCACAGCATCCCGACTTGGATCCTGAGACGTGGGATCAGCTGTGTGTTTTCGCCGGCGGCGCCGCTCATCTCATTAGCTGACATGCTTTGCGTTCATGCTGCTTCCAGCCGCACTGTTCCCCGACTGTACGATGACGTAAGCTAGTTGACAGCATTCCTTGTCTTGCCAGGATTAGAAAATTATTGTTGGGAAATACAGAATTTGGTCCTTGAACAAAATCCAGAAATATTCACAGCAGCCCTGCCGACAGCTTAGAGTGTCTGTACTTTAAAAATAGAAAAAAACGGGAACATGTGTCCTAAATAGGCTTAATGTTCTGTTTTGTTTTTGCATTTCTTTAGTGTTCCGATGAAAAGCAGTGGAATGCAAAAACAAAAAAAGAGCTCAAAAATGAGAGGAAAGTGTTTGACGTTGCACCATTTCTTAGATACTCTATAAATCAATTTTGAATAGTAAAGGAGGTTATAATATTAACTCCTGTGCATTTCTCTCTTTGTGTGTAAGTTTGTTTCTTAGCAATGTTATGGGAAATACTACGGGATGGATTTGCAGGAAATTTTACCCAGAGACTGATTTTTTTGTTTTGGCATATCCTAGAGGTGATTGAATTGTAAAATATAATAGTAAGCCGTTTGTAGTAGTGACCTCAAAAAGTGGCTATTGATGCGTTTCTTCCCTTGATTGCGCTGGTGTGTCTTTGGGGGTGGAGCTCGGGGCTCGGTGGACTGAACAGAGACGCTGAAGTGGAAGACATAGGAAACAAGTTGGAGTTGTCGGTAGATTTAGAGGCTGGCAATAACTCGGACATTAATACAGGAATCTGCATAGATTCTTCCGAAACCTCGGGTAATAAAGTGCCTTGACAAATGTTTGCGCAAATGTGTGCTATTTCTAGTTTAATAGGGTATGAAAGTACCCAACGTTCAGTACATTCAGAAATATGTCTGGTGTAAATATGCCCAAATGTATTCCCAGGGTGTCAGCATTAGCCACACAACCAGCCACCATCCGGTATTGTCTACTGTCTTGGGGAAGACGCAGCCGAGCATTGATTTCTATCGATACAGCGTGATTAATATATTTATAGACGGGAAAGAAATGCCTGTGTTTCAGCTTAATTAATACGCTTTAAGCAGATCATCATCTTCATGAATACCTACACACCCTGTACTGCGTAAGAATGTGAGCTCTTGGGGTCTGGAGTGTGGAAGTTGTTTATGGAGCTGATGCCGATGGCGAGCCCACTGACAACAAAGCCTGAAACGAAAATGTGCTTAAAAAAGTTACATGAGCAAACATTTCAAACCCGGCCAGGAAACCTCTGTTAGGGACATCATGTCCTTGCTGGTAGTATGATAAGCTCCTACAATATACTGTATGACTGTAGCGTTTACACAGATCAGCCAAACACTCTAACCACTGACAAGTGATGTCATATTGATTACATTGATACATTGACATTGATTACCTTGTACCATTGGGCGATGGGAACATGGACCAAGAGATGGACAGGCGGTTTGGTGTGACATCAGCAGTAACGCGGTTGTTTTATCGGTCCAGTGTGGAGAAGAAAGAGCTGGGTCAAATCTCTCAATTTACCGCTCCAGTTCCAACCCTCACCTAAGGACATGATATCTGGGTAGTGACCAAAAAAATTAGGTCAAGGTTACAAGCGGCTGAAATGTGCTTCCTTTGTAGGGAGGCTGGGCTTAGCCTTAGAGATAAGGTATGGATCTCAGACATCTGGAGAGAGCTTGGAGTAGGGCTGCTGGTCCTTCCCATTGAAAGGAGCCAGTTGAGATTGTTTGGGCATCTGATTAGGATGCCTCGATGACGCCTCCCTCTGGAGGTTTTTACAGGCATGTCCAACTGTAAAGAGACCCAGAGGTCGACCCAGAACTCTCTGTAGGGGACTATGGATCTCATCTCGTCTGGGGAAACATCGGGACACCCCAGGATGAGCTGGAGAGTTTGGCTGGGAAGGGCCATGTCTGGAAATCCTTTCTTATCCTTAAAATGTATTGATGGATGGACCCCGTAACATGGCACCTGTAAGTGGTTGGAATATATTTGCAAGCAAGCATTTGATTTGAGTGGTCTGACTGATGGTCTGACTGATGGTCTGACTGATGGTCTGACTGACTCCAAATAAGAGCCACTGTATCACAAATAGCTGAAAAGGTCCATGCTGGTCCCTGTAGAAAGGTGTCAGAACACATAATGACATCAGGGCGTTAAGCAGGTGCTTTGAAAGGTGTGGCTATTTGCCGCAGGAAGGATTGGAGAGCAAATTCCAACTACATTTAAAGTAATTTATTTCTTAAGATTTTCATATCTTTTTTTAAAAAAATTTTTCCAGACAAAGATTGATGCTGATTCTGGCAAAAATGTACGGAGCCCCCCTAATGATAGCTATGGCAAAAAATACATCAATTTTTTAATCTGTATCCTCTCTCTGTATATAAATAATAAAAATGTATGTACCGCTTTTGGAGCTGCAACTAACAAATAATTTCATTACTGATTAATCTCGGTCCATAAGGTGAAAGAAAATGGTGAAAGTGTTGATCACACTTTCCCACAGCCCAAGGTTACGTCCTCCAATGTTGTGTTTTGTTCTAAAAAGCCGTCCAAAACCCTGAGATATTTAGTTTACTGTCAGAGGACTGAAGAAATAGGAAAATGTTCACATTTGAGAAACTGGATAAGGAAAATATGGAAATAGTCATCTTAAAAATGGCTCAGAGCAGTTCATCGATTATCAAAATAGTTGGCAATTGGTTGAATAATTCATAATCTGCCTTTCAGTTTATAAACCGTGTAGTTTTCTAAACTGAGGGTAAAGATTTACAGATTGATTTACACATAGAAATGTATCAGATTAACTCAAATAAGAATGACCTACGCAATAATAGGCAGGGGGTTTTAATGTTATGGCTGGTTGATGTGACTAAATCACTGTTGCTGTTGCAGTGTGGACACTGATTTGTTCTTCAGCTCTTTGCAAATTTGTTGTTTTTTTTTCTTTGCCTGACTGGCTGCGCGTGGTGTTTATCTAAAAGATGGTTTAAATAAATTTCATCAAACGCCGTATGAATCCGTGTGGGATAAATAGTTGGACGTGGAGTCTGAAGGCTGGTGTGACAGGTTTCTCTCGTGTCTGTCCTTGGACTTGAGGTCGGTGTGCTTCATACACAAGTTTGGAGACAGGCGAGGGTCACAAGAGTGTAAATAATTCATTCCAAACGTTTGCAGAATGAGGTCTTTCTGGCTGGATCGCTGCATCTCCCCTTTCTGGGGCACTTCAGCGAGGAGCCGGCAGACGGCGAGGTGTCCCTCTGTGGCGGCCGCTGTCCGTAATTCATCCAAGTTTGATAGGGGAACTAAAAGCCTTCCCTCACTCGGACGAAAGCAGGTGACAGAAAAGGTAGACAGAGGAGTAACCAGATGGCGGACAGGAAGGAAAGTCCATCACGTGGACAAACGAAGGCATCCAGAGCGACGCCACCGCCAGGCAGAGAAAAAGGTGCGAGCGACTATAAATCTGGAGCAGGGAGAGAAAGAGAGAGAAGTAGAAATAAAAAAAAAAAAAGAACGATGGCGATGGAAGTCAAATAAAAATCCTTAATCCTTTGAGAAGTTGCCGTTACCTCCATGTTGACGCTGTTTGTGCAGAAAAATCGCCCACGCCGGATTCATCCTTCATCCCTAAGTCTGGACCTGAACCCGAATGATTATTTTCCGCAAGAAAGGGGTTCTGAGGATCGTAGCTAACCTAAAAATATCTCCTCCAGCGGATGATTACTGAGGATGACATAGAGATTTCGCTCACACACATCTGAAAGAAAAACTGACCTTTTTTCGCCTTCTTCAAACCCTACATGCCCTCTGGATTCTGACGGTCTTCCTCCACCTGTGTGTCTCCGGTTCTGCCTCAACGGCTACGGCCAGTCATTAGAGCTTTTTGCTCCTGGCAAACCCCACAGTGGTCCGAAGATCTGGCAGCTGAGCGGAAAAGCCCAGGGACCAGAGCAGCAGCCGGCCCCTCCAGACTCCGGGAGGGGAGGCTCGATTCAACTCTGCAGCCTCTGGACTTGGTTGAGCTGATTGAGTTTAATGAAAGGCTTTTCCCTCTGAGGAACGCTTGAGGTGAAGACGTCCACGTCAAGGAAATCCAGACAAACTGTCTCAACAGGATGTAGCATGCAATCTCATGGAGAACTAAGGGTTTCTTCATAAGGATCATCTGTATTCTGCGACAGCCCGTCCTAGTCGGAGTCGTGAGCGAAACATTTGGTGATAGCTGAGGTGAAACGTGGACGAGTTACCGTTCCATCGGAGGGTCGACACGTAGACAGAAACAAACCCTTCATGCTGTCAATCGTGACTACAGGCGATTTGTGTGATTCATTTCGGTCGTATCTACATTTCTCCCATTCTCAGATACGCACACATGCATATTTACATGTGTACAACAAACCAACGTTCATATACACCAAATACATAGAAATACAAACTCATATAGTCCTTTTCTTTTTTGGACCCAAAAAGTGTAGGCTGAAGCTGCCGCTTATCGTGCTTTACCCTTTTTACATATCAAATTTTGTTTTATTATATTTTCCCAAACTAACAAAAGTAAAGGCTGTCCAAAATTAGTCAAAAAACATAAAGAAATTTGCTCATGTTTTAAACCAGTATTGTTTAAAACATCCCCCAGTATTGTTTACAACCCCCCCCCCCCAAAAAAAAACACAATAAACACACACACAAAAAACAAAAAATAACCTTTTTTCTTACTCTTCATATACAATTTATGTTTTGGCAACTACAACAATTATTTAGTTGCCAAAACAAAGTGCATCATTTCCTGCAAGTGTACATTATTTTACGTATCCATAACATTCTCTTTATTTATTCGTAGTCACGTTTTTAGTTAAAAGCTGAGTTAGAAGAAGGTGTGTTTGTTTACATGTTCGAAATGTAATAAACACTTTATTGCAATGTAATAGTACTTGAATGTCAGATAGTTGGGTTGTGTTCATCGCTGATTAAACACAAGAGTTGTAAGTGATGGATAATGGGGTGTTTTACCGTCCTCGAACGAGCCCCTGAACGCTACACCAGATGGGCGCTTCACAAGCCCCGCCCACTGCTCTAAAGGGATGTAGAGAACTAATCTGACGATGTTGCTCTGTGTCTGACTAAATGAGAAAATATAAAATATATACCTAACAGATTTTGATGGATTAAAACAGTTGGTTGACGACTGCGACATTTCCCTTCCGGACGACTCGACTATTTCTTCGCACGTTTTGAAGCATAAGACCCGACAACCAGGGGGGGAGCTGGCTCTTCCCCTACCACCTGATCTGCTTTCATCATCAACCCATCGGACATGCAGAGGACCATGAGCTGGGTCAACAAACGGTAAACACATCCGGGGACGTCCGCTCAAGGTTGGTGCCGACCCGCCGGCAGATGTCCTGACTGACTTCTACAACATCTCACTCATTCAAGGCATCGTCCCCAGATGCTTCGAAACCTCCATAATCATACGAGGTGTGAAAAAGACCAGTCCCATCTTGCCTGAATGACCATCATCCTGTCGCATGAACTACAGGTAGTGATGAAGCGCTCTGAACAGCTTGTCAAACCTCACATCTCAGCCAGCCTTCTTGCATCGCTGGATCCATTCCATCTGGCTTGTCGCCCCAAACGTTCCACATAGGATGCAATATCCACAGCGCGGCACAGAGAGCTCCAGGACCATAAAGACACCTAGGCCAGAGTCCTGTAGATGGACTTACTGCTCAGCCTGAACATCCCGACTCTTCTATGGATTCTAGAATTCCTGTCTGGGAGACCGCAGTCCGTTTTGGTGGAAATAGCATCTCCAACTCAATAACTCTGAGCGCAGGATCCCCTAAAGGCTGTGAACTCGGTCTTCTGCTGTTTACACTGTTGACCCACGACCTGACCATCAAGTTTACCGATGATACTGCAGCAGTGGGACTCATTCACAGGAATGATGAGTCATCGTACAGGGAAGACACGAAACATCTCGTGGGCTCGATTCATGTGCGGCGGATTTGGAGTACTTTGTGCCAACGATTAGGAAGTTATGTCTGAGAAACTGTCTTTTTCATAAAAAGCTCCGTCTAGTAAGTCAAAATCGAAACTGTTAAATTAAATCATGACTTCTACAAGACAGATGTCCTTGAATCGATTCATATGGACTAAATTTGGACTAAATCGGACCAACGGTTGGGAGATTATGGCCTGATCTTTCCCAAAGTCAATCCAGTTCTTGCACTCAGGCCTATTTGGGTTTAACATTTGAAAATGATCAATTAAATCATTTTTGAGTTATGGCGCTAAAACAAAGGTTTTGCGGCGGACTCGACGGCGCCGCTTACAATTCCATGATATCCCAGACTTCTCAAGGATATAATAAGCAGTAATGTTGAAAAACAAACAATAAAAGAGTGATGTCATGTTTGCGTTTTGGTCTTGAGACAAACTGCCTCCCGGTTCTTTCATTTTCCATGTAACAGTCTACAGGAAAAACCTGCCATGCACTATTTTGATTCAGTGCACATTTAGTGTGGTCGCCCAGCTGCTCTGTGCCTTAATAGGGCAAGCAGCCTTATGAAAATGACACGGCCGTGTGACATGGAGATCACTTATTTCCTCATTCCTTAGGACACTTACTGTCATATCCCATTATGGTGCAGCAGCAGGGAGAATTGAGCAGACCCTGACAGACTGAGATGAATTTAGATGCAGCGATCTGGTCTGGGATAAGCTTTAATAGATTACATTTTATAGTGATGTGGCCTGTCTCTTGTCACTCAATGCGTACTTATCCTCTGAGCTTTGCACATGCATTTCGACACACACACACACACACACACTCACGGCAATCACAATATTACGGCGTGGTGTTCGCCTTCCCCTCTCCACCTGTGTCTCCTGTCTGCTGAGATTTGAATCCTCGCTGAATGAAGCCCCGACATTAAGGAATGAAACGGTCTAATGATAACGGCACCAGAACCGCATCGACGCCATGTGTTGCTGTTCACCTCGCTCCACTCTGTTTTTTATTAGCAGCGATGGGATTGTTAGCAAAGCAACAAAAAAAACCTCAAATTGCATTTAGGATGTAATGGTTCAATAATAATCAGTTTTACCCACCACTGCCCTTCTGCTAACCCATCCTGCTCTCACTCCAATGATCTCTTTTCAGCTCTTAAAATCTGTGCAGGTCCAATCCAGTAACACTTTGCTTATAGACTCAAGCCTTATGTGAGGATGTGTTGGAACCAACGGACCGGATAACTGGATCCACATGATGCCACTCCATTCAGCTCCATTCCTCCACTAACTCGGGCTCAGATACCACTTTTCCACCGAAAAGAACCTGCCGCTAGTTCGGTGCTGGTGCTAGTGCCATTGCTTAATGGGTTCAACTTTTGCACCGTATAACTGTGTGTTTACCCGGCATCTCACGCAGTAATCAAGCAGAACAACGAAGATGGAGGAGCTTATTGTCTGCATTGGTATTCATTTTAAAACAAAGAAATAAAATCGGTTCTTGGCTCTCGAACCAGCAAAGAGTCGGTGCTTGTCTGGCACCAGTTTTGAGGGCCAGGGGTTGGTGCTTAAGCCGTCGAAAAGCAGAGAATTGGTGCTAAGTCAGGTTCTGGCTCCGAATTAGCCCTGGAACCAGCTCCGGGGTGAAAGGGTGAACATTGAGCTGAACAGTGAGCTTCTTTTGATATCTATAAGTGCCAGCGCTGGAGCTGATATTGTTGTGGTGAATTGTTTCCTTTTAGCTGTGGTTCTTCTCATGGTCCATTTGAAATCATCTGATGCGCACAGCTTTTTAAAATCTAGAATACAAGCAGTCATTTCTGCAACAGGAGGTGACCAAACAATCACTGATTCTGTGCCAGTTACACACATGCACCGCACAAAGGTGCACACCACACACACACAAACACAAACACACACACAGCAGGTCGATGGACAGAGCGTCACAACCATGATATAACATGGCTACAAAGATGAGGACATTTTTCATAATTAATGAGGATAACACAAAAATCCTTCTCTACATTAGCTGTTATGCCACCTTCCGAAGACTTAATTGTCTGATCTGGTAATTAGACATTCAAATGTCCTGAATCGATACCGAATATGGAGACAAGGACCGACGTTCCTCTCTTGTAGAGGATCCATCCTTAGACTCTGCTTGGTTGTAACAACTACAGACAGATAACAGCCATCAAGACCGGTATTTCTGGAGAAGCTACGACCCAGTCAGCTTACCATCACAATTTGGTCTTTCTCCATTTTTCCTGCTTCCAGCAACCACATCTTCTGAACAAAGGGTTTACTTCCCGCCTAATATATCCCATCCAGTCACAGGTGCCATGGTAACAGGATTATCAAAGTTATTCTTATTTCTCCAGTCAGTGGCCATAAGGTTATGGCTAATCAGCAGAATGGAACCCTCGGGGCCTTCCAGGCATTCTTTCATTGAATAATTATTTTCTTCTAACTCTAACGTTGGCCTCATTTTCTATCTGGTTTGATCCAGAAGAGAAAGATTTACCGTCCTGAAAACATCAAAACCGAGTTATCCAATCAGATTTTTTGGGGATTGCTGTTGCTAGACGGAAAAAAAGTGAGAGCTGGCCCATTGACTGGCTATGACTTCATCAGTAAGGGAGGAAGGCTTGTGATTCTGTGGAATAGCACTAGATACCTTCATGGTTTCGGTGCCTGTGTCGTAGCAGTTTGTGTTTATGTTGAACCTCCTTTTAACACTTTCTTTCGCAAGATTAATTTTACTGATAAAAGTTATTGGAGGGCAGCTTAATCGCGGGACTATATCGCTGAAGGGCCAGTTTGAAAACTCGCAGCTCACTTTCTGGTATGTGCCAACAAGGATGATTTTACAAACTTTAACTGGATGTGAAAAGAATTGCACCAGCATTGATGCCATTTTGTGCCAGGCAATAGACAGAACCCTCTCTGATTCCACTATGCCTCGCTAACCTTGATACTCTATGTACACAACATAGCAACTGGTGCTTAAGTAATCAGACAGAGCTCTTGCACCTGCTGGCGAAGTGTCTCCTGACCCAGCCAATTATAATTTATTCATAAAAAGCTGTTATCTGATTATCTCCATTAATCAGTACTGTCGGTCCCTGCAAACACGGCGCGAGGACAAACCGGAGATCCGCGTTTCTCCTCCCGTCTGCAGCAGGAGAGGAACGAGCAGGATTTCGATAGTGAGCATCATTCAACGATTTATAAACTGAGGAGTGGGGGTGTATAGGGGTATGCTAGACAAAACAAGCCAGGGAGCCAAGGCCATGAATAATGTAGCGGAGGAAAACACTACATTATGTTGTCACACCACTGCCATAAACAGACAATTAACATAATAACAAACACACACACACACACACACACACACACACAAAGACACGCAAACCACAGGAGAAGGTTCTAGTCAGGGTCGTACTTATGATGACAAATCTCTGCAAATGAACCGGAGTACAATCGGTTGAAAGCGAGAACTGCAGTACTTTAATGTAGGATTCTTTCCTTGCTGTCCCTCTTTGTTTGCTTTCAGTTTTCCTGATCTTTGAAAATCTGTCCTCCAAAAACTATATTTGTTCTATATATACATATCCTAATGCCCTCATTCTTATTCAGCCCAGACCCGCTCAAACATTTCCCTATTCAATACTTATTTGAATGGGATTTTCAAGGCTGCTCTCCTCCCACTGCAAGAGCGGGATTTACTTTGGTTGCCATCACTAGGCGGTGGTGTGGCGTCGCTGATGGTCTCATTGATGGGAGGCTAATCAAGGCTTTAGACCATAACACAGGGTCAAATACGGGGCAGGGTCAAATCCTCTTGCTTTTGAAAGCAGCACTTTCAAACAAGACTTTATCAAACCGATCGGTTCCGAGCTTCTTTTCTTATATATATATATTTTGTTTTTTTATTTCTCTGATGTGAACCTTTGGTTGGTAATAAGATGAAGTAATCCATATAGGGAAAATATCTTTTTGACAAATTCCTATAACTGAGTCATACAAACACTCAGTGTTCCCAAATCCCATTTACACAAAAGCAATACCTCTGTGACTTAATGACATGGCTCTAGTGTCTCTGTGATGTAATAATTAGGCTACAGTACCTCTGTGACTTAATGACATGGCTCTAGGGCCTCTGTGATGTAATAATTAGGCTATAGTACCTCTGTGACTGAATGGAATGGCTCTGGTGCCTCTATGATGTAATAATTAGGCTATAGTACCTCTGTGACTTAATGACATGGCTCTAGTGCCTCTGTGATGTAATAATTAGGCTATAGTACCTCTGTGACTTAATGAAATGGCTCCAGTACCTCAGTTTCGTTCTGATGGTTGGTTAGTTTGTTGTTTGGTTAGTTTGTTGGTCGGTTATTTGTTTGATTTGTTCCGTAGTTGGTTAGCTTGTTATTTGTTTCGTTCAGTGGTTGGTTGGTTTGTTATTTGTTTCGTTCAGTGGTTGGTTGGTTTGTTATTAGTTTCGTTCAGTGGTTGGTTGGTTTGTTATTTGTTTCGTTCAGTGGTTGGTTGGTTTGTTATTTGTTTCGTTCAGTGGTTGGTTGGTTTGTTATTTGTTTCGTTCAGTGGTTGGTTGGTTTGTTATTTGTTTCGTTCAGTGGTTGGTTGGTTTGTTGGTCCGTTATTTGTTTCATTGGTTGGTACATTGGTTGTAGTCTTTGGCATGAAAGGAACCCAATTTTAATGAGGACCTAGATTAAGGGGTAGGTGCAGGAATTACTTTCTTGTATAATATCTTCAATATGCGATATCAGACAACATAAAGCATATGTATGGGGATGGGATCAAGTAATGTGGGTAATTCATTGTGTATCTAAATAAAAGTCTGGATCCACCAGATTTAAATTATTGCCTGGAACGTTAAATTCTACTTATAGGTCTAAAAGTTGGATTTGAATTAGGCACGATTGTCTTAAATGGGAATGTTAAGCCTGGGTGGAGATATGTCTTCTTCATTTTAGTTTTAAATAAGACGCTGGATGTGATACTTTGAGGAAAGAGATGGATGGCACAATCTTTTGGGTCAAGTCTTGTAGATATAGACTTTGACTGAAATCCCCATGTTGAACCAACAGACGTAGATGATGTTGGAGATTACAGGAAGAGGCATCTCTATTTTCTTCTTCCTCTTTTTCTCACTCCTGTACTGAGGGGCTGTCTTTGGAAGGTCATGGAGATAAGGTGGAATGTTGCACTGCTAGGGAGATAGAGATTAATGCCACATCAATAGAAGGATCTCTAAGTATCTGATGCTGACTAGCAAGAAGGCGGTGACATCTGATTATTTCATCCAGAGCTAATTAGTTCCAAATGTAACTTTTTATCAGTGGAAAGTTGGATATTTTTCCTCTAAACATCCTTTTATTATCTATAACCATCAGAGATTCGACACATAGAAAGACAACCATCCACACTCACCAAATAACATCAAGCTTTTCTTCTTTTAGATTTTTCGACAGGTCATTTCATTTTCTGTGTACGGTTCCCAGTTCCATCCAGATGAATAAAAAATCTACACACACTATAGAATTAAGTCTAACTGTCTCAGAACTGTAGGCAGAGTTTCTTTTTGACCTTCTTCTTCTTTGCGTTAGCGGCTAACAGCTGGTTGTCTCTTTTCTCATCTCCCTGTTGTGGGTCAACACACAAAAAACATTGTCAAAACGTTAGAACCTCACTCTGTTTTTTTCACCTTCCTGCAACGTTTATAGCGATGTCACTATGATCCGGTTGAAACGCCTGGTACTGGCTCAGAAGTAGAACAACACTTTGAGTAAAAGGAGGCCGCGTACCCCTGGCAGTTATAGTAACAGGCGGACAAATTAAAAGCACCATCACATTGAATAACAGGAGGATAATTGTTGAAACCCTCCAGGAAGGTTGGGTGCAGTGTGGGACCAGCAAGGATAAGGACACTGACAATGACTGAGGTCATTGTTGAGGGGTTTGTGTGAGTGCACAAGGTTCAAGTGTGTTCAAGGAGTGATTTCATTGGTAACGAGATTGAGTTTGGTGAGCCACAGTTGTACGGATCCCTCGGCGCCTGTATTTGCCTTAGAAAACGTGCAAACAACATCAGGGTTATGCCAGAAAACACACTAAACTCAGCAAACGAACGGAGAGCCGCGCAGATTCAGCCACCGCCGTTGACTTGTCAACTGGAGATTGTTGGTGATTAGGGATTGAAACACTCTGTGAACTTCGGTCCCCCCAATGACCTCCTCTCAGGTCAAGGCTGCATCAACTTTCAAATGATTGTAGTTTAAAAGCTTGGATGGATTCAAACAACAGATTCAAATATAAAGAAAAGATTATCTGGAAGCATTTTAGGTAATGTAAATTACTTTTCTTCTTCTATTTCTTCTACTACTTCTTCTTCTTCTCCTTCTTCTTCTTTCAGCTATTCCCTTCAGGGGTCGCCACAGCGGATCAGTTGTTTCCATCTTGCCATATCTTCTTCGTCTTCATTTTTTTTAATGCCAAAACCTAATTTCCTTCTGCCGCGTAGCTGTCTGCTGGATATAAAATGATCATTCAACATTAATATGTTGTGTTCATACAGGTTTGTTTCTGTTAAATTTAGTTAGAACAACAAACTGAGTAAGACACAAAACAGAAACCGGTCCAATAATTGTTCACGGCTCCATGTATCTACAGATTGTCTCACATTGATTCACACGCCGTCTGTGTGTCTGTCTGCCTCCCTCTGTTTCTCACCCCGTAATCCGGGATCTGCTGTGCCTGAGGTGCTTTCAGCCCAGAGAAAATTACATTTATACTGACACTGAAAGGCAGGTCATCGCCTCTAGTGGAACCAAAGTGATGCTGGTTCTTGCCCCTGTCAAGTTTCCTTTTTCATAGAGCTCTTTCTGGAGGGCACAGGTTTGCAGTTCTCTAGAGAGCACTTTGTTCCAAATGACCAACCTGCTCTCATTGAGCTGGTTTCTCATCCCCACCTCCAGTCTCCCTAAACTTCCTCTTCTCCTATCGGATTTTATCATGTTTGAAAAAGGCTCCAGAATGTCACAGTCAGGCAGAGCCGTCCCTGGTTCATGCTGGAGGTAAGGGTTCCATTCCACTTGGTCTTCCCAGGATGGGCAGGCAAGCTGTGGGAGGGAGGGCGTGGCCAGGTAGGGCCCACCTTCTTCCCCTTGCCCCCTGCCAGCTCAGAGAAAGCGTCAGTAGAGGGCAGGAGTGGGGTATCAATCCAGGTTCTGTATCACATGGAGCCGGCGTGAATGGAGAGCCCTGGTAGTCCGGCATGATTGACACAACCATCAATTGTTGTCAATTGTAGGAACCATCAATGTGAGAATCTCACAATTTGCTTGAATAATTCAAATTATAGTCCATACACCGAATACAGTGTCGTCAGTCGCAGGAGCTTCTTATCGAGTTCGTAACTGCTTCTCATTTGCAGGCTTTTGGCGGCCTGCAGCTTCTCCCTGCTGATATTAGCTCTGAGATGTAAAACCCATAAGCCAGTTTATTACAGGGCCATCCCATAGTTAAACAACCTTGAAACAGGAACAACCATGCACACTGAGGAGGGAGTTGAAGAACCGAAAAGGAACTCCAGGCTTTTCGGTTTTCAACATATATATCTCATTTAGATTTTAAAAAAAAGGTTTGTGTGGAGATTTAAGTCGTAATCCTACTGTAAACTTTCATGTGTCCCGCAGAATGGCCAATCAAATTGGCTTCCCTACATAAAAAAGTAATGCAGAAATACACAGGAATAATCTACAACGATAAGGTACAAATGCGATGTGATAACACCAAAATCTACAGTAATAATTCAGAAATATACAGTAGTAATGTAAAGATATACTGTTATGCAGACAATAAAGCAGTAATGCAGATCATCTACCGCAATATTGAAGACATCTACGGTGATAATTAGAAAGCTACAGAGATAGCACCAAAAATCTACAGTGATAATGCAGAAATTGTGGGTAATAATATATAGAAAACTACGAGATAATTCGTCTGCAGTACTAATGTGGAAAACTACCATGGTGATTTAGAAATGTACAGTAATATTGTAGGGATCTACCATGATAATGCAGAAATATGCAACGGTAATGTCAAAATGTATGGTAGTAATACAAAAATCTATAGTTTTGCAGTTAAACATTTACTGTAATAATGTAGAAATTACCATTAGAATTACCATTAGAAATCTGCCGAGGTAATGCTTGGGTGAAGAAGAATTCATTTGTAAGATTGACCATTAAAGTAAGCTGAGGTTATAGCAGGGGCCGCCCCTTCACCAAACCGCTAGGGTCAGTTTTCTCGCCTAATGGCGCCATTATGTCACCTCCCACCCCTGAGATGTATGTAGATCAGATGCTGTGTCAGAGGAGCACCTGCTGGGGGGCATGTGGCCGGCTCTTTAGTCTGATGGAGCTGGAGACGGTCAGCGGTGCTAGCCCTCCAGTCAAGGGGTCTCAGACAAACAGTGAGATAGTGTCTCTCTCAGGCCGGAGGGGACAGCAGTGACAAGCCCATTGGTATAAATCTCCCCCTCCTCTCTCTCTCTCTCTCTCCCTCTCTCTCACAAACACACACAGACACACACACACACACACACACACATACCATTCCCTCCACCATTATCACAGCTTAATCCCACTCCAGTCTGACATTGTAGATCCGAGTCAAGGTGGCGTTTGTCTTGTTTCTCTTCGGGGCGGGGCTGCGTTCTACGCTCAGACATTAAACACTTGTTGGCGCTTTCTGAAGGTGATGAATATTATAATCTTAAATTATCCTAAAAATGGAAATTTACCCACATTGAAGAAAAATACTATAATGCTTTGGTACAAGTGTACCAAAAAGAGGCACCAGCTGATTATTATCTACTGACATGCTAATGGCCAATTATCCACCCTGCATATTTGTGTAATTACATTGTAATTACAGTTAAAAGGCTCTTTTTTTTTTTTTTTTTGTTTCGACTTAAATGTACAATCACCAGTAAGTAATGACAGTTACCTCAGCTTGATTAATATCTGCATTTATGGCACGACCTTTTCTGCATTTATTAGCTAGACTGGATATCCATTTCTGATATCGGCAACATCACTCACCCAGTTAAAACTCTAATTATTGATATCTATAACATCATTCTGGAATTGTAACCTTCAACGTTTCTCATTACGGATATCTACAAATCCTTTTCAGATAGGGATAATTCACATTGCAGATAATAGCGAATGTATAATGACTAATTCCAGTTTTTAGATATCTTCAGTTAAATTCTGACGAGTAATAAATCGAATTCCCGATGTCTCTAATCCCATAGTTTCACCAAGACATCTTTACATAGCCCAGTTTTAAATATCTTGGATTAAGTTTTTACTAGAGGACTACTCAAAACTGAACTAAAAATGACTATTTATCAATCATTTTGTCCAAAATGTGAAAATAAAATATAGATTGAGAATTATGAGAAAAAGATTTTGCGAATACGAGATCTGGAGGTCATCTGTAACGTTATCTGTCACTTATTATGTTGGGAAACTCGTGTTTCGTAGCTTTATTACTATTTAACTTGAACAGCATGAGCATTTCATTGCCCAACCAAACTGCCAAGGATATTTTATAATATATAGAACTGCGAGGAATGACTCTCTCATTGCTGTGTTTCATTTTATGTGACGTCACTCAGCTGTTGAAAGTCAGGATAAAACGTATACATGTGCCGGCATCCCGATATTTATGAATTTCTCATCGTTCTGGTGATGGTTAGGTTTGACACTTTTCTTTTTCAGAAGCATGCATTATAATGCAGAATAAGTACGATACTGCAAATGTCAAATCACAAAACGGTTGTCCATCAACCACTTAAAACTGCTAGAGGCAGTGTTATAGGCGGGGTAAAAACATGGCAGCACAATTTAGCAACCTTGAAGAGATATAAAGGGCTTTTTCAAAACTAACAAAAAAAAAATCATACTTTTAGCTGATCAAAAAGTGTCAGTCCTGTAACGTACTGGCGACTCGTCCTGGGCGTATCCCGCCCCTCGCTCAATCTAAGCTGGGATAGGCTCTGCCCCCCCCCCCCCCCCCCCCCATTACTCAGGATAAGGGGATAATGAATGAATGAATATTCCATTTATTCATAGAGAAACCCAAAAACTTCTGCACTGCACCTTTTAGTAAGATACAATTAAAAGTTCTATGAAAGAGAGAGGGTGGCTGATGCCGAAAAGTAAATAGACATGAATTCTCTCAGACTGAATGTTTTGGGGGAATGTTTTCATGAGGGATGGCGACGTTCTTTTACGTCTGTCAGCTGCTCTCCAATTAGCTCTCCAAACAGTCGAGTTTCATCCGCTTTTTGGAGCTGGCACATATTTTACACCTGATGCGCATCCTGACGCAACACGGCCTGATTTACCGGCACCATGAGGATGTTGATGGCGATGTCTGGGTGCCGAGGCACAAACTTTACAAGGATTTCAAACTTCACAAGATTAGTTCTCCGGGCCAATTTAGGGGTCGTCGCGGCGGAGTCTCATCTGCATTGCATAGCTGGCACAAGAAACAACCTGGTCCAATTTGTCCGGGATTGGGGCCAAGACCATAAGTGCGTTAAATCGTTCACCCTTGGTGGCCGGGGGTGGGGGCTCCATTGGGATTTGACAATATAATACCTACAAGATGCTGGATAAGGTTATGTGTTCGATGCTAATCTTAAAGTCGAGCTCACACAGGTAGGAGGACAGAGGGAAGGCACACAGCCAACGTTTGGGTTTCATTTTCACCTGCATGTTTTCACTTAGTTAGGATTCTTACTGGTTCAACTACAAATAATACATTTGATATAAATATGTAGAGGGTCGGATGCCGTGACAATGTGTTGTTATCCACGTTCTACACAAAGAAACGAGTTAATTCCAATCATTTCCAGCCGGTAATATTACTATTTACGTATTTTTCTTGATTCTAATACTGAAAGAAAAATGGGTTCCGTAGACTCTGAACAGCACAGAGGAGTTGATTAATGGACCGGGACTGGCGAGCAAACATAGAATTTACATATGATCCACTTCAGACCTGCCAGACAGGAGTTGTTAAAGAATGGATGGTACTTCAGAATGAGAGTTAAATAATTGATTGCTCAGTATGTTAAAGAGGACGACTAGACAAAGGTCACGGGGTTGTTCACACCGTTACTTTGCTGGTGTCGGGTGAAAAGGGTGTGTGACGAATCACTCTGTGTTCCTCTGTGGTCGCGGCGCACACCGAGCAGGATGGGTAATAAGTCCCTGTTGGCACCATTCTAATCACTGCTCGAGACGGAATCTTGGAAGTGTGACTTCCTGTCTAATGCCTAGAGACAAGTAGGGGCTCGGTAGACGGATGATCTTGGGCCGGGGTTTTAGTTGGTGAGCTCTGTTCTGTCTTAATTATCTATCGATGAGGTGTTGAAGGCATTATTATGTGCAGCCCTCAATTACAAATACTGATCTGGGTTTCCAAATCTATTTCTAATCCTTGTGCTTCTTCCAGGTTTACTCACATTCACTCACACTCACTTTTGAAAATGTTACCAAACATGTCAAGCTCTTAATTTCAGGTGCATTTAACTAATTCTGACCTGTATATTAGTGACGCTGTTCTTTATTTAATATCATTACGTACTTAGAATAAGATAACAATTTATCTTATCTCAGCAAATCATCCTTGTTCCTGCACTTTTTCAAAGTGAGACGTCCTCTCACTCTCTAATAGTGTTGAACAGTCTAGTTAAATACTCCACTGCTCTCTCTCCTAGAAGGAGAACTCTTGCTGCTACCCTCACTGCAGGCCTCCACTGGCTTTTACTGCGGGCCTACTACCCTCACTGCTGGTCATTACTTCCCTCATTGCAGAGCTCTACTACCCATGCTGCCGGCCTCTACTACCATCAATGCAGGCCTCTACTAGCCTTTACTGTAGACATCTAATACCCTCGCTGTAGGGTTCTACTACCCTTACTGCCGGCCTTTACTACCATCACTGCTGGCCTCAACTTACCTTACTGCAGGCCTCTACTATCTTCACTGCAGGCCTCTAGTTCCCCACTGCTTGCCCCTTATACCATTGCTGCTACCCTCACTAGAGGCATTTACTACCCTCGCTGCCGGCCGCTACCAACCTCACTGCAGGCCTCCACTAACTTTTAATGCAGGCCTCTACTACCCTTGCTGCTGGCCTCTACTAACTTTTACTGCAGGCCTCTACTACTCTCGCTGCTGGCCTCTTTAATCTTTTACCGTAGACCTCTTCTACCCCTGCTGCTGCCCTCTACTAAATTTTCTATAGGACACTACTACCCTTTCCTGCAGCCACCGTCATCATATTTCTGATGGGTACTCCTGACAAAAGCAGCCGGCATCTCCATTGAGAACGGTTGGGCTGAATGATTTAACGTTAAATGTTTTGACTGTTTAGCGGGACAGTATGAACTGTCAGAGGTTACCACTGCTGTCGCCTCACAGCACGGTGATTTAATCGCGCCGCTGACCTTGTGTGTGGGCGCAGGGACACCTGCATGCCACTCCCATCAGGACTGAGCAGAGGAGTGGAGGTTAAGATGCTGACCATGTAATCTCTGTGCTAACGGCCTGCCATCGCCCTCTCATTTCCTGTTAGCTGCGTACGGCTTGATGAAGTCACGGAAAACTCCCAGAAAAATGCATGAAAGGATTAATAAGATGATGACAATGGAACGATTTCCTACGGGAGAACCGAAGGGGTACTACCGACGCCGCATTCGGAATTTAATCTGGCGTTTCAATAAATTGACTTTTCGAGTCTTGTGAGCGAATTTGTCCGTTCTCACCGGCTCCATTACCGCGGGGCGGCGTTTTGCTGGGATGGCGCTAAACAGGCAGTGGATGGACACCGGCTTATTACCTCTGTTTAACAGATTAAATGGCTGACATATCGACTGCAGTTCCCCCCCCCCCCCGCGGGGATTCATTTGCTCAGAGTAAGCTCAGATCATTGTCTTTTTTTCAGCGTTTTAAGAGAATTGAGACTCCCATCATGGCCATCCCTGTCGCGGCTCTGGTGGGGGGGCGATCGCTGCCTACCCAATCTTTCTTATTGAAATGAAGGCCTTGATTGAGAAATGCAGGCCTGTAGCTCTGTGGCTGAGGGGCTGGGGGGGAGGGCGGAGGGGAGTTGACTATGTAGGGTACATTCATTGATCCGGGCACAGAGGGAAGGCTGAGCAGCAAGAGTGAGCTGATTATGGTAATGCTTCAACCGATCGATTAGAGGGATGTGCGTTTGAGGCTCCAATAAATCCTCCCTCCTACCTTTGCTCGCGGCGAAGTGTCCTGGATTCCTCAGCGTGACCAGGACTGAGAGACTTGTACGGAATAACAAACACCACATCAACAACTCCACGCAATACCTAAAAAATAAATGAAGGCAAATTATGTACTTCATACGACATGTGCGTGGAAATACTCAACAAATAGACGAGGGGAAGTGTCAAAGGACCGGTTTAAGTCTTCAGCCTCATTAGTGACGTTTTTTATATATATAATTTAGGTGGCGATGATGAAATTGGCTTGAATTTGTTGCAGGTTGTACATTTTCGGGGTTGAATCTCTGTCATTTTTTCTTCACATCCCTGAAAAAAATATGTTAATAATTCATCGTGTGAGAAGATTTCTCCTCAGAGCAAAGATTTGGAGGAAAATTTTTTTTTACCCCCATTGAAAATGAATATTTTGATTGTGCTGACATCAGAGAAAGAAAATCATTCATTCATTCATTCATTCATTCATTCATTCATTCATTCATTCATTCGGTATAGTTTAGCTTTCATTCTGGAATCTTTGCTCTTTGTTGGTCATGTTGGGGGAAATGAGCTCTACTCATTTCCTGTAACGGCCTTTTTTGTTGTATGGCAGAACGGAGAAAGGAAATGGTTGTGACTGAAATAATGTGTGTGTTCATGTGGATGTCAGAGAGTCCTGTGTGTGTGTGTGTTTGTGTGTGTGCATGTATATGTGTGTTTATGTGCAGCATAGCAATTATAATTCTTCTCTTTCTCGTACGTGAACACGCCATAACCGGATTTTAAAGGTTTGTATACCTAAAAATAAGTTGATCCTATGCTGTCGTCCCCCGACAGCCAGGGTATATACCTGAATAGCCCCCAACCCCCCTGCGTTGTACAAGCAACCCCCCTGACTCCTCAAATTGAAAATGAAAATATGAAATATGTCGATTTCCACGTATAGAAGAAGTTAGCTGTGTTGCTTGTTATATATCTGCGTATCGGCCCTGTGATGAATGACTCCGCCTCGGTGTACCCATCCTCTCGCTCAATGTCAGCTGGCATAGGCTCCAGCCCCCCGCGGCCCTGAACAGGGTAAGCGGTTACGGATATTGAATAGAGGAATGAACATGCTCCTCTTTGAGGGACAATCCTCTTCAGCTTCTGCTCATTTAGACACTTAATATTCATGGTATCAGTGACATTCTTTCCATGTTTATGTTGCTTGTCTGCTCTGGATCCAGGAGATTCATCGGGCTCCAGTTTGGGGAGCATTTGCTTCGCGTCAGAGCGTTTAATCGGTGGAGCGTGCATGTAAGACGTCAGCATCACGTCATGTTCATTTAATCATGGAGCGCCAAAATGGTGATCAAGATTAAAATTGGATTAGGTCCACAGCACCTCCTGGGAGCCGGTTGAGAAAACTATGTCCTTAAAGGTGCAGTGCGCAGAATTTATTAAAGTCTGGTCGTACCACATTCCGATAGTGACTCAATAATGAAGATTAATACAGTAAACTAGTTTTCTGAGTTCAGTAATAAAAGTACACAGATTTCCTTATGTCAATTCATATGAGCTGAATTTAGACGCAATTGGATTTACAGTCTGAATATTACAGATGAGAATTGTGTTTTTCCACAGAACAATCCCAATAATGAGTAAAATAAAAACTGTTATAGTGAAATATAAAATATACAATATACAATATATATATCCTCGTGGAGAAACATGTGATTTTGCAGAAAGAGTGAAATCGGATCAATTACAGTAAAATATGGCAGATACAAGTTCAATCTCATCAAAGTGTTTCATAAGAGGTACATTTGAACAAAATGAGACCAAATGGTTACGAAGTGAGTGTTCTCCATAAAATCACTCCCCTTAGTGAGTAAAATATGAACTATTAGAGTAAAATATGAACTTTACAAGATAAATCTGATGGAGTTCATTAATCTACACTAAATTTGAACTTAATCGGACCAACTTTTGAGAAATGATGGCCAAAAAACTTTTGCAGATGAAGCTCCCTCTAGTGTTGAAAATATACAACCCACCTCTCCCAAAATTAGTCCAGTTGTTCCTCACATTAAGGTTTAGAACCTATGCTGTCGTCACTGACAACAAGAGTATATCCCTGAAAAGTCCCCAATCCCCTGCGTTGAACAAGCAACCCTCCCCCCCGAAATAAGAATGTGGCGTTATGTACACTGTATATTTGATTAATAAAAATGTCAGGCTAGTGAGTAAAATATGAACTATTAGAATAAAACACAACGCATACACGATAGACATCCTCCAGTGGAGTCATAGGCACCAAATCAAACCTAACTACATAGCATCAACGGTTGAGAAATAGTGGCCCGAAAAACTTTTGGAGGTAAAGCTCCACCTACTGTCAGACATATACAACCCACCTTTCAAAAAATCAATCCAGTTCTTCCTCAAACTAAGATCGTTGGGGAAGGTTATCAAATTTGAAAAACATCCATGAAATAGTTTTTTGACGGACGCTGACATGGTGGAAGGGATGAAAATTCGGGGACACACTAACAGATAGATAGATAGATAGCCTTTATTAGTCCCACAATGGGGAAATTGCAATGTTACAGCAGCAGAGCAACAGCAAGGGTATATCCCTGAAAAGTCACCAATCCCCTGCGTTGAACAAGCAACCCCCCTGATTGACCCCCTGAAATAAAAATATGACGTTATGTCGTTATGTCATCCTCATCCTCATCCTCCCAAAATTCTTCTTATTTTGGGAGGATGCAGCCTCACAGAGACACCCAGACACATGATGGGGCTGGAACATTTTCTTTTTCCAGAGAGTTAATCATCGACTTGATGAGATAAAGATGACCAGTGAAGGCCATTACAGTTTTATTTGGTGCGGCTGAAGGATTAGAGGGAAGGGGATTAATACAGTGAAAGGAGGCCATAAATAAATGCCGCTCTCCCTTCTCTCATTTTTTATGCGCTTTAATTTCCCTCTAGATCGGCCAGATCTGCCCTGACAATGCCTGAAGCAGGAAATGTAAAACAAGTGAAGGTGCCGTGGAACACAGTCACATCTGAGGCAGGTTGAGCGATTTTATTCCCTTTACTTTACTTTATAGTCATTAATTGACACTATATGAACCAGAATTGTGCTAAAAATCATTACACTATGAAGAATTTGTGCAGATTTTTTTTGCAGCCTCTGCCTCTCCATGCAGCACTACTCTACTCGAAATTTACCGTCGTTGTTTTCATTCCCGGTTGCAGGAAAGATGTTTGTTTTTTTGTTCCTCTTGATTGCCTCCCTGCTGCAGAGTTCAGCAGGAAGCGGTCAGCTTGTTGCATCATCAGCCGGCCTGACGTGACCGCAGTTTGGACGCGCGGCGTTGATTCACCTCCAAAGCTTCGTTCTCTCTCTCTCTCTCACTCTCTCTCCCCGGCTCGGTTCGTGTTAGCTCTGCGGACAGCCGGCGCTCCCCGCCGCATGGCGTGTCGCTCATTTCCACGACCGGAATGTGATGCGAGGGATGATGCTAGGGTTTTTCAAGAAGTCCTGGCCCGGTCGCCTGTGTTGGATTAACAGTAATGCGGAGGCTCGCACACCTCGCTATTACTTTGCATCATCACGCTCACAAGAGAATTTAATATTTACACTTTCCCGGGGCTGGATGAAATCACGCAATAAAAATATAATTACGTCTGCTTTATTGAAAATCTTTGAAAACTACACAGTTTGATCCCTGCTGAGGAGAGCGATCAGATGGCGGTCAATCGTATTCCCAACTGGAGGTCTGAGCCGGGCGTCCCAATAGCTTGTTCCTGATTTTGCTGATTAATGACTCCCAGCTCCCCTCAGTCATGATTATTCATGTTCGCCCGCGGTAACGGAACTGCACTCAACACATGAAGTGCCTGCTAGTCGCTTACTCTGCCGCTGTGTGTGGGGAAAGTCACTCACGTTCAAAAGCAGGTAACCATGGAGACGCTTAGACAGTAGTAGCTTTTGCCTTCCAGCCGATGACTGAATAGGAGGCGTCGGTATGCGGTAGCACGTCACAGTGGTTCTCACTACGAGGAACACTCTCTGTGAATAAAACAAAGGAGTGGATATCAAATCTTTGTCCGCTGCGCGGTTTGGAAACGAATCCCATACGAGATAATTGCATTTTGGGATGGATTCTTCAATTAAGAAAAATAGAGAATGAAAATTTGCTACTGAAATGAGAAATATCCTGCATTTTCTGTCCAGAAGGCTCTTTCTAAGCCCTCATGAAGAGAATCCAACTCAAAACCAGCATTTCTAAGAGTTTCTTTTGTGTCTTGTTATTCTCTAACGTCGGGCATATAGATTTACTGAACTAGGCATGGGCATGAATTTTTTTGTTTTTGTCTTTTCCATCGGCTGGTACTAACGCAGTACTACCATAAGGTGGCGTTAATGAACCTACAGGCTGTATGCAACCATTATTAATAAATGAAGAAGAATGTGCTGCTACTACTACAACTACTACTTAGATTACTACTACTTATACTTAGACTACTACAATTACTACTTAGACTACTAATACAACTACTTAGACTATCACTACTACTACTACTTAGACTACTACAACTACTACTTAGACTACTACTACTACTACTTAGACTACTACTACTACTACTTAGACTACTACTACAACTACTACTTAGACTACTACTACTACTACTACTTAGACTACTACTACTACTACTACTTAGACTACTACTACTACTTAGATTACTACTACTTATACTTAGACTACTACAATTACTACTTAGACTACTAATACAACTACTTAGACTACCACTACTACTACTACTTAGAGTACTAATACTACTACTTAGACTACTACTACTACTACTTAGACTACTACTACTACTACTTAGACTACGACTATTACTACTACTTAGACTACCACTACAACTACTACTTAGACTACTAAGACTTAGACTACAACTACTAATACTAATACTATTACTTACATTACTACTACTTTAACTTAGACTACTACAACTACTACTTAGACTACTACTACTACTTAGACTACCACTACAACTACTACTTAGACTACTACTACTACTTAGACTACTACTACTACTACTACTTAGACTACTACTACAACTACTACTTAGACTACTACTACTACTTAGACTACCACTACAACTACTACTTAGACTACTACTACTACTACTGCTACTATCACATTCAATCTTTACCAAATCCTGCTCTCACATTCTTACATAGAGTTTTTTTCAGTATAGCGGTGGCATCTGGCAGAGTCCTCCTCGACCTAATTCATATGCACCATATTTTGTCTTAATTGGACCAAGGGAGTTAGGGAGTTATGTTTGCAGAAACAGTGTTGTTTTTTGTAATAAAGTCCCTAGGTGAGTAAAATATGGACTTTTGGAGAAAATATCATAAATACAACATAAATCCCCTTGAGTCAATTCATATGCAACAAATTTGGATTGATTTTGATTTTGGAAAATTTTTTCTTAAGATCAATCCAGTTCTTCCTCGCACTAAGATCTATGTGGGTATAACATTTGAAAATGATCCATGAAATTGTTTTTGGAGTTATGTCAGAAAATCTTCATTTCTCCTTAAAAGGTCCCCTTAGTGATTAAATATGAACTATTAGGGTAATATATATATATATATATTGATTCAATCAAGATAAATCTCCTCGGGTCGATTTGGACTAAATTGGACCAATAGTTGACAAATTTTGGTCCCTAAAACTTTTGGAGATAAAGCTCCCCCTAATGTCGGAATTGTAAAACAGACCTTTCTCCAAAATCAATCCACTTCTTCCTCGCACTAAGGTTTGTGTGGGTGTAAAATTGAAAATGATCCATGAAAATGTTTTTGAGTTGCTGCGTTAACGAAAGCCGTCGTTGATGATTCCATAATGTCCCCGACTTTTCAGTGATATGATTAGATTATCTTTGTAAACCTTCATATTATGCTCAGGGTCGTCTTCACCCCCAATCCATGTTAAACATCTGTAAATAAGTGGTTCACATCGTTGTTTTGGCTAATTAAATGAAAGTTAACATGAGAACAACATGATAATTTATGTTTAATGCGTTGTTTGCATTTCGGTTCTTCTGGGTCAATTTGACCCTAGGCTATTTTAGCAGTATTAAAAATGGAAGCAGCATAAATTAGCTTACACATATGTGTTGCGGTTGTTCAAGGTTTTATTGGGGACACTCTAACATGCATTTTTATAATCTTATAATCTCTTAATGGGTTAATACCTATGAGATGGGTGATATTTCCTGTGTTCAACAACAGGGCTGCCAACAGGTCAGCAGTCTTGGATGCCCGAGGCAAGGAATGAAGACTAACCGTTCTTGTCTGATCCCACAGGGGAGGTTCTTCGGCACAGATTAATGCTGGTTCTGATAGAAAGATTTCAAAACTCACCTGTTTTACATAGCTGTTCTGGAAAAGAAAAAGGCGGACCAGCATAATTTAGGCTGATGGTTTTCATTTTTATGGCTCATCAGTGTGTAAGAAATTAGAAAAATGACTAAGATCACAGTTGATAAGTACAAATAGCTGTAAAAATGATTGTATGAATTTATAATTTCAAGCATTATATCCCTTAAAAACGGGAAGACAGGAAGAAGAAATGAATATCTCATCTGGGTTAATAAGGAGAAATAGTATCTTAAAAGTGCCATGTAAGAAGAAAGGCAAGTATAGC
This sequence comes from Lophius americanus, assembly GCA_037951165.1. Taxonomy (NCBI): domain Eukaryota; kingdom Metazoa; phylum Chordata; class Actinopteri; order Lophiiformes; family Lophiidae; genus Lophius; species Lophius americanus. The sequence continues at coordinate 5,040,033 of JBBDHG010000039.1, read as the reverse complement.
CGTGATTTAAGACGTGTCATCCTAGATTTCAGTTCCTGCGGTGTTTGGAGACACATGTTTATGAGATCAATACTTGGCCTCGGCAAAAAGTGGGAGATTGCCGTAAACACAATGACACGGAAAATCAAAGGGCCACTGAAAAGTAATCTAAAGATTCAATCTGCGGAGCTCACATTCATCTCACCTCTGAGCCAAATCACATATTACAATCTGAAAAGGCCCGGAGAGAGCGCCGTTGTTCCCCCCCACTCCCTCCCTCTCTCCCTCTCCTCCAATGGAGATCTCCTTTAATCACATTATTCAGCTGGAATGAATACCGTCTGCTTAAATCTCGCCTCTCGCTGCGACACGGGGGACAGGCCAGTAGTAACGTTTTGATAACGGCGCAGTACACTTGTTTTCTGGGTTGAGGTGCAAAGTGTCGGAACAAACGGCGTCCGACAGGTGGAACAAAAGTGAGAAATCCATCGATGAATTAGCAGCAGAGCGTGGCCTTAATTGTGTCGCTGTCTGGTCCTTTCATCCCGTCGGATCATTGACCCCAGCGAGTGAAGACTAAATGAAATAACAGCACAGAGACCTGGGATGAACTGGATTATAGGGAGCTCATACACTCAGCCGGCCATAACATTATGACGCAGGCAGGTGAGGTCAGGATAACATTGATAATCTAGTTACCATGGAGAGAGTACGATACAAACTTTTGTCAGTTTACAATGAAATTCATTATGAATCAGAGGCCAGATCCGTTAAATGCTGAATAAATTAGAACAAAATCACTCAGAGAGCGCAAACCTCTGCCAAGGCACAACATTACCCCAGGTTTAGGAAAAACGTAATGCAGATTTTTTTCATGAATACCTGCTTTATTGACAGCCTCTAAATCTACCGACAACTACAACAAACTCTCTGAGTATCTCTCACATACTCAACTTCAGCGTCTCTGTTCAGCCCATAGAGCCCCCAGCTCCACCCTCAAAGGAAAATTAAAGGAACAAAGGCAACAATAGCCACATTGGGACATCGATTCTACAAATAACTTATTATTTTATTGTATTTTATTTTTGTTTTAAATGCTGCGAAAAACACGTAACATCAGCCAAATTTGATCGTGTCCAGGATATGCCAAAATCTACCTCTGGGTAGAATTTCATGGAAATCCGTCCAGTAGTTTCCTTCGTAATCCTGCTCATCAACAAATAGACAGACAGACAAACATACAAATGAACAGACAAAGTCACAGGAGGGACAATATAACCTCTTTTGCGGAAGTAACTAGAAAAAGCAATCGGAGAGCGCAAACCTGGCACAACAGTACCTACGGAAAGAGTCTTGTAGATTTCTCTATTCACTTCTGACTTATTGCCAGCCTCTAAATCTAAAACAAACTCTCTGAGAATCTCTCAAATACTCTGTAGCCAGTCGTCTCCTGCTCCTTCCACTTCAGGGTCTTTGTTCAGCCCACTGAGCCCCCAGCTTAACCCCCAAAGGAGAATCAAAGGAATAAATGGGACTCTAGAAACTGATCCCCGGATCCATGCAAATCTGTGCTATAGTTTTTCTGTAATCATGCCCACAAACTATCATAGAGACAAACAAACTCACAGGAGGGAAAACAAAACCTCCTTGGCGGAGGTAACAAGTTTGAGTGACATCCAAACCATATCATCTGAAACAGATCTCAGTTGTCAGAGCGCTGGCTTCGGGTTAAACAACAGGATTGACGTATAAAGGAGTTATCCAGCCTCTGGCGTCAAGATTGAGCAATTTTGTTTTAGAGTTAAGGGGTTTAGAGATTAGATTGATCTAAATTGCATCCAGGAGGGCAGAAGTTTTTTTTTTTTCCATTCCAAACATGTGAAGGATCAGCAGAGATACTGATAGAGATACAACTAGTCTGAACATGATCTTATTGTAAAATCTTTCAAAAGACTGTGAAACAGATTGGCCCATAATCTCTGGGCTAATCTTAATTTGTTTGTGAAGTTTGGTATTAAATGCATTTCAAGGGCAACAATTTGTCCTGATGTTGATTGATGCAGGGAAAGTAGCTGACAAATTTTGATTGATAAATGGGAAAATGTGAGTTTCTGAACAACTCTGACAAGAAGCTAGAGCATCTTCAGCCCTGCAGGTCCGAATCTGCAGTGGTTAGTACCTACCATAATGGTATAAGGAAGGAAAACTGGGTCATGGGTCACATGACTCACGTCTGCACATGGGGAGTCTTGCCTGTGTTGTTGCCTACTCCAAAAGAGCCACTGTAACAAAAGTTGCTGAAAAAGGAAATGCTGGTTATGATCAGTCAGTGACATCACAGAGCTGTTTTGGATGTAAAGACATACACAATGCTAGAAAAAGCACTCAGTACTTTTTCTGAGTGCCAAGGCTTAACACTACCAGAGGTTGGGAAAAAGTTTGTGCAGATTTCTCCATTAATGTCTGAGTTATCGCAAACCTCTAAATCTACCGTCAAACTCCCTGAGTATCTCTCAAATACTCTCTAGCCGCTCGTCTCCTGTGCCGTCCACTTCAGCGTCTCTGTTCAGCCCAACATCTAAGGAACAAACACGGCAGTAGCCAGATTGTGGCTCCAAATGTTGTTTTACTTAATATTATTTTGAACGCTGGGAAACACGTAACGTCACCAAAATTGTATCATCTCTAGGATAAGCCAAAACCTTCCTCTGAATAAAATTACGTGCAAATCCGTCGCTTAGTTTTTCGGTAATGTTCTATGCTCACAAACAAACCAACAAACAAATAAACAGACAAAGCAGAGGAGTGAAAACATAATCTCATTGACGGAGGTAATTGGGCAAGTGGTTATTATATTATGGCTGATCAGTGTATCCAGCAGTCCAAACAGAGGGGACAGGACCATTTATGCCGAACCCAAAGTTACGACCCTGCTTCCCCTCTCGGGCAGAGCCAGCAAATCCACTTATAGTGATAACCAACTGTTATATCTGCACCAAATGATCCCCCAGCAATCAAACCCGAGAAGCGTGAGCAATGGAGACAAAATTTGATGATTGCAAAAGTTTGACATGTAACAACTCTGCTGTCTTTGGTTTGTTGGTGAATACGGCGCTCTAACGACTGCGGTGAGGTTTTTTATGTCGTAGGGGAACAGATGCTGACTACTCTCATCGCGGTTTACGCCAATTTCTCTCTGACGCCCGGCTCAGATTACGCATGAAGTCTGACTCATTACTGGATTCCTCTCAAGTCTCTGTTACCTTCAACAGTTTGGAGGCGGCGGCCAGATGCAGACATGAGGCGGCAGCAAAGGAGCAGAGTTCAGGGTTTTCATATACAGCGACCAACACTTACATCGCTGCCCACGCCGGGGAAGAGAGAGAGTCAGAACAAGTTTGGTGTATAGTTGATGAAACTCACGGGGAATGATCCAAATAATATATTTGCAGATGGAGTCGGATGACCTTGTAAAAAGCAGAAGACCAAACACCAGAAATAAAATGTAAGAGATATGTGGCTCAGCCACATAGAATGTTTACAGGCTGAAGAAAAATGTTTTGATCTTCTCAGAAAAGAACCGGCGCTACATAGAAAAACCGGAATGTAAAAAATAATAATGTGACAATACAGACTCCGAATCAAGACCACAGAACGTCGACGAAAAAGGAAAACGCTTTGAATGGCGATGCTGACAGCTCGGGGGAAGATGTTGTTGGAGAACTTTGCTTTTGCTCCGCAGTCGTTTTTCTCCGGATGTTACCGGAATGAAATGAAATGAATCCATGTGAGTGGTGGGAGGGGTCCGCCATGATGGAAGAGGCTCTGCGTGTTCCTAGAAGATATTCCCCATGCCGTGATTATTGCAGGCGTTTGCACTTTACTTCAACCAGTGGTGAGGACAGCTGAGGGGAGATAGGAGACATAAGGGTCTCAAACGGGAGACACAGGCAATGTCAATGTGACCCAGGTCTGATTTGTTTTTTTTTCTTCCTACATATATGTGTTCCCTTTGTCATATCAGAGTGAACAAGACAAAGCACATGGAATCTGATCTCTTCCAGTTCTGAGTTGGTCTTCTTCCATATATGGTCTTAAATCAGACACAAACACGGATCGAATTTCTTTTTGCAATGCGACCTCAGTCTGAACCGTCAGAATGGAATTTGTGCGACATCTTCCGTCATCTTCATCTTCCGTCGACATCGGTCACAAAGCTACACCGGCGCGATTCGCTTCTCACACGAAGATCCGTATAAACGCCATAAACATTGCTGTAAAACTTTTTACTATGAACGAAAGCATTCAAACTAACTTCAAATTTAACGACTTGCTTTCTTGCTTTTTCTATTGCGCGTACGGGTCAGTTTAGGGTCGTGAACTGGAGTCTGGAGCTCGATTTAAGACACGTCAGAGAAATGTGAGTAGCTGCACAAAAAAAAAATCAGATCTAAGAAATAAAATCAGAATTGAGCATTAACAACTAGCGGTGTGAACGAAGCCACAGAAGATCAGCAACAGATTGGTAAGCAACGTTGCCGGATATACGTTCATTTTCACCCTCGGTGGCATATACAGTGTATAACGTCAAAAAAGTACGATCATTTCAAGGTTCAAGGATGTTCATTGTCATAATCGGAACATGTTGGTACACAAAGTAGAACAAAGTTTCGTACTCAGGTCCCGGTGAGGAACAACTCTAGCAACACATCAGATTAAAGCTACACCCTTCACAGCTTTACGAAAGTATCCTCAACGTATTCGTAGTTATAACCATCGTCTAAGTCCATTCCTAGGGTCTGCCTTTCTAGTCTGCTCGACATCTCAGAGTGTTTCACACACTTTCACAAAGTGGAGGCGGAGGTCAGCACGCAAGGCGCCGCCTCCTCATCAGGAGCTGTGATAACTATTCCTACACCAAAGGAACAGCTCAAGGTTCAGTATCTTGACTTTAGACGCTGGTGATGGAACCACCAACCTTTAGATTAGTAGATGACCGTTCCACCTCCTGAGCGCTAGCCGCCCTGTCATACAAACCCCCCAGTGCTATATGACATCATCAGCCCTGAATGAGGTCATAGTGAGTCTGGAACTGGCGGGCCGCTGTTCCTTCAGTGGTGCTTTACTCCAACTGTTAAGTAGAAGGTTTGACATGATTATAATGGGTTTATAAAGCATATGGTGATGACTGGAATCAGGGTTCATGCGATAATATTCCTCAAAAAACTATAATTTTAACATTTCCCATCTGTCAATGCTGCCGGGAAGGAGCAGCAGTAATACATGAACAAGGGGAGACACAGGTGACAAAAAGGGACAAATACAGAGTAAAAAGTAAGAACAATGAAAAAAAAATAATGATCGTTATTAATATAGCACGTTTAAAATCTCTTCATCGTTCTTCATCGAAATGTTATGACTCCCTCTAGAATTGAACAGACAGACTGGAGTCTTGCTGACCTGGTTGTGGACAGGTGGGGACGTCGATTCACACGTCCTGTCGTTTTTGGACTGAAGTCTTTCACTGACGGGGCAGGTCAGCCTATCAGAGAGGAAGGTTTGCCAGATCACTTCTAAAGAAGACGAAGAAGAAGAAATATTAAACTCGGCTATTATGGCTGCAAAGAGAAGGATTCCGCTAAAAACAGGAAGATTCCTGTTTTTTTCGATAGAATCATGGTTAGAGAGATTTCTTGACCTCCGTCAAGTTGGAACATGTGGCTTTTCTGATCAGTGAAAATAATTACAATTTTGGATTTTTTTGGTATTTTCTACCCACTGACAAATAAGAGACTAAATAAGGAGACTCAGTCCTCACTGAAGACCGCAGGACGCTGGACACTGGATGTTGAAATGAGCGTTTCAGGAGCTATACTGCATTATTCCATGTTTTTATGACACAGCCCTCGCTGTGCCGAGTCCAGCCTGGTTTCCTGCTTCCAATCTGCTTCCCTCTTAACCGACAAAGCCCGTCAGGTGGAAATATACTTCTGTTGGCATGGCAACCATGCAGGAGAGTTTGCAATTGTTGTTGATAACTAATGCTTACACTAAAACATAAAGAGAAGAAAAAAAAAACTCTTTCAAGCTGCGACCGTGGGAATCACTTTTGCCGGCTGATCTTCCATTTGTTTCAAAATGTGTTAAAAATGTGCGAGAGTGCGTGCGAGCGCCGGCTATATGTTGTCTGCGAGCAAGCTGTGATTCATTTGCGCGGTCTTCAACGATCGCGGGTGGAAACGACTCCCTAAGGTTTCCTGATGTCTACCTATTTGTCATCGTCGCCGTGTCTTTCGCCGCCCGCGAGCTGCTGCCAAAGATTAGGAAGAGAATAAAATAATTATGCAGATCTCCCATCATCCCTGTCAGCAGTTCCTCCATTTCATTTAGAGCTAATTTTCAAGTTGCCCCCCTGCGAAAACGAATATGTTCATCTCTCCGACTGATATGTATGCAAACGGAGGTGCGGCTTTTGCTAATTCTAGATAACTTTGAAAAAGAAAATCACTTACTGGCTCTTTTGAATTTGAGTTTCCTCGTCGAAACACATTTGACAGTGAGTGGGCCTGCGGAGCAAAGGAGCCGTGTTCAGGCGGGATGCGTGCGCCGTGGTTCTGTGGCTGCCTCGGGTCAAACGTGGCCGTTGTGCTTTGCCCTGCAGGCTGTTTTTTGCTGCTATTTGGCTTCATCAAGCAGTGCCATGCTTCAGGAAGCAGGTGGAGGAGGACGGCGGGAGGGGGGGAAGCGAGGCGGAGAGAACAGCCTGATATCGGAGGTGAATGCTGACATTCACCTGGTTGCCCTCTCAAAGGAGAGGAATAATCCCCAATCCCCCCCCTCCTGGTAGGGAGGGGGGGGGATTGGTCCCGAGGCTGGAGCGGGAGACAAGGAGGGGAGCGCGTGATTATGGTTACTAAGGCTACCGCATGCGGCCCGGTTGGGCGGGGGAGGAGCTCGGAGGAAGGTCAGACGGCTGAGGTACGACCAGCTAAATCAACTCTGAAGTGCGAGGTCCCCGGTGGTGTTGGGGTGGAGGAAGTGTAGCCGTGCAGGTCGTTCAGGAGGAGAATACACTGCAAAAACAAATAAATCGATATTTAAAGATGATCTTAAAATGTTCTTTCTTAAAACTCTGACTCTGAATTACGTCAGCTGCACATTGGTTCAACGCTGCGACTCTATACACTGTAAAAAAAAGAGTGGTATAAATTCCGGGTGTGTTTGAACGGAACGCTACTGTAAAGTATTTTACAGTAATCAACTGCGTATTAACTCAAATATTACATTATTCAAAGTGTTGTGGTGAAAATCACAGTAGAATATCTTGTATTTGTACTTGTACTTGTAACACTAACGAGATTATTTCTGATAAGAGAAAGAAATTATTCTGCGGCAGTGATGAAAATGGCATACGACGATCAGCCAAAACAATATAACCACCTGTCACTGGGTGGGATGTTTTCGGCGGCATGAACATTTTGTCCTGAAGTTGATTTATGAAGAAAGAAAAATGGATAATTGTCAGTCAAATTTGATGACTGGATCCGAATATCTCCAAAAACTGAACAGAACAGAACAGAAAGGGGTCAGAACATATATAGAGCGTCACAGAGCTGCTTCGGCAGCAGGAAGGATTCCTACACAATATTTGATATTTGATATGATTTTCATTTTGCAATTCACACAGCACCTTGAACAATCCACAATCTCACTTTAAACTATTGCCTGTGTTTCCGTCCAGTATTTATTTCTACTGATGACGATTTATATTAATGATGTGTGTACTACTGGGTGATTAATTTGAATTTGCACAATCTTTTATAATTTTGTTTCATAACAATGACAAATAAAGTACTTGACTTGTCTTGATTGGGAAGGTAGTTTTAATGTTATGGCAGATCAGAAAACGACTTTGATCACCATCAGTAAGTAGAAAAATGACCGTCTGCCCAAAAAATATATCGGCATACACAGAATATCAGGTAAATATTTTCTCGTTTAGGATATTTAATCAGATTTAGATTAGAGTTTTTGCAGTGTAGGGTGGGACGTTACGGACGTCGTGGTTGTTGCACCACCTCTAGGCGGTAAATCCGCTTGACGCTCCACATAAGAGGATAAAAGATATGAGGAGACACACAAGACGAGGTTTTTGAGAGTTGTACATCGTCAAAGGTCACCTGGAATCTGGGTTTGACGTTCGAGAAGGCGCCCGGCGGACGGAGCCCTCTCCCGTCGCCGCCGTCTCTGTCGTCGCAGAGGCTCGAATCCTTCGCGCCTCTCCGTCTGATGTCTGTATCCTCGGATGTCCTGGAAGCTTAAGCTGTCTGAAGAAAAGAAATGATGCAACATAAATTTCGAGAAAAAAAGGATTCCCTGTCTCTCTTCCGCTCCCCACACATACAGGCGGTGCAGGATGAAAATCAATAGCCTTCAAGAGTGAGTCAATGCAGAAACTAATAGTTAACAAACCCAGTGCGGCGAAAATCACCACAGGCGCCGTATGGCTGCCGTGTGAGGGAAGCGCGGCACTGTTCTTTCTCACCTGTACGATTATTTTCCAGCATAAGAGAGGGGCCGGAAGAACCAAATAACCCAGACTCCCACATCTGGGGGCTCCAATTCTGTTATCCTCTGAACACTGCAAATAACACAGACGGGGTAAAATTCTGTTACCGGGCTCCAATAAGTCCAACAAATGTGATCCTGCTGAAGAATCCACGTTTGGACTGTTACAGACGGATCCCCTGTGTTCATACTGACTATATCTGTTTCACTGTATGAACCTGGACTTTCTCGCTGTATAAACCTGACAGCCAATGAGCCTCCAATCCTCGGCCAAGAGCAATGATGAACCTCTCAGGGACAAATCAACCTGGGGATTGGTTCTGGATTGCAATCCCGCACAGTTAGTTGCAATGATGGACCCCTTTTCGACAAATCGGCTCGGAGATTGGTTCTGGAATGCAGAAGTTAGTTAGTTTCAATGATGGACATTACTGAAACAGGCTGTGTTAAAGGGGTTTACTGGTTCTCTCTTCAGAGCCTTCCTCCCCGCTCTTCATCTTCTAAACATATTTGCTTGCATAGCATGCACAGTCTCCTCCTCTCTCTCTGTGAACACATCAGCGCAATGACATCAGCAGATAGGATGTTTGCTGAAGGTGTTTTTACGCTGAGGACGCCACTTTGGAAGCTTTTTCTCTGATTAAACCTGATCTCCTGGCGGGGTCAAGTGCTGCTTGTCCTGTCCTGTCCTACAGTCAGTCACGAGCCCACCCACCCTTGAGCAACATTTCTGCCCACCAGGGACGCTGATTCACTAAATCCTTGGTGGCGCCAACTCTTCCTGCTGGAGAACAGAGTGAACGTGGATCCCACTCTGAGATTTTTGGGCTACCCAGTGAATTTTTTAAAATCTTTTTTTTGCAGACACAGCAGTAATAAACTGATGTGAAGGACTGGTAAGAATTCACCTGTGCTCAAAAAACAGTGGGTGCACATGGGTTCAACTTCAGGAGAGGCAAAACCAGGCAAGAATGAGGGGTAAGGGGAGTCCCAAACAGTCATTCATACTGGCACATTTTAAAAGGACAAATGTGAATCCCCTTAAAACTCAGGGTATATCGCCAAAATAACACCCCAGAAAACCCTTTCAGTGGGATCCCTTCTAGCTACTGAAGTTCCCCTTTTCCTGATGTCGTGGCTTCTGCCGGATGTCCACGTTATCAATCCGACCTAGGCCAAACGTCCCACGGGTAAATATTTGAATACAACAATAACATATATCAAGTCGAGTCAAAGTTTCTTTCCACAGCCCGTTTAAAACAACTACATCGAGTTGATTAAAGTGAACAGATTAGAATGGTAGAGATCAAAACACAAACTAAAGGAATTGTCACCACTTAAGTAAATGCATGTTGGTAAGATAAAAAATAGGGGCTTTTTTTTTATTTATTTAGATGAATTGTTTAAGTTTCAAGCAATTTTTCGATCATTTGAGTTCATTTGACAATGTTGGTATGTGTTACAATGTTGATGCAACTTAATTTTGTGTGTCAATTGAACTCAAATGTCTGGGTTCAGTGTAGCTTTTTCAGTTAATTCTAGTTAACAGTGTAATCAATAATGTCAATAATCAATAATGAAGAAAATCTAGTTGATACAATCGATTTTAATTTTTTCTTTGTTCATATTTATAGTAAATAGGTACATTAAATTTGAATAAGGTGCAAGAATTGGTGAGAAAAAGTGAATTCAACATGAATTTGCTGAACATAATTCCATTAGAGGTTGTGATAATTCAAAAAGCTTGACGCAAACTGTTGCGTTAATTTCTGATTTTTTTTAGACTGTAGGTTTTTTTTCTATGCACCACATTTCAAATTTCCATAAATATTAAAATAAAAGGTTCCCATTTCCAAAGTTGTGTTCACGAACACATTTCAGTTTGTGAATTATATTCAATTTACTTTAAACTATAGGGCCAAACCAGGCATTATGGTGATAAAAAAAATAGTCTAGTTGTTCTAATTACTTAAATGTAGCATATTTTAAAAAGAAATTATTTGTTTATTTAGTAAACATGATTACATCATGCAGAACCTTTTCACAAAATTCAACAGCTTTAGCAGGATTCAACCAAATTTTGCACAAACTGATACGATTAAGATAAAGAAGTTTTATTTATCTGGTTTTGTTTCCACTAACCGGATATTCTCTGGACTCATTTAATCAAAGAAAGTATTTCCATCATAAATAAGTTTCTTTCAGCGCCAAGCAATTCTGTTGGACCGATTAAATTTATCTGAGTTAGATAAACTCGGTTTAGGAGGTTACTGTTACTACTGCAAAACTAGTTAGACCCCCCCTATTGAATAAAGTTGGAACCATCCCGAGTAAATAAGTTGATTCAACCCCAATAAATGATATTGACCGAAACCAAGTACATTAAGTTTGACAAGCATCATTTCTTAAAGGTGAAATAAACTTCAGAAACTCGTTTTTGATATGTTTTGGGTTTTACTTAAGTTTATATACACAACAGGAAAAAAGGGCATTTGATAATTTGCAGGAGCAGACTGTATTAATACATTTTTCTTTAGGATGTTAATGGAGGAAGGCTTTTCAAAGACGCTGGTCTATATAGTCTGTAGTCTGTCTATAGAAGGTGAAGAGCTGTTACTCAGCAGATAGGACACAGGATGGGTCAGCCAGCGCTCCTCTGGGTACAGATTGACTGAATGGACTGTTTTTTCTTTGTTTATCGCATTGTTTTATGTATTTATTTTAAATATTCTAACATTTGATGAAGCACGGATGATCAAACATTGTTTCACTGAATTCATTTTATAGGCTCTTTTGCCAGGGTCCCCACAGAGTCTAGGATCGCCACTGGTTTGACAAAGCCCATCCATGCCCTATTCCCAGAAACCCCTTTGCCCCCCACCAACCCCTCAAAAAAAAAAAAATTTGCTCAGGATGTTGTTTCTTTTCTCATGTTTTGTGGTTGTAAAGAAGATAAAGTCGGACCGGTTGTCTCTTTAAATCACGCTGCAGCGTTGATGTGCCCTCAAGCTGAAATGGTAAGAACCATTTCCACCTCTGCGGCAGGGAAACCTGACCAAATAGGCGCACCGTAGCGCTCCAGATGCGATCCCCGGTCACATGTGATCCATGGTCTCCAACACTCGCGGGGAGGACAGCAGTTTCTTCATTCTGCGGGACTTGTTTTTTTTATTCCCGGGGAGACATTATTTGATTGTTCTTTTCTTTCTGTCTTCCATCCGCAGAACTCAGTGGCAGTCGCCTCAATCCATTTACCGCTGGCTGTTGCGCCCGTCTCCTCCTCTGCCTCGCAATCTGTTGATAACTCCACTTGCAAGCTGCAGTTTATCGTCTTCCGCAATGGCAAACTCTTTCCTTGCACGGGGAATTCGAGCAAGCTCGCGGACGACGGGAAGCGCAGGACCGTCTCAACACCAGTTGCATTCACCAAATTAGGTAAGAGGACATTTTTTCACGGTGCCACTTCGCGCTGCGCAACAGCCTGGTGCGCACGCTGCCGAAAATGAACCTAACTGAAAATGTCTATTTGAAACGAAAGTTAACGTGCATCCCTCCACACCAGCGGCGGCGGGGACAGCCCTGCACTGTAGTGTCATGCCTGCAGGACTCTGTGTGTGGATGCGTCCACGCGTCTCCTGTCACAGCACTCTCAGACTTTCCACTTGGTCTCCTAAACTGAATGCATTGCTCGCCTTTCAGATGGGTGCAGCCTCGGGAGCGCCGTGCACTCCGTCACTATTGCTCTCAGGCACTTCGCACTGGGTGTAGACCCCACCGCAGCCTATTGGGATTTTGACCTGCTGGATGGACACGGCGGCTGGAGGGCAGAGGGCTGCCACATAACGGGCTCCGGGGGCAACACGACCACCATTCATTGCACCCATCACAATAACTTTGCTGTGCTAATGGTGAGTACCGTGCAGTGTGTGTTCATTTTAGCACAATCATGCCCCCACCACCACCACCACCACCACCACCCCACACATAAAGTGTCATCCACTGTTTAGGCCCTGTTATGGATTATTTTCCCACCATGGAATAGAGTCACGTGCTTTAAGAACCACTTCATGCGGGGACCTCTAAAAGCTCCCTGCGCCTCAGCAGAGGGTAAGGATTTGTCAAATGCGCTGCGTGGATTTATTAGCTTTGGAGCAAATCCCCCTATAGCTATCCTGGAGATGAGAAGTTGCGCATGTTGCACAGTCCGCCACCTTTTTTCCCCCCTCCTCCTAAAAGCAGCAGCAGCAGCAGCAGCTGAAATAGACGCGATGCTCCGGAGAAGGAGCGTCTTTCCAGGGGCCGATCGCCTCCGAGCGCGTGCAAGCGGTGCGCAAATTGGTCGCAGAAATGTTGGAGTGTAAAGCCTAGCCTCGTTCATCGCTCAAGTTGGTCTCCTGCTGACGACGTCCCCCCTGTTCCAATTGATTTCAGGAGGATAACACCTAAAGCGCGATGGCATCGCTTCGCCCAGTCACTCCTTAGAGCCGCTGCGCCTGGTCCGCTTTTTTTTGGATGTAAAGAAATCCTCCGGATGTTTACCGAAGAGTGGGACTCGTTAGACTGGGAGGTCAGTTCTCCGTAGAGCATGCTGTGCTTGAGATGTTTACCTGCATATGTGATGAAGCCGCTGTTGTTTCGTGAGTGAGTGGAAAAGAAGCCGGCTTTTTTTTTTTTTTTTTCTTTTTTTTTTTGAAAAGCCGCAGAGGAGCGAGGAAGAGTGGGGGGACCGAGAGGAAGAGACGGCACGGTGCGCTCTGGGGGGGGAGAGAGTGGGGTGTCCGTGGAGAATACTAAGCTGATGTCAGGTTGTCATTGTGCATGCATTTTGCTATTGAACAAGAGCTTGGGGAGGCGCGCCGTGCATAGGCACACTGTGGCAGTCGGAAATCTGAAATTTAGACTATTTCCCCGCCAGCAGATGGATCCGAATTTAAGAGGTGGTGGACAACTGTAGAAGGCAGGTATAAAGTCGCAACGGAAAGCCGCCACAGATATGTCCACGTTACGGTTTTTTGCGCCTAGGATTGCGCGTCTACCGATGCAGTCACCACACCCGCCTGGTCTCTGCAGTGCCCGAGAAAAGGACCTTTATTTACAGACTCGTTACATCATTCTCCTGCTGTCCTCGTCTAAACAGCATATATTCCCTCGACGACCCTGATAGCCTCATATCTGCAAGTACCAGACCTGTTGCATAATCCTTTGGTGTAACAGTGATGGGAATGACTGTAACTGCTCGGCTGTGAGTTGACCATTTGTGATTCTGAAAGGAGCCTCAATCAGTAACATAAAAGCTACCGCTTTCATGTCCTGAGAATAGCAGGTTACAAAGTCAGTACTGACTTAGTTAAAGCTCCTGTGGGTACCCTCTGAAGGGTGATGGCGGTTTTTGTATTTCTTCTCACTGTGATGTCTGTGTGCTTTCTTATTCTGAATTTAAGACATGCCTGATACTTACAAGACAGATCGGAGTGATAAAGGAACATATATATCCGCATCTTGATATTGTGCTGGGTATTACAAGAGCTGTAATCACCACACCTGCACACCTGGTCTCTCCATCCTCCCTCTGGCCGCATCCAAACAATATATATTCAATCTATTACTCATATAGACTCTCTCCTGCAGGTACTAGATCTGTTGCATAAGTAGGTAATAAGGAGCCTCTACCAGTGAAACTCTCAGGCAGGGGAATAACATGAAAGCCACTGCTTTTTTAATATAAAAAAAATAATAATATATATATATATATATATATATGATAAAAGTTGCAAAGTCTTTACGACCAAGTTGACCTATAGGATGTAATTAAGAGCCTATACATCAGTGACACTCTTAGGTGGCCTGCTGGTTGGACACAGCTTTTATGTCCTGAAAATGGTAAGTTGCAAGTCAGTATCACCAAAGTTATGCTCGTGTGAGGATGCTGCAAAGTGTTTGCGTTTAAGTAGAAGGCATGGATAGCGATGACGGAAGAGATATGTCTACATGACGATCACCGTCACTACTCTGCCTGAAAGAAGAAACTTTATTTAAGGAAATGTTAGATCATTTCCTGCTGGCTTCATCTCAAATCCTGTATATCGCAACCATGACCAGTATAGCCTCCCTTCTGCTGGTACTAGACCCGTTGCATAATCGTTTCACGTCATACTGACAGGAATAACTGTAGCTGCCTGACCACAACTCGACTATTTCTGATTCAGTGAGGAGCCTCCAACAGTGAAGCACTCAGGCAGCTGGATAACATTAAAGCTTTTATGTCCTGCGCACATTTCATCTAGTTTCAAAGTCAGTAGCAGCAAACTTACGGCTCCTGTGAGGATGCAGCAAAGATTGACAGACAGTGTTTGCTTCTTTTTTTTTTTCACTCTGACGTAGGATTTGTCCCCTGATCCCAGAACTTCCAAGACTGAATCACCTTCCTGGCTTCTGAAGAATTCCACCTTAGATCAATGTGTGTGAGAATCCATGTCACGGTGCCTCTGTGGTGTTGACAGCTTCCCAAAAAAAATGGAATAGAACCATTTCAAAGAGTATTAGAAACCGTTTCCGTTTATTGAGACGCTCTCTCCTTGGTTTTATGTCAGGGCATTCGTGCGCGTAGATGATTAGCCTACAAACAGCATGACTACCCAACATAAGGCTTTGGGATATACAAAGTACTTTAATGAGAATCTTTGAGACTTGGCTCAGGAAGAATTACATGGCAGAGAATATCCCTCCCCTGGCTCTGTGATGAGAACGCCAAGTAACCTACTTGGGATTGGATCCATTTGGATGAAAATCTATAACAACACGCCTGAAAAGCTTTGGGTTGCATCATTCTTGTACTAAAAAGCAGAGAAGTTTCTAAATGTGGGATGCAGACTGTTTCACGTCGGGCTCTGAGCCTGAAGAGACACTATGTTTGACTTTTGAATCTTTTAGTTTTTCTGTGCACTGATTTAAACTGGAAGCCGTTCCAGGTTTCAGCACCAGGGACAGTTCCCATACATTTCCCAGACCGTCCGTCCCGCTCCTCACCCCTCCCCTCTCCGCATCCCACAGGCGTGTGTCTGTCTGACGGGAGGCCTGACTCACTCGTTTACAGCAGTGCAGCCTCATCATCGGTCTTCATCACAGTGACAAGACTCGCCACTCTACCCCACCTGCCCCCCTTTAACCCTCTCCAAAACGCACTCCTCCTCCCCGAGAACACACCATGGACCCTTCCCACCCCGGCACATTGCATACATGTATTTATTCATTATGTTGATAATGCAGATAGAGGAGTTGCAGGAGTTGATTGCTGCAACTCCTCTACACTGTTTAACATGCAGGAGCAGACCTTTGGAATGACACACAGGAGGGGAGGATGGCTTTTGCACATATCCAATCAAAACAAAAGCCCTAAGGCCACAGACCAATAAGAACAGATCTTTTTCAGAGACGTGTGCCAGTATGGCATACAGGATATAATGAATCTATGAGGTGAAGTGGATTCCTGGAAACAGGAGGCTCCTCCAGTGACACCTCGTAGTTACAGCAGGAGGAGAGCCTCATGCAGAGTGGATGTAATCGGGGAAAGAGACGTTTAAATGCCTTTAAATGCGGATATTAGTTGTTGATGATGGTTTTGCACTGCATGGAGGACATTAAGGAAGCAGAGAGGAGAGTCAGAAGCCCACTGGAGGGAAAGCATTCAGAAGGGCTGGATACGATTTACATTATAGTAGCAGGATTTTGCTTTGTCTGTCTTCACATGAATGTCATTTCAGTTTTTTGGAATTTTTCCCAGTTTTTTTAATCTTCACTTAACTGTGTACTGGCCCTGACATTCAGTAGCACACAAATGACAATTTACAAGTTAGAATTTAATACAAAAACATGCATTTAGCATACATTATTTATATACAAATCATAACCATGAGGGATAAAGTAGAAATTGTTAACCATTGTTCCTCATTAGGGACATTTTTAGCCTTTTCACTTTGATTTTGAACATAGTTTTGACTGTGATCATGTAATCATCCTCATCTAAAGATTCCACCTCAGATCATATCATATGTCAGTTATTCACTAAATACACTAAATGGTTCTTCATAGCACTTTATGGATTTTTTCCACTTTTCTATCTAAAGGTGCCAGTTTCCATTGCTTTGCACATATGGAAAATACATATTATCCTACATCCTTAAAATAAAATCCTGAAAAACGAGTTTATATTAGGGAATTATAATAATGTTAATGTTTTATGGATAGATGTTGCTTAAGAAACCAAACTTAATGGAATTAGAATATTATTTCAATATTATTTTCAATATTTATTTCCATATACTCTTTAAAAGCATCTAGTGTGAACAGCTCACTGTGATACCACATAGCATATTATATTTGCCTAGTGTAGCATAGCTTGGTGTACTTATACTAACATATGGAAGGAGAGCAGGAATAACATCCTCTGCTTTTCCAAAGTCTGTAAATCAGGAGAGATGACGGATTCAAACCAATAATAGCCTTATAAATACAATATACTGGTGGCCAAGTTAGCTCCATTGTTACCAGCGTTTAGTGGGAGATAGTAATGCTTGTATGCATGTATAAGACATCGTTATAGTCCAGCACAGACAGAAAGTTACCTTTAAGCAGGGAGCTGTTCACATATATGGGTGTATCTGGATAGAATGCGCCCATATCTGTGAACAGCTCCCTCCTTTATTCAACCGTTATAACTGGACAAACACGAAGGATCAGTCGGAATATCCGTGCAGTATGGAGGAAATAAGGAGTATTCATTCTCTGATGGATCATTATTAACAATCAGTAGAGCAGTGTTATTATAGTTTTTCCCAAGGGTCAAATTATTTGAAGAACATTAAACCAAGGTCCAAATCGTCCGGTGTTAAATACCCGCAAACCCGCCAATACTCCTCCGCCAGAGCATCTGCTCCTCTTGTTGCCGCGCTCGCCGTCAGTGGCACCTGCTTCAAAGGCTCAGCGACGGTTTCCTCGATTTTCCCATCATGACGTGCCAATTAAGCATGTTTTAATAATGTAACTCGTATTAATCACATACAGTCGTACACAGTACAACATTGTGTTGGACCTATCGCCGAGGAGCAGTGGGCGGCATCCGCGAAGCGCCCGGGTAGTATATTGTGTTTCATGGTTTTGCTCAAGGACCCCTACGACATGTAGACTGCTGGGATGGAACCGCCTGTCTGCTCATCTTCCAACTGGGAGACAATCGCTCTGCCCACTGCCCACATCAACCCTAAAGCTACACAGCAACAGGAAATGGCTTCTTACCTATAGCACTAGCTCTATCAAACATAGAAACTAGCAACGGATTTCGGGAGTTGCTGGAGTTGAAACTTGCAACTTATGGTTTGCAAACAGCTACGGTCTTTATGCATATCCACCATGCTAGTTTAGCGTTGGCGTGGTCCAGTAAAACTGATCAGTTCAGTCAGATTCATACAGATTTTGTGTCCTGGCTGATTGATTGTCTTGTGTCTGTGACTCACTGGTGATGAGAGGCGGAGATTTGGTAGCCTGATGAGTACCACGGGGAATGTATTCTTATCCCTCACAGTGTAAGTCGGTCGGATTGTGGTATAAGATCATGTAAGAGCAGCAAATGTTATGGCAGGTTTGTTTGTGGAGCTGCCAAACATTTGGCTCTCAGTGGCCGTTCTGGGCCGCCATTTGGGATTAAGTGCAGCGAAAGGAAGGAATACCACATAGTGATCTTAATTATTGTAGCCCTTAAGGCTACATTACTTTTTGTCCGAACTTTAATCCGGTCATCCTCCTGATTTAAAACATTCTCAGTGGATATTGTTGGACCAAGTCTGTCTCCATTCAGTTGACGTCTGCGTCATGAGTGAGGTCACAGGAGTTGGTAGGTGGCTTCATCTGACGCGATCCAGCGGATTGATCTTTTAATAATTCTGGAACAACCGGACCTCTTGTTTAAAGTCAAAGACATTTCAGCTCTAATTGAAGTATCTTCCTCAGTTCCAGCATACATTGGGGGCGTTTCAGGTGTTTAACCTCCAGGAGGTGTTTGATACATCGAGAGTCGTTAGGTTCAGAGTAAACATTTGACCACGCTTCACTAATGTGGGTCGTTAAGAGACATTAGAGACAAAGTTGTCCTGATTATCCGCTGGGTCATCATGTGAGTCGTTAGCGTAACGTGATTCAAGGAGTGAATGATGGTGAAACTGTCCTGTGGGAGATCTTAGGACTGTATTGAATGTCAGCGATAGTTGATGGCGGAGCACCTATTTAGAGATGGCCGTTCCAGTTTAACGTAGATGGCTTCCTTCACTCTTCTCCAAAACCATCTGTCCTCTCCTCCTCTTCATATGAATCTCCCTTGTCCTCGAGACACAGATGGACAACAGAGTCTCTCCTGTGTTTGTCCATCTTGTTGTGTTGTGGTGGATTGGTATCCCACATATCCAGATATCTGCACTGAACTTCATAAATGTCAGTGCTGAGTTTATGTTTGATTTATGATGAAGGGTTTTTCTTCCTAATCTTGTGCATTTTTTATGATCATTTGTTCATTTTCTGTAACTGCTTATGCTGATAAGGTTTCATGACCTTGGACCAGAGGTGGCAAAAGTGCGCATATTCTTCACTCAAGTGGAAGTACTGATACATGTGAAAAAATAAATACTGGTAACAGTAGTAAAGTTAAAAAAAGTACAGGCTCTGAAATGTTCTCCAAAGTTAAAATGTAAATGCTTTAAAGGATATTTCTACCAGTTCCTGTAAACTTATTTGAACCTCAAAACATATCAATATAATATTAAATCAAGGTAACAGGAATATTTCAACCTACATGACATCCGTAAACGTATTTTTGTACACATCGTCAGTTGGCGACTTTGATTCCAGAGACACGTGATGACGTCACCATAGCAGAATGAATTTCTTGCAGGTTTCACCAAAACGTCTCTCGTCTTGGTGGGCGTGTCCTTCGGCGTTCAAAAGTGGGAGATACCCAATCTGACTAATACAAGTTTTTCCGGATAGAGACAGAGAAGACGATTTGAATCAATGATTTATTCATGTATATTTTTTGTCTCTCTTACATAAAATATTACTTCTTTTTTTTCAGAGCGCTCGCATATTATTCATACTAGTTTCACCAAACTTTTCACACAGAATAACTATAATAAGTATTTTGGGCATTTTCTACAAATTTTGCTTGTTCTGTTTCCGTGGAAACATGAATTTTAAGGTGAACGGATACCCGGGTCATCTCTTGCAAACTATACATTCTATCTTCAGAGAAGATCTTTTTCTTCTTTTTCTTCTTTCGGCTGTTCCCTTCAGATCAACGGTTTCCATCTTTCGTGTTCTGCGTATTGATTTGGTATACGTTTTACGTTTGTCCGAGTTAGGGACCAGCAATAGAGGTCCACCTATTGTGACCCCTTTGTGGCTGGGTTTTAGCTTCATAGAAATGAATCCTGATAATTAGATGTGTCTTTTCAGATTTTTGTTTTTCTACAAAATTCTGGTGTATTTTTTTTTTTCTCCAGTTTTTTATGAAAGAATTATTCTAAGGCGTCTATGAAGGTTGTTCATCTTCCCTCTTATAAACATCTACTTCTTCAGGCTCACCAAAGCTATAGCATCCACAGATGCTGACTCTGGGTTTCGTAAAATCGAAATTTGTAGAGTAATTACAATTGTGAAAAAAAAATGCGCTGGGGTTAAAACACAATGTTTCTGCTGAAGTAGAAGTATATATTTCCTGGCGTCCGTTTTGGGTTAGGTGCATTAAAAGGAAGGAATAAACCATTGCGATCTTTAATATTGTAGGCTTTTAGGCTAAAATAAGCTAGCACGCTAGTATTTACAGCATCTCAGATAACGTACATTCGTTAGAACGCGACAAGAACAAGTATAGAACAAGTATACTACTTGTGTAAATTAAATAGAGATCTGTGGTCCAGATCTCTATTTAATTTACAAAATAGAGATCCCTCATTGCAGTTTATTGACAGGAAATTAATTACCTGATATAACCTAAAATACTCAAGTACCTTGAATTGCAGAATACTCGAGTAAATGTACTCGGATAGTTTATAAAGCGAATGAAGTGAATTTCGCTACCTGTGGTCCAAGTCCTTTGTGTCTCTGCGGTGGAAGACACTTAACGTAATTGTGATACTCATATCTGAATTCAAGCAGCTGCTAAAATGAACATTTTCCTCATTTGTCTCTTTTCTCATTCTGGTCTCAGTGGGAGAATCTGCTTTTAGAAAAATCACTGAACTGATCGCAATTCAAGTGTCTCCTTCGCCGCACCTCCATCTCCAACCAAACTAAGCGAGGCGGCATCCCATCTCAAAGCATTAGTTCTCATTGGCTGAGCCGTCTGCAGGCTCGATACCGGGGTGACATTACTGCTGACTGCCTGAGCTGACCACGAGGTCTCGTCTCCCCCAGAGGAACCAAACGCGGCTGTGAGGAGCCATCCATCCATTCTCGAAACTGCTTATTCCGTGACAACGCGTAGATAATAAGGGTGCTCTTTACAAACCATAGATCAGCTTTACTTTGGGTTTATTTGCCGCAGCGTTTATTGCCTGCTGAATCACTATTGTTGTCACTCAAGAGACAGCGACTCGGAGGAAATGAAGGATGAATGGATTGAAGCTCAATGGAGATGCCGTTCATTTCTTGAAGAAAAACCTATAATGGATGTAGTTTATGCAAATTCGGTCCGCAAGCTTGCGCTTGGCAATTAAGGCTAATGCACACAAAGCATCAGATGCACACGATGTGCGTTGTGGGATCGAACAAAAACAACCGCCTCGCCATTTATGCTCTGAAACAGTGTTTCCCTCCTTATGCCTCATTCTCTCCTCACTATGTAGCCATTTCAATGTTGTGTGTCCTCATTATTTCTTTTTCCACATCCCCCTCTCAGTGGAAGTAATGAGACAACAGTTTTCTGTGTCTGCCCCCTGCTTCAGCTTCAGAAGAGTTATTTTTGTGTAAAGGGAGCAGATTTGATTGCAGTTTAGGGGGAAAAAAACTCCATAGATGGATGGGTGGGTGGGGACGGCGCCACCGGCATTGTTTTAAGACGAAAAAGTAGAAGTACATCAACAGTTGCCCAAAATATACATAACTGTGGATAAACCTGACATTTGCACCAATCAGCCATAACATCCTGACCACTGATGGGATATGTGCATGAGAAATGTTGTTATGTTGGCCCCCTGACAGTGGGTGGGATTTATTACACAGGAAGTGAACATTTTATTCTGATGTTGATATGTTGACGCAGGAAAAATGGACAAGCGTTAAGATCTGAGTGACTTTGACAAGGGTTAAATTATGGTGGCTAGACGACTGGGTGCAGGTCTTGTGGGGTCTGTTCGTACCTACCAGAGGGTCCGGAGGAAGGGGGGCATCAGGGTTATCGGCACGCAAGGCTAAGTGATGGAAATGGGAAGCGAAGGCTAGTCTGTGTTGTTTGAAAGGCTACTTTAGCATAAATTAAGGATCAAGTAATGCTGGTTCTGATAGACAGGTGTCAGAACAAATAGTGATGTCACAGCTCTCAACGTATGGGTTTGCATAGCTGCAGACCGGTAAGAGTCACAATGTTGACCCCTGTCCGCTAGTGTCTACAGGGAACACACCAGCATCAGAGCTGGACCGCAGAGCAATGGAAGGAGGTGGTCTGGTCTGATGGAGAAGCAGCTGACAGCTGCTTCTGTGTCGCTTACCAGGTGAAGATATGGCACCAGGATGCATTATGGGAAGAGCACAAAGCAGGGTGATGCTTTAGACTATGTTCTGCTGGTAAATCTTCAGCCCTACAATTCATGGTGTTGTTACTCTGATACGTTCCACCTGCCTTATCATTGTTGCAGACCAAGTTCCCCTCTTCATGGAAACGGTACTCAAAAATGCCGGAATAGCAAAATTAACTGAAAGATTAATAATAATAATAATAATTCTTATTATTTTATAGTATTGTACTGAACCCCTCATACTAGGAAAGTTATTTACACTAAATATATTACATCCAGTAAAATGGACATAAAAATGAGGTGTAAATTTAAAGACAAGTTAAGATGACACTTTATTGAATAAATAAAAATAGACAGTATATAGTGTTACAGCAGCACACCAAATACACAACAGACAAAATAGAAAAACATGAGATAAAATGTAAATGAAAGAATAATACTTAACGGATAATAGTTTGCAAATTGAAATACAGGTACATGAGATTCACCAGAATGTGTTTATGTTGGTATAATTGTTAATTATGTTGCCTTAAAGTGCCTGTGTAGCACACTGCAACTTACTAAAGTTAAATAGTATCCTATAAAAGTAAAAATATAATGTTAATCTTGATAATTATAGTTAAAGTAATGCTCCTATGCAAAGAAAAAAATGAATAAAACATGACTTGTAGTAGTAGGAGAATTAGGAAAAATAAACATATAAGATATATGGACTTTACTTATATAAAGGCCTTTTTGAGTCTGCTTGACCTCTCAAAGCGTTTTACAACATGAGTCAGCATTCACCCATTCACACGCATTCACATAGTGATGGTAGAGGCTACCATGTAAGGGGCCAACTGGTAATCAGGAGTGAAATCCATTCACGCAATCCATTGGGAAAGATTGATATTACTTAAAATTGAATTAAGACAAGTATACATAGAAAGATAAAATCAAGGGTAAAATAATATAATAACTACTACAATAGTGCAGAAGTTCAACATTAATATCTAGGGAATTTCAGGGATCTCCGGGAAAAATACCAACCAGTGAAATCTTTAAGTGTAGAGATTTCAGAAAAAGTAGAAAATGGTTTATTACAACAGATGATGTGTTAAAAATTTTCTATTACAGTATAAAGTATTCAGAACTCGGACTCTTCAGGGTAACTGAGATCAAAGGGTCACTGCTCTGAGGAGCAGCATGGAATACCCCCCCCCCCTCTGGAGTCTGGATACTGGTGGTGGTGGCTAATGAATCTGCTAACCAACAACACGTAAGAACTGGATGAATGTAGAGCGAGTCATATTTAAAGACAGCAGCTGATGGTGATGATGTAATCATGCAGGTGTGACACTGTGATTGGATGATGTGTTTACCTGAATGAGGGTAGCTGATATCAGGTGATGCACCTGACCATAAAGCAGGTAACTGAGACTGAGCATGTGTGAAAGCGGAGGATAATAGATTGGAATGAGCAGTAAGTGTTTCCCAGGGTGCAAGAGGGTAGTCTGTCCGACGGAACTTTCAATGGATCTCCATTTGAGAAGAACTGCATCTCTGAAAGTCTTTCGGTCGTTGCCCTAACCTTCAAGCCCGGATGAGTGCAGTGATATAGCTCGTTGTTAGCCCATCAAACAGCTTCGTATGGAAGGAGGGCCTTGAACTCATGCATGGCGGTGTGGAACGCTGTCACCTCGCTGTAAGAAGGTTCTGGGATTGAATCCAGACCTCTCAATCCAGACTTTGTATGCACTTCCAGCTTCCTCTAACAGTCCAAAGACCTCTCACACAAGGCTCCGAGACCCCTGCTACCCTTCAAAGGATAGGTGGATAGAAAAACGAATGGATGTTCCTGGAAGCTAAAACTGGGCTGGGATGCGTTTCTTCTCCTCTGGTTAATATCTGAGCTGCGGAGTTTTTTAAAAACATGAAATCTCTCGCTTGTTTTAAGTGAAAAGTGCATTATAGTAATAAAGTCAGCTTGAAATAGAAGCACGAATCCGCATGTAATTGATTTATAAGCAGTCCTACTCTGTATTTCAGAGGTATAAAAATGATGCTTTTGTGTTAATGTGGGCCTTGAAGGTTGGACGTGAATCTACTAATAAATTCTCACAGCTTCTTTTCTCGTTTGTTTGGTTTTATTGGGATTAAATGTAAAACAAAAATGTCTCCCTAGAGATATTTAGAAAAAAAAGAGAAATTAAATGAAAATGACAAAAATAAATAGGAAAGGAAAAACAGGAAAACTAACTGCATGCAAGTAATATTAGGTATATTATGTATAATTATTCATTTGCAGATATAAAGTCCATCCCATGGGTTGATATATTATATCTATGGTGTACAAAAGCAGTTTTTCCTGTTCATGATTAATAAATGATGTGAATATATATCGCAATTTCCACCGATGTATTTACGGTTGGGCTCACCCTTATAGTCTGTCCCTGCTAGGAGGCCTTTAAATAGATACCAGCAATATGTTCATCAAGTATTTGTCTCTTTGTGTCCATGAAATATCTAGAGATTTATTTCTTATTTTCATGTCTCAATATTGTTTTGCGTTTATTCTTCTTCGTCTTTCGGATTTTATACCCACATAGAGCTTATGACGAGAAAGAACTGGATTGATGTTGGAAAAACGTCGGTTGTATATTTCTGACACTAAGGGGGTGCTTCATCCCCGCAACTAACCCAAAGTAAAGTTCTAACCCAAAAGTTTTTGGGCCATCATTTCTCAATTGTTGGTTCGATTTAGTCCAAAATTTGGTGCATAAGAATCGACTTGTGGAGATTTATTTTGTATTTATCATATTTTACTCTACTAGTTCATATTAAAGTTGTTGTTTTTTTAAACAAAAACAAACCTTTGCTCTAATTTATCCAAATGTTGGTGCATATAATCAATTACAGGAGGCCTGTCTTCATCATATCATCATATTTATAATATTTTACTCTAATAATTCATATTTACTCTCAATAGCTAGTTTTCCTTTAAAAAAAACTAACATTTTTTTTGGGACATAACTTCCTAACCCTTTGTTTGATTAGTCTCGTTTTGGTGCATCTGAATCGTCTCAAGGAGATCAATCACGTATATATCATATTTGACTCTAATAATTCATATTCTACCCACTAGGGGGAGCTATTTTACTGTCCATCAAACTATACATTTAGTTTGAGGAGTTCAATCAGGGGCTTTGCTTGTACAACACAGTGTATTTCCGGCTTGTCGGCGACATACCCTTGCTGTTGTGGACAATTTTCTCACCCCTCTTTACCTCATTTGTTCCAAACATGGCAGCAATACGCCACAAACATTCCTCGCCAGCCGCGGTCTCAACATCTAACAGTGAGGCTCGGTTCGCGCTCTGCTGCGTGGACCCGCTGCACACCGGTTGAGCTTTGGGTTAGGTTAATATTTAATAAAAGCATTCATGTTCCATTTGTAAGCATTACCTTAAATTTGATGTCAGGCGTGATTAGTCGAGCACGCAGGTAATGCTCCTGTGTTGGTGAGGGAGTATCGCCACTGTGGACTCTGGCGAGGAAGGATCGGAGCTCATGCCGAGCGGTGAACCGATGGTCAATAACCTCACATCTCATGCAGCTTGTTTTGCCTCTGACTAATGAGTTCAGAGTCCAACGACCAGCGTTTATCTCAGACATCAACATATTCGCCGTGGCGTTGATAGAGTGAGCCTCACTGTTGGCCTTTTTCCCCGCCGCTCTATTTCTAATGCGCCGCGTATCTTCCTCTTTTAGCCGGGGATACAAATTGCATCGCTTTAACCGATTGTTGCTTAAATTATGTACGCTCCTCAGCTAAGTGTATGGATGATTATATTACTACTGCTTGCACTTCACGTGTGTGTGTGTGTGTCTGTGTGTGTGAGTGTGTGTATGTGTATGTGTTCAGAAAGTTAATAGGGTATTCGGTGGTCTCGCGGCTTTTGATGTGGTTTAAATGCACTCACTGATTAAAAGACGGCCATGTTTTTATTGATGTTGATATAAAACTGTTCCCGCTACAGTTATGTGACATCAACCGTGGGGTTGAGCTCATTACTACCTCCATGACTATAATTTCTGTGTGTGCGTTTGGTTTACTGCTGGGGAAAACTACAGGAGTGAATGTGGTGTATTTATATTTATATATATATATATATATATATATATATTTATATGTGGCCAAGCCTCATTTTAGCCTGTAATGTAATGTAATCTATTCTTTTTATTATCCCTGCGAGAGAAACACAGTACAGCATCGTGGATTTTTGGTTTCCGAACATTTCAACCATCCCTGAGGAGAAGTGATTGGGGTTCGGGTTCTACATGTATAGATTGCCCACACTAAGAAATTAAACATAACATTTACTGAAATTAATCATGTCAGTTGGTCCCGTGACACTAAGTTGAATAAATGGGAAAACGAAAACTAATTATTACTAAGTACTTTTGAGCAATTGTCCCGAAACACCCTTAATTATCTGCTACATCACGCGGTTGTTCTTAATGCAATAATTAAAAGTCATCTTTCTTTGACTGAATGTACTTATGTTCCATATATTTAACACCATTTCTTTGACTCCAATAATCCTCATTATTGCTGTAATGCTATGAAACTCCCTGTTTTAATTGTCAAAAATGTGATTATCTAGTTTCAACACAAAGAAAGTCACGTAATACAAAAAAACGCAAACATCGTTCCTTTTTCATTTACTTAATTAGGCCGAATGTACTAATGACAGTTCCGTTGAAGGAAATAAATAAGGTTATGTTTAATTAACTAAATAAAATGATGTTATTCTAAAACGTTTAACATTAGTGGAAAAAAACTCCATCATTTTTATCAAAAAATATTAAAATATTTAGTTTTTTCAACAAAAAGTAAGGTAAAGTAGTAGTAAAGTAAGTAAGTGGAGATGTAACCATTCAATAGATAGATAGATGGAAAATGTATTAATCCCCAAAGGGCTAAATGTAGTCGTTACAGCAGCTCCAACAGACAGATATCCCAAATGTGACTAAAAATGAAAAACCCAGGATCTTGATCGGAACCACCGTTCATTTCTACCATTTCTAGGTTGGCAACTGTTTTTATGTGGGAGATGAAGGGGCGGTGATGTTATGCCTTTCCATTGTTATTTAATGCTTTTTCATTTTTCAGTCTACACTCATCCCATGTTCTCTATTGACAAATAGTCTTTACCATAATTATTTATTTGCTTTTTGATTTTATTCATAGGCTGATGATTCGGCTCACATATTCTCAAATGTTTTCTTTAAAGATAAAAACATATTAAGCTAAAAATTTGTATTTTTTCTTCTTATTTGTAGTGTAAAGACTTGCATACATCTGCCTCTGCATAGCTGCTCACACATGTTTATAATCAAGTAGTCCTGCCTGTCGGCCTGCATCCGTCGTACGTGTCATGATTCATTTCCTAGAACATGTTTATACTTAAGTAAATAAGTAGCGTGTTCACATCAGGCATCTAAAACTGTCCGTGTTCAGAATCCTCCCCTCGCCCCCTGTTTCCCCAGCTGTCCCCTGACTGACAGCGCGACCCTCTCTGAGCCCCAGAGACAGCTTGGTAGAAATGAATGCATGACATGTAAACATCTCTCTCTCTCTCTCTCTCTCTCTCGCTGTTGCTCTCTCTCTTTCTTTGAGCTTCTGTCTCGGGCTTCGATTCGGCCTGCTGTATTTGTGAACTGCCTCTAAGTGAAGCGGGCGGCAGCTCATTTGCGCGACGCTCCGCAGTCTAGACAAACACATTAACAGCTTCTTTTTTTTTTTCTCTATTTGAGAAGAGCCGAAGGTGATTCTTCCCTGTGGCTGGCAGTGCGTTTGCGTCTGCCTGTCTTCTTCTGTTGTCAGCCAAGACGGCGGGTCCTAGAATGGCCGCCTTATTCCCTCTATTTCAATGCGGCGACTGCCAAACCTTGATTAGCAAAAATATCTTTCTTTACCAAGAGCAGAATAAAGGCCAAGAGTTAAAGCCGACATTTATTTTCATAGCAGACACACAAACAAACACATACACAACCGGAGAAGGAGCCGTGTGTGAAATTAAAGAGTATCTCTTTGAGTAAATGGTAATATAATATTGATTTTGTTAATCATCAGCTCAGGAATAAGAATAGATTTTCCAACACAAACAGAAAAGAGTTCATTATAACTACAGAGGGAGCAGGTCCTCCTTCATGGAGGCCAACAAACTGCACACTGGTTCTGGAGAGGGATTTTCATGGTTTTTGGTTGAAATTGCAGAAATCCTTTACCTCTAAAAACCAACGAACAACAATTTCATCTTTTGGCTCCTTCCAGATTTTTAGGGATCTCCACAGTGGATCGTCTCATTTCCACATCGGATTCCCTTCCTGATATAAACTTCCCATTTATCTTTATCTGGGACCGGCACTAAATGTGGCTGTGTAGGCTGGTAGCATGAAGGATCTTACCTGACTGGCTTTCTGCCACGCCCTCTTTCGACTGGGATTCAAACCCAAGTATCCTGCCCCAAAGTCAGTAGTGTAACCCACCAATGTATCCAGCTCACCTCTTAGGTGAGCTGGATACAGAGGGGAAAAAAGATATGAATGAATTGTTGCTGGCTCCCCTGAAGGCACCTTCCCCGGGCGATGGCCATCCTTGTTTGACACATTTCCTTGTGCTGTGACCTGCATCATGTCGCCTTGGAAACGCCACTGTAGGATGTGGAGGGTGGCTCATGGCTCTGGTAGCACTACAAGGTACTTTGGTCCAGAATAATCTTGTCTTGGAATTGGAATTAACTCGAGGAGTCTCAGTTGTCTTACTTAAATATATGGGTTTATTACAGACAGTTCAGTTATAACAGAGAACGACGCTCAAGTGCAAGTCTTATACTTGAATCCTGTGAAACAGACCCAGTCCCAGTTTTATTCCTAGAAGCCCGTTGACATTTGTCATGGCCTTTTTCATGATCCAGCTATCTTGTACCTTCGGACAGAACGGCTCACACATCATTTGTCAGACATAACATAATGAAAGACCTCAGAAACACGGTGGAACAAGAGTAGTGTTTTCATTGATGCAGCGCACTGTGGGTTCTCACCACAGGCTTTGGTGATTTTGACTAATGGAGGATCATACCTATTATGTATCACAAGAAAAAGCAACAAAGCAGCAAAACAGGAAAACATGCTGGACCATTGAGAGGCAATCTGGTGGGGTCCATGCGGTCTGCTCGTGGGGGCGAGGGATGTTCACTCAGTGTGCGAGGAGTACCTTGGAGGGTCTCTCCATAGCGCTGGCCAGCCCCCGTCGACAGCATCTCCTCCCTGGTGGTGCACTGCAAATAGCTCTGACTCGGCTCGGGGGCGAAGGTGACTTATGGTACTGCATTATGTACATCGATTCTTAGTAGGCATGCAGAACTCCAAATAACCCCAGTAGCAAACTTTACAGATTTTGACAAATGGAGGATCATTATTAATAAGCACAAAAAAAGCAAGTCAGAGTAAAACCTTGCTATCCAAAAAGGGGGAAACAGGATGACCGGACTTGTTAATCCACTGAGAAGTAAACATGTGGGTTCCACACAGTTTTCAGGGGGATTCAACTTTGCGTGAATCAAGGATCTCCCCACTGTTTGCCGGTACTGGGTGCTTTGCCTTGCAGTAGTGCACTGCAACCGGCTCTGGCGCACCCTTGAAAGGTCCAGCTACAAAACTGGCTTTCAGCTCCGGCTCTGAACGTTATAGCAACCCCTGCATGGAATTTAGCGCTTCCCCTGGCCTTTGACAAAAACACTCTCAGCATCCTCTCTCCTCTTTCCCCGTAGATTACAGAGAGGATCATTTTGACCCTTCAAGGCCACCGTAGATTCTTAGAGAGGGCTGAGCTGAGGTGCAATATAGGAAGTTGACGCTATTATATTTTACGTATTGCACCTTTAAAGTGCTAACTTGAATACTATAGTTTGCCTCAGCCATTCAGGACCTTGCGACCTTTGACATTTATCCTCATGGTAAATCTCCTTCTAAGAATACCTTAGTGTCCTCGGCAGGAGTAGAGAACAGCCATGCCCTACATTTGCATCTTTTTTAATCTACTGTAAGGGGTTTATAATGAACTCCGACGAGACGGAAAAAGTAAATAGGACTTCATTTCATTTGAAGAGGCAGCGATAGCAAGGCAGGCAAAGTTGTTGCCAAAGTCTATTAAAATTTCAGATTTTGTTCTTAGGCCTCACAGCTTCTTCTTCTTTTTTTTTTTATAGGATTTGATATGAATGCATGCATTTCAGAGTCTTCACTCAGGATAGTTCTCTCTGATGGCTACAATGGGGTTGCCAAGGATTTAATATAAGAGGACTCAACCGACTATTCAGTCTTTATTTTTTCATAATCCGTCCTGGACTTTGAGACCGCCTGATGTTATCTGGGACAGACAGAGAAACACAAACAAGCATTGTGTTCTCAGATGTGCACAGAAACATGAATTTATCAAGAAATGACAGTGCTGCCGATATATAAGTATTTTTTCATTTGTCTACAATCCCATGAAAAGACCAAAACACCAAGGTGTTAGTCCTCCTGACTGGATATACCTGAGGTTTATTTCTCCACAGAGCTTTATTGTCATTCAAAAGCTATGAATACATATCGCGGTCCCCACTGCTGTACTGTCCCTTAAATAGAACAAAGATAGTTTTTAGTTTATGCACCACGTAGTCACTTTTTCTTCTTCAATTCTTCTGCTTTATTGCGTTTGCGATATAATAAGCCGTCTGGGGACGAGTGTTGCAAGTTAAAATTTACTGTAAGTGCGATTATAAGTACTGAAAAGGTTTATCTGTGTGGACTGTAATCTGTCCTTATCGTAAAACATGCTTTAAACGTACATTTTACATACATCAATGAGGTTTGCTGAGGTAATTGGCGGTTTGGGGTCTTTCAGCAATCATACACCCTCGCCCAGTCGATCCAGCCGGATTGATCAGGCCGCAACTTGTCTCCTCCTCTCCTGATCCACGGCAAACTTTAGGTATCTTCTGCTGCATCAGTGGCTGACTTAATGGCCCTTTTCCTCCTAGCCCCAGTAATATCTAGAGTTTTATAGACCCTGATGAGGAACTGGCCCATAAAACCCTCTGCATCCCATCTCAATGGGCTCCCCCTCTTCATCGGCATCTTACTTGACTTAATTCCTTTTGTTGGCCACCTTCATACAGTCAACCCAGAGAACCACTGGTTTGAGCAGGGGGTCCGATTGGAGGTCTCTGATATCAGCGCCATGTCTGGGAACTCTAGTTGCCTACCCAGGTCAACTTTAAGCCCCCAGTTTGTGCTGTTGCTAGCACTTCATAGTGGGCAGTGCTGGAAGTCACTGTGTCGTTTTCCCCAGGGACAGACTGTATATCTTTAACTGCGTATAGGCGTATTACCTTTAGCTGCTGCTGCAACAGCTTTTATTTTATCACAGACATTGCTGCGTTCGACATCTGCATGGAGTTTTGAGTATTGCCTATTGACTATTTCATTCCTTTGTTCATTCATTTATTAAAATCAGGGATGTTATGGAATCTTCATTGCTGCCACAGATCGTTTGTTTCAGCGCTATAACTAAAAAAATATTTCCTGGATCATTTTCACATTTATGACCGACATAGGCCTTAGTGTGAGGAAGAACTGGAAGGATTTTGGAAAAAATCGGTAGCATATTTCCAACACTAGGGGGAGCTTTGTCTTCATAAGTGTTTGGGACCCATATCTCAACCGATTGTCCAATTTAGTCCAAATTTGGTGTGTATGACTTGATTTGAGGAGATTTATCATGTAAATATCATGTTTTACTCTAATCGTTCAACAGGCAGGCTTCTTTTTTTTTAACCAGAAATACTGTGGACATAACATTAGATTTAATTTGATGAGTTCAATCAGGGGGATTGATTTTACAACGCAGGTGATTGGGGACTTTTCTGGGAAATCATTTTGCTGTCGGGTATGATAGCTTACGTCTATTTCAAAACCTTGGAAAACAGAACGAAGTAAATCCCACACTTTCAATGGTGCCAACGTTCACACATTGCCGCACATACAGAAAATTTAGCAATGCTGAAAATAAAGTCTACGAGTTGCGGTAATAAGAATCATACCTGACAAAAAAAGATGAACAATAACAAACTCAAAGCAATTAATAACAGAAAAATAAATCTCTATATTTGACACTTCCAAGTGGTACAATTGGCGGCTGCTCAGTGATCAGATTGGGGTTTGCTTTCTCGCTTAAAGAACCTCGGACCTGACGGCAGGATCAGTCCGGGATCGAAAAGGCAACCATCTGAAAAGCGGACCACCGTTCTTACCTTTTGAACTACAATCAATTGAATTAGCCACCTGATTCAGAATTGGAACTTGCTATTTTAACTCACTCCATTTTTGTTTTTTGAAAATCATAGTTTTATAAGCCAAAGACACCAGCGAGGAATAACTCCATAAAAACAACACATAAACAAAGAAGGGGAACAAACCTCAGGAGGGTCTATTCACAGAGAGGTGCCTCCTCTGCGGGCAGCCTTAGGTGTTAAAGCTGCTGTTGGAAAAATTGCAACTACAGCAGAAGGAACACTCCATACAGCAACCGAATGTTATTGTCTCTGACCTTTATGAATTCATAAACTGTCACATAAATGTCTGCCTGCAGTGGAGGGGAGACGCTAACACGTCCACAGATTTGGATTGGATCACCATATGGACAAATACACTGATGTTCACATTTTGAATTTATTCATAGGTTTTATTGAGCACCTCAAAGACTAAAACCTGAAACCTAGAGAGGAATCCTACTCTGAGACAGAACTGTTAGCCCGTCTTCACGTGGTCTTGAAGGTCCCAGGAGGTTCTGTGTTGGAAAATGTTTCAAATATTATATCTAATATTATCAATATAAATATCCATCAATCAATATGTCTGCTACTACGTTAAAATGATGTGTTTTAAAATGGTCTGCAGTCTTGATGTGAAGTTCCAGATTGCGAAAGAGATAAGAAATATTATAATTGGAAAACTTAAGAAGTTTATCTTTCCATGACCATAAAATCTTGATACCTAATTTTGTAAGTGTACAAACAGCCAATGGTTAGTGGAATCTATAACCATGTTTGGGGTAAATTCACATTGCAGTATGAAGTTTGGAGGCGTCCCAGCTCTTTTCTGCACTCTATATAACTTAATATTCCTTAAAACCTCCAGAACATTAACTTCATGCATTCATGTAACCCGCTGAAGTCAAAGACCATTTTGGCGCAAACCCCAACCCTCAGCCTTTGTATCCCATTTGGTTCAAAATGAAGATTCTCTGCTCTACTCTCTACTCTCTTCCCTTTAACGCTCTGTATTAGTACTGAACCCAAAATGGTTTAGGGTCAGGGTTCACGCCAGTCTGATCTTAGGATCCAGAGGGTTAAAATGTCAACAGAAAAGCTAACATTGGGAGATAAATGGCTTTTATTCTCAGTGTCTCCATCCCGGTATTAGGATATCATGTATATAATGTAAATGGAACATGGACTGTTCTCATTTTTTTTTTTGGTTAAATATGTCTGCAATAAAAAGAGTGACAGATTTACAGACGATTGCATGAACACAAGAAGGTAGAGTGTGAGTGTGTGTGTGAGACACAAAATGATATAATATAATATAATATAATATAATGGAATGGAATGGAATATGATATAATATAATTCTCTGGGGTCACCCACACTGTAATGGAACAGCCATCAGGACCAACCTAGGGTTCGGTATCAGTATCATGCAGACCGCAGTGGATCAACCAACCAACCTACTGTTGTTTGGACCGACCGCTCCACCACCTGAGCTGCAGCCTTCCATCCAGACATGACTAAACGACTTCTACGTCCAAGGATTGGATCTTGTGTTACAAATTCCAAGCCTACTTACAAATCCCCTCTTTAAAAATCCCGTACCACACGGGTGAGCGATGCGCTCTGGTATGAAAGGTGAAAACTAATCTCTGTGCTGAAACCCGCCAACCCCCTCCTCGGTCTCCGCCGTGACGCTTTACATCTGCCTTACAAACGACCCTAATAAGATGCAAACATGTAAATTGGTGGGGAAGGAGACGGAGCGTCCACTTAGGTCTAAATGGCACAGATAGCACAACTGTCAGATTTTATAACGGCGCCGGGCCGAGATCACGACAAGCAATCTGTAATCAAAAATGGAGGAGAATTGCATTGCGGTTGGGGGACGGAGAGAAGGGGGAGGAGGTCCGTGTCAGACATGCTTTAGCTTCCTGGGCTGAAAGTGAAGTGATTTGCTCGTCCCTCTCTCTCCGTCCGTCTCCACTCACTCTTCATCCCCGTCCCTCCTCGTCCTCGGCTTTTCATTGTTTTATGTTGGATGCATTACTCTACCCATTCTTCATGCTTTTATTCTCGGCACAGTCGACGGCATTCATTCAGGAGCCTCCCTCACCTGCCATCCTCCCTCGGCATCTCCTCTCTCAAAAGGAGAAATACCGGCGCAGTGAGCGGACATGGCAGCGACGGTCCGGCGCCGGTCACACACCACCGCGCCTCAAACAACATCTCGACAAGGCCATTCATTTTTTTTATTTTTTTTACCCGTGGTTGTTTTCGGGGTTTTGTGACGGCGAGACCTCTCACTCTCACCCACAAACACACGTTTGATTCAGGAAAGATGTGGTGATGGCGTTATCTACGCCGAGGCAAACAGAACCATCGACTATCCAACATTGCTTTATATGTCATCCTCCAGAACTACAAGATGAAACTATTTGACTAATTTCATGTCAAAATAACTTATTGCAACTGATTTAAGACACAATCTCTGAACAAGTAACATTTCATTGAGATATAAAGACTCTTTTTTAGGCGGTTGAACATCTTGTTTGTTCAAAGAATCTTGAAAATATCCCAAAAGCTCAAATTTTGTATTTATAGCTCATTTAAAAGAGAAATATCATCTTAAAATGCTTTAATTTTGACTCTCTCATCTTATTTCAGAGTCGTAATGATCGTTAATCTAGAACAGTGTCAATGCTAAATAGATATAAATCACCGCAGGGGAAATTTATGAGGAGGTTATGGAGATATGATTTTGAAAAGAAACAAGAATAAATATACAAAAATGAACATATTACACAAAAAACAAAACAAAAAAAAGTCTTATTGGCGTTTTTTTGGATTTATTTCAAGCTAAAAAATACCTAGTCTTCATAGTTTTTACTTATTTTTGAATTTTTCCAGTACAACCGTGTGTGTGTGTGTGTGTGTCTGTCTGTGTGTGTGTGTGTGTGTGTGTGTGTGCGTGTCAGAGAGCATCTGTAAATGCACCAGCTCGGTGTCGTTAAGCACCACACAGGCAAACGTAAGCTTATTTACCCGCTAAGACCTCCATTTCCAGAGACTGATCCTGAGGGCGCTCTGCCACAGAGGCTATTTGCATTGTGAGTCCGGGTTTACAGCGGATCCACTCGGCCATGCTGGCTTTAATGGGTTAATGGAACAGAACCTGTTGAGCCAGAATGAGAACATTCTGGTGTCTGGCTACAAGAGAATAAAGTGTACAGTGTGGTGTGATGGACATGTGCGCTTCCTTAGTGCTTTAATTTCTTTCATTAATCATGTAATCTTTTTCACAAACCAAGAACAAAGCAACATATTAAGAGGGGAAATCTAGATTCAGTGCAAGTAAAGACCCCCAGGCTGTAATAAACGGAGCATATGAGTATGCTTCATCATCTCCCAGAGCCGATCCACTCAAGCCCAAAATAAATAAAATCTCCCCATCACCAGGAAGAATAAATTTCTCTTCCGAGTTCAACCACGGCCATCGTAGACTTCAGGACATAACGAACAAACCTCGGCATATCCTGAAAGCGGAACCATCACTACGTGAGATCACTGAGGAAACTCCACTCTTTTCATTCAGACGTGCATCGACCATCAGAACCAAACCGATTCACACTTTTCAACCCAGTAAACCCAA
The DNA here is from genome assembly GCA_037951165.1 of Lophius americanus. Taxonomy (NCBI): domain Eukaryota; kingdom Metazoa; phylum Chordata; class Actinopteri; order Lophiiformes; family Lophiidae; genus Lophius; species Lophius americanus. The sequence goes on along the minus strand of JBBDHG010000039.1, from coordinate 5,003,701 downwards.
CAGCACATGGCTCAACATCCAAGGAAACTTCCAGATACGGAAACCGCAACCACTGCCAAAATACCACAAACGTAAAGTTCTTCACCCACCCACACACGGGCAGAACATTTCCAATAGAACAATTTATAACAGGTAACACATTCAGTGGTCTACATGCTCTCATGTCCCTGTGGACAGACAGACGTTGGACGAACCAAGAGACGACTCAAACAACGCATCTCAGAACCTAGACTCACTCAGAGAGAGATGTACTGGATCTCTAACCTCAGCACCATCTGAGAACATTCTGAGTTGCGACCATGACTAGACACCGGCGACCTCGGTGACCTCAGGACACACCTACTGGAACCGATGACACATCACTTCCTGTTTAAATGTTACTTTCATCCTATCATGCTTCCTCTTTGATGATCTCATCCTGACATAAATTGCCGGGTCTCAAATTATATCCTCCACTTACATCCTCCTACTGCTCAGAAGAAAACTCCGTGAGCAAAGAACCGTCAGCAGAAGTTGAAATAAAGGACTTAAACGCCGAGGAGTTATTGACTATCTACTTGTACGGGTTGTTTTAGTTTTAGTTTTTTTTTGTTAGTTTCACCACTTTTTAAGATCTTTCGATGTTTTGGTTGAGCAAAGCATTCTTGCAGTAGAGGAAGACTCTCTGCAAGTTTTCTGCAGAGAGTCTACTTTTCTGCAAGTTTCAGTCTAGGTAATTAAAAGTCCATTTTCATGAACTTACTGTCACCGAGTCATTTCTAAACCAGTTTTCCTTGAACTATGTTTTATTTTTGTATCTACTATCTATATTATTCCAGTTCAAGTATTAATGGGCAGATAACAATGCTTAGAAAGCATTCAGGAAGATAAGGAAGCTAGTTTATCGTAGTTAGAAGGTTGAATTTAATTTTTTATATCAAAATGACCCTGTAGGAGGAAATCAATAACATATTTTATCATTTCCTAGAGTTTTTTCTATTTTGTGTGTGTGTGTGAGTGTGTGAGTGCTTGTGTGTGCGTGTGAGCTTATGTGCGTGTGTGTGTTTGTGTTTGTGTCTGTGACTATGTGTGTGTGTGAGTGCGTGCGTGTGTGTGTGTGTATGTGAGTGTTTGTATCTGTTTGTGTAAGTGTGTGTGAGTGTGTAAGTGCTTGCGTGTGTGTGTGTGAGTGCTTGTGTGTGTGTGTGTGTGTGTGTGTGTGCTTGTGTGTTTATGTCTGTGAGTATGTGCGTGGGTGTGTGAGGGTGTGTCTGTGCTTGTGTGTTTGTGGATGTGTGTGAGTGCGTGTGTGTGTGAGCGTTTGTATCTGTGTGTGTAAGTGTGTGTGAGTGCGTGCATGTGTGTGTGTATGTGAGTGTTTTTTTATCTGTGTGTGTAAGTGTGTGTGAGCGTGTAAGTGCTTGCGTGTGTGTGTGTGAGTGCTTGTGTGTGTGTGTGTGTGCTTGTGTGTTTACGTTTGTGAGTATGTGTGTGAGGGTGTGTCTGTGCTTGTGTGTTTGTGGATGTGTGTGAGTGCGTGTGTGTGTTAGTGTATGTGTGCGTGCTTGTGTTTGTGTGTGCGTGTTTGGGTGTGTGTGTGTCTGTGGACAGAGCCGCATCCATTGAGCGTTCTGTAGGAATCGGTTGGGATGACTCACCCATCTTCGACAACACCTACTCTCTCTCTCCTCTGTCTCTCTCTCTCTCTCCCTCTCTCCCTCTGTCTCTCTCTCCTCTCTCTCTCCTCTGTCTCTCTCTCTCTCTCCCTCTCTCCCCCTCTCTCTCTCTCTAGGGGCTAACGCTCCCCAATTTAAGATAAAATATTCAAATAGAATAAAAAACATAAGCAAATTAAGGAAACATTCAACTCAAAAACACACGTGCTGCATTTAGAGAGAGAGAGAGAGAGAGAGAGAGCTAAAAGGCGTGTTGGTGTTTCATTTTAGCAAATTTTTCAACACCGCTGATGGAAGAAGTAGTTTTCTTGATTAGCTTCAAGCATTTTTCCCCATAGCCCTCCGTACGTCTCCCTGATATGGAGGAGCACAATTTGATTGGATTTTTGCCTGAACTCCCACTGAACTAATGGAATGGACTGGAGCTGTGTTTAATGCTGACTCGGAAAATATTAGCATTCTAAGATACTGCATTAAGGCGATGATTATTGTATCCAATGTGCCTTCTTAGCATGTAAGCGTGTTATTCTCTTTGCTAACCTTTAACCTGTGCTTTCGACAAAGAGTGAAATCATTTTGTGGGAAGATGGGCTCTCAGAAGGCGGGCTTGCTATTAGATTTTGAAGTCAGAATAATAGTGACTATCTGATGTCCATTGCACCTGTCAGTGGGTGGAATAGATTAGGCTGGAAGTGTTTGTCCTCAAGTTGATGAGAAGAATAGAGGGGCGGAAATCCCTAACCCTAACCCTCTGTCCTTCAATGTTCCTGTTCTTAACACCATACATGCTACTACTTCAGTAATTCCCCTTCTCTTCCAACTCACAATCAAGTTGGGGGACATAAGCCCTGAAAGTGTCACCATCACACCTCCAATTTCCATCTTCATACTCATCACTTTCACACTCTCTTCACCTCCAGAACATTTTTCACATACTCCTCCCAGAATCACATCTACCCGATTTCTGCTCCCATCAACTCCATGATAGAACAGTTTCTACCCTCCACCAATGCTTCTATCCTTGTTGCCTTTCCACCTGGTGTCTTGGACCTGTACTTCCCTTCTCTCCATTATATCAGTTAGTTCTCTACCTTTTCCTGTCATTTTGCCTACATTTAAAGTTCCTACTCTCACCCAAACACTTCCGCCTTTCCTCCTCTCTTGTTGTTTCCTGGCGCGGCCTCTCCCACTCCGTATTCTTTTTCTTTGACCAACAGTAGCATAGTTTCCGCTGGCACAATGCTGGTTAACAACGACAGTGGCGGACTAATAGGGTTCCTTTCATTTTATTTCTAAAGAGCGATAATGACAGTCTGGTAATGCTAGTGTGAACAAGCTGAAGAAATCAGCTGTCAGCTGCCAGCAGCGCATTCAATTGAGATATAATGCATGATGCTTTCAATGTCTATTCAGTAACAACAAATTTTGGGCGAAGCAGAATTTTTACGTTATCAAGGCATATGTTCAAATGTCTTATTGTACAATTTAGTTTTTGGCGAGAAGCTCGAACAAAAGTTCTTTGAAGGAGCAATTTGAAGATGTTTTCACGGTGGTGTCAAATTGATATTAGAGAGGGAATTGTGAAAAATGTTTTATGCTAAATGACAACCCCAACACTGAAATTCGATTTTCGCCCCTTGTAGTATACATGAAAAATGGGCCAGCATTTCGAAATTAGGTTTCGGAAATATGTTCTCCGTGGTTGATTTGATCTATTTCACATCCGCTTTAACTTTCCTTTTCGGAGAAATGGCTCTGGGTTGTTATGGGTTAAATTCAGATCTGATAATACTGAAGGCCAGTCCTACATGAAGCATTGTGTCGAGAAGGAAACTGGGGTCCCCAGTTAACTCCAGTCAGCCTGTGTTGGACTGGGTAGCTCCCATTAGCTGCGGTGTGATAGTGAAACGAGGCATCAAGCTCTTTCAAGGATAAATAAATATTAAAAAGAATGTTCTCAAAAAGGCTGATGGCAGATCTTCGATTCCTCGTCTCTTTGTTCCAGTGGTGGAGAGCAGATGGACTACAGTGATCTATGAGCTTCTGCTCTGTGTGCGAGGCTTAACTTTGAGCGTCACGCTTTAAGATATCTCCAGACGACGGTGATTACAATAACTTCATAAAAGAATCTAGAGTGCCTAACGTTGAATACGACACGTCTGATTTTAAGCTCCAGAGACGAGAACGCCCCTTGATGTTTGAGGAGATAGCTCCAGCACGACCCACGCCACAGCCTCAACCGCACATCCAGACAAGCTTCATCTTTTATGCCAGGCGGCGTTCCTCATCAGCTCATAATGTTTGTTGATTGGATGGATGTGTACTCGATTTTGTGCCATTTGATTGCTCGTTTCACGCTGGGCTCTGTTTGCCTCGGCTGTTAAACATTCGCCGGGTGAGCTTGCTGATTATGGGCATGACCGTATCTCAAAGCAGAGACCTGAGTGACAGCCACAAGGTAAGACTCAAAACATTAATGGTGCATGACCGCCTTCCCGACTGTCGTCAAATTCGGAGGTTATTCTATGCCGCCGCCGTCCTGTCTCTCCATGTGAGCCGAAGTGGGTTTTGATTTGCACACTGGCCGCGGTTCAGTTCCAGCGTCCGCACAGCTACTCAAGGATGATAAAATACATTGCCGGATGGGCGCCGGGAGCCCGCGGGCTGTTCACTAGAGGATTTTAATTTAGTTTTTCTTTCACTCCCTTTCTCTTCCCTCTCTCCCACGGTGTTTGTGCATCCTCGCGTGCAGGAATGTCATTACAACAGGGAAGCAGAACGTCTTCCAGGACATTTGACACATATTGGCTTACAGATTCAACAGCGTCAATTAAAAGCAGAATGCATTCAATTTGCATGAATTATTTTGTGTGTCGGGTGCAGAGCTCATCGTCGGAAACAATCTCCAGGCTAAAACAAGACAGTCGGCCTGTAAGTCCTTTCACATCGACAGTGTATTTGGACTGATAACCTTGGGCTCACTGTGCCTGAGGGCGGAGATTATGGAACAAGTTTAATTGACTCTTGTAATCTGATTTTGGCATGGGGGAGGGCGGGATCCTGGATTAAGGTTGTAACTACAACACAAACAGGGATCGGGGTCTGTTTAGCTGCTGTGGCGAGGGGGACAGCGGAGGCGTGTTTAGACGTAAACGAGCCTCTGCTAATCCAGAATAGGCGAACATAAGATGCCCTCTACAGTAATATCGCCGCCTCTCTCTAATGAATTGCACTGTCAGAGGGTCGGTCACATTGTCCTGCAGCACAGACGCAGTAATAAACTGGCCAGGGTTCTGTGGTGTAATGTGATAATAGTTATAATGACAATAACTGGAGTGGAGCTTTCTTAATGGAATGGGGCCGCTCCTGTTTCTTGTAGGGATTCTCCTTTAGGCGTCAGCAAGGAGGAATGCAGGCTGCGAGCTACGCTAGTGATCCATCAGTCATCCTGACGGCTAGGTCAAAAGGAAACTGCAACCTTACAGTCTGTATATGTTTCCCAGTAAAGTAGGATCCATACCCACCTTGAAGTAGCCTTCGCCGCGTGATTTCAGACGATATGTGACATAATTTTTTGAGATGCATGAGTCAGCGTTCCCCAGCGTCATTTGTCTGCTTTGTAGATGGAGGGAAGGTAGGGCTGCTGTGACACCTGACACGAATGCAAAATCCACAACAGAACTAGGCCTAGGCTGTCGTTCCCGACAGCGAGGGGACTGTATATCCCAGAAAGGCCACCAATCTTCGCGTTGTACGAGAATTCCCACAAATTGAATGTGAAGTTATGTCGGAAAAACATAAAAAAAAAAAAAATGAAGCTCCTTCCAATTAATAAAATATGAACTATCAGAGTAAAATACGATATATTCAAGATTGATGTCCTCCGAGTCAATTCATACTCACAAAAAGTTGGACTGAATCCGACGAATGGTTGAGAAATTAAGGCCAACAAACCATTTAAGATAAAACTCCCCCTAGTGTTTTCATTGGGAATTTCATTGAATTGATCCAGTTCTTCGTAGCTCTAAGATCGATATGGGTATGCATCTGCAAAATGATTCATGAAATAGTTTTTTTATCACGACCTGCAGCAGCGGATGCGGCGGCTGCGGCGGTGGCGGCGGCGGCGGTGATGACAATGAAATATTTTTACAAATGAGCGATGTCATTCATTATGAGTACAGCTTTATTTACATTGACATCTAATGGTAGGCTATTTTTAGGTAAACTATGCGGCGGCGAGGATCCTGCTATATCCACGCCTTTTAAGAGAAGCGTAATTGTAAACACACAAGAATGACCCTTTTAAATTATTCTACTCAAATAAGAGACTTTAACTTCTAAGTCGTTGAAGTGTCATTCAATTTGTGAGGAGCGTTGGATCTGAATCAACCTCCGCCAACTTCTCTTCAAACAACAAATATTAAGATGTCATGTGACCTGACATTGTGGCTTCTGCGTTTGAATTCACCGGGAAAGCAGACGTTACTTTTCAGCAGCCGCCCGGTTGATTGTTTAAGCCTGGGAAAAGATTGTTCTAGCAGTCTTAAATGTGAGGGGTGAAAGCAGAAACCGGGTTGTGAGTACAGATGTGAGAGGATTGCTGTAAGTGCTTGTATACGGTATTTTTCTGATTAGATAAAATGTTGTTGGAACTCAAGTTGGATATACAAAGATAAATCCTATTCATACACAACTGCATACATTAGGTTGCTTTTTTATTGTCTTCATTTGTCGTCAATGTTCACCGTTCTTTGCTCGTTGCCTGAATCTATCTATCTATCTATCTATCTATCTATCTATCTATCTATCTATCTATCTATCTATCTGTCTATCTATCTATCTATCTATCTATCTATCTATCTATCTATCTATCTATCTATCTATCTATCTATCTATCTATCTATCTATCTATCTATCTATCTATCTATCTCTCTCTCTCTCTCTCTCTCTCTATCATTATTAGTATTATTGTTATTATCATCATTATTATTATTACTATTATTATTATGAATAATATTATTATTATCATCATCATCATCATCATCATCATTATTAATAATAATATTATTAATATTAATATCATCATCATTATTATTATTATTATAATTATTATTAATATCATTATTATTATTATTATTATTATTATTATTATTATTATTATTATTATTGTTACATTATTTCCATTGAAACTAAAATTTAAAAAATGATTTAATAACCAAACCAATTAAACTCATAAACACCCGGCTCAAGCGGGGTCTCTCCTTCCTCTCCTTCCTCTCCCTCCTCTCGCTCCTCTTCCCCCTCTCCCTCCACTCCCTCCTCTCTCTCTACTCCCTCCTCTCTCTCCACTCCCTGCTCTCTCTCCTCTCCCTCCTCTCCCTCCTCTCTCTCCTCTCCCTCCTCTCTTCCCACTCCCTCCTCTCTCCTCCTCTCCCTCCTCTCTCTCCTCTCCCTCCTCTCCCTCCACTCCCTCCTCTCTCTCCACTCCCTCCTCTCTCTCCACTCCCTCCTCTCTTTCCTCTCCCTCCTCTCCCTCCTCTCCCTCCACTCCCTCCTCTCTGCCTGCTCACTGCGTCGCAGGAGTGAATGCCCACTTTTTCCAACTAACTGCTGTTAATATTCCAACACTGCACGATCCTCCGCTATCAGCGGTGAGTTAATACTCATGCAAAACAGCATCCGCTCTCGTTATGGTGGTACTTGTTGTATCTAATTGCCGATGCTGCCGCCGCCGCCGCTGCTGCTAGCCTCATCTCGTCCACAGAACCAAACATTCATTAAGGAAGGTGTCGGGCCGAGGCTAGTGTTTGAGCAACGGTAAATATTTAATGTTCATGTTAGAAATTCAATGCCTTTAAATGGTATAGAACCTCTTAAGGGATTCGCATTTCAGCCCGCTGTGATTTATCACACCGGCAGCAGGGTGAGGCAGCGGGGAGCACAGCTGCCTCCCGAGAGGAGGGTTCAAATCCACTTTACCGTTTTTGCCGGGACTTTCTTCGTGGAGTTTGCATCTTCGCCCTGTGTTTGTGTGAGTTCCCTCCCGGGTCTCGCCCAATGTCAGCTGGGATAGGCTACAGTCCCCTGCGACCCTGAACAATTGGTTTCAGAGAATTGATTTTGCACGTTTCCTTTACTTCTTGGACTTCCACAAAAGCCGTGAGACGCGGGTCGGAATAAAAGCCATTAAGTTTAATGTTGATCCAGATAAATTGGCTGTTATATTCAAAAGCTGCGTAGCTCAGGTCCACCGAGTCCTGGATGGAATAAAATGCCTTCTTTTTTTGATAGGACATTTGTAGGCAAAGAACCACAAAACTATTACAAACAGAATAAATGCCAGCCGGTTTCAACCCAGTATGAGTCTTCCCCAGGGTGGGATGAGAGGGTCCTTAAAATGTGTCTGTATTTTATTTAGTTCAACTCACATTCATTTACTCGAAGTTTAATACTTCACAACCGAGAGCACCCGGTAATCCCTCCTCTCTGCTGTTTTTGAAAGACGGGACCTCGTGTGGCCCAATCAGCGAGTTATGGACTCCTTTAGGAGTACTTTTAAAATCCTAACCATCGTTAGGATATGCGGTTTCATCGCACACATGACTGGAAACAAAACCACTCAGCTAATCGCTTCTTGACTCTCAAACATCCACACACAGTGAGATTTGAACATGATGGGGCGTCACTGATGACAAAATCTCAGTGGGATCTTTGTGCCAGATAAGGCTCTGAATGCAGAACCTCTTGTGACCTGGATAGAAGCAGGTGAAAAACAAAATGGCGCTAATGCCGTAGCATTTGACCCACTTTGCAGGAAAACTGACAAAAGCCAGTGTGTGTAAGTAAATGGTTGTACAAGAACTAGAGGATATAACAAGGCCTACAGTAAGAGCATATCCCAGAAAGGTCGCCAATCCCCTGCGTTGTATGACCAATCCCCCTATAGATTATTGGATGGGGAGGAGTGAGCTTGATTCATATGCACCAAATTTGGATCTATGGTTAGGAAGTTATTTCCACGACAAAAAGTTTTTGGTTGAAAAAAAAGCTCCCCCTAATGAGTTAAATATGAACTTTTAGAGTAAAACACACGTTTGATAGATAGATCTCCTCAATGAGCCAGATTTGGATTAAATTGGACCAACGGTTGGGAAATTACGGTCTGAAAACCTTTGGAGATAAAGCTGCTCCTGTCAGGAATATACAGCCGACCTTTCCAAAAACAGTCCAGTACGATTTGAAAATGATCCACGATATAGGTTTTGAGTTATCGCGTTAACTCGGAGGATCTGTGGCCACATAATCATCTAGATCTGAACTTCTAAATATCAAACATGTTTGAAAATCCACAACCAGAACCAGTTGAGGTGTTAGACCGGATCTTTAAATGCTTCAAAGTACCAGACAATAAGGGTCGAACATCAGGACCAACTAGTTTTCTCCTCTGATAGTAAGCGAGTGAAATCTGTGGGGTTACGTGAACCCAGTTTTAGTGATCGGTGTAAGTATTATGCTCTCATGCCCCTCCAACGACCACTGGAGAATAAACTCTGCTTACAGGAACCATATGAACAATTTGCTCAGCGCACCCTCATCAATTCTCTTTGGGTCCCACCATCTTCACAACGGGAGAGTATCCCTTCTTCCTGTCCTTCTCTCTCTCTCCTGTTCCCCATTTCTGCCGGCTCTGAGGTCTTTTTAACCTTTATTTGTCCAGGGGAAGGTTCTGCTGAGTATGCATGCTCTATTCCGGCGTCACCCGTCTTTGCTCTCGATGTGCTGCCCCGCAGAAAAGCGGCTTGGCATCTGAGCAGCTGCTCAGCAAGTTGCACAAAGGTACCTCTGTGGTACTTTTTGAAGAAGGGTTGTTAATCACTCACTTTTGGACAGCCGGGTGCTCCCAGCCAGCCAGCCTGCCTCCTCTCAGACCTTTGGACTGCTTCTTTGTCTGCTCTAGTCTGGTTGGTCGTATCTTGGGGGTGGTGGGACTACAAGAAATAATCGTTTTCTTTTGGTTTTTCTTTAAGCGTTTGAGAAAAGAAAAAAATATTGTTACCATTCATAATAGCCACAGCTTCACTTTGCATTTGTGTTCCCAATCAGTTGTAAAATTTGATTTGAATTTTTTTTCTACAACCTTTTTTATTGGATTTTCAAAACACCGACCATGATTGAACTGGAACATTTTGAGAAAGATTGAAAATAGAACAGATCAGGAATAACACTCATGACATCCATATACTCTATTCCAAAAGCCCATTTCTGTGGAACTAAAGGAAAATCCAAGTGTTTGACGAAGTAAGAGAAAGCTTCCACATCACAGAGATTTTTTTTTTTTGTAGATCCTTTCAGTGTTTTTTCCAAATTCAGGCAGTTTTAAACTGATTTAATCCAGACAGCAGAAAAAGGGGGTACGGAAACCATCCAGAGGTGATTACCGGTCATGTATAACTGAGAAAACAAGTAAATTGGAGAAGCTGTTAATGAGGAATGTCTGGTCATTTGGTTTTACAATAAAGAAATATAAATAATGAATAATAAAACATAATAATGAAAATATCAACAGTTTACATTAAAGTCATGCTGACCCCCTTAATAATGCCCTTACACTACTTCTTTGTCTCTTAGTCTTAATCTTCGGGGTCGCAACAGCAAATCATCTGATTCCATTCATACGCTTTTACCCTGCTGGCTAACAACAATGTGATTCATCAGACCAAATCATCTTCTTTCATTGCCCCCTGGTCCAGTTCTGATGCTGATGTGTCCATTGTAGACACTAGTGGACCGGGGTCACTCTGACCGGTTTACAGCTACGCAACCCCATACATTGAAAGCTGTGATGTAACTTCGTGGTCTGACACTTTCCCATCAGAACCAGCATGAACTTTTTCAGCAAGTTGTTCTATTGCTGTTGTTATTGTTGTTGTTATTGCTCTTCTATGGGATTAGACAAAACAGACTACTCATCTTTTCACACAAGAATCATTGAGCTTTGGGCGCCCATGACCATCAACCATCACCAATTTACCAGTCGTCCCACCACAGACCAATTTGGTAGGCACTAAGAACTGCAGACCCAGCAAGAGCTGCCGTTCTGGAGTTGCTCCGACCCAGTCGTCAAGCCATTAAGTACACTTACCACATTTCCAGCACTTTAACTTCAGAACTAAATATGTTTTTGCTGTATGATACACCCCACCCATACTGTTGTGGCTGCTTGGTGTATGTATCTAAATCTGTGTGAGGGCCAGAAAAAGCGTGCAAATTTAAGGATCCGAGAAACTTTGACAAGGGCCAAACGGAGCATCTCCAGAACTGTTGCTGGTCTAAAGTTGTAACTACTTACACAAAGTGGTCGTAAGAACAACTGGCGGAATGACGACAAGGTCACGGCCGCCCGTGGCGCATTGATGCGCTTGGAAAGTGAAGTTCAGACCATGTTGTCCAATGATTGCTCCGACGGGGGAGCTACTGTCGCACAAGTGGTACGTCAAAAACACAAAGTGACATCACAGAGCTGTTTTTAAACCGGTGGTTTTAATGTTATGGCTGATTTTTGTAGCACAGGTTTCGTTCATGGTAACATGTTTCATCACGTATCAAACCAGAGGCAGCCGTATTATCCAGTCTTTGTACGGTTGCAGTAGCATTCAGAAGCTTCTCCCCTCCCCCTGGCAGAAACTCCACACGTCCAGGATTGAGTCATCACTGGAAGCGTTCACATCTCAGACAGCAGTAAATCCTGGCCTCAGCAGGCCGCCGCGCAAGATGGTCCTCTCCTACTGTTCAGATATAAAGACCTCTCCTGCTTCTGAAGCCCAACTATCGACGACTCAGCTTGGATGAGTGATTTTATCCTGCCTCCGTTCGGACGGATGCTGGGAGCGGAGTATTCCTCTTGTAACAGGGCTTTTAGACTCGACGTGATAGTCAAAATTAAATATACTCAAATTGATAGAATGCACATTTAATTTTCTATATTTGACTCTTGTGTTCAGGGACACTGTTAGAGTGTCCACCGAAGCACCGCAAGTCCGGGCCAAACTGCTCCCGGCTGAGCATTTAGAATATCTCATATGAGCATTTCCCATATTATTGGAGGCGATGGTGCTGGAGGAGAGAGCTGGAGGAGAAAGCTGGAGCTCGTTTGTGAGGGCAGGGTTAGCGTTAATCTTCACAATAGATGAACGTGAAATATACCGTGACCCTTGTGCACCAACGACCGGATACTAACTTAAGCAGAGCATCAGCCTCAAGCCGGGCTGATACACGATACGCCATAACATTACGTCCACTAGGATGCTTGATTATGCACTGTAATCACACGTTTGATACTCAGAAATTGTCTACACTGATCAGCCATAACATTAAAACCCCATAACAGGTAAAGACAGAATGACATTCGGGGAGATTTCAGACAGCAAGAAGTGTTTGAAGCATTAAACTTTGATGTGGACCAAATTGCAATGGCTCGACGACTGGGTCAGAACATTTCCAGAGCTGCTGGTCTTGTTGGGTTTCTTGTCTTGGTGGTTACTAATCACCGATGCGCATGGGAAGTGAAGGATAGCCTGTGTTTTCTGATCCCCCATTAGAGCTGCTGGTACACAAACTAGTGAAAACGTTAATTCTGGCTTTGATTTAAAAAAGGAAGAAAAGAAAAAAAGATGTCCGAACAGCCAGTGACATCAAAGAGCTGTTTTAGTGGGGAAAAGGGAACTTACACCACATATGACAGGGCGTTAATGTTAATATTGTATGTTAATATATATGATCTCCATGGAATCCACCATTCTAAATATCGAAGGAAAAAACATTTTAAAATTCCAGATTACCCTAAAAACGCATAAATATACTTAAAAAAATAATAAAAACATAATTTAAAAAATGGTCGGATGTTTGGTGGGTTTGTCCCCCACCAGTACTGCATAAACATACTTGAAATTAATTGGGGATTGATAGGAGAGGGAGTAAGCTGGACTTACCTCTGTTTCAATTAGACCATGTTTATACCTGGTTTCAAAATGCCTTCTGGGCGATCGGATCACGAACGGACAGCGAGACACATCGCTATATACATGTGCAAACGACCTCCAAGAAGCTTGGGAACCGATCTATCAAACCAGTGGCTGAGGTGGTTTTGGACGCAGTTGACCAAATATCTTCTGTAGTGTAAACGTTAATGTGTCCTGAGGCTTCTCCCACAATGTGGGGGTTGTTTTAGTTGAAGCCCGCGACCAGTTGAAAAAGCCACAGCTTTTCTAAAGTGCTTCAATTTTCATCTTTAGTAAGTTACAAATGAATTTGTGCTGTCAGCCTTAACAGTTGGAATAGTCCGTACATGTATACCAGCTCTTGAAACATCTTCAAGTTGTAAGGTAGTCCATGCTAGCTAGCTAGCTAAACAAATTTGGCTCTTGACTGACGTGACAACCACGCGCGACGCCCTTTGACCTTGTAGGGAAAGTGACGTAGTCAGCACAAAAAATCTGAACACAAGCATTCAGCTGGACACATTTGTCGATGCATGATGGAAACAGGTGTGAATAGCGATGTGTCCGCTTGTGATCCGATCGAAAAAGGGATTTTTAAAACCACGTCTGAACAGAGTAAGCCAAACAATCAAATGATTAAAGCGATGTTGTCCGGGCGGCTATCACTGCGTAACTGAGAAACATGTGGGGTTCTTTTGAGAAATGACCATAAAATGTGTCCTCTCTTACTATTAAGCTAATAGGCAAAATTTAGAAGACCTTCCTATTCCAATTCGTCTTCCTTATAAGGATGGTGGCAAGGTTCAAACAGCTAACCTTGCAGGCTTAAAAAAAATATCCTTACGACAGTTATGAGTTCCGCCCACTAGTAGTCATCACGTGATGAAGGTATTTGGTTATTTCAAAGCCATAATAAACGATGGCTAACCTACACACACTTCCACACACAACCACTGCAGCCTTAAAGAACTTAAACCAACCCTGTGACCCTGAAAATAACCGTGCAGCACGGAAACCTTCTCTCCACTGCAGGAGACGTCATGGTAATAACAGAGGAGCACCTCCTCCACGTCCCCCTTAAGTGGCGTCGTCAACCAGACAGGGTACATTTGCTTCAGAATGATTTAAGCACTGCAGACAGTCATTTATCTGTCATTTATCTTTCATTGGAAACTAGTAAATGGTTTGGCACACAGTATACTGGAGCAAAACACCAAATTGAATAGTCCCTTGTCACCACAAAAACGAGGAGGGATGTATAGGAATGGGCTCGGTCCGTCATGTCCATCCGTCATAATTTCGCTAAGAAGCTAAATGAATGTCGCGATTTTTTTCTTGCAAAACTTTCCATAGAAAAACTACCAGGCAGTGAGGTGCGTTTGGATGTCAGGCACTAATCGCTGCTACCAGTGGGGGTCCTTCTCAGTATTCACAGTCCGGATGGACGGATGCATGGCTAACAGCCGTTATCATTTATTATCAGGGCTTTCAGAATAAATGAATTCAACCTAATTAGTTACACGCTCTGTAAACAATTCGTCAAAATAGATCACAGGTTTGCCAAATTCAAAGGGAGTTTTGAAATATGAGCGAGTGGATCACCAAATAGACTTTCTAAATCGTATTTTATGTGTCATACATTAACAACGTTTTTTAACTGTTCATCGGTAATCCTGGCTATTAAAATAAAAAAAAGATTTAATGACAGTAAGAAAGAAAAATCCCTCTCCCACAGACAGACAATGTTCAGAACCATCATCATCATCAGAGCGCCTGATGAGCATCATCTCGGTTAATGGAAATGACTGAAGTTTCCACTCGCTGTTAATGATGTGTGCTGTCACAATGAGATAATTGGGATCGGTTATTAAGGTCACAGGATTCCCAGTCAGGGCAACGCAAGATTCGGGATTCAAGAGGTTCATCGTTATGCACAAAGTGAAAAAAAAACAGCAAAACATTCTTTTGTTGCTCGCTTTCCAAAGTTTTCACGAAGCTGCTGAATCTTGCATACGATTATTTCTTCTCTTTGGTTGTAAAAGGACACCATATATATTATTATTTTTTATCATATATTGACCTGCACTCCAACCCAATTCATTCAGTCGGGGGAATCTGTCAAAAGTAGATTTACTGAGTTTGGCGTCTGAACGCCTTTTTCCCCGTGTCACTTAATGAGGCCGGTTACTCACGGTAGCATTAGCTTCAGATGCTACGCTAGCTCTGAACTCTGAGCTCGTTGCTAAGTGCTTGGTGACGATGAGATATTTCAGGCCTCAGGTCCTCCAATGGTACCAAAACCCTTTGCGCAAAATGAACCGCCCAGAACCAATCTTCTATCGACATTTTCCATCGAGCACATTTTTTTTAAACAAAATAAATCGAAACACTTTATCCTCTTCTTTCCTTTTTACGGTAGGTCGCAACCAGCGTGAAGGTGTAATTGGGACACCTACAGTTAGAGAATGGATAAGAATATACTTACGTATTGTGGATGTATGAGGTCATGGGTAACCACAGAGTGGGATTAACCAGCCTTAGTTTTTATTGCCTTATTCTTTCTATAATTGGTAAATCCTCCTTGGACTGTCAAGAACCGCCACTGCAATAAGGGACTGAGATCCGTTAGTTAAACCCAAGACACCGGTGCTGATTAAACTCTTTCTTCCTGGCACCGGTCCATGAACCACACTCACTGTCCTGTTCTTGGAGCTGATGTAAGCAAAGTCCACTGCCCTAAATCTGTTTGTTTTTGTTTGATTTGTTTTTTTCCCCCTTACCAGTAGTCAGAACTTGGATTTTGGCTCAATTTGGTTGTTGGTTTTTGTTCTGAAATAAAAAAAATACTGATCAGTAAAGTGTCTTTTGTTGTGGAGATACTTTATTTAGTTCTTTTTTTTATGTTTTTAATTTGCGTGGTTACAAATTGATTTTTTTGGCGTACTCTGTGAGTGACATTTGTCTCAGGCAGGGGTTTCAGGGGCAAGACAAAATGAAAAGAAATTTGAAAAACTTTATGTACACACATCTGCACGTGAAAAGCAACCTTGAGGTTTTGTTGGGAATTTTAAGTATTTTAATTGTTTTCATTTAGAAACATTTTCATATATGTGTCAAAAACAATTCTCCCATATAACTTTTCTTGCTACTAAGAGGATTTCATGCGTGTTGTGAATTACTTTTAAATCTGATTCCTGCTAAGAATCTGTATAATGTTGATAAAGAAATCAAAACTATAAAGATGGCAAAAGTGGTTACTGATTATAAAGAATCAACTTGGCAAATTTTTAAAAACAGTTTCTACAAACCTTTTCATCTCGACTACCAGGTTACAAGAATGTTATTTAACCAAAAGGTTGAGCTAATCTAATGACAATTTCCATGAAATATAAAATTTCATCAAGACATCATTTTAATTCTGATTTCTTCTTTTTCTTCTTTTGTTTAAAAACAAGCTTTGTCAATTAGTGTGTCTAAGATACGATATCAATAAATCCCCCACAGAAATCAAATATGCCAAGAAATAATTGTTCCCTTTATTTCTTCCACATTGTGATTTTTCCCTCCGTGCTTAAATGTATTTCAATCAGAGACGACAGAGAATGTAGAAAAAGATGAATGATTTATTCCAACAGATGAGGTTTGATAATTAGTCTATTAGAAAGTCTGTGACGCTCAGACTCTTTGGCTAGTTTGTGATTGTAGGGTCTCTGCCCTGAGCAGCTGCATGGATTATCCCCCCTTTGGAGTCTGGATACTGGCGTTGGTGGCTGATGAATGATGAGGCTGATGGATCAATGAGGGCTAGGCGGAGAAGGGGGGCATGAAAGAAGTAGATGGCTAGAGAGCCAGCCATCAGCTGGTGGTGATGGGCTGAGTATGAATGTGTGACATTCATCACCGTGATTGGACGGATGAGGCTACCTGAATAATAATAATAATAATAATAGTAATAATAATAATTGAGTCTGAGCATGTGCGAAAGGTGTGGATAATAGAGTGGTTGGAGCAGCGAAAGGGGGTTGAGTGTGCAAGAAGATAGTCTTTCAGATTGCACTTTGGATAGATCTCCATTGCGGGATTTACAAACCCTCATCCCAAAAATACTTAATTCGTATAAGAAATGGAATGCGATGGTTTGGGAATGGATAGAATTGAGCACGTCTGGTGTCTGGTGGTTTTTGTGGAAAAGCTACAGCAATGGGCAGGAAAAGAAATGTGTGAAGACTCCTGATCTGAGAGATCCCCAGGCGACACGATAGGCGGTGATGGAAACATGTCCCCTGAGAATGTTTGACTTCCCTCCCACCAGAAGCCACATGATCTCCCGTCTCTTCCTCTGCTGGGTGTCACATTGAGCAGCTCAGTATGTCTGGGCACTAGATCGTTCTCCCCCGTGCGCCGACTGTTTACGCCGTTTCTCTTTGTCCTTTAGTTAAGTTTATTTTCGTGTCAGGTTGTAATTTATTTATTTTTTTACGATCCAAACTCTCTCCCCCCCCCCCCCCCCCCCCGTGAAGTGTCGTTTTGCTCTTTGAGTACACAAAAATCGGCTCGCTGATTTAAAAAGCTTAATTTCAGCTTCTTTCTTTTCTTTTTTTTTTTTCTTGGCCGCCTACGGAAAGTGTTTTAGCAACATCAAATCGTTGAGCTTTAATTAACACCGGCGTTCGTTGTCCTTTCATGACTTGGCTCCAGGGATAAATAAAAACTTAATAATTTCCTGTGAATCTCTTACTGCATTTTGAGAAGTCATTTGTGGCATTTTGTCATTTTTTTTCCCCCTGCTCTCAGTTTTTTCTCCTACATCTTATGTGTGTCTGCTGAAATCCTTTTTCTTCCTTATTCTCTCCGTTGCTTCCCTCCTTCTGAACATTTCAGAGTTTCTGGCGGGGATTCAAGCTGCAAAGTCAAAGTATTTCTAAAAAGGTTGATGATCCCACATTTTCCCTCCTCTCCTCTTCAACCACTCTTCAAAGTTGGCCGGACTACTTCTTCAGGGATATTATGATTAGGATTAAAACTGCTCCAATCATTACAGTGCCCTACTGAAGGGTTATGTATGTCCATCCTCAATCATCTTAAGCACAGCGCGTATCACAAAAACTGCGCACAGAGGCTTGAAGAAATTTTATGGTTATTTTAATGGTACAGTTTGCAAAATTTAGTGTTATCTCTTGGAATAAATGGAATACAGTATTCATAACTATGTTTTTTTTTAACTGTATAATCAGATGAGAAAGCCTTTTATATCTCCGGGGGGGGGGGGGAGGTGCTCTTCCATGGAGGCCAACATTTTCCGCTGCCATGTTTGTGGCAGGTTTATCAAGTGAGATGCGGAGTTATGGCTGCCGAAGGATCTTGAGCAAAAGAGGAGAACAGGGGTTACCAAGGATATCTAGCAGTTGTGGTGATTCTGATTTACCTCACATGATCAGGACTTGAGCCGCGATGCAACCAAGAGGGAAGTTGAATAATCTGGCGGTGCGAAGCAGCAACCACACATACCTTTTAAAATGAAGGCATTCTTTTTAAAAGAAATTGGAAAGTTATACCGCCATCTTCAGGCATGGAGTGAACACTACAGAGTGTTCAATTACAGATCGGTACGCACAAGGGTCATTTTCACGTTGAAGGAAGTTAAATCTCGTCCGTGTTTTAAAAAAGAACTGTTGTCATGTAAACCTGTGGAAAGACACACACTCATGAGTTTGTGTAAACCCATTTCCCACAATCCTTTTGTTCCAATGCTGTTTCATAGCTCACAACTGTGCTCATAAATGCTCCGTTGAAGGTCAAGGCTCATCTGCTTCTTTGGCCCAGACACTGATGGAGTAGTCAGGATGTGTTTCCGTCACACAAACTGAGCCGGTGGGGTCTCGGAGATAAGATGTGCTTTATTTAGCAACATCAACACCACGGATTCGAAATCACGACGTCACCGTTGGCTCAGATTCTCTTTGGGATGGATCCTGTCCTCCTTCCACACAGAAGGAGGACAGGATCTTTTGTACAGACTTTACAATAGCCCCTTAAGTCTCTTCAAACACGAGCCCTGGAGCTGACAGTTGAAGCAACGCATTAGCATTATGGAAAAGTTAAAACTGTAACTGTTTAAATGTTTTTGCAACGAGCTTGAAATTAGGTCATCTGAGGTAAAAGGTAAAAAAAAAAGGAACAAACCTTTAGCCGACACTCAGTCAGTCTTTTTCACCTTTTGTGCATTTTAGTGGCGCATAGCGATGTTTAATTTTAATTTCCCCTGCTTATAATCTGTTGCTTTTAAATGTTTTCAGACTTGAGGAAAGTTGTTGTTGTTATTGTTGCATAGCTAAGAGAGCTAAAAGCCTTAGATACAAAATATAAAAGCAGGGAGGAGAGTTTTCTCTTTCCTGGTTCCCTTTAATGCTGGTATGAACGCTTTTCTACCACCAATGCATTTCCCCCAGCATTCATTTTCCTGCATGTCTCCATGTCAGTGAATACTTTGTCTATGCATATTTAGAACTTATCACAGCGCGGGCTGGTTGCTGCTCGCCGATGAATCATCTGATGCTGTATTCATGACTTATGCCTGATTCTCTCCTCTCTCCTTTTTGCTGTAGGATCTGAAGAAGGTGCTGTCGTTCCCCCCGTACCCTGGGGAGCTCTTGCACCCGGTCGTGTATGCCTGCACGGCGGTCATGTTGCTCTGCCTGTTCGCCTCCATCATCACGTACATAGTGCACCACAGGTAAGAGGAAATCTGTCCTTTCCAGTTTCCCATTTAACCTTCGGATATTGCTATTTGGGTGCGGTGTGTAAAATCTAGAGGTGAAATATAAAAACATCTACTCTTTCAATATTAGCTTAGGATGAGCTGTACATGTTTGTGCTGTAGCCTGGATCAGACAAACTGGACAATGACCCTAGAGATGGATTTTGAAGGTTTTATGTTGAAATGGCAGAAAGACGATGAAAAAAACGAGTTGCCTTTAAAAACCAACAAAGAAGAAGGTGATAGATAAGTTGTTGCTGGGTGATGTTTTGTATTTTGTCAAATGGGGGATCACACTTTATGAAAAGGCAGTGGACCTCGAAACATCACCGTCCTGGAAACATGAAGACCTGACTCGTGAAACAGTTGAGACTTTTGAAAATGATGGAGCCCGTGTAGTCTTCCAGGGGGATTCAACTCAGGAGGAGGCAGGAGGCGAACTACAACTTTGTGCAGCAAGATGTGGGAGTGCTCGCTAACACGCTGAGCAAATTTCCTCCATGGTGGTACAATACGATTGGTTCCTGGACATCCTGGAAAGGATCGGTGAAGTTTGCTATAGATCATTTGCCTCCCCGACCGGAGCTCCTTACCTCATGGGGACTCGCTGTGTCATCCCTCCATTTCTCCTACCTGGGTGAATTCTCCTACCACTGAGTTGAATTCCCTGGGTGGACTGCATGGACCCAACCAAACTAACTCTCAACGATTTCATGAATCAGGTTTTTACCGCCTGAGTAACATCCGCCGCAAAAACAAACTAGAAAACTAGGTCTATGCTGTTGTCCCTATCAGCAAGAGTATATCCCCCCAAAAAGCCCCCGATCTGCTGCATTGTGCAAGCAATTCCTGTGATTAAATTCCTCAAATTTAAATAAGAGTTATGTCCAAAAATTGTATTTTTTTTTCTTTTAAAAGCTCCCCCTAGTGATTAATATATGAACGTTTAGAGTAAAACAGGATATCGGATAGATCAGCTCAATTCTATTCATTTCACGGAGTTTGGCATATATCGGACCAACAGTTGAAAAATAATAGCCAGAAAACATTCGGAGATAAAAGCGCCCTCTAGTGTTTGACGTGAACTTTTCTATGAGATGTCCCTCTTTCTCGGTGAAGACCGGTGCCGGTCTGTTTTCACAAGAGATTTAAAGAATATTTAAAATACCAACAGAAATATTCTCAGGTTTTTGATCAGATGATCTCTAAGCGGGATAAAATGGATCTTTCTTCCAAACCAAGCTGAGATCATAGTGTAAATAATTACAGAAAGCACACTTGATATTGCGTTGCATTCCATTAAAAACAGTTAAACTTCCTCCAGGTTCTCTCGTAAAGTAGTGGAGCCTCCATTTCATCGTTCATGTATGTTTTTATTTCAATGTACGGTTTGTTTTTCAATCCTCGTGTAAGTTGTGTGATTCAGACATAAAACCGTGAAACATGTGTTATTGTGAGGATCTGACATATCTCATAAATAGCATATATAGGAGAGAGAAGAACCCTGTGTGGTTAAACACGGTGGCATCTGTCTGATCTTCTTAGCTTCAGCTGTTGTTGTTATTAAAGCAGGTTAAAGCCCTCCTGAGTTATTGTCCTAACTCGCCAGTTCATCATCTGTTGGTCTAAAAGGTCATCAGTCACTTTATTATGTGCCGGAAATGAATGTCACATTATTGCGAAAGCTCTCCCTCAGTTTTAATATAAAGGAGTAATGTACCAATTTACTTATTTGAAGATTAACTGGGGTATTTTTTTTTTGATGAATGTTTTCTCGTCCTGACTGTGACCACAGCAGAGAATGTCAGAAACTGTTGCAACATTTGCAGTTTGCATATCCGTCTGTGTCACCGGGGAGGGAGAAAGGGCGGGTTCTTTCTGCAGGCAGACAGCAGCATCGCTTACGGGTGTCTAGCACCGCGGCACTGAATGAATATAAAACGGTATTTTCTATTTTGTGCTGATTTATCGGCTTAAAGATCTCACCCTTCGAACTGTGTGGTCCGAAAACCAAAGGCGTGTGAATAACACAGAAATGTCTTGTCTTGTCTACCCATGCAGTGGGTAGCACTGATGTCGGAAGACCTCTGGCCTTTGTCTGTCGTCAAGTTTCCCCTGTGTTTGCCTGATTTTCTTTTGTTTTCCAGGTTCTCAGGTTTCATCCAACAGTCCAAAACCTTACGATATATGTGACTTAGTGACTCTGACTTACCCGTCGGTGTGATTGTGAAGGTGAATGTTGGTCTGTTTCCATGTGTGATGGATGGATGGATGGATGGATGGATGGATGGATGGATGGATGGAGAGAGGGAGGGATGGATGGATGGATGGATGGGTGGATGGATGGATGGATGGATAGAAGGATGGATGGATGGATGGGTGGATGGATGATGGATGGATGGATAGATGGAGGGAGGGAGGGAGGGAGGGATGGATGGATGGATGGAAGGAAGGATGGATGTAAGAGTGGATGTATGGATGGATGATGGATGGAAGGATGGATGTAAGGGTGGATGGATGGATGGATGGATGGATGGAGGGATGGATGGATGGATGGATGGAATTTATGCCAAATTGACACCATAATCTCCTTTGGAGTCCAGGCCCAGTTGGTGGTGGTGGCTGATGAAGCTGATGAGGCTTGTAAAATGAAAAAAACAGTGAATCCGCAAAGAATGGGTGTTGAATGTAAATACAGAGGTTTCCATACGTCATACTAGGTTTACTCAAGTAAATATAATGGCGTGATTGTTACTCACGTCACTAACAGAAACAAATCCAAAGAGTTTTCTTTTTGCACTTTCCATCCATCGTAACACATCCAAGCACAAACTGCCGGCGTTTCCGGCAATTTGTGCTCCAGTGGCTTTTCCGACCCCGCATCAGACAAAACAGTCTTTGCTACTCACACCAAAATCTAAATTCAATCAACTTTATTTGTAGCCCACCAATTCACAACAAATGTTCTCTCAAGGCGCTTTCGAAACAGAACAGGTCTCAACTCTACTCTTGACTCTTTATTCTACGGAGACCCATTATCAGCTAAACGGTTACTGATTCATTTAACAGCAAACTTGTTTTTATCACCTACATTTTACATTTCACGTGTTTTGTGACGCATCACAAATTCAGGACAAAACACGCGTCCAGAGTTAAAGTTTAGTGCCAAGTGAACTGATAAATGCCAGGGTTTTTTGCTGCCTCTGTTTCATCTTTCTTATTAAGCTTCGTTCTGCATTTTCAGCTGCAACATTTCAACCGTGGACTTTTATTGATTTTCAATTATCGTTCATTTCTACCCCCAACCTAGAGCATGACTGGGTTTGTTGTTTGCATTTTAAAGAAAATTTTAAATTGCATTTATTTTAGTAGTTAGTAGTAAAATTCAATATATTACATTTTTATTTATAGGAATAATGGACGACAAAGAATTTTCAAGCAAACATTAAAATAATTTTCTTTTAAAAACATACCCCCTGCAGTACCCCAGACCACCCATAGAGGCATCTAAGGAAAAGAGCTGCCGTGGTAGACCGTTATTTGTTAGATGGTTAGATATTTATGGAGATAAGTTAGACTTTAACAGGACAGTGGACATCTGTGTCCTTGACATTGGAATTTTCTTCTTTTAACTACATCCGTAATTTAAAGTGGAAGAGATCCCCCCCTCCCCCACATTAAAAAGACAACTGCATCTTTTCACCTTACAGCACCAACGACAACAACACAGGGAAGAAAAAAAAACACAGGAGAATCTAGCGCATTCTTCAAAAAGCAGTAAAAACATTGCACCACTAATTTTAGATCACGATTAGTTGGTCAATGGTTCCCTCCCTTTCTGCTGCCTTAAGGAAGCAAGGCACCTACAAACGCTCCTCACCGCAGCTCTTTTCAAAACACAGATGAACGCTTCAAACAACGTGCAAACGTCAACGCCGTCTCCCCGACATGAACGCTGACACTTGTGCCGCACTGTGCACCGCTCGGTGCCAGAGCTCATTAATTCCACTCCCAACTAGAGGGAGAACAAGCCCGTATTTAAGATATAAAGCCGGAGCGCGCGTCTGTCACACACAGGGGCGGGTTGGAGGCTTTTTCTAACAACTGTTCTCACATTAACAGCATCATCCTCCCCCCACACCTTCCTCCAGGCGCTCCCCGGTACTGAAACACAGCTGCTTAAGAATACTCGGGTTGTGTAGTAACACTCCAGTCTGACTGACAGTTTCCTCGCCGCGAAGCACAGGAACCGGGTTAAATGCTGTCTGTTTTTTTTTTTTTTTTAAACAGGATTAACAAAATGACTACACAACCTATTTCAAGGATTTCTTTTCTTGCTAGAAAGTCCAGGGGTGTGTGGCAAAATCTGGAAATTTGGAGAATGCAAGAATGAAGTCATCATTTTATGAGAATAAACTCCTAATTTTTACGATAAAAAGGTTCTTATTTTAGAGTATTAAGCTTTACTTTTTTATTTTATCTTAACATTGTAAGGTTATAAGACAATAAGGTCTTCATTTAATGACAATAAAATCATAATTTAAAGGGAATACATTTGTAACTTTTTTTTTTTTTTTAATCTGAATTTTATGGGAATAAAGTGGTAATTTTATTAGAATAAAATCCAAATATTATGGGAATAGAGTAATCATTTAATATGAAAAAAATTGTAAATTATGAGAAAAAAATCTGAATTTTATGAGAAGAAAAGTCTTAATTTTAAGGGAAGTTGACGATAAAGTCAAATTCCCTTAAAAGTCAGAATTTTACGACAATTAATTCCTAATTCTATAAGAATGAGGAAATAATTTTACGAAAATAAAGTCAGAATTTCATGAGAATACATTTCTACTTTGATGAGAATAAAATTTGGAAATTTATGAGCATAAACGTTTGATTTTAAGGGAATAAAGTGGTAATTTAATGACAATAAAGTCATAATTTTAAGGAATAAATTAATAGTTTTATGATTTTAAGGCCCTTATTTTATGGGAAGGAAGTTGATACTTTATGAGAATAATAGACGGATATTTCTGTGAATAAAATCAAAATTCTAGGCTAAGTGTTAGAGGGGAAATGTCGATCAGGACTTTGAAAATGCTGGGAATGTGGAAAAATATTACAAGTTTGCTCCCAAAATGTCAAATTATTATTATTTATAATTTTTAAATGTTTTTTTTTTATTCCTTCTTTATTTCTTATTTTTCTTTTGGAAATATTTTTTTGAATTTCTTTTGTCAAATACACATACAACATAATGTTCTTGGAGGTCATATTAAAATGACTCTTTCTAAAATCCCTTTGTGTAAAACTTTGTGTGATGAATCAGAAGCACTGCTGCGATTTTAAAAGACATTTACAGACATTAAGGAACATTGATTCTAAACCAGCATTTTATTTCAATTATTTATTTTGATTAACCTTCATTATACCTTTACCATGGTACCTGTTGGAACCTACGAGAACCTCCTTCCATGGAGGTCAGGAGCAACCAGATTTCAGAACTCTGGACAAGCGTGAGGATCTGAGTGACCTTTACAAGGGGTCAAATTGTGATGACTAGATGATTGGAACTACAGGGTGTTCCTGGTCTCCAGAGGTTAGATCCTCCAGAAAACGTCCAAGGAACGACAGCTGGTGAATCTGAAGTGAGGTCATGAAAGCCCAAGGCTCACTGGTCCAATCTCACAGAAGAGCTGCTGTAGCACAAAAAAAGAGGAATGATCTCAGACTCTTTGAATAGTCTCTGAGTTATCACATATCATCTGTTGCAGTCGAATAATCCTCTTCATCTCCTTCATTTGTCCGTCCTCACTGAAATATCTCCATCATAATAAGCAGGAAACCACTTCCATTTCTTCTTTCACAGCCCTGGTAGACGAGGTTCACGCCACATGTTTGGAACGTGTGTCCCTCCCACGGAGGGGCCCGGCTGAAACTACCCATTATATAATGTCATATTATACAGTCCATGGCTTTATTGTCCCTCACTATTGGCTCAGCAGCAGGTCCTGGACGCGAGAGCACATGCGGAACATTCGCGCACACTCACACACACACACACACACACTAGGAGATGCGGCTCTAGAGGGTTGCTAGGTTAATGTACTTGACCCAATGAAAGCCCAAAGCAGAACCTATGAAAACTTCCTTCCTGGGAGGCGAGGAACGGCTTGATTTATGACCTCGGTGCTGGATGGAGCTCCGCCGAAGCATCAACAACAGCAGCTTTGAGTCTCCCTCCCCTTAGACAGAACGGCGAGGCCGGCCCGAGACACGCATCATAGCTCACCGCTGAGCCGCTGCTTCATCTACAGTTGACTCACGTGCTGCCGGGGCTCTGCTCCTCCATTTTAGGGAGCGCGGATTTTTCAGCAGAGGATTAAATAATTTCACATGGTGACGGTCACTGTGTGGATGAAAAGGCGGGAGCTGACGCGGCAAACTAATTAAAAGAATTAATGGTCTATTAGTTCATTTGCTATGACTGATATTCTACTATTGTTTGACCTATTTAGCAATTCTCCAGCAGCTGGAAGGAAACGGTGAATTGGGTTAAGTGCCTGACAACCTCCATGCAACCCCCCCACCCCCCACCCCACAGCTGATGCCATATTTCATAAAGTGGATATGAGTGAATAGTTTTACATTGTGAAAAAATTCTATCGGACCAGCCGACTGGAAGCAATCTCTTTTTATTTCATCATTAAACCGGCCTATTCCTGTTTGTTTGCACAAACCACTACTAGGGCCGTTATGTGTGAAAGAGCTTTATGCTTTATAAAGCATCGGCCGGCATCTGTGAATAGGTCTTTCCTTGAGGTCCATTTTATGAGAATAAAATCAGAATTCTATGAGACTAAAGTCTTCACTTTAACGGAATGAAGTTGTTATTTGATGAGAATGCAGTCATAATGTATTGGGAATAAAATCACAATTTAACGGGGAAAAAAGTCAGAATTTTGTTAGAATATAGTAGAAATTTTATGAGAATATAATCAGAATTCTATGAGAATATAAAGTCTTTAGTTTAAGGGAATTAAGTTATAATTTTATGTGAATAAAGTCATAATTTATTCAGATTAAATCTGAATTTGATGAGAATATATAGTAATTTTAAGGGAATTAAGTTGTAATTTTATGAGATTGAAGTCATTTTAGGTTAAGCTTTCGAGGGACAATGTTCATAAAGTGTCCAGTCAAAATGAAGAACCTTGAGTATCTGGTCAAGCTAGTCTTGTGTAAAGATTTGACAAACAAAGAAATATTAACGTCAGAATAATCAGGACTTTGAAAATGTGGTGTAAGAATCTGGGTCTGTTTCCAAGAAAAATCCAACTATTGGAGAAAACAAACCTCTTTCTTTGGAGCCGGAAACATTATTATCGTAAAATAGGACCATCAATATAAAATTATACCTTTTTATCAACTAACAATTTAAATTGTCTTTACGTTGTTTCATGCATTTATGATATTAATATCCGTATCTCAGTTTGGCTTTTTGAAAAGAAGCATATCTTAAATCTAATCCTTTCAAAATCACTTTAATTCGTTATTTAAAGATTTTGATCATCCGGAATATCAGGGCATAATCTCACTCTCCACATAAATGTGATAACGCCTGTAATCGCAGCGCGGCACGATCTCTATCGCAAGCTTTAAGACGAGGCTCCAATTTTTAGTAGAAGGAAAACGCAGCTTCACTGGTGGAAGAAATGTTTTGGTGCTTAAAATAGGTTTACTCGAGGAATATTCCTCTCCTTCTCCTCGCAGAAGGAGAGGAATATTTGAATTAAATGGTTGATTTTGTATATTAATGCAGGAAATATGGAGAGGTGTAGGGATCTGAGTGACAAGGACCAAACAACCGGGTCAGAGTATGTCCAGAACTGCAGTTTTTGTCGGGCGTTCCTGGTCTGCGGACGTTCCTTCCAAAGGTTGTTTAAATATTCCATGAGCCAGAGATGGTCTCATGGGCGCCTACGACCTTTCATGCAGGTTGTGAGTGAAGGTGAAACCCGTTTTGTCTGAACTCACGGAAGAGCTACTGTAGCACACACGTCTGAAAAGCTTCTTGCTGGTTCTGATAGAAAGGCGTCAGATCACACAGAAGATCACAGAACCTACCCGATAGTAAGGCAGGTGATTTTAATGTTATGGCTCATCCGTGTCATAATATTAGAAACATTGTAACCCCTTTACATTAAGATTCCCCTCATTAAGGATTTAAAAAAATGGTTTGTTTGTAGTTCACCGGTGAAGTTGTAGAGATTAGGCCAGTGGTTTTAATGTTATGGCTGATCAATGCCAGAATATCAGAGACCTGATGCTTGCCAAAAAAGTGAGCACACTTAGCTGTACTGCTAGTTAGATGTTGCCAAATACTGACTCACATTGATAGATTGAGATCTACGTTATAAGCTGTTTATAAATAGCTTATAAAGTGTAATAACCTGATGATTAACCATTCATAAATCCTTCATAAAGATAGTCTTATTGTGAAGTGGTACCGAAAAATGACGAATCCTCATGATATGTGTGCAAAGTAAACGTGAGCATGTCTGTCGGAAAGTCAACATTTGCAAGGAAAAAGTATAATTTTATGTATATTATAGTTTAAGGAGCCCCAGAGGAAAAAAAGCAAATCAATCCAAGGAGGCGGATTAAAATAAGCCTGCTGAAGAAGAGAGTTTACATATTCCAGCAGCCTTTAAGCTAGATCTGGCTGCTGTTTCCTTACAATCATACTAATGAAACATTGTTTTTAATGGATATAAACATCAACAGTTTAAAGAACGTTCCCCTAAATCCTATAAACACATCAAACGTCAAATCACCTTCAAAGACTGCTGGAGAGAATTCAAAGAAATTTCACACTATCTCTGTAGGGACACTAAAGATTTGCCAATTTCACATACCTCCGCCTCTCCGGGTTCTCCTCCACCTGCTCCCTGCTCTCACTACAGATCACAATGTCGACATTATAGTCCACAGAAACTGCTGACTGACCCGATATATCAGCCTCTCCATCACCACAGCAAACAAGAAGGGGCTCAGAGATGACCCTTGATGCAGTCCCTCCTCCACCTCAAACCTATCCATCACTCCTACTTGCACACCTGACCACTATCATACATGTCCTCCACCACTCTAACGTACTTCTCTGTCAGTCCACACATCCTCATGAATTAACACAATTCCTCCCGAGGCAATCTTTCTTAAACTTTCTCTAAATCCATTAAGATGCGTATTATGGTATGCGTGTTCCGCATATTATTTTACATTGCTTTTATGCCGGATGTCCGTCTTGACACCACCCTCGCCATTGTTCAGGGTTCGGGACCGACAACAGTAGCACACTGGCTTGTGACTTCTCAGTGGCGGGGTTTGGAATCCAGAGTCAGTGATTTAGATTTCATTTTCAAAGTTGAGGCACAGTTAAAATGTTTATGTGAAATGTGTCATTCCTTCAGCACATGTCTCGGCAGCGAGATATAAAATACCTTGTCGTCATAACTCACCCTCTCTGAGCAGTGTTGTTAATCTATGCCGCAGCAGCGAGGTAAGAGAACGGAGTAATTCATGTGGGCCTTGTAAATGCCTGCCTCAGAGCGTACTTGTCGTGACTGATGACCGATGTACCTGTAAAATCTTAAGCAGATTTTACTTTACGATGGATCACCGGGCCCCTCCGTGAGGTATGTTCTGTGCCTGCTAATGTGATTCTTGATCTTCTTTCGCAGTGCAATCCGCGTCAGTCGGAAGGGATGGCACATGCTTCTCAACTTCTGCTTCCACACGGCGCTGACCTTTGCTGTGTTTGCCGGCGGCATCAATCGAATCAAATACCCCATCATCTGTCAAGCTGTAAGTGCATTCCCTTTTCATTCAGCCCAATGTCAAAGCTTCTCAGAAAATTGATTATCAGGTCAACACCTGATAATACACTCTGCTTTATGTGTCTGTCGTGCTTCGGCTGCAGGTATAGTCTGGTCACACTTTAAGGTGTGCTGCGACCAGGCGGCCCTGATGATTCGGGCTGTTCCATCATCTTTGAACCCCCCCTGGGTCTCGCTGTCTTTCTGCGTCCACACTGGGTTGCTTGTGGTTACACCGTTTTTTTGCGAGCCTTTTGAAATGCGTAGAATATTTTTCTAATCATGAAAATTCATTAGAAAGATGTTTTTCCATGGAAGTTAAACCTCATAGCAATTTCAAGACGGCATCCCAGGCTTTAGGTATGAATTAATTCAGCGTCGGGCGGCACAGTGCCGCAGTGGGCGGCACCGTCGGCTCACAGCAAGAAGGTTCCGGGTTTAAATCCACGCCTGACCACCTCTGGTATCTTTCTGTGTGGAGGTTTTATGTTCAACGCATGTTTGCGTGGGTTACTCTCCCGGTAATACAGATTCCATTGAGAGTTCCAAAACATGCTATATATGTGAGTCGACTCTAAATAGCCTTTAGATGTGAATGTGAGGATGAATAGTTTTCCTTCTCAGGGTTTTTGGTCCTGTGAAGGAACTGGTGAATTTGTCAAGGGGTTTCCCTGCCTCTCGTCCGGTCCTGAGAAAGGCTCCAGTGCTCATGCGCCCCTTTTCCAGGATAAGCTTTTAGTGAAAACTTGGCCTGTGCTCATAGGTTATGTCTGAAAAAGGTTGTTTTTTTTCGTACAAAGTTCATCTTATTGAGTAAAATATCAACTTTTACAGTAAAATGTGATATATGCAATATAGATCTCCTCAAGGTGATCAACAGTTGAGAGATTAAGTCCCAGAAACTTTAGGAGATAAAGCTCTACGTAGTCTCAGAAATAGACAACCGATATTTCCCAAAAATGAAATCAGTTCTTCCTCACACTAGTCCATGTGGGTAGAAGACTTGAAAACGATCCATGAAACAGTTTTTGACTTATTGTGTTAACATGAAGGATCAGCAGACGCAGCGACAGCGATGAAGATTCCATAAAATCCCCGACTTTCCGGGGATATAAACGAATGAATGAATATCTTGGCCATTTTGGCTGGATGGCTCTGAGAATATTTGTCACTTGACCTGAAATATTCTAAGAAACTTCAAGATAAACTGCAATGACTTTCATGATCCCAGCATGTCAAGTTCTTACTTATCTTGTGTAATATCTCGCATCTCAAAAATATTATTTGCTACCCCTTGCTAGGAATGTGAGTCCAATGAAAACCGTGTAACTGCACTCCTTTTAATAATATTCATGAAAACCTTCAATTTATCACATTACAGTGATGGACAGTAACAGTAAATGCATTTACAAAGTACAATATTTAAGTACAAGTTTGAGGTGTTTGTATTGTATATAAATTTTCTACTTTCTACTCTACTAGATTTGTCTGACACCTTTAGTTACTAGTTACTTTTACCATTTTGCCTAACTTTCTTGGCCCGTGAATACCTGGTATCTCACGGCATGAAGTAGTTAGATTACCTCGACCTTTAACATCTACTGCTGTAACATAGTCCGCAGTGATATTAATCAGCTACATGACGGTAAAACACAGAAAAGCCACCCTGAGTACTTTTACGTGGTAATTATTCCTAATAATTCTGACATTCGTTTACTTAAATAAGTCTCGAATGCAGGGCTTTAACTTGTAATCCAATTACCTTATCCACCTCTGCGTGTCCTCACTTCCTGAGGCAGTGGCTGCCTCAGGAAGAAAGCCCCACGGTGATCGCAGCTTCTTAATCGTATTTTTCTCCGCCACGGAGGATCCGTTAATGTCAAGTACACCTGTCTGTTAGCAGGATTACTCTAAAATTGGTTCGAAATCAATCAGGAGGGTCCAGATTAGTCTGTGAGCGGAACGAGATGTTTAACAAAGACTGGGGAACCGGTAGGTGGACGGTATGGAGCTGGTAGGGTGGGTGGATGGATGGATGGATGGATGGATGGATGGATGGATGGATGGATGGATGGATGGATGGATGGATAGATAGATAGATAGATAGATAGATAGATAGATAGATAGATAGATAGATAGATAGATAGATAGATAGATAGATAGATAGATAGATAGATAGATAGATAGATAGAAAGAAAACTTAAAACATTTCACCACCTTAACGCAAACTGATTTCAGTTGTCGCCATGGCAACCGAAGCACAAAGGTCAGAACGTCAGATATAAAAGTTATTTTGTTTTAGCTTTGGTTACTTAAGAGCTTTCTTAAGCAATTACAATAAACATTGTTGTGGTTTTGTGCATTTTAAGGTCATTATAAGTTTATTTGTTGTCACAAGGCATATAAAAATATAATGAAATGTTGTGTATTATATCTGTTTTATTCAACATATGAGGCATCGCAAAGCACGTCCGCGATGCAACCCTTGGAAGTGTCTTTTATGACTTCATTTATGTTGCGGTTTTTGCAAATTAATGAAGATGTTTTCTTTACTTGCTCGTGTTTCATCTCTTTTTCTTGTGTTTTCTTAAGTTGCAGGGCGTTCAAGTTCTATGATTGGACTTGCACCAATCCTGCAGACGTTTATGTCCATTGCTATGTTTGCCAAAGAGTTAGAAAAGAGGCAAAATCCTCCGAGATTAGACTTTTGTATGAGAGGTGGTGCATCTCGTGAAACACTCCTCTAAACAAAACAACATGTGGGTGTTCATGCTAATTTTAGCCCCTCTGGGTGTTCCTGCAAACAAAGATCCTATTAATTTGAAATCCAGCGTTGTTTTCTGTTTTGTTGGAGGTCACCTTCTGTGAGACTTTTTCCACATTTCGTAAACAATAAAATCATTTTGATGTTAATTGAGTCTGCAGCACAGAGGTTCTCTTTCATCTATGGGTAACCAGTTTGAGGTCTACCCAGCATCCACCAGAAGCTTAGTGGAGCTTCATAACTGTGAGTTGTGGGATCAGAAACATCAAATCCTGATTGAGGACGGAAATCATGTTCGTGGGCTCATCTTCTATCATGTCTGAAACACATTGTATCAGCAAAACATTTTCTTTGAATGCTTTTACTGTTCAGGGTCACGGGGGAGGGGCTGGAGCCTACCCCAGCTGGCATTGAGCGAGAACCAGGGTATACAATTGAAAAGTCACCAGCTTATCTTGAAAAACAATTCATGCTCACATTCACACCTTCATCCTGTTTTCCAGAACGATTTCTCAGACATTTGTACTGAAAAAAACCCAATGAACATCTCCGCTACTTTTCTATCTATTGATACAGAAAAATTGATTTTTCTGTATCAATAGATTTGAGATATTGAAATCTATTGATACAGTTCAATAAAGTTTTGAATTTAAATCTTACACGTTTGTGAGATTATGGGGCAGATGTTAAGATGGGATCACCGAGGCCTATGCTGTCGACTCCTCAACAGCAAAACGTATACCACAAAAGTCCCCTATCTCCTGCGTTGTAAAAGCAATCCCCTGATTTTCTGTTAAGTCTGGAAAAACTGTGTTTTTTGTGGAGAAAAAGAAAAAAAAAGCTCACAAAAATGCGTAGAATGTGATATTTACAAGATAGATTTCCTCGAGTCGATTCATAGGCAACGAAATTAGCACTAAATCCGACCAACGGTTAAGAAGTTATGTCCAGAATACTGTGTTTTTGTAATAAGCTCCCCCTAGAGAGTAAACTATGACATGCGGACATGTCAATGACAATGACGTGTTCGGGGATATAATTATTGTTCGTCCACCTTGACCCTGGTACAACCTTGCATTTGGTGGAAGGTTGATTCCGGTTATCTAGGAAAACACTTTACTTTTAAATTAGTGCTCCATGGGCAAACATAAAAAAGTTATTTTACCACTGTCGGGTTATTATTTTTGATTCTTTTGCTCGGGTCTGAATTAATTGTTTAAAACACAAAGTCACAGAAAAAATACAAACAAACAGATCAACATAGCTTGAGACCATCAACCCTGATGTTTGGAAAGCTGAAATGAGTAAGATGTGAAGCTCCTCTGATGTACTTTCACCAATCAGAGGGATAATAGTTTTTGATGAAAGGGATAAATTGCTGACTGTGACAAAATTGTTTTGTTGATCAAGTAGGTCTGAAATTCTAGCAAAAAAAACAACACAAATCTGGTTTAAATTGTATTTTCAAACAGAACTAGGGGTAAAATTGACACAATAATTAAAACAAGTGAAATTCTCTTACACCGCTTGGTAAGAAAGGATATCCCTTCTGGCAAAACACCAGCTACATAATCTGGATTTAATAGATGTTATACCAGCGTTGTGAATAAAGATATTTCAATCAGGAGAGAAAGAGAGTGACACAACACACCGACATTGCAATTCAGACAGGTTTAATTCAGATAGTAGAAAAGTGTCCCATGTAAACCCACCTACTGTGATGTAGGCTAGATGTCGCCGGTTGATATGTATCGTTGCCCCCCAGTGCGAATTGGGCTATTGACACAGTCTGTGTTAAAGGTGTGAAATGACTATGGCCCAGGTATGCAAGGAGATAGT
Organism: Lophius americanus; assembly: GCA_037951165.1. NCBI lineage: Eukaryota > Metazoa > Chordata > Actinopteri > Lophiiformes > Lophiidae > Lophius > Lophius americanus. Next base: position 4,969,808 of record JBBDHG010000039.1, on the reverse strand, counting down.
CTCCTTGTCTGAAATTTCCGTTTGGTCCGGTGGATCTGGTTTGCAGTTGGTTCTGTTCATGTTGTGAGCTTGGAAACAGCAGCGTCCACTACTGTCAGCCCACCTCATGGGGAGGAGGATGGAGATCTACTGTGTGAATGTAGGAGATTGATGTCGACCACTTTTCTGCTTTTCCCTCACAGTTTCAACAGCCCTCACCCCGATTTCCATCAGATTCATTCCTTTTCCTTTTCTGCGGCATCTTTGGGACTCAGCTTTCTCTTCTGCTGTCACAAGCAATTTAGGCGGCGCCTCATTCCAGTGTGTGAAGCATCCACCTCCACGCACTGAGATGCAGTGTGTCATATTTTATGCCAGCCAGCTTTTGTCTGATCGGCGGCGCTGCAGACAGGAACGTCTGTAAGAAGTCACCACTCGTGTCACTGGTGTATCTGACGAAGAACTGGTTCCATGAAATGCCGTTTCCCTCACTCACCCGCTCTCCAGTTTTTATTTTTACTGACCTCTTCAGTCTGGCGGTCATCTTTAAAGTCATACTCTACAAAAGTCCTCACCACCATGGTGAGATCATACAACAGGGATGCGTCCTTTTCCTTCATTGTGCGTCATGTTGCCAGCAGGCCAGTCAAGGTGTTCAAGACATCCCTCTCCCCAGCAACACTCCCCAGCTCATTCTGCTGGAACATGATGTGTTCCCGGACTAGATTAGACATGTAGTCCCTAGAGCAAACTATGGGTCTACCCTGGGGTCTCCTCTGCCCGGAAAACCTGCAAAGGGAGGCATCCTTACCAGTTCCCCAAACCTCTTCCAATGGGATCCTTTCACCATGAAAGATACCTCCTTCTGGAGTTCCACCTCCAGAGGGTTGTGGGGGTCCTGTAGGCATGAGCCCCGCCACCCTAAGAAAGAAGCTACTTTCTGCTGCTTGCATCCACATCTTCGTTCTTGGGGTCACCACCCAGAGCTCAAGACTATAGGTGAAGGTTAGAATGTTGATCAGATCCTAAATTCAGAGCTTTGACTTAAAACTCACGCCGGACCGCCACGGCGCCATCATCACTGCAGATGCTTTACCAAACTGTCCTGTCCATTCCCTATCACTCAGTCCAAAGACACCTAAAGTTATTTGCTTAAGGCAAGAACTCACTCCAAACCTAAAAGGAGCAATCCACTGTTTTTCTCTCCCCATTATATCATTATCCTTAAAATCAAGTCACATGATAGTTTGACCCTCATGTGACCCGGACCATGAAAGACTACTCCTATAGTTTGTAATCACATTGGTATCATTATCAGTTCGATAATTAATCAAGAACAATATTACACTCCATTCATGGTGATTTTTTTTGATGGTTGTAGAAGACGGTTTTAGACATATGCATTTTTGTCCGTCGACTGAATCGGCATCTAGAGTTCGATCTCTGTTTTAATCTCTACGATAATATTTGTCATCTCACAGTTCTGAATTTTTCCATGAGCCCAAATGATGAAGAAAATAACTCTTCTTGTACTGATTTAAAGTGGTGTGACACTGGTATGCCGAATATTATGACGATGTCATCATCAATCACAGAAGTTAGAAGCAGGAATCTTCCTCCTACATATACCGCAATGATAAAGAAGCGGTAAAAAAAAAAAAAGACTGGATCCGAATGATGATGCGGATCACGCACAGATTTTCATTCAAATGTGACAAGTAAATGCAAAATAATAATTTAAAAAATGACTTCTCGGCAGAGCTAATAAAATTCATTTATTCATATGTTTTCCTCTGCAAGATGAGCCGATGTTAATAATTCATTTATAAATTATTCCTTCATTACAATAAATAATCAGTCGCAGCTGTAAAATTTTAATCAACAGTTAAAGAGCTCATTTTAGTCTAAATATTCTCCATTTTTCAGAGTGCAAACCGTTGAATTATTCAGACTCAGGTGAATTAAACATTCAGATAAAGAAAACCTTTTAACCTCTTCTGCTAATTGGTTATTTTAAGTTCAGCCTCGCCTGAAATACATGCCGAAATAAAACTCAGAATAGTTCCACAACTGTCAGGTGTATTTGCATAACCTTGATGTCTGTTGACAGGTAACACCTACTATTATTTATTCTCAGTGTCAGTGATATTGTACCTGTTACTATGTTTGGCTAATCTGTGATTAAACACAATAAATACTAATATTTGTATTTATTTGAATAGAAAAAGCGGTAACTGTATATCACGGTAACACCAAAAACCCAAATCCATCAATGAATTTTCTCTTTGATGACTAAATATCATAAAGTTCATGTTATTTTACACAGTTTTTATGGGAAAGGACCAGGAGGACTCTCCATTTGACACAGTTGGTTAACCACTGGATAAAAAATGTGCCAAAAAATAGGATTTTTGAGCAGAGAGGCAGGTATTCTCTGCAAAATACCGACTATGTCCTCTAGTTAAAAAAAGATCTCTGAGCTTTCTCTCTCTCTCTCTTGCTCTCTCTCACTGACCCTTCACCTTGAGAGAGTAAGGGTTATCGGAGTGAACACTGATTTCCCATGTTCCTCTTTGACTGTGAGTGATGAGTTTTAAACATCTTCTTCTGTGGTGACGGATACCAGAGGACCACCGGTCCGCGTGATCGCCCGACACTCACCTGCAGATGATGGATGGAGTAAGAGACTGATCAATGCCATGTAACTCAGTGGGCACACTTCCTGCTCTTCATCTTATTTAACATTTGTTCATTTATCTAAATTTATCCTGGGGCCCTCGTGGACGTTTCTCCCCCTTCACTCAGTAGCTCAGGACTTAACTCGCAGTGGAGGTACGTCTGCTGCTCCTCTGGGATCCATGAAAGCCCCAGAAGGCATCATTTTGGGTAATTAAAGGCCTGCTTGAGGTTATGCAGGCAAACACTTGTGTATGCTGCGGGTGCTGAGCCCCTCCACCTCCCCTCCAATAATCCCAAATCCCTTCTATACACACTCCTCCTTCCTCCCTGGAGGAACCATGCACACACACTCCACTTCCATCTAAAGGACCTTCAAGGAACTCTGAAACTAGTTTGCCAGCACAAAGGCCCCACCCAGCCCTGCACCCCTCTCTCTCCTCCCAGCCCCACCCCTTCTATTCTCCTCATCTATCCGTACGCCACCCTCCCTTCTTCCACCGCCTGCTGTGACGCCACCGTCATGCACCATGCCACATCTGTACCGCCTTGAAACCAAAGTCATCTCTGATCTCTATTTCTATCTTTTCTTCCAGCGAGGTTGGTTTTATCATTTGGGCTGCAGCCCCGGCTGTCACGCCACATCCTCCGCTTATCCTCGCTTCCCCTCGCCTCACCTCGTCTTACCTTAGAAACATGGATCTCGGTTGATTGTTCTGGGAGTGTGACCAGCGTTAAATAACCTATTAATTTTGCAAAGAAGTTGTTTCAGGATGTGACCCAGATCTGAGGTTATGTCCTGCTGTCAGCCTGAAGATGCTTTACAAAGGATTTTCTCATTAGTCCGCAACTATGAAATTAGTTGTGACGACAAACGCTGGCAAAAAAAAAAGAAAAAGCTGTGATTTGCGTTGTGCTTGCAGCGGGTCCAATTTGACTCTTCCTGAGCTCATTTCCTCAGATGTAAAGGGTTTCCAGTAGACTGCTTAGTTATGGATCTAAAGCAGGAGGGAGCCGGTCCAATTAATACAGCCATCGAAGACGGCATAAAGGGACTGAACGCAAACAGTCGAGTAACGCATGAAACAAAAGCCACTTATATTAGTGTTCATTATGTCAGCTCATGTTTGAGATATTCGTTGCCTTGTGTGAAATGTACTATTTGTTTTTATCATATTTAATTACATGATCCTGTTTTTACTCAGGTTTTAGTGGAATGAAAGTCAGGATATTCTCATTTTAGACAAAGTATTGGTGGGTGAAAAATTTTTTTAGTCTGAAGTCCGTTCATCTTGTCCACATTTCAAATAAACAACATCGTAGTTTCCCTTAAACTCGACACATAAAGTAGATTAATTATATTTAAGTTTAAAATTGTATTATAGTAAATTTTATACTTTATTTTGTGTTGTTTCCATGGAAACATGATTTTTAGGATGGGCATTAATGAACTTGGTTGAGGACATGTTGAGTCACTATTTCTTATTGAAGAAATGGTTCAGTCACCTGACTAAACCTGTTTATAATATGACCAAGAGGCAGCATGTATATGCTAAAGAGTAAGGGGGAAAGGATGGAGCCCTGGGGGACGCCACAGGTCAGACCACCGAGGCGGGGCCATTAAACATTGCTATTGAGAAAATACTATTCAAAAGCTAGGAATTTTCTCTATTTTCCGGTCTGTGATCTCACTACGGGCTCTTACACATTCCTATCAGACACGGAATCAACTTTTTCAGTCATTTGTGCCACAGTAGCTCATCTATGGGATCAGATTTCACTCCGCATACGCATCAGTGAACCTTGGTGCCAATGACCATTTCACAAGTTCACCAGTTGTCCCCATTCAGAACTCTTTGGTAGACACTAGCCACTGCAGTGCCAGAACATTCAGGTGCACTGACCCAGTCATCTAGTCTTCACAATGTGGCGCTTGTCATAGTGCCTCCGATCCTTGAGTATCATCAACAAAACACGTCAACTTCAGGACAAAATCTTCATTTCCTGTATGATCTTGTATGTCCCACCAAGTGACAGGTACCGCTGTAACGAGATAATCCTTGTTACTCCGACATTATCCCTCATTGGTTATAATCTTGTGGCTGATCAGTATACATTCTTCATCGGACTTCAAAGATATATTGACCCTGATAAGACAGCGACTTTATTTATTTGATTAATTGTTTTTTTGTACATTTGTGGGGGGAGTTTTCATGGAAAGTATCGGTTTTGGTAATCTGTTGATTCCAAATGACTCTGATTCTAAATGACTGACATTCTAATAATAATAATAATAATAATACATTTAATTTATAATGCATTTACATTTGGATCAAATCACAAAGTGCTACAAAGTAAAACCATATAAAAGCATCAATAAAAAATAAAATAATAACTATATAAAAACATGACCAAAAAGCAGCAATGTTTATTGAAGTTATAGGTTCTGCTAAAATGGAAAGTTTTAAGTCCTTTTTTAAATGTGCCAGTCGTCTGTGGAGCCCTCAGATGGTAAGGGAGGGCATTCCACAGACGAGGGGCAGCAGAACAGAAGGCTCGATCACCCATGGTGCTGAGCTTGGTCCGGTCTTATTCGGATCAAACCTTAACCGTGTGAAAAGACTGATGACTGATTCCTCACCTGAACAGCAAAACTCCACTTCAGGATCTCAGGAAGCAACGCAAACATGAACTCGAGTTTAAGCTCATTCTGTGGGCGGGATTTGTCCAAGATGGAAGTTTCTGGCTCATAACTGGGCAATCATTTTTCACCTATGTTTATGTTAGGTTAAAAAAATGATTCTAGAGGGAGAGAAAACAGTATATAAATATACATTTATCCTCCCCTTTATCATGTTTATGTTGGCTGGATTATAATAGCTTAAAACCGTTTAATGTCCTCGCCAAGGAAAAAAAAATTAACTGTGGAAAAATGATTTCCCTGCATACTTTATTTTTTTTATTTCACTTTAATTTAAACAGTAAAATACAAAATGACATGTACCTAAAGCGGTACGGTTTCAAAAGGTAGCTGTAGCCTTTGTGCTCCTGCACAAGATGTTTGTTGGAACAGGAAGTCATAAATCTATGGATCTAATGCGCTCACCCCTGCCAGTACCAGAACCCCTCCCTATTAAAAAAACACTTCCTCTCTGTCTGTTCTGGGTACTAATTAGAGTCTGAAGTGTGCCGACTCTGCCGCAGTGACTGACTTACCACTCACTCCCTCTTCTCTACAACCTGCTCAAGGACTCTTCCAATTAGCATCTGGGCTCTGGGGCGCCGGCTCAACTCCTTCAGCCTACCAGACCGGCGAGGAGCCCCGTGACTGGCCGTCTCAGGGTGTCGCTGCGTCACGAATGATCCGACTGGGCAGAGAAAAGGCTGAGCGAAGTTTAATCTCGTCTCTTCTATTAGCAACTCGGCTCTCTGTTCCCTCTTTGAGCCGGAAAAGCCTTAAAAGAAAGTTTGATCACTTCTCTCGTTCAAACATAATTCATGAATATTAAAGGAGGAAGACAATCACGCACTGATAGCTGTTAACGTGACTATCATTCATATCCAGATTTATCATTCAGCATGCACACCTTGTGTCCTCTAACTCTGATGAGAAGCCGCAGAGTGCAACTTCACCAAAATCCTCTTATCCCCAACAACCTTGATGAGTCAACGGGATTTTTGAACCTGTCTCTCTATCCTAGCATCGTTGTCTTTTGGTGAGGGATGAAGAAGAAGCAGTCGGGTCTTGAAGGGGAGCGTCTGCGGAGACACCCTTGGAGTGACATTGATGAGGAGTGGCAGCTCTTCCTCGACATTTCGCTTTAGAGTTACAGGAATAGAATGAAGACTGACGCGTTTCAGAGGATGTGTGTACAGTATGTGTGAGTGGGATGAATAACTGGATGTTCCCTTTGTCACCTTTGTATCAGGTTGGGATCGTGCTGCACTACTCGTCTCTGTCGACCATGCTGTGGCTCGGGGTGACGGCCCGGAATATTTACAAACAGGTGACCAAGAATGCTCCGCAGGTCCAAGACGGCGACCCGCCTCCTCCGCCGAAGCAGCCTCTGCTGAAGTAAGACCCGGTGACTCTGCATCCTCCTCATAAAAACTCACATTTGTGTGTTTTCGTGCACATTTGTGTGTGTGTGTGTGTGTGTAGTCAAGCTCTGTCATTGCTCTGTATGTGTTTGTGTGTGTGTGTGTATGTGTCAGAGATGTAATGTTTATTGCCCTTTGAAGTTTCAAAAGTGTGGTGCTATAAAAGTGGACATTCATACAAGAAGCTCAAGAAGTTGACAAATACGAAAATGAGTGTCCATGTGCAAATACGTGTAGGTGTCTGTGTGTGTGTGTGTGTGTGTGTGTCAGAGATGTAATGTATACTGCTCTTGGAACTTTCAAAAGTGTGGTGCTATAAAAGTGGACATTCATACAGGGAGCTCAAGAAGGTGATAAATACAAGAATGGGTATAAATGTGCGCATGTGTGTTGGAGGGTGGGTCTGTGCCTTCCCGTGTGTGTTTGTGTGTTTGTGTGTTTGTGTGTGTGTGTGTGTGTCTGGGTGTGTGTATGCGTGTCAGAGATGTTATGTTTATTGCTCTTGGAACTTTCAAAAGTGTGGTGCTATAAAATTGGACATTCATACTCAAGAATGAAACAAGGAGCTCAAGAAGGTGATAAATACGAGAACGTGTGTTTGTGTGTGTGTGTGTGTGTGTGTGTGTGTGTGTGTTTGTGCGTGTGTGTGTGTGTGTGTGTGTGTGTGTGAGAGTGTGTGAAATGTTGATGTGATATTTATTACTCTAGGAAGTTTTGAAAGTGTGGTCCTAAAAAAGTGGGCATTTATAAGAGAAGCTCAAGAAGGTGACAAATATCAGAATGTGTGTGTGTGTGTGTGTGTGTGTGTGTGTGTGTGTGTGTGTGTGTGTGTGTGTGTGTGTGTGTGTTTGTGTGTGTGTGTGTGTGTGTGTGTTTGTGTGTGTGTGTGTGTGTGTGTGTGTGAGAGTGTGTGAAATGTTGATGTGATATTTATTACTCTAGGAAGTTTTGAAAGTGTGGTCCTAAAAAAGTGGGCATTTATAAGAGAAGCTCAAGAAGGTGACAAATATCAGAATGTGTGTGTGTGTGTGTGTGTGTGTGTGTGTGTGTGTGTGTGTGTGTGTGTGTGTGTGTGTGTGTGTGTGTGTGTATGTGTGTGGAGATCAAGGACTGTTCCGCTGCAAAATATTAGCTTTATGTTGTTGTTTTTTTGGCAGTTTAAGATTTTTAGTATTTTGGCAGTGCACGGCTTGACAGACGTAAATTTAATGAAGCAAGCTAGTCCTGTGTGTGTGTTTAAATATCCTTTTCTCCGATTCCTATTAATGCAGGTGCGGTAAAAAATAGTCGATATAAAAATGGAGAAATGCATCAAAGGTTATTCATAGTATCGTTTAGCTAACGCTAAGGATAGCACGCAAAATGATTATTAGAATGAACTTAGAATGCAGCCTTTTAAGGGAAGTTCAGATGTGTAGGCATGGGTTTGTGTAAGGAAAGTGTTTTCTTCCCTGATACCTAAAGGTAGTCTGTTCTTCAGGTTTCGGATAAATGTAGATGATATTTTGCCTACCTTAAAAATGTGTTCAAATACTTCTATCTCACTTTAGGATGTTTATCATAACCTAGTAGTGATATCTACTACAACATGTTTGAAGAAAATGTGTTTTATATATCTCCTTACAACGGAAGCAAGTAAGAACCATATATTTTACGAAATAGTTACGGCATTAGCCGTTCTTGCTGTGGTTGAAATCAAGAGTACAGTGTGTGGTTTTGTGCTGGTGCCTCGGCCCGTTTTTAATCCTGACATCGTCTCCAGAAGATTTTCGTGAATTGTTGGAAATGGACAAAACAGGATCTGAGTGACTGTAACATGGGTCAAACTGTGATGGGTAGACAATCAGGGCATCTCCAGAACCACAGGTCTTACAGTTTGTTCCTGGTCAGCAGCAGTTAGCATCTAGCAGTGTGGACTAAGCAAGGTCAACAGTTGCACCAGCAACAGTGTCATGGCGGCCCAAAGCTCATTGATGTGTTTGGAGAAGGTTAGCCTTTGTTGTCTGATCCCACACAAGAGCTACTGTAGTACTGAAAAGAATTGCTGAAAAAAATATTGCTGGTTCTGATAAAAAAAAAAGTGTCTGCACACACGGCGCATTGCAGAACTGCTTTGGCAGCCAAAAAGGGAACATGCACAATATATATATTTAATTTATATATATATATATATATATATATATAATGGAAGAATGTTGGTTCAAAATTTCAGACAAAAATAAAATCACTGATAAGGTGATATTATGGAACACGATGACTCAAAAACTGTTTAATGGATCTTGTTCAAGTTTTATACCTGCATAGATTGTTGTGCAAGTAAGAACTGGATTGATTTTGGGAAAGTTTGGTTGTATATTTTTTTGTATTTGGAGTTTTATGTCCAAAATCATATTAATATAAATCAAAAAAATTTTTGGCCATGAATTCTCAAGTATCAGTCAGATTTAGTCCAAATTTGGTGAATATGAATCGACTCAAAGAGATTTATATTGGATATATATCCTATTTTACTATAACAGTTTATATTTTACTCACTAGAGGGAGCTTTTAACAAACACAGTTGTCCGAATATGTCCAAATTGACTCATATGAACCCACACAAGGAGATATATCTTGCACATATATAATTTCTCTATAATAGTTCATATTTCAGTCATTACAGCGTTTTGAGGAAAACACAATTTGTCTTTCGTAACGTCAAAGTATAAATTCAACCGTGTCTAAATTTTGGCCTTATGGAGTGACACAAGAAAATCTATCTTGTTTTATGACTGAGCTCAGAAGAAAACTGCGTTTATCTTCATTATTAAGTCATTATAGATTATAGATTTCCCGTAGAAGGCAGTGGATTGGGGGTTTTTCAGGCATATAGCCCAGCTCTCAGGTATAACATCGTAGGACTAGTTTTGACATCGTAGGCCTAGTTTTGACATGGTTTTAAATAAAAGCAGACTTTCTTTTTTCCCACGGAACGCACCCTCAGCATGAAAAAACTGAGGTGTGGTTTTCTGATCTTTAGACATTTTTGTGTTCTTTTTATCATGCGCCTCTTTTTCTAGGTTATGGTGGAATGAATGCCTGTATTCTTGTGTCTGTGTTGATCTGATCCATAGTATGCTACGTACTATTTACAAACTCATGTTTCCTTCACTTCTGTAGCCTTCCACAGATGAACCCTTGCATTCTTTCCCTGCACAGACGTACCCAGTTAGTTTCCGTTCTTTTGAGGCCTTGGGTTTTATCGCCCTTTTGGAAACATGGCTCTCAGGTCTTCCTCGTCAACACTTTGCTCTGCCTCTGGACGTCTCCCACATTTGCTCCTGTTAAGGAATTTTCCTTTTTAATCTGAGTAACTGTCCGTCACGAGGAGAGAAGTGTGAATTTTGAGCGGTAATGATTCGCCTAATGTGAAAATTAGGCCGATAATAGCTTGAGATTAGAGGAGTCGAGTGAATTCCTATTAATCCATCAGATTTCTACTTCTGGCAGTTAGCGGTGACATTCAAACTACAAACTGCTGTGAGGAAACAAAAGGGCATCGCGCTTGCATGTTTATTTCCTTTCCTTACATATCCGTCCTTGCACAAAGCGCCGACAGGTAAGTTGGTATTTGGGATTCAAACATATGCCAACACCCAAGTCTGTTCTTAGTAATCTGTGGATGTTGATGCACTTTATCTTAAAGTAATATCACGTTAAATATATCGATGCTAGCAGTGAGGTTCTAGATTGCAACCGACATTTACACCTCAGCTCACCCTCCCTTGCCGAGAACCTGCAGTGCTAACCTAAGTGTCAAAATGATGTCCTCCAGTATCCTTTCACGTAATCACATTTTTTCCGCAGATATATTTAGAAAGTTTAATTATGCATTTAGCAATTAAAAGGATAGGTCGAAGCTGAAATGTAAGATAACAGATTTTTTATTCGTGGCACACTGTGGTAGCCCTGACAGTTGCAGCAGGGGCCCCCGTCTGCACTCCCCCAGGGGGAAGGAGGAGAATGGAAATTTGGACAAATAGGTCATCATACTTATAATTTAACACAAGAAAAAGCAACAGCGTTGCCGCTTCTCCCTAGAACCGGAGTTCAGGCCACTGCACATAAATGGCACCGCAACATCTCAAAACAAAAAGAGCTTCTTCTAAGTTGATGTTTCACAATAATTCTTATTTTCAGGCGATTACCCAGTAACGAAAAGAAATTTGGGAATATTATATTCTGTTAAAAGGTAATTTATGCTTCATTTCATTTAGTATGAAATATATTTCAATCAGGAGAGACAGAGAATGAAGTAAAGTTCAATCTTTAGTCCAACAGATGATCTGTGATAGTTCGCAGCAGCAAGGTATTACCACACCTTTGGAGCCTGGAGACTGGTGGTGGTGGCTGATGATCCTGGTGGATCTAGGGGGGAACTGAGTAGAGACGGGGAAGATGGAGGTTATGCTAACCAGCAGCATGAAAGAAAAGATGAATGAAGAGATTCATCTTCAAACATACAGCAGCAATAGTTTGAGTTTACCATGAAGGTGTGTCACAGCGATTGGACAGATGTGGCCGCCAGAACGAGCTCACCTGAGATCAGTCAATTTAAGACTGAGCATACGCGATCGGGGAGACCAATAGAGTGGTATGAGCAGTAACTGTGGCCTCGGGGATAGTCTTCCTGACTGAACTTTTGATAGATCTTTATTTGAAACATTTCAGACATCTCTAACCTACCAGAGGCCCACATTTGTTTTAAGCAGCCATTGTGACCATCATGGATCAGCGGTGTTTGAATAAATGAAACATGAAACAGGACTATTAGTGCGGCCGTCTAGACGGCTCGTGCAACTGCAAAAGGCACAACGCGAGCAGAAAAATAACTCACTACCCCCGTGACAACAAAAGAATACATGTAATTGTCACAAATGAGTCATCTTATTTATTGTAATATCATATTTATATCTCCGAAAAGTCGCCGCATCCGCCAGAGATCCTTATGTTAACACTATAACTATAATTATTTCTATATATTTCATGGATCATTTTCAGATTACCCCTCATAGACCTCAGTGCGAGAAAGAATTAGACTGATTTTGGGAAAAGTCGGTTATATATTTCCGACCCCAAGGGGAGATTGATCTCCGAAAGCTCTCAGGGGATAATTTCTCCACTGTTGGACCTATTTGGTCCAAATTCTGTTCACATGAATGTACTCAAGGAGATCTGTAGGTCATATTGTACTCTAATAGTTCATATTTGACCATTAGAAGATGCTTTTTTATGAAAAACACTGTTTTTATGACATGTGTTAACATTTAATTTGAGGAGCTCAATCAGGGGGATTGCTTTTACGACGCATCTCCTGTACTTAAGGCTATTGTGAAGCTAATTATGCAGTGACGTAAGCATTATTACGAGGACAATTTAGCTAATTTCAACCAAAGCAGTGGAAGTAACGAAAGCTGTACTTTGCGTGGAAGCCAAGAAAGAGTAAGGCTTATTTATGGTAAGAATACAACCAGCTTATAAATAACCAACGCAGCCTTAATCAGTGCAGATGAAGTTAAGTTAAAAACACGGCGTGGTTTTAACAGCTGTCTGCAGATAATTGGTTACCATAGCGATAGTGATTCAATCCACTGTTCCACCGCTGTGGCTTTTGCCTTTGTGTCCCTTCTGGCCTCCATGTTAGCCGATTTAATTCTGATTCTCCTAAGCATGTGGCTGCAGTTTGCCATCTGGACCATCAGGCCAATCAGACGCAGCAGAACTCGTCTGAGTCAGTTCTACTAAATAAAGAGACGGTATTAGAGACTTTATCACGTCATCTATGTTCGACGCTCTCTGAGAAATAACAATAAACATAACACTTCTGTCAAATAGCTGCCATCATGTGGTTGTGCCTTGATTATAGGCTGAGTTCGTTACACAATCTCCCAAAAGTGACCTGCTTAAACGCTGATAAATTAAACCAGTCGCTCTGTTGGAACATTTCTCTTCTTCGTCTCCATTGATTTCTGCTTTCTCTTTATTGATATTTCAAAGCATAAAACAAATGCGGAATTTTGAAGATACCGGCTCATGTGTGGTCAAACACAGGATAAAAAATGATTCACCCATCAGCCCTAACATTAAAACCATCTGACTAATAATATGAAGGCGCCTTTTTTTTTTAAATCAGTTGGTATTAACTTTTTAACTATTTGTGTCTTCAGAAACAAAATTGGATGTTATTGTGAAACAGACAAGAATTTGACCTTGGAAATCTTCAAATGTGTCCTCAATAGAAGAAATGTGGAGCATTACAAATATCTTCTATATTTCTATGGATGGAACTTTTCTTTTAAGGTCTGCGCTGACATGTTTTTTTTTTTTATCAAAGCTGTGGCTGAAACTGAGATTTCTTTTTTGAAACAAGTCTTATATTCCATTATTCAGGAGAAAGAGATTTGTTGAAGCAGTCAGCCTTTCTGTATGGGACCATGGAGATGTTATTTAAGGACAGGGGCGTCTTCTCTTCTCTGCATTATGTCTCATCACGGAGGCGGTACACCGTTGGCATGCCTGTTTTGTCAGTGAGGAGGGACCAGCATTTGTTTTTATTTATTTATTAGAAAGACATTTTACAAAAGCTCCCTCCCTGAAAGCTCTGCTTTCCTGAAATGTTGGTAGCCACTACTCTCCATCTAAGACTTGGCACAGCCTGCAGGAGCAAAAAGTTCTTGCAGAGGTGGGAAAACAGTTTTTTTTTATTAACTGCGCCCCAAAAATGCTGAATTTGCTCCAACTGAGGTTTCAGGTTGACCCCATTAATTTGCTGAGACTATTCCAAGTTTTAATTGCTTATATTATTGATTGTAGCAGTTATCTTCATCGAATTTTAGTTTTCATTTGAAATTATCATTTACTTATTGCAACTCATGCACTTTATTTAAGCGCCATTAAACGTTACATATGCAAGATTAGACATGTCTTTGTTTTGTCCTTGTCTACTGTCCCCTCCAGATGTTTAAGCACGCTTAAATAAGTGCAAAATGAGATGTAAAAAAAGTCTTCATTGTCTATACCCATGAGCTCGAGTTCAAATTATTCACAAAAAATCAAACCTTTTATAAATATGAGGTGACACATGCCTAAAAGACAAGAAAACTTCGTATTGATGTGTGAATGGCAATGGGTACAAGACAATCTCTGTTAAAAATGTCAGTTAGAACAAAAATTAAGAACTTTCAAGAGACTAGAGATGTTAGAAAACAGCCTGGAAGAGGATGTGTCCGAAAATTGACCTCTCACACAGGATGGTTCGACTGGCAAAACCAATCCGAGGATTACAGCTAGAGAATATCAGAGGTCAGTTGAATGCTCGAGTCATATACAGTAACAAGACAACAGACAGACTGCAATTATTAGTAAGATTAATCACTACACTAAACAGTAATAAAATGGTAATAATCACTGAAATGATATTATCAGGATCAGTGGGTCATGCATGGATGTGTAGACAGAGGAGAGAGATAAGGAGATAAAAACTGAGGGTAGTATGGGATGTACACATGTAAGCGTGTGGTAGGAACAAGCGCTAACGTAAGTCAGCTTTAATTACTGCAAGTTTCATCAAAATATGTCGTTATATTTCAAATTCAGAGCCAGAGAAGAGGCAGCTGAGCTGTGACAAAAATCTAAAATATGGCGTCTGCCTTCCAGACTGAGACTGAATGATGGTTTGACAGGACAGGAGCCTGATAATGGACAGCTCTGGCTCCCATTCTCCACATTGTTACACATTCTACGGGCTACTGTGGCTCAGAAGCTGGCTTTTACCAATCGGAAGATAAGCAGTTCCATTTCCAGACTGTCACTGAAATCCACATTATGCAGGTTCTTGAGGTCCTCAGGGATGGGTTAGATGAAAAGAACAAATTCACTCTGCTATTCTGTGTGTATCCAAGTGCTAATAAAGACTATAACATTATTATTAGTCACGCACGGATTGGCTCTGACGACCACATTCCCATCCAGCAGCCGCAGTGAGTCAGAAATAGTCATCTTGAGCTCTTGTCCAGCAGTCAGGTGTAATGTGTTGTCTCTGTAGGTGGCAGCAAACATGGAGGTGGAGCAACAGCTTCTGAGTAATTTTTGCTGAAACTACAGCACATCTTCATTTTCATCATTCAGAACCGATATGTTCCAATGTCCCTTTAACCGATATGTATGATATGTTAAAGATCCTACATCCTAAATCCTAGATTTCTCTTTAGGCATTTTTTATACATTTAAAGGTGCAGTGTGTCAATTTAGGGCGGGAAATACTTTTAATGGTATCTTAGTAAAGGTCCTTCATATCTCCAGAGAGAGTAGGTCTTCTTCTATGGAGTTCACCATGTTGTATAGTTTGTACATGTTGTATATTATGAACATGTTGTACATTATGTATATGGTGCCTGCAGGGACAATGTGAACAAACTTTTAGGTTGCAGTGGTAAAAACATGATGAATGTTAGGAACTTCCGTTGGGGCAAGGCTTGGACCCAGGTGCAGACACCAGACGGCGGAGGCAGAGCAGGTGTAGATAAAATATTTAACAATATTCACAATAAAATTATACTAAATAAACACAAAGACATGACAGAACAACACCAGTGGATGACCCATCGCCATTTTCAAAGGCCCTGTCCCTCTTCCTCCATTCCCCTTGGGGGGAATGTCAATCAAAATTTGATAAATGGAGAATTTTATTATTTAGCATGAAAAAAAGCAAAAGAGTGTGAAACCTCACTGTCAAAGAAGGGAAAACATGAAGAACCGACTCGTGACACCTTTGTTGGGTAAACTAGGGGGCCCATGCGGTGCGCCTGGGGGATTCAACTCGGCGGTTGAGGCATGGCTGCATGGTGTGAGAGGGTGACCTTGCAGGACTTCTATATCTCAGCCAGGTTCTCACAAATCAAGTAGCATCACAAAGAAAAATGCAAAAGAAAATTTCAGCGGTGGGTAACACCAGGAGGTAATGTGGACGAAATATCGGAGGTTTCTTTTCAGGCACTGTTTTTCAGGCTTCTGTAAAAAAAAATCTCCAAAGCTCATGAAATAATAACCACACCAGAGAGCGGTTATACCCTGAGAAAATATCAGCAGAATAAAGCAGTAGTAACCGGCAGGTTCCCTTAGAAACACCTTCTTGCGGGTATTTGATCGAGGAAGGTGTTTGGAATAGCTGAAGTGTGAGTGCGGTAAATGTTTTGGCTCAGTTATTCTGTTTGAAGCTTCCCGATATACTCCAATGAATAAAGAATGGAGGGCAGATGTTAGGAGGAGGAGGAGGAGGAGGAAGGTCAAAGACGCCAAGGTCTTCAAATAACTGTTACTATGGCATTGCCTCACTTTTATTACCTCAATCACCCTGGAGGTTTTATGGCTAATCTAAATGTAAGTAGCCTTTTGACCCACTAAATTCCTATTTGCTTAGATGCACACATCAGATATTGGATTTCTGCTTTTTGTGATATTTCCTCCGCTCGCCCTCCGTTCTGTTCCTTTTTCTGTTTACTCACAGCGTTGGCCGTTTAAGAGGATCAGCTTTGCAGTGCCCTTCCTCGGCGATGACAGGGTGCCGTGAGAGCTCCCCAGCTCTTTGCCGCCGAAATGAACTCCAGACACTTCAACGAAAAATCCTGTTAAGGGAAGCCGAGGCAAAGAGAGGGCGAACTGCAGCAAATGCATGTTTGCCATTTAAGCTTGTATTTAGTTTTCGAGTGTCATTTTTCTGTAAATATTCGGAAAATGTAGTGTTACTTCAGCTGCTTGAATTTACTTGAACTTCACAGAATGCATTGAGGCAGATAGCTATGACCCCGAACAAGAAAGTGAGCGCACTAGACATTAGCTAGGGGTGGGGAATAAATCGTATAAAGGAACTATATGCGATCTAATAATATAATATCATTAACCACAGCAAAACTTACTAGGTTAGCTGCAGCTTATGTTACGACAAGCAAGTACCGGCCCTTTGAGAGGGTGGCCTTATTTGTAATGAGTATTTGTACTAAAGGGTATTATGGGAGTTGACTGTTTTTATGTTTGAAGAGATTTTTAGTAAGGCTGTGTATTTATCCTTCCTGATAAAAATAGAGTGCCCGCTTTCTTGATGCCAGAATCGGTCCAGATGTTAGGCTTAAGCTAAGCACTAACTTAGCCTGGTACAGCGGCTGAGAAGATGGAGAGCTAAGATCACGTAGCCCAAGCAGAAATATGAGTTGTAAATTCTTATCATTCCTAAACTCCTTCTTCACTTCACTAAACTAATATCGTCTCTCTTTGTGCAACTTTATTTGTCTAATTTTTTCATGATGGCTACTCATCTCTCTCATGCAACTACGTGGTGGAGGTCGATACCTGACTGAAGGACCGCTGAGCCAGGTTTGGATAAAAACCAGAAGGCCTACAGGGGTCGGGCCAGGCTCGATCACTAGTGTCACAAGTGTTATGTTCAGGTTCAAGTCAGGCTCAGTCACGTCGGGGATAGCCAAAGTCGGGTTTGTTATGGAAAGCTAATCTGACACCATGCTTTCAAGATATCTTAGTTAAAACCCAGTGTAACAAGAAATAACAAGTAATGGATCGACTGTCTGAATCTCTGTGCAAAACTATCTAAAGCCATGCAGGGAAACCGACAGTTTGGAGGCATTTTGATTTTGTAGTTTAGTTGATTAAGAAAGGAGGTTTGAATTCTAAGAAAGAAATCGGCAATCGGCCATGATTACCCAGTCCTATTATGAACATTACTGGAATATACACTCAGAATATATACACATATACAGTATATATAATATACATTATTGTTATTATACATATATTGAATTCCTTCGTGACATCATGCTTTTCTGGTGAAGGAGGTCTTCAGTCCGGCGAGGGGATTGCATGGCGTGGCAATGCACTCGATCCACCGCCATTGACTGTAATGCTCGGCGTCAGGGCGACTCATGCAATGAGTTAGCAGCTGGTGACAAATCAATTTGTCCTCCAAGCAGCGCCACTCCCAGCAGCCCCCCCTCCCCCTCCACCCCACCCTCGCCGCTCCACCTGTTCTTTCATTCCTGACAGCATCTGATGGAATATCCAGCGAACCACCACAGCGACCTTTGTCAGAGCTGAGCTCCACTCTGTCGGAGGACGCACCTTCAACCCCTCTGTATGGGCTATAAGCCCACCGGATGGGTGCTGATTATTCCTCCAGAGCAACAAGGCTGCACTCAGAGACAACAATTTACCTCCTGGGATCATGACAGAGGGGGCAGCATCTTCTCGGACTTATCCGAACCATCAGCGTGACTTATTGACAAAATTGATATCCTTCTGCAATAACTGTAATTAGATATTTTTGCATCCCGCAAAAGGTGTTGATAGAATCCATATGTTGTTAGAGCTTTCTCTCAGTAAGAGGAGATGAGATGGAGATGTCAACAACATCAATGGAGCTAGCATGTGTTTCCGTTTTGATCTACGGAGGAGGCGTCACTTGTAGGAGGTGCTTCATCATTCTCATCCTCATTCTCAGGTGTTGCTCATGAGTCAAACAGCAAATCTCTCAAAGCCTCCATGTGCATTAAAGTATGAAATACATTTTTGCTGTAAATTGTCGCTATATAAATTACATTGATTTCACCTCGTTTATGTTTACATTGCTTTTAGGTTTGGCTAGTTTTGATTGGTTTTGTGTTGTTAAGAGTTGGTTTGACTTTACCTTTGGAATGTTTGGATAAGGTTTGCTTTGTTTTGCTTTGCTCTCAGGCTTGTTCTTTACAGAATAGGTTTAGTTTGGTTTTGGTCACGCTGGTATCGACAGGCCATACCAGCGTGAGAAAACCAACGATGAGCTTCAAGCAAACAATTCGTTCGTACAGTGTGAGTTGAAATCATAAACATCCACGCGCTAAAGTCGTACAGTGTAAGCCCGGCTGTAGACGGTTTTGTTTGGTTTGTCAATGTGTTTACCAAAATTCTTTTGAAATTTAGTTTGTTATTAATGAAACAAACCAATTTTGTTCATTAAAAGGTATTCAGACATGACGGATTTTTGTTCTAACAGAGTAAATACAGTGTAATAGCCTAGATTACCCATAATCCTTTACCCTGTGTCAGTTGTCCGCAGCGTATAGTTCGCCCTTAGTAAAGGTCGAACTCTTAGGAGAGGAGCCCCTGAGATGCTGTGAGCAGAAAGGCTGTATTCAAAATCTGATGACCGTGGTTCCTAAATCCACTAAATGCAGGATTCTGCTCCTACAGCCATTTTGGCTCGGTTTTTGAAAGCTTTATTTAATAGAATGATGACCTGAAAAAGTCCAAGTCCAGTTTGTGTGCAAACTTGTAAATGCATTAGTGGGAATACCAATGAGAGGAAGCAAACAGTAATTTGATCTCAAATGTTATACATCAGCATTTCTGAAGGCAGGGCGCCCTTTAAAGGTACAGTATGTAAAAAGTCTCCAGTCTGAGTCGAGAATAGATTTGATAACATTCACTCATCCTAACCCAAGTAACACACACACACACACACTCACACACACACACCATAAGATGGATTTTAACAGGCGGGGGATGTGGCTTACGATCAATAGGAAACCCGGACCTGAGCTGATGCACACATCCACCCTTTTATGGAAGGGATGGATGAGAAGTGGACGCTGCGATGGTCCAGAGGTGCATTGAGAATATCATAAACATAACCCCGGGGTACAATAAATCAAGATGCGACCCACATTCACATTTTGGAATTTCACATTTCGGAAAAATAAATTGCAAAAGGGGGAAAATGAAGGAGAGAAACATTTTCATCTGCCCTGAGGCAAATTTTCAAACTGCAAGTCAGACATAAAGGGTAAAGGGTAGGTACTTCACACAGGAAGTTATTAATGTCGACCTTTGTGTCAATTAAAGCATTATGCGAAACTTCCTTTAAATCGAAATGAAAGTTAACTTCAAGATGAAATGGCGTCAAAACACAGAAAATGCAACCATAACTTATAGCTACATCTAATTTTCATCAAAACAAGCCGTGCTCTCAGCTGTATGAACAACTTAGGTCTCAATGTGCCGGCAGAGTGAGCAGGGAGCGTCTACAAAGTACAAAACCTTGAAATAGAAAGTTAAATAACAGTTAAATGCTGTAGCTGCGCTGATGTGCAATGAACCCCCACCAAAATGATGTCCGTGTCAGTGAGTCTGTTGTATTTTTTTGTGCTTGATTCTATTTAAAAGGAAAATATAAATAAAAAATGAGTATATAAAACGACAAGGCACCATTCTAAGTCATAGAGGGTTTTTCTTAAAATGTTAAAATGTGACATTTCTATTAGTTGTCCTCTCCAGCCTTGGCTAGAATGTTTGTATTTGGCTGCTTCATAGCTAACATAACTAATGAATGAGATAATTAGCCTCTAATATAATGATCAAAGGGCCGGAATGAGGCTGTTAAAGGGCCGTTTTTGGCCCATGGGCTTCTAACTGAATGGGTCTGCGCCGGTTTGTCTCATTTATGTTTATCTGGCTGACGGGCGTGTAAATGGCTTTTTACTGAAGGTAAGTCCCCCGGGGGAACCGTTCCAGTCAGAGGATGTGACATGCCGGTAATGCTGGCAACCCGGTCTTCTCCTCCCCCCCCCGCAATCCTTCTACCCATCCAGCCACCCCTCACCAACCAGCTCAGACACACAGGCGGAAAGGCGCTGCGTGACGGAGGATGAACCGTTAGCGATCTGGAGTGGAAGCGAGGGAACTGAGGATGAAGGTGGATGTAGTAGAAGGTTAGAGCGACGGCAGAGGCTGAGATTGAACAGGAAAGGGGAGGAAATAGCACAATGTTCCTCCGGAACGGGGGCGAGAGAGGTGACAAGGACAGGGCAGAGAGGAGATTAGCTTTTTTTTTTCCCGCAGTGAATTCTCACAAGGCCGATGGCGACCCAACACAAGTAGTCTGACTCCTGGTTTCACATGTCGAAAGAGTGTCAGCAAGTCCCTTCTAACGGGAGAATGTCCTGTTGATCCACGAAATGTCCTCTTTTCAATTCTAGTTTAAGAGGTTCGGATCCACTCGCATTAAAAATGAAAGGCGGAATTTACCGGCGCATGAATAGGAGAAATAAAAGTTCAAAAAAAGAAACAGAATTCTGAAGACTTTCGCAATATAACGCAATTTGTCCTGGACTCAAATGTTCCACAGCTGCAACGGAACAAAACCACATCACGACATATAGTGCACATAATTCATGTTACACATCCGTTGCACGCAACCCATATTGCACCCACTCAAGAGTAAATTAAACTATCGCACAGTCCCTAAAGCCTCAAGCAGCATTCTTCAAAAGTTTGATCGGGGTAGGAACAAACAAGTTTGTAAAAGAACTCGGTATCGTCTGCCAGAGGGCAGGAGCTCATATGCTGTGTCGAGGGTATGTCATGGGTGGGTCCACATCATCTGAGCTCGCCTATGAACAGACTGCTCATATATGGACTGGAGGGGCCTGAACTCATCCCTCCCTGTCACCTTCATGGCGCGCTACATGGAGTGTAGCAGACGAGCTAGCTTAGTCCTCAGTTAGTCATACAGTGAGGTCGCTGTACCATGCTGACATCCCATATCTGAATAAGCTCACTAATAGCGCCTGATAAAAAGTTATCATATCCACGTCTTACCTTTTCATTCTTCCGCATAATGGTTGCAGGTGAGCAAAAGCAGAAACGCAGAAACAGAGTCTGTATTCTCATCGTGTCTGCAAATTTATTACCGTTAATGTTAAGAGGGAAGTGTAATAAAAATTGATTGAGATTGCTGTGCATTCTGGGATTTTTGCCGTTATTGATCGTACATTGAGCTGAGGGTGAATTCATCAGACGAATATGATGATTATCGTGCGTCTGTCAACGTTGGCATTGGTCCCAAACTCATCGATTTTACTTGGAGAGTTGAGACCAGGCCTTGTTGTCCGATCCAAACCGAAGGGACCGTGAATGTTCTGATTGAAAGTTGTCAGAACACACAGTATTGGTGGCCAAAAGGTGGGCAACATAATAATTATATTAATAGTAATTATTATTATTATTGTTATTAGTAGTAATAGTAGAAGCAGTAGGATTGTTATCATTATTATAATATTTTGTTATTTTATTTGTTATTAGTTTAATTTCTATTATTATTATTATTATTATTATTATTATTATTATTATATCTCTAAAAAGTCGGGGATATCATGACATCATCATCACCGCTGACGCGTTCAACCGCAAATCTATTCCATGGATCATTTTCAAATTTCATACGGATATAAACCTTTTAGTGTGAGGAAGAGTTGGATTGATTTTGTGACAGGGTCAGTCATACATTTCCGACACTAGGGGGAGCTTTTTCTCCACAGTTATTCAGGCTATAACAATAATAAATAATTGTATTTATTTATTTTTTTGATTAATATTATATTTTTTATTATCACTTTTTTTTTTATCATAGATAAAGTAAAACATTGTGAAATTAGTTAGAAAAGCAGCGGGCAGCCCCTGTCAGGCCCCCTGACGAGCACACTGGGGTTGAGGGTCCTGCTCAAAGGCCCTACGACATGTAGACCACAGGAACCGTCCAATAGGCTGATGACCGCTGTGACCCCTGAACTACAGCCGCCCTTAAAGAAGGTGGTTATATTGTTTTGGCAGAAGGGTGTATGTCGCCTGACTGAATTTCTGGGCTGGTTGATGTATGACATGAGAGAAGACGAATGAATTATTTAGTGTCAGCCAAGAGTTTCACTCACTGCTGCTCTGTAATCTCATCTGTCACTTTGTCGGTGGGATGCTGTTTTTTTTATTCTCTTGTGTGTCTGAAAGTATTTCTGAGTCGTATTTGCTGTATTTCCGATTTGAATGTATGAATGCATTTAATTGCGAAACGTTCCTTACGCGTCCTGTCTGCTCGTGTTTGTCCTCCACAGATTTTATCTCATCAGCGGGGGAGTGCCCCTCGTCATCTGCGGGGTCACGGCAGCCGTCAGTATCGACAACTATGGAAGCAGGGAGCAGGCGCCGTAGTAAGACTCATTTTACATTTTACATTTTTTTATATTTTTACATGGTTTTCTAGTCAGTGGAGCCGGTTTCTCAATGCCGCCTAAAATGCTGCTTTGTTGGGTTTTTCTTTATGAAGAATTCCGTTTGATTTGAGTTTTTACATACATGTTAAGTTACCGCAGAACGACCCGTAACTCAACTGACTTACAGGGAAATAGACAGTGCACCTGCAGTTTTATCGTCAAAAGCCTTATTTCAGTGGAGGATGTCATCATAAAAGTAAACCCGATCCAAATGCAACAGAACCGGTTGGACCAGCAGAGCCCAGGCCCCATTAACATTTAAACGTAATACAGGTCCAAATAATTCAACTTGTTGGCAGTATCCACTCCATCCCTGTCTCTCAACTCAGCCTCATAAAGCAATCAAGTTTAAACTATGACGGACAGGCATGATCACATGATCCAAGGAGATCATGTGATCACGCATGTCCTGCTCCAATGTTTGATTGAGCACATTTTACGGTCGCTGATCTTTGAGAAAAATGTGTGTCACCCGACTGAGCCTGTTTATAATGTGACCCAGTGGCAGCATGTAAGGAGTAAGGGGCCGAGGACTGAGCCCTGGGGGACACCAGGGGTCAAAGGGACCACCAAGGAAGAGGTTTTAACCAGGGCTATTTAGTTCTATTCCATAAGTAGGATATTTTTTTTCTGAAAACATGCTTTAACAGAAGGTAGAAATACGTTAATGAATACTGACTGTTTTCTATGAAATACAAAATTTAATCTTGGAATCGTTTTAACAAGACTTCTTTTTTTACTGTTTAAAAACACGCTTGAACAAAACAATTTGTCATGTCTTGATAGATTTAGATTGTCTAAGATATTAAAATTGATATAAAAAAAGAAATAAAATATTCAAAGTTGGGTTTTTTTTCTCGCTGAAAGCTTAATATGACAGTTAAAGTGACATTCTCATCCATTTGCAACATTTTACCCGCTATGTGCTGCGGGCGGGAATAAAATGGTGCTTCGAGTATCAGATCTTATAAATGGACTTTCTAAACGGGACAATCCTCCTGCAGACATTTGTCTTAATTTATATTTCTATGAGATTGGAAAGAAATTGTCTAATCGTCAGAAAAACATTAGACTTTATGCAAGAGCTGGTTCCTGTTGTAGAAGAAACCCCCTAAACAAACCAACAAGTTCCCAAACTCCAAAACAACAAGTGGATCTTCTATCGTCAGAACTCTTGGCTTTTTCTGTTTTTCAGCTGTAATGGGATGTAGAATTTCCCCATGCTGAGATATTTATATGTATTTAATGTGTATTTATCTTCTCCCCTGGTGTATTTTAAAAGTTTGAAGACTGACCAAGAATTTAACACGTGTATTGTTCCTATTCTGAAGGTTTCCTGCTACTGTTATGTCTTCCTACATATTTTTATGTATTTTTTTAGTCCAGATAACCACCATCCATCCATCCGTGTATATATATATATATATATATATATATATATATATATATGGTGGATATATATACTGGTGGACTGTTGCACCTTCACCACTCTTCATCCTTCTGTATGAAATTAACAAAATAAAAATGTTGTCGGTGGTTCCGCCTCAACGTCCAAACTCAACAGTTTGGACATTTTGATGTTGTGCGTCTCGCTCAGAGAAGAAGAGAACTGACTGACAGATTGATTGATGAGGACAGCTTGAGATGTGGGGGCTCCTTACCCTCTGAGCAGAGGACGGGGTCCACCTTGTTCAGCGATGTTGACTGATGAGATGTTATTTCACGGGTTAACACAGGAGTATGATGTCACACTAGATGCCATTTCAACTCCACTTTAACTTTATTGGCCCCCGAAGGGGCGGCTGGTTGTGCAGCGACACATAAAACGAGACGTGATGATGAAAGGAGATTTTATAAATGTGAGATTTGTGAAGTGGGGTGATGAGTGTCGCATCTATGTGGAACTCAGATGGTTTTCGAAGGCAGAGGATTTCATTTCTGCCTGGCTGGATTTATACTTTAACTTTTTCGCACCATTCTACCTCCCGTCCCTGGATGATGGTGCTCTGAGGAGAAGGGGGGCTTATGCCTAAAAATAAATGACCATGTTTTGTTTTCTCCACATTAAGCTGTAGAAATGATTTGTCTCCACCAGGACCGTGTTCAGTTTCATCAACAACGAGGGGACTGACAATAACAGATCCATGGTTACCTTTTCAGAAAGTGGATTGTGCAAAGTGGCGGGTGGAGAATTACATGTGGAATATATGTAGATTCTTATATGTGGAGCATTATATGTGGATTGGAGTGTTGTATGTGGAGTAGAGTAAATGTCGAGTATTACATATGGATTATATTTGGACTATTACATGTGGAGTATTATATGTGGAGTATAAGTGGAGTATTATATGTGGAGTATTATACGTGGAGTATTATACGTGGAGTATTATACGTGGAGTAATATATTTGCAGTATTGTATGTGGATAACTATATGTGAAGTATATGTGGAGTATAAGTGGAGTATTATATATGGAGTATTATATGTGGAGTATTATACGTGTTGTCTTAGATGTGGAGTATTACATGTGGAGTATAAGTGGAGTATTATATGTGGATGACTATATGTGGAGTATTATACGCTGAGTACTATAT
Source organism: Lophius americanus (assembly GCA_037951165.1). Lineage (NCBI taxonomy): Eukaryota > Metazoa > Chordata > Actinopteri > Lophiiformes > Lophiidae > Lophius > Lophius americanus. The sequence continues at coordinate 4,944,335 of JBBDHG010000039.1, read as the reverse complement.
GTGGAGAATTATACGTGTTGTCTTAGATGTGGAGTATTATATGTGGAGTATAAGTGGAGTATTATATGTGGATGACTATATGTGGAGTATATGTGGAGCTTTATACGTGGAGTATTATACGTGGAGTAATATATTTGGAGTATTATATGTGGAGTATATATGTAGTATTATATGTGTAGTATTATATGTGGAATAATGTGGAGTATTATATTTGGAATATATGTGGCATATTATATGTGGAGTATTATATGCTGAGTATTGTATGTGGAGTATATGTGAAGTATTACGTGGAGTATTATATGTGGAGTTTTATATGTGGAGTATTATAGGTGGAGTATTATTGTGAGATATTATATTAGGAGTATTATATGTGGAGGATATGTGGAATAGTATATGTGGAGAATTAAATGTGTTGCTGTGTTTAATGTCACCCCTTTTTTCTGTCTAAAATGGCACGTTCTTTAGCGTTCTGGCACCGAGTACGCAGCTCATAAAGTCCCATAAAGTCTTGATATGCAATTATCCTGTTATGGTTAAACACAGCATGGACTGAACCAAAGAGCAAACTGAGACTCAGGAGGTGTTTTATGATGTTCATTACTTCAGGTACCTGTGGAGGCAGTGAGGTTAGAGGCTGAGGTTGAGATTCAGAGCTCCACCATGTAGGTGGAGTGCTGGGCGAAGCAGACGGGTCAAGACACTGGATAACTAGAGCAGGGGGAGTGATCAAACAAACCCAGCACCCCCACCCTCACATCCAAACACCAACTCCACCAACTTCATCAAAACACACATAAAACGCCCAAATTCTTTATTTCCTTTCCATAATCAGGAATCAACTCGCAGCCATTGCAGCCAATCGATGGACAACACTCACACACACACACACACACACACACACACACACACACACACACACACACACACACACACACACACACACACACACACACATACACAGATACACATAAACACTTAAACACATATACACACTTACACACACACACAGACACACACACATACACACTACACACACACAGACACACACACACACAAAATACTTAATGGAGCTCATTCATCATCCCCATGAAATACCAGAGGTATTTCTTCTTTCCAGTTTGTTCCGTTCTAAGAAAGAAAACATCAATACAGAGGAAAACCGAGTTTATTTCTATTGGTTCAAGATAAGTCCATGTGTTGATAACAAATGTTTGGGCTTGTTTGGCTCAGAAAACACTTTTTTATACAAACAGTACTTTTATAGGTAAATATGATCCAAACTGATAAACAGGAAATACTGTATTCATTTATATAAATTATATAATAATATGTATTCTGTGTAGCTTTTAATGAACATATTGTTCATTTTTAAGGTATTCTTACGAACCCAATGATATTCTGGGTCGGAAAAAAGACAAACACCACTCAAAGGTTAAATATTATAAAAGCCTCATTTGATGTGTATAATAGATATTTGGTTTTATTGATGGTGACTGCTGACAAGCAACAATGGAAATATGTCAAATAAGTTATTTACTTTATTCCCTCTGCTGATTTTTTAATAACAGTACCTTAATGTGTGTTGCAGCTGCTGGATGGCCTGGGAGCCCAGCCTGGGCGCCTTCTTTTGCCCCGTGACCTTCATCATTCTGGTGACATGCATCTACTTCCTCTGTACCTTCATCCAGCTGCGGCGACACCCCGAAAAGAAGTACGAGCTGAAGCAGCTGACGGATGAGCAGCAGAGGCTCGCCGCCATCGACGTGTCGACCCACTGCCACCAGGGAGCCGAGCCCGCGGCCCTGGCGGGTCCTCGCGGCGGGAGCCATTGCCCCGCCGGCTGCCCGGGAATCCCCATCAACCCTGCGCTTCTGGCCAATGAGCACTCCTTCAAGGCTCAGCTTCGAACAGCCGCCTTCACCCTCTTCCTGTTTCTGGCTACCTGGACCTTCGGGGCATTGGCCGTGTCGCAGGGCCACTTCCTGGACATGATCTTCAGCTGCCTTTACGGTGCCTTCTCTGTCACCCTTGGCCTCTTCGTCCTCATCCATCACTGTGCCAAGCGCGATGATGTCTGGCATTGCTGGTGTTCCTGTTGCCCCGGACGGAATGCTAACGCCGCTGGTCAAGGGCCTGCTCAGGCGCGGCCCAAGGTCAACGTGAATGGAGATACCCCGGGGCATGGCCAAGGTCACAGTCACTGCCACCATGACTCGCCGTGTCAGGGGAAAGCAGTGATGAGCTGCGCTCACGGCAGCTTAGGTCAATGCAAACACGCCAGCCTTCCCTCCTCGCAGAATCACGTGACGTGTCTGGCACCTGTGACGCCATGCTGCGCTGCCCTGCACAGTCAGCAGCTGATGGAGGAGGAGCCGGCAGCCACGCATGTGTTGCTCCATGCTGACCCAGAGGGTTACCGACCGGGAATACAGTTGCACCCCTGCCTAAAACGGAGCACCAGGACTAAAGGCCGCCACTTCAGCCGCAGAGCGAGGGCTGGTGGTTGCGGGGCAGGGAGCGAGCGGGATTACGCTTATCATATCCCCTCCAGCGCCGATGGCGGCAGCGTGCACAGCTCACATACTGACAGCCCCCACAGCACACATGAGTGCCACGCCCACATGTGTCCACATCTGGCCCACGAAGGCCACCACGATGGGCCCCACACATGCCACGGTGCTGCAGCCGCGTCGCACGAGCCCCTGGCATGCCATCATCCCTGCCACAGGCACATCTGCTGTGCCAAGGCAGACCTTTTTCCGACTCTGTGCCCGGCAGAGGCGGGCGACACGGGCGTCTTCCTGTGCGGCTGCAGCAAATTGGCCGAGCAGGAACCGACGGCAACGCATCACCATCTGGAGATGCACGCCCCACGCAGACAATCCTACCCCCAGAACCCGCCCAATCAGAATGGGATTCTAAAAGGGGGTCTCCCCGAAGGACAGCTGTATGCCTCGGACAGCACAGGGAATATACGCACCGGACCCTGGAAGAACGAAACTACTGTGTAGTAGGGTTGGGGGGAAAAAAATGATCCAGCGCCCCTGCCTCGTCCCGCCAAAATCAACCTTCGTCTCCCTTTCTAGAGTTGAAAAAAAAAAGAAAAGGAGAATGGAACAACATTCATCACAATCAGCGTGGGATATTTTTTTAATGTCCTTGTGTTTTTATGTGTGCTGTTTTACTGTACAGAAATCCGATCTCATGTAAATGCTCCCTCAAGATCCTCCACACACAAAAACCAAGAATCTGTGAGTCGTGTGTCGCATCATACCGTCAGACGTAGTTGAAGGTTTTCTCCACTGCTCCATGTTGCTACAGATCTTTCTCCACAATATATATATATATATATACATATATATATATATGTGAAATAAGTGGTTGTGTGTGAGAATGAGTGAGGAGTGAAAGTGCTCACTCAACACGATGCAAGATTTTTTACCCGCCATCAAATAGTCTGCGATGACAGCGAACCTCCAGTACCTTATAAAAAAAAACTCTTGGCATCCATGTTTTGGACGACTAAACCAGCAATTTTAGACTCCATGGATATTTCATTCATTCGAGCAACTGTGAACATCTTAATAAGATATTGTCGCCTGTCAGACATCTGCGGATATGACAGACACATTGTGAAAAATTGAAAGCGACAGAAAAAAGAGAAATTAAACATCCTCCTCCAGGTTGGCGATGGTCGTGCTTGTCTGTATGATGTCATCATTGTTGTGTTTTTTTTTTTTTCTTTATATAAATGGAGGGAAGTAACAGCAACAGCGTGGCCGTTCATTTTGACTTCATGGAGTCCAGACGGATCCACAAAAAAACAGATCCTCACCGAGGAGTTCATGACCAAACTAGAATGCAGGTACTTATCTCTTCAGCCGTCAGACATTATTGAATCTTTGTGAAATCACATCCGACATTTTCAGACCAAAAAAAAAAAAAAATAAGAAACTCTGAGTGAAAGCGATTATAGGAAGAAGAAAAAAACTTTATTACCCTTGTTCCATTACTTTCCCTCCCATTAGATAAAATTGAAAATTAGAGCCAATCTCAACATCTAATTACTAAAGAAACAAAATTACACTTGGAACAGAAATTTATGCTGTCCCTTTATAGCTAATCTTTTTTTTTTCATAAGAGCCCCAGATAACGTAACGTTTTCAGGATATAGGTATTAGTTCACTTTTTAAGCCAGAACGGCACCCTGAATTTGGTACCGGTTCCCAACTGGTAGAATTTCGGTACTCAGCTCTATCTGTAGAAATGAAAAATGAATATTTCTTCAAAGCAGGGCGCCGTGTAAAGACCTGGTGAGATCTGTAACACGTAAGTCAACATGGCTCACATGACTAACATGAAGAATTTGATGGAATGTGGTTCTGGGTCTCTGTTTGAAGTTGTCTTATCACAGCCTACAGTGCATATGCTATAAGTGTTGAATCATAGAAATGCTAAGCTAAAATCATCCATGACACATAGAACTTCACGTTACTGCAGCTCAGAGGTGACAAATTGCAAGGAATAAATCGATTGATATATAAATGTGAGGGAATGAAAGAGAAAGACAAGTTAAAAATCAACATCTCCATGTGCAAAACTGACCTTAGCTGGGGTGCTGCTAACGTTAGCCGCAGTGATGGCCGACGACCAAGGCTACTAATGTTAGCTGAGATGCCAGCTGCAGCCAGCATATATTAGTTGTTTCAATGGCTGATTACATGTTAACATTAGCTACAGTGCTAGCTTCAGATGTGCTAACATTAGCTGCCGCACAGGTTGATGACCTGCTAATTTTAGCTGCAGTACTTGCCGTAGACTTACTAGTGTTAACTGGTGCCGGCTGATGACATGCTAATATTAACTGTGGTACTGGCTGTAGGCATGCTAACGTCAGCTGTGTTGCTGCAGGCAGACCTGCTAACATTAGCTGCGGTGCTGGCATATATGTGCTAACATTAGTTGCAGGGCTGGCTGTAGACACGTTAATATTAGCTGCAGTGCTAGCTGCAGAGGTGCTAACATGAGTTGCATCGCAGGCTGATTACATGCTAATATTAGCTGCGGTACTGGCTATAGACAAGCTAACTTCGACCTAGTAACTGCCGGCAGATGTGATGCTGGCTGCATACATGCTAACTTTAGCTGCAACTTGCATAGGGGGCTTTTTTAGGCAAAAACAGTCCACTCTTTAGCCGGAAGTTATATTTTGCATCCACTGCGTTTATTACCGACTAACATTACAATCAAAAAACAACCCTCTAATTGTCTCTTTAGCCACGCTCTTGGATTGATTGACAGGTTTTGCTGTGTTATGACCTTCTATCCTTTTAATATTTTTTGTTTTAACGTGAATCAAATAATTGTAATGGTTTTTTTTCCATTCTGCTGCTTTAGACAACATCACGAAAAAGCCCAGGTGGGGATTTTATTTTTGGTTTTCATGAAGGTCAGATGTGAATAAGGAGTAATTGCTTTATGAATGATGACACTGAGTACGACGCTCCAGACGCGCCGTCTCCCAGCGAACCTCGCTCTCGGCATGCACGCCATCCCTTTATCCATCCTGTGCACTCTGTACATAGAATCACTTTCTGATTAATTATTTTATATGAGATTTAAAATATTTAAGAATAAAAATAAGTCTATATGTAAAGAAAACTGTATGGGGAAAAAAAAAAGAAGAAAAAAAAAAAAGACCTCTCATTGTTATTACTCAGTATCTGAGTTTAGAAAATGTTCCCTTTTTATTTTCAAGTTTTCATTTTTATGTTGCATTTTTGTTGATGTCATGAACGATGAAGGCTGGCTGTGTGTTTTGGAGACTCATCCCGTCATCCCAAGATAGAAATTCACCGCCCAACAACCTGCCGAACCAGAATTTGTCATTGTGTGTGCTGCATTGTTCGGACAGAACAGAAATATATGAATTACGGAGAGACTTCTGCCAGCAGACAAGAGAACCATTAAGATAATATTCCCTTTATTTGGATGGCAGGCTTTGAAAAGTGATGGACGGCAAAATGATTCATCAGCCTCGTGGCTTTGCCGTCATTTCCAGGGCGTGGAAATAAAACTAGATGTTATGAACCCAACTTATGAGTCATACCACAGCGGCCCTCGCTGATTCCAGATTCTACCGGTCATTAAGAGGGGATTTGTGGCAGTATCACAACCAAACCTTTAAATCCAGCCTCACCTATTCAAACACACATTGAGTAACGTGTGAACCCCTCCCAATCCGAAAAAGTATGGTGGCCATCAAGTGTCAAAATCATGCAATCCTGTAGCCCGTTTAGTGATGCGTTAAATAAAGGTTTCTTCTTCTTCTTCCCCAAAATGTTTACGATCTGCATCTTTAAATTCAACAACATGCAGGTGGATGGACTGGAAATGACCACCGTGCAAACGGAGCCACAACACTTGATTGAAAATGTTGCAGTTTGCCCTCCAGGCCAGTAGATGGCAGTGAATTAACAACTTTGACAAATAATGAGCTGATCCGCCATTCACTCGTGGTTATCAGAAAACGTCACGGCCATTCATGAAGCTGGGGTTTGTTTTTGGGCTGTTGGTAATGGATCAGTAATGGATGTACAACCCCGGACGAGCTCACCAGTCAGCGGCCGAAAAGAAATCCCCTGTGGCACTGAAACAAAACCCAAAGCCAGTCTTCACCTTTTTTTTTTTCTACATTGACACAGATTCCAATAAATGTATTTTTTCACCATGCAGTGGATGAGAGCGTCTTTGGCTTGTGTTTGTGTGCAGCGTTTAACCGGCAAAACGAATGAAAAAAAAAACCCTGTTTTTATTTCTCAATTCTCTCCGTAACGTGTTTATTCCTCCTGACAGCGTGATGGAGATTGAGACGCCTCGTGGAGCCGCCACAGGGGAGTAATTCGCATGATAGCAGGCCTGACTGCAGATCTGGGTTTGGGTGCGCCCGACGTGAACGCCGTACCTCGTGCACTCACATGCAACGCCGTCCATATTACAGCGGAAACAAGACAGTGTGTCTTCGGTGGATCACAAATCACACCCAAGTTTGACAGGCCATGAAATGCCTGCGCATATTTAAGATGCGGCCGAGGCTTTTTCTTTTTCAAAGGATGCCCAACCATCAGACTATCCGTCTGATTGAGAGGCACGGGGATTTCGGACCTCATCCTCCCTCCTATGTGCGCTCACGGAGACCCCCGACCGAAGAGGGTGTCCATGAAGGGTTAGTCATGGACATCTGAGGACACTTTCCTTCCGCACGTAAAAGTTGTTTGCGGTAATCTGCAGTGGTGATTATGTGATTACTTGAAGCGTATGGTGGCTTTAATCGCCGGCGGTTGTCATCGAAGCCACGCTTTTTTTTCATGGAGTGTCGTCGCTCTTTAGCTTTAAAACTGAGAGGCAGTAAAACACAAACGCTTCACCATGTGGTTTTAAGACTGCGGGCCGGACCGCGAGGGAGGGGGTTGGCCCGCGACGGCATCTGTTTCATTAAAAGATAATCTTCGTCTTTTTTTTTTTACTAACACAGATGTCCGTTTATGATACAATGAACAGTGTTTTAATTTTCTCCTCTAATAAATGGCTTTAAAAGTAGACAGTATGAGCAGAGAGAGGGGGAGCCTTGGGGGCCGATGCCGAGATAAATGCTGAGAGATGATGCAGATCGCAATTCGAGCGACTTTTATCTACACTGTAAAACTTTGCTGCAAACGTACAGATCAGTGTGAAGAGTATTAATGTCAGACAGCGACAGCTTGTAAATGGCAAAGCAGCCCTCGTGAAACATTATGTGATTATATGAGCATGAATCCCGGCACGCCATTGTTTACATGAATGTACTGTAAACTGTTTACAGCAGAGCATCATGGGAAGTGGAAAGAAAGCTTTGAGCCAGCTACTGAAATCTGAGAAAGAAATGATGTCATTACCGGGTTGGTCTTTTGATGTAGATTTCTATACCTGCACTTATAGGACGACCTTCACCAAGAAGCATTCACTGATGGGCCACAACATTATAACCGCCTGCCTCATTTTGTGTAGGTCCCCTGGTGTGCTGTGGCATCTGGTACCATGACGTTAGCAGTAGAAAAATGTGCTTCATCCGACTAGACCACCTTCTTGCATGACTCCATGGTCCAGTTCTGACGCTTCTGCACCCAGTATGGGCGATTTCAATAGCGTAGAGGGTTCAACATGGTCACTCTGCGCCCTGATTCGCTGAGGGGATTTATTTGGATTTGTTCAAAAACGGTTCTTGGGTTTGACGGGTTCTGCATAATAACAGATTTCGGCTTCAGAATGCCGTGTGTGTTAACATAAGCTGAATGAAATCATTTTTTTAAAAGATGGCTTTCATCAGTTTATGCAAAAAAAAAAAAAAAAAAAGCTCTTCAAATATCTCCGTTTAGCATATTTCATCTGACTTAGATTTCAGTTTGTGGGTGTTTAAATGTGTTGTGTTTGTCTGAGAAGACAATACGTCGCTTGGAGATGATCAGAGCAGATAATGTTCATCAGAGACTCAGAGTGATCTGATGCCTCTGAGGGTTTTGTTTTTTTGTTTTTACACGATGTTGAAGGTAATCGTGTGATCATGATGTCTGAGTCTCATTGAAGGCATCTCTTTACGGCATCTCCCTGAAAACGCTTTTGTCTTTCATTGACGGAGGGTTTGGGAATCAAGCGACCAATGGGAGGTCCGGATAAATCTTTAATACAGACACGTGTACGCTTTGACTTACGTAATCACGAGTCATCGTGCATTTCTTTGCTGCCTTCTGCCCCCACTCATGTTTGATACCTCTCCCTCCATCCTAATAACAAGGCCCGCTCCTCCGGCTGCAGCCTCCGCGGACAAGACAAGACGAGTGAGGGCTGTGATTGCCATGATAATGCCGTCCTTGGTTTAGATAACATGCCCGAGCCTCGCAGGGCAGGAGAGCATGTAAGACGCACAGACAGGAAGGAGGGGGAGGAGAGGGGGGGGATTTGGATGAAGGGTTTGAGGCTTACGGGGAGAAAGGAGCAGAAGGGGAGGAAGAAGAGATCAAAGTGGGAGAGAAGACAGAAAGAGGTGGGCAACAAACTTCTTATGAGACATCATCACTCGGTTTCTTGGAAGTTACATTTCTAATGAGGTTGAAATTTCTCCCCGTGTGTTAGAGTGAGTCAGTGTGGAGTGAGTCAGCCTAGAGTGAGTCAGAGTGCAGCACCACTGCGGCGATGGAACTATAACAGCCTAAACTAAGATACAGGGCTGTGAGAAAAGTACTGGACCCCTCCTGGTTTCTTCTATTTCGGTGTGTATCTCCTCACAGCTTGTGCCTGCAAACTATAAAGTCTAGTCGGAGCCTCTCTAGTCTAATTCTGATCCGTTCCGGGATGGACTTGATCTTCCGCCCTGAGTCATTGTTTTGCTACATGAGCTTCAACTCACAAACTGATGACATGCCTTTCTCCTCCAGAAGTTTTTGGTATCCATCCGTTTTTCTTCCATTTATCTGAGGTTGGGTCGCCATGGCAGCAGGCTAAAGGGCATTCCGGATGTCCCTCTCCCCAGCAGCACTCTCCAGCTTATCCTGGATCCCGAGGCCTTCCCAGGCCAGATGAGATACATAGTCCCTACAGCGGGTTCTGGGTCTGCCCCGGGGTCTCCTCCCAGCTACACGTTCCTGATGAACTTTAAAAGGGAGGTATCCACCTCAGATGCCTGAAACCACCTCAACAGATTTGGATTCTCCGACTCTCACACCAGCCGATTCTCTCTCAGCTGTGGAACTCTTCACTCTGCTCTGGAGAATATTAATGTAGCGATCAGAATTCATGTTTTCCTCAATCGTGGTGAGTCATCCTGGTCCTGAAGCAGCAAAGCATCTCCACGTAAATTTGATGTAAATGAACCCCTGTCTTCAAAAGACGAAGATTTTCCACTAATCAGTTCAGAGAATATTCTCCCCAAAAAACTCTGAGGGGTCCTCAAGGTGGGTATTGCAAGGATTCACACGGGCCTTAATGCTCCTGGACTCTGAACTCCACTGAAGTGAGAGAGGACTGCAGTCCCTCGGGTGTTATCTTTGGATCCTACTTCAAGATCCTAGAGGAATTTAGAAGGTGGATCTCCTCTCTGAAGGTTCACTAAAGGGCCCAGTCTTCTCCATCTTCAGATGACGTGTCTCATTCTGGTTCTGTGAAGTCTGCTCATATACCGTAAACGCTTTTAGAATAGATGAAAAACAGTAAAAAATTTTAGTTAGTTTATTTTCTGCTGCTCCTGTGAACTTACGACAGACAAAAACAAGGAATGTTTTCCAGTTTAATTATCTTTCCGCACTGTAAGCTGAATTACAATACTATTTATTTTTTTTTTGCAGTGTATTGTGGAAAATTGCTTAATGCTTCGGTGCGTCTCTTGATCCAGTCAGACCGGTGTGAACGTTTCTCTCCCCTCTGACTCAAAGCTGAGTGTTGGCTTAAGACGTTGGAGTAGCTGCCAGTCTATGTGGCTGTTTTTATATGTTTGATAGTCCCCCCCCCTTCTTCCCTCCCTCCACCGCAGACCCTCTTTGTTATTTATAGCTTCCTCTAATGGTGACGCAAGAGTGTACAACTGGAAGGGAGCAAAGCATCATGTGATGGTTTTAACGTAACAATCCCGGGGATTATGGGGACCTAAGAGGCTGAACTGCCGACTGTAACATCAAGGCTGGAATATGACAGCCAGGCAGGCTGGGCTGAAGCCGGCCAGCTCCCTCTCCTCCTCCTCCTCCTCCTCCTCCTCATCCTCCTTTCTTCACTGGAGAGAGAACAGGACAGCTGGGTAGCTGGGAAGAAGAGGAGAACTGAGAGGATGAAGATGGAGGAGTGAAGCCAGGAGATTACAGCAGCTCTTTTTTATGTGCCAGCGTTCTCCTCCCCCGCATCCAGAAAATAAAGGTTTATCCTTTAAACAGAGGGATCATTCAACATGTTTGTCAACAGACACTGATTTTGTCTGTTTCCCATATGAGACACTGACAGCTCTGCGGAGTTTTGTGTGAATAAAAGACACTTTTCAACAGCAGCTGTAAAGGCACATCATATATATTCAGTGTTTTCTAGGCTAATTTCCATCAAATTTACTCAATGTGGTCGAATTTATCCCCCCCAGAATTATATTATTGACAAACCTGTGATGAAATCTGAAAACCCAAGCCTCCTAAAGGTATCAAAAAGGCCAAAAAAAAAAAAAAACTGCAAAAGCCATAACACATTAAGAAAAACAACCTGCAAAAACCACAAAACAACACATTAAGAAAAACAACCTGCAAAAGCCACAACGCATTAAGAAAAACAAGCTGCAAAAATCACAACACATTAAGAAAACAACCTGTACAAGCTACAACACAACACTTTAAGAAAAATAACCTGCAGTAGCCACAACACAACACATTAAGAAAAACAACCTGCAAAAGCCACAACACATTAAAAAAACAACCTGCAAAAGCCACAACACAATACGTTAAGAAAAACAACCTGCAAAAGCCAGAACGTAACACGTTAAGAAAAACAACCTGCAAAATTCACAACATAACACGTTAAGAAAAACAACCTGCAAATGCCACAACATAACACGTTAAGAAAAACAACCTGCAAAAGCCATAACACATTAAGAAAAACAACCTGCGAAAGCCACAACATAACACGTTAAGAAAAACAACCTGCAAAAGCCATAACACATTAAGAAAAACCACCTGCAAAAGCCACAGAACAGTAAATTAAGAAAAACAACCTGCAAATGCCACAACATAACACGTTAAGAAAAAAAACCTGCAAAAGCCACAACACAATGGAAGCGTTTACAAAGGGCACTCAAAAGTGATGCATCCCGGGACGTACTTTTTTTATTGCTTCATTTAGTGAATAAAAAAGATATAATCTCGACTAGTTTAGCACTTTGAGATTTGATCCAAATGTAAAGTGCATTATAAATTAAATGTATTATTATTATTATTATTAATACACAAAAGTTTCATCATATTTTAATTAGCCGTGGTAGCTTGGTTTAGCTTCCGGGTCAGTCAGTCATGTGACTTGGAATAAAACTTCCATGTCATTGTTTACTGAAGCTTTGGGTTCTGTGTATATTAGGGTCAGTATTAACTATATTTGTTGTTCTTGCGACGTTGATTTAAGTTTTACTCTTAGTCACATGACTGCATGGCCCAGACACGGAAGTCAAGCGAAGCTACCACCGTACGTCGCACAAACCGCTGTAAATGTGTCAGAACACACGATGACATCACAGAGCTGTTTTGGAGTCCAACAAAGGGACCAACCCAATATGAAGCCTGTAGTTATTATGTTTTGGTTGTTCGTTGTGTAAAACAGTGGCTTTTTTTTTTTACAAATCAAATAACTCCCAAGGGGAAAAGAGATGAGATAAGATAAAAACTTTATTGATCCCGCAGGAAATTCATGTACCAGAGATTGCTCTAAAATTAAAATCTAACAAAAAAAACAAGAAGTGAAAAAGAGAAGAGAATATGAATGTATGAAGTGTATAATAAGTAAATGAAAAGCAGTATCTAAGAATAAGAGCGAGGTAATTATCGTATTATTGCACATGATAATAATACAGGATCGTGTCTAGTACCACTTTTCAGTCCTCCACCTACAGTCACAAGAACGGACCTCCCACCAACTTTGCCTCATGATGGTTGTAATGTATTGGCTCCAGGTTCCCCTAAAAACCTCACTTATGGTCAGATTAATTTTAAATTTCATCAGGATTCATCTCAAATGTATGTCCCGGTTGATTTGGGAACACCAGATGAACCCTGGAAGGCTGAATGTGGCCAAATGTTCTAAAATGGAAAAAACCTTTCAGAGAGTCCTTCAGGGTTTTTCTTCTCAGGAGGACCGAAATAAAGTCCTCTCTAAAAATAAAGCTGTGGTGGTACGAGTCAGAGACTGCTGCTGCTGCCCCCCCACCACCCCCATATAAAACCAGAGAGAGGTGTTAGTGCATGATGTAATGTAGCTGCTGTGTCTGCTCTCCAACCTCTGCTCCTCTCTGCTTTGTGCAGGAGCGCCATCTACTGGTTCCTATATCATTACATTTGAACTGTTCAAGGACCAGAGGACCACAACTTTTGCTGAGACAGGTCAACTTTGTGGGTCAGTGCAGGAGATGAATCCCTGAGTGCGGTCAGAGAACGTTTTTCCTAACAAAAAAAAAGAAAAAGATATTGATATATTGAGAAGATATTTCTGGCAAAAAAAGTATTTTTTTAAAATATTAATTCGGTAAGATTTTTAGACAAATCTTGATTCTTGAATCTAGATTTTAGAGAATTGCTGAGCTATTCATCTTCCGCAGTTTATTTCGTTGTTATTCTAAGTGGAAATTAACTTTTCTTTCTTCTTCATTTGGTGCTCATCATAATATAATAATATAATATTAAAAACGAATATAAATCTTAATCTCCCAGATCTGGACTACGATCTGGATCCAATGAAATCATGTGTTGTGGTAAATATAATTATTTACAAAATAAAAATAAATAAATAATAATAATCATCATCATCATAATTATAATAATAATAATAATAATAATAATAATAATAATAATAATAATAATAATAATAGCTGAACACAAACCAAAAATAATTTAAAAATTATACAAAATTTCACAATGTATTATTTGGCTTCATAAATAGAATAATAATAATAATTATGATAGATAATAATAATCATCATCATCATCATCATTATAAGAAGAAGAATAAAACAATAATTTGCGAGATTAAAAGTGAACCCACCCTGTGGGTGATCACAGAAGTGGTATAAGGTTCTAAAAAGCCCGGCTCTAACTCTAGTAGTGCAGTTACTTACATTAGAACTCAAGAAAAAGTAAGAGAGATCCGACTCTGACACAAACTCAAAGTGTAAAAGTAAGTGCCGACTGTATGGTGTCCATGGGTTTGGATTATATGCATGTCCGTTCGAATCTCTAGGAGGAGCTTTTAAAAGAACAATCAGAAGAATTTAAAAAAATACATAAAAATCAGCAAAAATTTCAAATGGAGGACTTCCGGTTTACTGAAGGTCAGATCTCCTGGAGGGTTTTTTTGTAGATCAGGTTTAGATACACATGTGCACCAAGTTTCATAGCTTCATATAGCTGGGGGTACTTTTTTAAAAATATTATAGGGACACTATGGGGACACATGAGTAACAACTTTGGTGAACTTTCAGGACTTTTCTTCAACCATGTGACGCTTGAGGCAGATCGGCGCATGTCCAGCGGAGTTGTAGCAATTTCCTGTTTAATGGTGAGACGTTAATAATCGCCTCCTTATGCCTCCTTATTATAATTTATGGAGCGTTCTGGAGGAATTTCGTCACATCCTCTGCTGGGATCCGTAAAATACGAAAATAAATTTCCCCCAGAACTCATGCTTGTGCAAAGTTTCATGAGTTTTCTGGCAGGAAAAGACAATTAATTGTGAATGATGATAATAAGAATATCATCCATTGGCATCATGCCAATTCAATCCACAGCGGCAGGTCCAGCCGTGACCCATGGGAACCCACCGGAACGTCATATTAATGTTGTATTAATATAATTATAAACTATTCATTTAAGGAATCATGAACTTTCTTATATTTGTAATGCAAGTTCCACAAGGTGGCAAACAGGTTCAACCTACTGGTGAAGACAACTCCACCATCAACCTCTGACCGACCCACTCTTCTCCGCATGTACTGCTTTTAAACACAGTATGTAAAATGTGCCTAAACTAAAACAACAGTACGTGAGAGATCTCGGATATTTTGGGAAAAAGCAAAGATTATGCGATCAGTTGAGGGCAGAAAATGACTTTTATTGCTCGAACACTCTGCAGGGCTTACAATATCGTGTCGGCCGTGTGCAGCAGAAAACAGCGGGGGGCCTCGATCCCTACGTCCTCTAACTCCTGTCCTTTTTTTTTTTTTTTTTTTTATTACTATTACATGAATTATGAGCCTGCTGAAGTAATGAAGTGTTGAGACGGAGGTGAAAAATGGGGCACCCTTCCTGGATTGCAGCCAAATGCGGGCAGGGCTCCACTCGTCCTGAGTGTTTTCACAGGTGACGGCTCCGGAGTGGGATCATAAATGTTTGCTCGGCCTCAGGATACACACTCCGACTGCAGCTACTCACCCACAGTCAACGCAGACATTAAAACCAATGCATTTGAGTCTCCAGGGCCCGATGAATAAGCAGACTCGAGTGTCAGAGTGCTTCCTGGCCCCTCGTGCGCTGGGACACGTTTGGCAACGATTTCTACGGCTATGTCATTTACAGAAAAGCTACATGTAGCGCTGGAGCCTCCACTTTTACCGGAGGGTGTAAATATGCGGCGCAGAAACCTTAAACCACTTTGGCCGATGTAAGAATTAGATATATATGTAGAGGAGCGGAGGCAGCGGGAGGGGTTGGAGGTCCGTGAGGAAGGAGAAGGCCTGGTTATTGGGGGGGTATTGAGGTGTGGACAAGGAGTGTGAACTGGATACACTGTGGATCAGGGGGCCAGTGGCCAGTGGGGGCCGGTCCAACTGAAGCCTCAGTTGGAAATTTGATCAACTGTTTAAAAATGTATATGGTTTCTTATAGCAAAGGGTTGGTTATGAAAAATGTTCCGGAAGTAATCTGTAATTGTGAAAACCCCCAAACATGTAATGTTGATCTGATGAACTAAGCTTGAATCAGTGCATGAAGATTTTGCTGAAGACCTCAGTTCCACCTGTTCCAGAGGCGGCACATACCTGCAGACCCCGCCCCCAACTTCTTCCTCCTGTGCGTGGATATAGCTCACCTCATAACGGCAGCTCTCCAGACTGTTTCCCGCGTTATTTCGCTGGTGTTGATTCTGTAATCCTCCTGATATTACTGTCAGTCGATCCACACACAGCTTGCCACGCTAAATGAAATTGGTAGCTTACAAACACGGTCGTCTCCTAGCAAATGTTTAACTCTGTGCCTTTGTCTGTTTTCACTGCCTGGTTTTTTCCCCTTCTGACGGAAAATAACTTTTTTTCACACGTAAGACTGCGAAGAAAGACGTCACTTATGCTCTTTTAATAAGCTTTTGCAGAAAGGCAGGGTACACAAATCAGGGCTGCACACATAGACACAAACAACCATCCAGACACACACTTACGGGGCATTTATATAGGTAGAGTACTGGTACTCTACCTTCCTACCTAAATACCTCTCTTTCTCTCTCTCTCTCTCTCTCTCTCTCTCTCTCCAATCCATCCATCCATTTATCTATCCATCTATCAGTAGAGCTTGAATGGATATACTTTATAAATGTGCAGCACTTCCATTCAGTAGGTCTGTAGAGTATACATTGTACACGTGATATAATCGGTGTGTATATAAACAATATTTACAGTATATACTGCAAATATGTGCAGGATATACTGTACATTACATAGTATTTGCAGTGTGAGTGTCCTGTAACTCTGTCGTTCTTTCTTTCTTTAACTTGCAGACTCAGAAGGACCGATGTGGCAGAAAAGTGCCACAGATTAGTGTCGGACTCCTCCATCCCTCTCACTAATGAAGGAAACATGTAAATTTGTATCTGCAGACAAAGCCGACATCGGATTCCATTGTCAGGCTGGTTTCATCCCTGTCTCACTCTGACCCATTCAGCTTTGCGGCGGCGAGGACTGGAGCAGAACTCCCGGCATTAGGAGCTAATCCTTCTGGAGATGAATGTATCCCTCCCTTGGCTCCAGAACAATATAAGTCACTGAGGGGATATGCCAGAATTTATATGATTGCATTAATTGTCCGGCTGTAAAGTAAATGGTCGCCCTTCTATTATCTCAATGTGGCAGCCCGCTCAGCAGTCAACAAATCTAACAGTAGTTCTCCCCTGTCTGACCAGAGAGGGTTTTACTTCAGCACTGCTGAGCAGCCACAGGGCACAAAAGGCATAATAGCTATCTCATTCCCCGGCGCCCTCGGGCTCAGCTGGCACCCGGACCGGTTTCTCATCATCACCAGCGTGCAGCAGTAGATGATACTCAAAGGGAACAGGCAATTAAGTTGAGTCAATATGTTTATGCGAGTGTTTCAGCATTTGGAATATAGTGCAAAAAAAAAAAGAAGAGAATTCTTTTGATAGTCAGAGTCATCTTTTGGTCTGGGTCCACAGCACAGCTCTCTGCTGAAGTTCTGTGTGCTAGCAGAGTCAGAATGGACACAAATAAAGTCTGCACTCGGATATTCTGGGCTGCTTTCCACATCATTGATGCTGAATGGGGCGGCAAGGTGGCGCAGTGGTTACTGCTGCTGCCTCACAGCAAGAAGGTACCGGGTTTGAATCCACGTCTGCCGGCCTTTCTGTGAAGTTTGCATGTTCTCCCTGTGTCTGCGTGGGTTTTCTCCAGGAACTCCGGCTTCCTCCCGCAGTCCAAAAGCATGTGATATAGGTGAATATGTGACGCAAACATTGCCTGTAAGTGTTTGTGGTTGTGTGTCTGCCCTGCAATGAACTGGCAACTTGTCCAGGGTGAACCCTTACTCTCCAGCCCACCCGTGACCCTGAACAGGATAAGTGGTAGATAATGAATTATGCTGAATGTCAGCACTGTTTTCAACAAGAACCAACAAGGTGGTCATGTCAAAGTTATATACTGAACTAGGAAAACAGAAACGCAGCCAGCAGAACAGGCTTACAAAAGAAAAGGACAAGAATCAAGATTTGAGCCGGGCAAAGGTGTCTGAGGGTGACTCTGGCGAAAATCATCAGCTGACACAGCAGGGAAGGGGAAGACTGCAGTATGAGGTGGGGTTAACAAGGTGCTGCTGATCACACTTTAGACATTCCTTGGGAACTGAGGACATTCTTTGATCATCTTTCAATAGTCTAGAAAATATATTTTTGGGTGTTGTTACAGTGTGTGTGTGATGACCTCACTACTATAAGCTCTTCTTTTTTTTATCATTACAAAACCAAAAAACTCCAATTTATATAATAAATAAATAATTTTACAATGTAAAATCTCGCCCCACACACACACAAACACACACACAAACACATACCAAATATGACAAACACCAGGAAAGGACCTTTGACACAAACGTTTGATTTAAACACAGATGGCGCTCACCTCCTTCTGATGCCTCCATCTTTATCTCATCAACTTCTTCCCTTGTGCTGACATCTTTGCTGACCTCAGCAGGAACAGAAGCCTGAGTCACCATCTGAAAAAACAAATGTTTTCATTATTCTAGGACCAAAAAGTTCAGTTCATATTTTAAATATATATATAAGACTGACTAAAAAAACGATAGAGGTGAGACTGTAAAGGAATCAATATTGAGAGGATCAGATAGTGATTTGTGTTGTTTACGCTGCCCTGAGAATGGACAAATACTTTACGGATAGATGAGCCGATGAAATCAGGTTTGCTCCACTTTCTCCAGCAGAGCGAGCGAAGCTGAAGTGATGAATATGAGTCACGCATGGAGGCGTGAAGCATCTCTCTCCGCTCTGCTGGGGAGAGGGAGGATGTAACTGCAGCTCCATGGTTGCCCGTTTCTGCAGATGACTAGTCATGACATTCTTGAAACTGGCCAGTTTCCCATCTCCTCCTCCTCCTCCTCCTACTGCTCCTTTGGTGCGGCAGAAACAGGCTCGCTCCTGTTCTCCTGTCTTCTCTGGAGCGGATTCTTGCATCGACCACTGACCGCAGCCAGCAGTCGGTGCATCCGCTGAGCTCGGCTATGCCATCTGTCCGCTTCACATCTTGAGGGGATTCAAAGTTGCTGCAATGGGGACTCCGAGGAGAGATGAAGATGAGCTGGATCATCTGCCTCCACTTCTGGAGGATGAGGTGAGTAAGAAAAAATTCATGAAATAGACTTCCGATACAATGATTTAAAAATGCAAGCTTTCATGAGAGAGCATGATAAATGGTTAGTTATTATCTCCTGTGTTCCTTCATGCTTTTCTGATTATTAAACTTAGGCTTTTTTTCTTCTTTAAACTTGTTCAGCAATAGTTGAGCCTCGCCTGATTTACATTCCCCAAATAAATTCAGAGTAGCTCCACAGATGTCGGGTGTATATGTGTAATCCTGCTGTCTATAAACAAGTAAGACCTACAAGAATTGAATCACAGTGTCAGTAATTGTTTAACTTCTAACATGTCTGATTGATCTGTTCATCTTCAAAGCAAAGGAGTACTTTTGATTTTTTTATTCCCTTATCTATTTTTCTAACATAGATGAAACAGCCTAATGTATCATTATAATAATGGACATTCGATGAATTGACTTAAAAACAAACTGACGGCTGCTCCAAATTATATTGCAAATACAACAAAGTACCAATTATTCCTCAAAGGTTTTAGTGGGACAGGACCAGCCCCAGCATTTGGATAACCAAAGCACTTAAAGTGTGCTTAATGTTGCAATGCTCATACTACATAATTTAGCTGTAATATCTACCCAGTGTATCGTACACTACCAATGGATGCAGTAAAAACAGCAAAATGATAAATTTTGAAATGGAAGTCCTACTGTCCTACTGGTAAACAGTAGGACTAAATGGACAGAGTTTCTTCTGTTACTGGAGAAATAGTGATCAAAGTTCCTCCAAACACATGGAAAACACAACAATAAACAATAAGATTTTTTGTTATGTCAGGGATACAACCTAACTGCTAACATCTAAACTCTTAAAAGTGATAAGTGAGGTTTGAATTCATTTCAATCAGGGACGACAGAGAATGAAGAAAATATGAATAGTTTATTCCAACAGATGATGGGTAATAATTAGTCTTTCAGAAAGTGTTTGACTCCCTCAGGGGAGATTGTGATCGAAGGGTCTTTGAACAGAGCAGCAGAATGGATTATCCTCCCTTTGGGGACTGGATACTGGTGGTGGTGGCCGATGACTCCGCTGAGGTTGATCAGTGATGAGGCGAATTGATCTGTTAGGGCTATGTGAACCAGCAGCAAGAAAGAACTAGGGGATGGAGAGAGAGTCATCGGCCGGTGATGGGCTCGGCATGCAGGTGTGACACAGTGATTGGACGGATGAGGCTACCTGAATGAGTGCAGCTGATAACAATTAAGGCCCCAGACCGAGTAGCAGGTAATCAAGATTTAGCATGGGTGAAAGATGAGGATAATAGAGTGTAAGAGAAGTAACTGTCCAAGTGTGCAGGAGGATAATCTTTCTGATTGAACTTCTGATAGATCTCCGTTTACAGAGAGATCTGAATCCACGTGAACACTTTCATTCACAGGTTAATTATTTTTCCTCCAATCCAGAGTCTCACACTGAAAAGTCCTCAAGAATAGAGTAGCCAGGTGTATAAACTGTTACAATTTTTGTAACCCCTTTGGTCATATCGGTTGGGAGATTTAAATAATTAGGGAAGTTCAGTTCAGTTGATGATGCATTCAAGTGCATCACTAGACTTTTTACACACAGGTATGAACAGCAGCCCTCCTATTGAACATTAATGCGTTTGCCTGCTTCAAACAAGTGAAATTTTGGAACCATAGAGATTGGTAGATGTTAGACACAGATGGTCCATCGACCATCAACATCTACATACTCAATTAAGGGGGCGCCGGGCGCAGATTCAGCTGGCTTTTGGGGGCAACAGGAGATGACCAATAATTGGTGCATTCAGTGTTAAAAATAAAACACTAACCTTCATCATCATCATGATTCGGCACCTTTTAAGTCAGTCGGGACACAAACTGATCATGTGCCATCAACCCAAAGATATTGACTCCTTGTACTTTCTTTAGCTCTTCATAAGAACCTTGAACCTCACATTCAAACTTTTATAGGGCAAGATATTCAACAGCGGGAGGGGGGCTTCCTCAGCTCCATCCTCAAGGGGAGCTGCCTATTTATGGAACTGCTGTTGCTTGAAGTGGTAGCTTTCTACGATGCATCTGTGCTACATCCCACTGGATCACATCAATATGCTCCATTCTGTGCTTCTGCAGCTCGTCTGCACCTGCAGGAAACATACAAAGATTTCCAGTCGCCGAAGACGAAAGGAGGTTACAGACAGTAAAATAAGTCAAAGATCCCATTGATGGATTTTATGCTGTGGTAAAAAATGATGTCATGGAAGGAGAAGAAAGCTGAATTGGAAGGACAGTTGCCTCTTTTGTGATCTTCAACCGCCACCCATCTGTCTGAGTCAGAGCTTCTTGCAAGCTGAACAGACAATCCTATAATAATCAAGCCACGGGGTTGTGCAGAATGCTTGAGGGAATTTGTGAGATCATCGCATTTTTCAAAAAGGAATCAAAAACGATTAAGAGAGTTCATATAGATGTGCAGAGTCGAATGAAAAACATTTTGTTTTTCCTGCTGACAGTATCAGAATTAGGACACTGCGCACATTTAAGTGCATGGAAATAAAATAAATGAGGGTGATATTCAAAGATTCTCCAAGTCAAGTCAATACTTTTACAGCTTCAGAGCGATAATTTCTATTTACCTATGATCTTTGCCAGTCAATCAATCGATCTCGATTTAAATAGCTATTTTCATACGTAAAAAAGTAACACAAAGTGCTTTACACGATAAAAACAACCTACCCTTATAACCGCATCGCCCACCACCCCCATGCACACCTGATAAAACTAGACGACAAAAAATTGAGCACAGTAATAACTATAAAAACGGTATATAAAGTAAAACAATTTAACCTTTAATATCCTACTCAACTGTTTGGTTGACCTAATTTTCAATCACTGTTTCTAATTGAAAAATGTGACTGAACCTGTTTATAATCTGACCCTGGGGCAACATATATTTGCTTAAGAGTAAGGGGCCAAACATGGAGCCCTGGGGGACACCACAGCTGTCTCCAAGGGCTAAGAAAAAGTCCTACTTGAAAAGTAGGATTTTTTTGTTCCCATATTAAAGCATGTGGACTCACTTAACAGCTATGCAACTTATTATTATTAGAATTAATTTTGAAAAAGAAGTTTTTGTTTTTTCTGACTGTTTGGAAATTAAAGAGTAAGTTGGACAAAACTATTTGTCATTCTGAGTGAATTTTAGACTGTTTAAGATAATGAATGAATAAATAAAATATGCAAAGAAATACATTTTCCATTTTTTGTTTATTTGCGAGGACAATAAAGGGTAAGTAACAATTTTCCCCCAGCCCACAACCCCAACCCCAAATCAACATCCTCGTCCACACACCAGGCAAAAAGAACTACAGTATGAGTTTATAAAAACAGGAACTTCACTGAGGAAACGCTTTCATGAATCTGCACTGGATGCAGTAAAAACATTTAACTGTAAAAAGAAAAAAAGACTGCTATAAAACAAGATAATTAAAACTGACTAAACTATAGAATCATAAAAAAGAATAATATGAATACAAACTGACTGCAATGTAAAAAAAAATTGTAGAAACCAGAGATGTTGTGCGTTTTGTTAGATGTATTAGGTCATTGATTTAACTTTTGTCTCCTGTAACAAATCTCTCTCCGTTTCAAATAGATTCCAGCAGCCCCAATCGACTTGTTTTGACAATATGTTCTATTGCATTAAGCCTCCCGCAAGCGTCTGTCAATAGGCATGCGTTGGATGAGTAATCTCTCCGAAGATAACCTGAACATAGAAAATAACATTGCAGCACATTCGGCTTCCAGAATCCAAAACCGTTAAGTCATATTTGCACACTGTTTTCATAGACAAGCTTTATTATCGTCTGTAGTCATCTGAGGGCTCCACAGACGACTGAGACATTTAAAAAAGGACTTCAAACTTTCCTTTTTAGCAGAACCTATAACCTATAACTGCTACCTTTTGGTCATATTTTTATAGAATTATTATTATATTTTTTATTGATGCTTTCATCTGCTGCTACCTTGTAGCACTCTGAGATTTGATCCAAATGTAAAGTGCGTTATAAATTAAATGTATTATTATAATTATTATTATCACCAAACCATACCCATGTGATCAAAGTACGCATAAGTAGGAGTGTCCATGGATTGAGTTCTGGATATTCAGAGAAGCCAACACTTATACTGTCCAGTACATTTATTTATTTATTATTTGAGATAATCACAGTTTACACATAAAACTACAAGTTTTTTTTTGTTTTATATGCTGTAAGACTACTATGACAGTAAGGGTGATGGAATTAGGGTAGTGAGACTGGTGAGTGAAATGGGGTGAAGGTAAGTCTTAGTCAATATTGGTTTTATTGACTTAGTTTAATTTAACTTTATTGATTGTTTATGGTAAAATGTAAGTTACCTGGTTTAATATTGTTAAGTTTATTTCCTATTGGTGGGATTCGAGAATACTGAAATCCTATTGGACGGAGGAATTGAGTGCCCGCCTCTTCATGTAGCAGTGAAGCTTAGAGAGCAGTTGAAAATCACTCAGAACTAGCTAACAGAGAAAAAAAATAAGCATATCTAATAACTCGGAGAGAGCAAGAAAGTAATTGTGCAACCTGTAATCTTTTATAGACAGATGTGAAAATTTACTATATGAAGAGGATAACTAGTGTCCAACCGTATTGGTGAGTATTTTTTAGCTACGCTAATGTAGCTAACTAGCCTGTCGGCAGATATCGTGCTGCCGACAGGGCGCGTGATTGAGGTCTGTTTCGCACTTGGCTAAATAAAACATATTTTTAGGACAAAATGGTCACCCTAATAGGTTATTAAGTGTCTCAATTGCACGCTTTGGCTCCATTATTTTGCTTTTTAATATAATTGGGAGTTTAGTGAGCTGTTGTTAATCCTATGAAACCTTTTTTCAATTTGGAGTTGATTTCTGATTAAAACATACAAAGAATTTTTTTTTATTTTTTTTAAATAAGTGAGGATTTACAACTCAATCTTTACTTAATAGATGATTATTATTGATTCCATGGATTAGTTAAAAAAAAGGGCTGTGTCTGGTTCAGGAACTGCCTTTTTCTCTCAGCTGTTCCCTTAAAGGGTCAAAATGTTCAATGTTTGTTCTTTCATCCAACAAAGTCTGGCCAATTATTTTTTGTAAGTCAACAGAAGACGGAAAATTTGAAAGATATGTGTCAGACCATCTGAGTCAGCAACTTCACTGCGTCCAACACTTCCTACCAAAACACTTTGCTGTGTT
This sequence comes from Lophius americanus, assembly GCA_037951165.1. Taxonomy (NCBI): domain Eukaryota; kingdom Metazoa; phylum Chordata; class Actinopteri; order Lophiiformes; family Lophiidae; genus Lophius; species Lophius americanus. The sequence goes on along the minus strand of JBBDHG010000039.1, from coordinate 4,920,174 downwards.
TTCTGAAGCACCTTTGGTCTTTTTTCAATTTGTCATCAATAAGAACTTATATGTCACATTATGTGCACTTCATTTTTCATTTTTCCTTTTGCCGTGATTGATGTCATCGATAGTTAGTCAATAATATTAATTATAGACGTTCTACTGACTTTATGGTCAATCGTGGGCGCTGCATGAAGCTCCACATGCTGCATCACAGCTTGGGTGGGTTATGATTAATATAGAGAAATCGGCATAGGACGTTTGTGTGCACAGTCCACAAATCAGAATATTTATGCGCGCATATACATCCTATATTTGTCCACATGCTACCTTCTGCCGCAAATCCTACGCACGGTTTTATAAATGAGGCTCCTGATCAGTTTGTTCACTGAAGGAGGAAGTAGTCCATACCCTCATCTTCCATCTGAAAAACTTCTGTGTGGTTAGATAAATAAAGCCCCACATACAATCTTGCCTTTTATAAATTAGTGCTACTGTGAAGATCAAACCATAAGTTGACTAAATACCATTTCTACCAAAGGATGTAAGACAGGGACCAAACACTCCACTTACCAAACTAGACATTTACAAAGACCTGAATGAAACTTCAATGAACAACGACAAAGAATTTAAGTAGAAGAACTGACTACTGCATATAATTTAAAGGAACAAGGAGAACTGTTGAATTCAAAGTTCCACATTTATATATCTTGTTTTTTTGTATACCCTAACCCTACATTGTACAGTTTTGTTTGGTTTTCTGTAAATAATAATATAATTCATCATCTTTATAACTCATCAACTGCAACCCTCACTCATTTAAGCATCTGGCTTACGAACTTAAATACCGGTCCAATATCTGCTAATTTGCCGGTTAGTATGTCTATGGACTGAAGTTATTGAATACCACTACAGTAGCTACAGTAGCTAAACAGAACAAGAATGGAAAATTGGGCTGTCAGCATGCAGCAGGCAAAAAACCTCTCTGAATGGCAACAGACGATTACTAGAATAAAATTCCTATTATAACTGCAGTATCCATAAGTTCGACGGTGCCTTTTTTTGGTGATATGCAAATATATGCCCCGTTGTTCTCCTAAAGTTATATATTTGCTCAAGCCTTCATATTTAGGTATGCACATGTACAAGTATATGGGTGTAGGTGTGTAGGTATCTGCATGTGTTATTCTATTTATGAATATGTATAGATTTGTATATTTCTTTGTTTTGTGATTTTGGCTTTTGCTCCACTTACTAACTTCGTTCTGAATAATGAACTGACATTTAACTTTATTTAACAACCCTTGCATAATAATCCTGTTGAAATTTCTATAAAAAGTTGTTTCTGAAAAAACGGACAATTTGTGTAAGGTACGACATTTTAAATGTATATTTAATAGACTTGGGTGAAAATGTTTACAATAAGGCTGGTCTAATGTGCAGATTCTTCTCTGAACGCATAATTAGATCTGAATGACCGAAAAGGGTGTGCATCAACCCTATCTCCTCCTCTGTTATTAATCGGTGTGTTTATTTATATACATGGGACAGAGGATCAGTAGACAATATGCCAGGTACACATGCTACCTGACTTTTACAGGAAAACACTGGTTTTCTTTTAAAGTCCCACTGGTTTAATCTATGCCACACACTGAAACACAAGTAGCTACACATCCATCCAACTCCCAGATAAGCATGGCTGAAAAAGAGAGGGAGGCGTCCTTGCGTCATCCTAATCGGATGCCCGAAACCTCAACTGGCATCTTTCAATACGAAGGAGCATTGACTCCAAGTTTCATACTCTAGCCTTAACGCCGAGCCCAATCCCCCCTTGAAGGCAGGTCATTTCAGCTGCTTGTATCCTTGACCTCATTCTTTCAGTAGCTACCCAGAACTCATGACCATAGGTATCTGTAACACTGTTTAAGGGGCTAAATACAAGCCTTTTGCACCTTACATACCTTTGTTTTCACTCTCCAGTGCCACATTGAGCTCTTTAGGGTCCAAATTCTGCTCCAGGGGCTTCCTGTTTTGGGTTTGCGTGGCTTTCCCATGTTGTCCCCATGAGTTCGCTCCAAGGAACATGCAGTTTTGCTGACTCTACATTGCACATGGGTGTGAATAGTTGTCTGTATTTATGTCTTAGCTCTGTGAAGACCAGACTACTTGTCTAGGGTGTATGTCAGCTTGAATAGGCTCAAGCCCCTCTGCAACCCCTTACAGGACAAGCAGTTACAGAACATGAAAGAATGATTCTTTTGAGGTTTTTCATGTTTCACTTCAGAGCAGAACGGCTGTGAAAACTCATATCATTTATTTCTCTACAGGAGAATGTGTCTCTGGCAGACATCCTGTCTCTGCGGGACACCTGTTTATCCGCGGAGGAGGTGTGGGCGGTGTGTATGGGTTGCGTTCTGGCGCTACAGAGCATCAGACCCTCCCACCTCTTCCACACTCTGTGTATAACACCCGACACTCTGGCCTTTAACGCCCATGGGAATGTGTGCTTCATGGAGCAGCTCAGTGGTGAGTCAGCACCGACACACTGACATTAATACATGTCTACCATATGACACCACTGTCAGGACAGAGTCACCCTCTTCATTATACTCTGGTTCTTGACTTCATGTAACCAAAAGCTGGACCGTTAAATCTGTCAGCAGACACACTTTTAGAAACCGGACAACATAACATTTTAGTTTAGAAAATCCTGTACTCGCCAATATGGCAAACAATTTTAACGCTCAGTCGCTACAGTGGAAAGGTATTAAAGATATCTGTGAGTTTATTCCATATTCCAGATATTGCCCATTGTCATTCTTCCAGCAAAATATGACTTTTTCTATGTTTAAGCGGTTTCTCCTTTGAGATATCAATAATGTTATTTTTGGGATATTTGAACCTGAGCAATGACTATAATTATTGGGGGGTTGGTTGGGCTCAGGCGTAGAGATAGGGAGAGGAGATCGTACATCCAAAGGGCATTCAGATTGGAGCCATAGCCTCTTCAGGATAGGAGCCAGTTGAGGGGGTTCAAGCATCTGATCAGGATGCTCCAGGGCGCCTCCCTTTGGAGTTTTTTTAAGCATGGCCATCTGGATACCCAGCAGAAAAGATGGATGGATAGATGGCTGGACGGACGCTAAGAGCTCCTCACCTCGTCTCTAGCGCTTTTCTCAATTTTGCATAGATTAGTTAATAAATGTGATTTGCACAGCCTTGTGCAATTGAATAAAAAAACATCAAACAGCACTTCTCATACCTCACCTCTTCTCCCTCCTTGCTTTTGTTACTCCCTTCTCTCTAGTCTACTTGTTCCAGGCTCTGATGCCAAATGTCAGAAACTGATAAGCATTGATTAGATCAACAGTGTCAGGGCTGCCAGCAGGAGCGTTGTTGTGGTAACAGCTTGGTTAGCCTATCAGTAGTCAGCCAGCCTACGCACACACAATACAAAGCCAGTATCCTTTTAGATGTTGCACCTTTTTTATCTCCAAATCTGTAGTCAGAACCAGCGACACCAGGGATGAGACGTTTTGATTTCTCTGTCAGATTAAACCCTTTCCAGCCTCATGTGTTGTGACATTTCATGTCTTCAGTATGATTCATCTACAGATGCAGGAAGAAACCGTCGCGCCCACGTTACCCTCTTCATGTTAGTAGTTCAAAACGAACACAGTGCATCTAAAACAATGAGCCATAACATTAAAACCACCTGTCTAATATTGTGCAGACCTCATTTTTTACCACCAAAACTGCCTGGTGTGATCCGACACCCTTTTGTCAGAACCACCGTAAACTTTTTCATCAAATTGTGCTACATTATCTCTTCTGTGGGATCAGAAAAAACCTCTAGCCTCTAGTTAACCACTGCAGAACAGGAACATCTCAGAGGTTATAATGTAATGGCTGATCAGGTTCAATCCCTAATCATAACACAAAACTCACATTTCTGTTCGGTTTAGTCTTTTCTGTATTCTTATAAATTTATAAAATAATACTGCTCACGCTTTTTTCATTATATAGAGTCGGAATCCATCGTATATATCCTATACATGAAACCGCCATAAGATTGTAACCACCAACAGTTGAAGTCAGTGACATTGATTCACCTGTTTTACGACTAAACAATTATGTACCGTAGACAATTGCATTAAGATATCAGATGGTGTGGAAAATCAGAAAAAAACGTTAATAAAATGTAGAAATTTACAGTAAATTGTCACATACTATTGAAAATCACAATAACTGGTAATATACTGTAATCTAGAGAAATGCAAAAAAGCAATAATACACTGTGGGCTATTACAGTTAACGATCTCATTAAATACAATAAAAACTCCAGCTAATCAATAATATACTCCAAAGAATGACAGTAAATAACCACATAATATGTAAAATCCCAATAATCAATAGTAAAACATGAGAAAAATTATAATAACAAATAATACACTGAAGAGAACTGCAGGAAATTATCACATACTATAGAAAATCCCACAATAATCAAGTTAAATGATCAAAGTTATAGTTACAGATAATGTGCTGATGTATAACAGTAATTTATGGTCAAAGACTGACAGTTAAGATTGCAATTTTCAGATTTTATCCCTTTATTATTTCTTCCAGGTTGTGTTATAGTTTGCAGGACGTCAGTGCTCAGATTTCCCTCTAGGTTTTACAGTGTGGTGAAATTTAAGGTCAAGATAAGGCACACTTGAACAACCGATCATGTGACTACACTTAAACAGGCAGTTTACTGAGTGACCTTACGGGCAGAGGGGCCGGATCTCTGTCTGACCCATCCATCTTTGCAGCTGATTGATCACTGTAGTCGTGTGTGATGGTGAAAGAGCTGCGCCGGCTTCAGTGAAGTACGTAGTGATGACTAGAATCTTTAATTTTCCCACAAGCCATAAGGCAGCAAGATGTTCCATAAAGTGGTGCCGCCTTTGCTCTTAAAGAGAGCTCATAGTGCTAGTTGTGCTAAATTTTCTAGGTATGCATGAGTCACCAAGCTTTCACCATCAACTGGGAGGCGTGTGCGTAACAAAACGGCCATCTTTTTACTCTTTCTCAGCCGTCAAGCTCACCGCGGCACTGTGTTTGTTGCCCACAAAGCGTATAAATGCCTTGACCTCATTTCTAACACATGACTATCCTTCACTTATTGGTTGTGTGAGCAGCAACTTTTTTCAGAGACGAAGGGATGAAAAACACGGGAGGAAAGAGAATGCCAGGAAAGGATACAGGGAGAAGTCATGAAAAGTAAAGAACGGAAAAAGAACATTTCATATTAAAAAAGGACAGTACAAAAAAGTGGAAAGAGAGAATAAAGAAAGAGGAGAACTGAATGAATTAAGATTGGAGTATGATGATGAGAAGAATTGAATGGGACGGAAATAAAAAATTTGGAACAGTAGAATAACATGAGAGGGAAGAGAAAGCAGCAATATATCTGAGTGAAGGAATCTGTAGAAATGAAAGAAGACAATATAAAGGGAAGAAGATTGGGAAGGTAGAGAAAAAGTAAAGACGACAATAAAGGAAAAAGAAGATGAGATGAAGTGAGTGAAAAGGAACTATTGAAAGAAAAAACAAAAGGGACATGATGATAATAGTGATGATAATGATAATAATAATGGAAACTACTTAAAAAGGCTTTGCAATTACATTAATCAAGAGAATCAGATGGAAAAGTAGAACCTGTGCAGTAATAACAATAAGCAAAACAAATGTCCATATTACCTTTTCAGAAGGAGGGAATGCAACTCTGAAAATATCTTTTTCAGATAGTTAAAGGAGGAAACTGGGATAACCTGCATGATCTCTGAAGGTAGAGTGTCTAATCCCTTTAGTGACCACGAAAGTCCTGGTATCTAGTTTGTATCCTTGACCTCTGAATTACTGACAGATCAGTGGATCTCAACCTCCAATCTCACACCATATCCACCATATCAAGAAACCTATTCTTTGGTCTTCTCTTCTGCAGGTCCATCTCCAACATCCTTCTACCAATAGATGCGCTATCCCTCCTCTTCACATGTCCAAACCATCTCATCTGGCCTCTGACATTGTCTCAAGAAAAGAAAAAACTGAAGGAGGAATTTAAAAATGATCGGTGGTTGCACATTGGGAGATGAAGACAAAAGGTGTTTAAAAGGGATATAGTCCAAATAAATGCAAAGAAAATTAGAGGGGGGAAAAGCGTGAGCATGTTATAAGGGTGTGTGATGCAACTCATTGCAAATGTTAGGTTACCATGACAATCTTCATTATTACATGTATGCTTAATCTCGCTCTCTTTTAGACGGTAAGAGACTCCCTGACGTAACACAGTTAGTCCAATCGATGACATTTTCAGTAGATTTTTCTCCTTTGAGTTAGATGCCATCTGCTGCACCACTAATAATAATAAATACTTTTTATTTATAACGCACTTTACATTTGGATCGAATCTCAAGGTGCTACAAGAGAAAAGAGGGTAAAAGCATCAATAAAAAATATAATAATATTAATATAAAAATATAAGCAAACAGCAGCAATGTCAATTTAAAGTCATAGGTTCTGCTAAAAAGGAAAGTTTTAGGTCCTTTTTTAAAAGTCTCAGTCCTCTGTGGAGCCCTCAGATGGTTAGGGAGGGCATTCCACAGACGAGAGTCAGCAGAACAGAAGACCCGATCACCCATAGTACCGAGTCTAGTCCAGGGAAGGAGGAAGGAGTGTGAAGAACGGAGGGATTGTGTTGAGATTAGTGGGATGATGGCTGAGCAGAATAAACAAACACCAGCACTGCATTGATGAGAGAGGAATGTAGATTATATCAGAGGAAAGAACATTGAAAAGAATGGAAGGGGAAAAGGTGGAGAGACTAGAGGAGTGGGGAGGAATAAATTTGGATGAGCCTTCGTACACCCGGGACTGGATAGAAACAGCTCCAGTCGACCAACCAATATCTGTCAACCCACTTTTCTTCCATGCTTCACCATCTCTCCTCTATCTCCTTTAATTCTGGACTCTCTCTCTCTCTCTCTCTCTCTGTCTCTGTCTCTGTCTCTGTCTCTCTCTCTCTCTCTCTCTCTCTCCCAAGCACAGATGATGAAGTGCATGGCTGAGCTGGTGTTTCATGCATCCTACAGCCAATGACCTATATTTCAGGAGGAGGTTGCAGTGTCTGCTTCATCTTCTGATCTACAGATAGCACCTGTCCTGTTTGTTGGGGATTATCTGTGACATATGAATTATGCAAATGAAGTGAAACAGCTGCACCAGCTCACCGGACTGTGTTAGCATGCGGGGTGCCTATTCTTCTGATTTGCATCTCATTAAAGGGGCGGCCTGGCGAGGACGTTACAGCAGAGACCTGATATGGTTTTACTGAATATCAGTATTGACATGAAACTGCAAATGCTTTCCCTTTTCATAAACTTATCATGCACTCTGTTTTTGCTCTGAAACTTCAGATGATCCAGAAGGCTCCTTTGTGCCTCCTGAGTTTGACATCGCAGGCAGCACGTTTGAGGTGAGAGATGCAGACTCTTATTGGAGAGTTTAACGTGGTCACAGTCACAGTCACAGTGTACCGTCGTACCTTTATATCCTACTTTGTGGACTCAACATTTGCAGAGCAAGCATACATCTTGATTACTTTACCTTTGGATGAAAACAAGTAGGGGAAATTGGGTTTTTAAAATCTGGATCACTTTTTGCATGTCATACAAAATATTTCAATGAAGTCTGCAATATGCCCAAAGACAGGATCCCATGGTGACTCTATAATGAATATAAATACAGTGAACTATTTTTCTGAGCTCAGTAATAAAACAAGACAGATTTCCGAGACACATGGACTTATGGTTGGGAAGTGATGGATGAGAAGCTATGTTTTCCACAAAACAAACTCTAGATTCATATGAGCCGATTTGTACATGGCTGTGCATATGGTTAGGAATTGGCAGTCATTGTTTTTGCTACAAAAAAAGTTCTCCTAGTTAGTTAAGTGAGAGCAATTACACTAAAATATGACATATGCAAGTTAGATCCTCTTGATATTGCTCATATGAGGTAAATTGGAATTAAATGTGACCAACAGTTCAGAAGTTACATTTGAAAAATATAAATAAACTAAATGAGTATAATAAAATAAATACTTACAATATATTTCCACATGATTCCATTGGTTTCTTTCTGTATTGAACACTTAAGTTGGTCTAGATTAATATACTTGGTTATTATAATTTATAAGTGTTGACTCAAATTAGTCACTTGGATTAGGTTCAACTAATTTTGCAGTTGTACAATAAGTCAGCCCATTTTTGAGCACATGCACATGGTGAAGTGGCAATCTTTACCTAAGTAGATAAAAAAAAAAGTGTATAAGTATTCTATAACTGTGTTTATGGCAAAAACAACAGGTGACAGAGGCTTTTCTTCTTATTTGGACAAGACAGACGAGATACAATAGTGTATCGCTGCCCTCTGCTGGTTATTATCAATATTTCTTTTGATATTATTTTATTGAGTCCAACCTTGTGCTGATGTTCCATCAGTCTCTTCATCCTGGATGAATAAAGTATTCAATCTCTCCAGCTTGTAGAAAAACTTCCTTCTTTGAAGCCGTTGTGACGTCTAGTTGACTGGGTCAGAGAATCTCCCGAAGTCTTGTCGGGTGTTCCCTTCCATCAGGGCTTACTATCTACCACAGTGTTCTAAGGAACCTATACAATTACATTATTGGGCAGCTGGTTTGAAAGTTATGCCTGATAAATACATTTTAAGGAGGAGATATCTTTGCGGTAATATTTGATGCAATATGTAGGAGAGGTAGGGTGTGGCCCAGAGAACAATCCATTAGATCTTAGTGGAAATGTGGATGAATATCTGACTCCTGGGTACTTTTAAAAGATTAATTGCCACTGTAAGACAGGCGCTGCCTCGCTGAGGTCTATGTAAGTTACTCCAGAGAATATAGGGTGCCCTTCAGTGGACAGAATGAGATGCAGCGCAGGCAGTCCTGTGTATGGTGCCTCACTTCATACAGCTAGAGACTCTTTTTATCCATCCATGCCTGCAGGCAACCCCTGTCCATCACTGGTCCAAAATAATAGAATCAGCAAAGCAGGGGTGAAGACCTTCAGTCATCAGATGTGTGTTTAATCTTCTATTTTAGTCACAGCGCTGAGATTCATCAAACATATTTGCTTCCCCAGTGAATATAGGTTCAATCCCCTTCAGTCGTTGGAGTGATGATTAAGACTTGAGATGTGAATTGAGGAGGACACGGTTCGGATCTGTCACTGAATTATGACTACTTTAAAAACAAAACAAGAGCTGTGACATTGTGTAAAATATAAGACAATCATGGGAGGTTATTTTTTTGCACAGATTCTCTGTACTTCTCTGCAAATCTGCAGCAGCAGCTTTATATTCTCTTCTTTTTCCTTGACTGTAGGGTCATGTTTACTCTCTGGGTGCTACGCTTTCTGCTGCGTTGAACTTTGTCATCGAGCCAGAGCTGGAGGCAGAGCTGGGAGAAGAAATCCAGAACCTGCTGCAGCAGATGCAGGAGGAGAAACCTGGAGACAGGCCACTCCTGCAGGTATAAAAACACTGCTGTCTGGTTTTTACTGCTACAATCGTTTATGGAAAGCTGCCGGCGTGACAGATCTCGTAGAGATCTCATTTTAGCAATTGTATTGTTATATAAAATAGTTTTAATAAAATGCATTTAATGTTTAATATATCCATTTAGGTTCATTACAAGCTAAGCAACACAATCAAATGAAGAAGAACTGGATGATTTAACAAGAAAACGGTCATGTGGTCAGCCTTGGGTATCTTTGATCCTGTCACCAGTTCACTGTTTGTTCTTCCTCAGAACACTTTGGTAGGTACTGACCACCTGACCTGCAGTTCTGGGGACGCTCGGACCCATTCATCTGGACCATATTATGATCTTGCTACTGTTAACATTGCATTATTTAGCATTTGTTGAGCAATTGACTGCTCAGCAAATGAATGACCTTGATCCTTGACACAAGCATACCAGTCCGCCATAACATTAAAGCCACCTCCCTAATGTTTAGTTCACCTTATTCCACCAAAACAGCTTTGTGATGGACTGTGTTCTGACACATTTTTATCAGAACCATGGTTTTTCAGCATCTTATGTGAGAGTAGGATCTCTGAGGGATCAGCCAACACGAGACAGCTGTCACACCCCACATGAATCAGAGAGCCTTGGGTGTCTCAGTCCCCATCACCAGTTGAGCCAGTAGAGTGTGAGCACACAACAAAGACCTGCAGTTCTATAGATACTCTGACGTAGTCTCCTGGTTATAACAAATGGTCCTTGTCAACGTCTCACATATCCTCAGACTCTTTTCCTCCGTCCAACAAATCAGCTTCAGAAAAAAAAAGTTCAACTACTGCTTATATATCCCACCCACATATGTTTTTGGTAGCAGCATTGGTCTATGTATGAAGCAGGTGGTTATAATGTTATGACTGATGCGGTAAAAGGGGACATGCAATTGGTTGGTGTGACAGAGGAAGATGCAGAGGATAGGGGACGATGGAAACGGATGATCCGCCGAAGCAACCCCTGAAGGAAACAACTGAAAGTCAAAGAAGAATATCATGTAAATAGGCAAAAGACTTTTAGAGATAAACCTACAAATTTGTTTGGTTGAAGACGCAGAATTACAGAGTATTGGCCTTGTTGGATATACACAATCTCCCCATGCCTTTCTAGTTTTCTTTATGTTCTGAATGTTCTTCTATACTCAAGTAGAACTTTTAGAACACAGAATATAATAATGCTCTGTGTCTTGTGTTTGTTTGACTCCCACAGGAGATCCTCACTCTGGCTGAAGCGAGTCTATCTCACACCTCCTCTGCAGCTGTGTGCCGGAAACTTTCTTCTGTCGGTCGACGGGTGCTCTCCATCGAATCAGTGTCAGCCTTTCAAGGTAATGTTATCCTCTCAATTTACAGAAGTAACCAGCGATGCCTTGCTGTGTTTTTAGGAATAACTGATCTCCTTGTATATCCATAGATGGAGAGGACGGCTCTTGGGAGGCAAGATGGCAACATCCTAAACCCAGATGTCTGCATAAACATGTGGATGATAATACCAAAGACCTCTGTGTTGGTAGTTCTGTTAAAGCAAATGGTCTGTCCGTACAGCAGGTATGTGCGGAGTTTGTCGTGATGACCAGTTTAAGCATCACCGTCAGGAAGTTGCATGCTCGCAGTGGGGAACTGCTATATTTGTCTAAACCTTGGGAAAACCAATTTTTTTAAGATAGGGCTGAGATAAGTTACAGAAAGATTGTGGCGATGTGTACAATGCAGGGGATTAGGGGGCTTTTATACCCTTGCTGTCGGGGACGACACCGTAGGCCTTGTTACTTTGAGTTATCTGTATGGCATATAGGATGCTTGATGTTTTAGTCACGCCCTAAACCGACATTTGTCAAGTTTGGCCCAGCAAACTGCTACGGCACACAGGAATATCTATACTTCTCATCATTAATAGAAGAAAATAAGAATAACATCAGGATTTTGCTCAGCGTTGCAGCCAGGCAGAGAGAGAGTTACGGCTCTATTGAGCTTCATATTCCTATAATACTCAGCAGTAATGACTCTCCAGCTTCTTTAATTATAAAATTCTACTTATAGAGACTAAATTCATCTCCTCCTGCCCCTTTATGGCCACTAATGGAAATTAAATTTCTCAGTCTTTTTAAAGATATATATATATCTATGATTTATAAACGAGAGAAAGACATGACAGGTACTGCCCTGACTACTTTCTCTGTGTTCTCAAAACCTCTCTGCTCCGATGTCACGCAGATCATATATTTTGACACCACTTTGACCAAAACTTCAACAACCTTGTATGAGATCGATAAAAAGTAATTTATGCTTATTGTGTCATGTATAGATAATTGATCTCTGCATTCAGAACAGTTGAAAAGAGATGATTGTTTTGTAAAAACCTCCTTCTGCAGGCATGCAGAGACCGGGACACCTGTCTCTGGATGGAGGATATGGACAGCAGTGAAGGACACAGCACAGTCTTGGCAGATGAATTAGACTGCAGGTCCCATAACAGCTCCCCAGTGAGGAGGAGAACCCAGCAGAGGGTGAACAGGGGGAGGGGGGCTCTTAATCGCTCCTGCTCTGTCCCAGACTCCAACAACCCCCATTGCCTTCCCCCTCCACCTCACGAAGATATAAATATATCGGTGTCCAACCTCACTAAGATCGGAGCTGATGACCACTTGAGCTGCAAGTCTGTGTGGAGTAATAAACTCCAGAGAATCAGCCGGGGAAGTTCTTGCGAGTCTTGCCCTCATAGTAGCATTGAGGATTTTTTCACCTCGATTGTGGACCACCATGTGAAACAAGGAAACGATGACGCTTCGGAGGAACTGGGCAGTGGAGAAACAAAGATTCCGTATAACTTCACCCAGGATTCAGCATCTCCTTGTAGATCTTGTCAGAAGCTGGAACAGGTCTCGCTGAACCACAGCCTCAACAAAAACCACATGACCAAAAGCATGCTGTGCCTCAATGAAGAATCTCAGGATGAGGTTAGTCAGAGGTTCTTAAATGATGTAAGTAGTAGCTTGACAAAATAACGATAAGTTACACTGTACGCTAACAGAAGAGACTTACCTCAAGGTCCATGTTTTTAGCTGCATCCTTCTGGTAGATGGAGTTTGTTTAAGCTGGGCTTACGCTACAGAAGTGTTACGCAGATTTCACTTCAGAAATTCACAGATCCAGTCTGAAGCTGCGTTCACACCAAACACGATGCAAACTTTTCAAGCAGTGCAATTACATATAAAGTCAATGTGTAATATCCCCAAAAAGTCTGCTGCAGATCCTTCATGTTAGTGGGATAACTCTAAGACCATTTCATGGATGAATTTGAAATTTAAGACCCTCCTGGATAGACATGCGAGGAAGAACTGGAGTAGTTTTGGGAATGGTCGATTGTATATTTTCTGAGACCAGGGCTATCACTTCTGAACCGTTGTTCCGATTTAATTCAAACTTTGTGCTTACGAATCAACTCGAGTAAATCTATCTTGTTGGGTTCGGGTTTTTTCTTTAATAGTTAATCTTTTACCCACTAGGGGGGTCTTATTGTGAAAAACACAGTTTTTCGGACATAACTTTGCAATCCTTGGTAATTTTTAGTCCAAATTTGGTACATATGAATAGATTGGAGAAGATCTATCTTGTAAATATTATACTTTACTAGTTAATATTTTATATACCAGGGAGAGCTGAGGGTTTTTTTTTATTGAAAATGTGTGTTTTCCCGGACAGAACTCAAAACTATTTCATAATTATATTTTTTCAAACTTTATACCCCCCTTGACCTTACTGGGAAGAACCTCGATTTATTTTTCAACTGTTGGTCCGATATAATACAAACTTGGTTCATATAAATGGAGTTGAGCAGAACTATCGTGAAAGTTTTACTAAACGTACGACTCGTGGACGATCCCTGATAAATTTCTAACACGTTTGATTGCAATTAGTGAAAATCTGCCTGATGACGTCAGAGCCATCTGAGCAGGACCACTTCAGCAGGCATCAATGAGTTTCATCCTTTTAGGCTAACATTAGCTAGCATAGTAATGCTGACAGATATGTAACCTGCAATTGAACTCTCATCTCAAGTTCTCGCTGAAGGACAGACAGACCGGTGTGACCATGTCCTCCCAATAACATTCTTTTTTCTCTAACTGTAAAGTGGGCTGATGGCTGGGCCAGCGTAGTAGTGATTTTGTTTGAAGCTGCTTCTTGAGAGGTCTTGTGATGTGTTGCGTTCATAACTCCCTTAGGCACAAGACTCTAAATGGAATCCTTTTTCTGTTACACACATATGTCTGAAACTTGATGATGATGGGGATCACATGAGGAGGAGCTTTTGAATAGAGATTTTCACTGTGAACCCTTATTATCATTATTTACCCGATTTCAGTGTCTGTTCTTAAATCTGATATTAAATCTCTTATAGTATGAGGTGAAATGGCCACTATTTAGAAAGCTGTGTGAGCAGCTGCTCGTATGATGAGGACCCTGTGTTAAAGGTGCAGTACGTAAAAGTAAGGGTTGTCTCTATAAATGGATTATAATATTCATAACAGATTGATTAGTGTAAAATCAGCTGAAAATATATAATCATTTTTTTCTTTGTAAGTGAATCGAGTTGAGAACTATCGTGCTCTAGAGAAGACTTTTCAGGTTTTAGGTTGAAGTTGCAGAAAAAAGGTAAACCAAACGAGTGCGAACATCACGAATGAGGAACAATTTTTGACAAATGATTCTTCTTATTTAGCACAATAAATTGCACCAGAACGTGAAAACTCGCCATCAATGAAGGAAAAACATGACGTGTTTGTGGAGCTGCTCGGTCCAAATGATTTATTGAATTTTTATGAAAACCATTCGAAGTTTCTGTCCGACACGTTCCTCTCAAAAACATTCTTTTTCAAAACAGTCCAGACGTTGTTTTGAGAGTCTTCTGCATAAATTAATTTTCTGAGGACTGCAAACATTTTTAGAAGGAGTTCAGCTTAAAGACAAATTAAAAGGCCAAAATAATCTGCAAAAGCGGAAGGTTTTAATGATTCTTAGAAACAAAAGGATCGATAGTCATCATAGTTAAGGTTAAATTGGACCAATTCATGGATCAATAGAATCTCCAGAGTCCAGTATTTTACGATGTGTTTTTTCCTCATGTTCTATCCAGTGGATCTCTCTCAGAGAGCTGCTGACTCGCTGTGGGCGGAGGTTGACAGTTAATGAGTTATGGGCTCTGTGTTACATCTGCTTGTCCTCACTGCAGTCCTACATCGACTTTCCAGGTGAGTTAAACCACTCCATATATAAATCGACTCTCAAGTATTAAATATGAACTGCTCCTGTAATGATCCTAGTTTAATATGTATCAGAGCACCCCCCTTTATATATACCGCCGTGCCAAAGTACCTCCCACACAAATGTGTTCCTGTTTTAACAACAACAACTGCAACCAAACTCTTCTGATAATTGGAGATCAGTCTCTGACATCACTGTGGTGGAACTAACTGTTTCAGTGCTGCCACATTGGAGGGTTTATGAGCATGAAATAATCAGTTCTGGAACTCACCACAGCATATCAATGTGGTTCAGGTCCAGGTTTTGTCTAGACCCCTCCAGAACTTCCATTCTGAGGTTTACTCACTCTCCTGTGTTGGATCATTATCTTGCTGAGTTGAGTTGTTTCTGGCCGGACGTTCTCCACAGAATTTCAGAGAGCAGGAGTTGGCTTCAGTAATGCAAGCCACCTCGGTGCTGGAGCAGGAAAGCATCTCCACTACATCATACTGCCACCTCCATTATTGACTGTAGGTCCAGTGGTGGGCCATCAGGGTCAGCTGACGGATTTCAATCACCTTCCTCGTCATCTCTCCTAGAATTCATTTTGCTTTTAGCTTATTGTGCTACTCGTGAGACCAATGAGTCAACTTTATGTTCAGTGCGTACAGGCCCAGATTTAGAGCAATCATTTCAATGACCATTTCAAACGTATTTAACTTATTATTATTTATTCTAATTCAATTGATTTTGTGTTTATTCAGATTGAGATACACACACAAATGGAAGAACCCAGGATGGGGTCATATATACTTTAAGGCAGCGTTGTATGCACATATTTTATTCTTGTTGTTTTTTTCTTCCTTTTTAGCCGCAACTCTCACAATTATAGTTGATTTGTAGATGTAGATTTTTAAAGCAAAAAGGATTGCATTGAGTTGTTGCCCATAATTTTCCTCTGCTGAATAATTCCCCTCTTTTCCTTCAGCCTATTTATGTCTGGACACAGTACACATAGGCAGCGATGGAGTAATACTTTTCTTGAAACCTAAAAACATTGGTAGGTCCACTCTCGTCTGTGCTTACGACAACAACAAACTAAATGTATCCATTTCTTCAATGGTTAAATGTTTATTTAGAAACTACCGGTGTGAGCCGGCTCTGATCTCAGTAACTGACTTTGCAGGATCGTTTGAGGAATTTTATCTTGCTCCTGAATACCAAGAACATGGTATTGTGACTGAGAAGGTAAAAAAAAAAGGTTCTGCATTTCATTTATTCTATATCTCACTTTCAAATAACATTGATGTGTTTTTTGTTTTTTTTTACCTTCTCTCCTCTCGTCTTCATCGCCTCAGGTTTGCGTGTATGGAGTTGCTGCTCTCCTCTGGGCTGCAGCCAAGTTTGATTTATCACCTAATCAAAAATTAGCAATGCCTCGCAAACTTAAGAGACTGCTCCTGGAGATGGCAAAGCGGACGCCCATTGAGAGACCTACCATCATCGCAGCTCAGAAGGTATTATTTTTATTCCAACATTTTCACATGGATGCATATCACACCCTCATAAGAATCAGACATGGTCAGGCCACCTTGCTTGGTACTTACTGAAAGTGTAATGCACTTTATCTATCACTCATTTGTCATCTTTTGACATTTGTATCTCACTAGGGACATTTTTGTCTTTTCACTTTTGCGTTTTTTTTCCGTTGCGTTTAACTTTGGTTGTAATGTCAATGGCATGAATTTTGAAAAGGTTTTACATTTTTGGGGAAACGACAAACTTCAAATCCTATAATTTGTCAATAATTCACTGTGTTAACAAAGTTGTTCCTCATTACATTACAGTTACAGACAAAAATGTCCCTTGGTAACCAATGACAACGGTTGTTGATTTAAGTTCAAAGCTTTCCGTAAAAGTGTAAAATTATAGTTTTATATAATTCGGGGTAGGTTCAGGAAGGGGAAATGTTGTGTCTTTGAAGGTGGTGAAAGTGAAAATAGAGTTTTAGACAACGTAAAAATATATCTAAATCAGTGTTATGGCTGATCGTCGACAAATCAGAGATAATTCTGACATGTGTTAAATATAAAGAAATACTCCACTTCACATTTAATCTGTGGAAAATAATATATTTTTGTCATTTAAAAAAAACAAAACTGGTATTGGCTATAAACGTGGTATTAAAATTGCTAAAACCATTAATAGGATATATGTTGTACAGCAGCAGACAGGTTGATCAAGAGAGCAGAGGGACTGCAGAGAACTGACAAAGGAAAGGGCTTGGTTCTGACTCTGGACTGCTGACCTGCACTGAGGATATTGTCGGATATGGAATAGCCACTTTGAGGAGCTCCTTTTGTAGAGGCAGAGTGTGAGGACTCAAGGGAAGGCTCGTCTTAAGTCCCAGGCAGATTCCGCTGATGTAGTGAAGAAGCTCCCGGGTGACAAGGTGCCAGGGATGGATGGGATTCGCCCTGACACTTTGGACATCGGGTTGTTTTGGCTAACTCACCTATTCAATGTCACAGGGCAGGTGGGGACAGCACTGGCGGAGTGTCAGTTTTTGTTTTTTTATGTTGTTGGGTTCCATGTTTAAAATGCCAGTGACAACACAGAGAGAACCAGGAGTAAAAATATATGTCTGTAAAATATCTGAGAAACCTCCGCCCTGAGCAGGAGAACCGAACTCCTGGTGTGACAGCCCCCTCAGGGAAGGTCCTGCTAAACCGAAGAGTTTGAGTTGGAAAAGTTCTCTTCTTGATTTTACTTTTCTTTTTTATTCCTGTTTATTTCTTACATTGATGTTCTCTTTACGCAGCATCTTATTTTATTTTGTCCTTCGGTCTTTTTTAGTCTCAATCTGGTAAAAGCACTTTGAATTTCATTTGTTTCTGTCATAAACCTTCTCGGTGAATAAAGGCTGATTAGATTTTGCATGACAATGTGCAGATCCGTCACCTTCAGGGTGAGGCGCCTTTCAAAATAGACCCATCCTTTTAGAGGGAAATACACTTGTGATTTAAATAGAGGACTTGATTTGGAAAAGTGCTTTTCAGAAAGGACCTTCATCCGAAAAATAAAAGTATGTGCTTTTATTATGCTGTCACTCATTTTGGAGTAGCTGCTACATTTCAAAAAGCGGTTTTATTTTTAATCCATTGGCAGTTATTTCAGGGACGAATTTATTCTGACCTTGTTGTTGTAGTGCCTTTTTTTTGCCATCATTCATGTTTTCATGTGGATCTGTACAGAGCTGTCGTGACTACTTATCACGTCAAGGAACGGCTGCGGAGACTGTCTGGAGCAACGTCATGAAGAGAGTTCACCCGGTAACATCTTTGTTTGTTTGTTTGCTGCAGGTGCATTTGTTTGTTTGTCCATCCTCGATATTTAACGCTGAAATAAAGTCGCTGTAATGATCCTACTCATTTTCTCTCAGCCACCGACCGGTGCTGCAGGTGATTTGAGTGAAACTCAGCGAGGGGCGTGTGAAGAGTCAGCAGAAAACCTCAGCGGTAGGAGAACTTCTCTTTAGTATGGATGACCCTCATGCAATGAAGTATATATATCTTGAAATTCACAGTGTATTTGGATCTAAATCTTAGAAAGAGCTGTTAAATTGTGCTTCAAAGAGGCACTTCTACACTGATCAGCCACAACATTATAACCACAGACAGGTGAAGTCATAATGACATTGGTTATCTCGTCACAGCGGCACCTGTCAGTGAGTGGGGTATGTTTGGCTGCAGGTCAGCATTTTGTCCTGATATTCGGGTGTCGGAAGGCGCAAGGATCTGAGGCCAAGCCATGATAGCTATGCTAGGTCAGTGCATTACCCGAACTGCAGCTCTTGTTGGGTGTTCCTGGTCTGCAGAGGTTAGTACCTACCAAAGTGGTCTAACGAAGGACAACTGTTGAACCAGCGTCAGGGTCATTAGCGCCCAAGTCACCATGATCAGCATGCAGTTTATGCAGATATTAAAAATGCTGGAGCAAGAACACTCACATTAGGCTTAGCTTTGGAAATAATACACAACAGATGACCTGCACTTCATCCATGAAGCTCAGTTGCTGAGGAGCTGCTGTCCTTCAAATTGCTGAAAAACTAGGTTCTGGTCGAAATTTGTCAGAACACACTGTGACATCAGCAAACAGTTTGGGTGGCAAAAGAGGACCTAGACAATATTAGGCGGGTGGTTTTAATGTTATGGCCGATTGGTGTGTGATGAACAGTCATGTTTGTCATGTCATAGCAGATCCTCAAAGTATGTAACACATTTGGCCCAATCCACCAGCATGCATTGCATGAGACAATATCACTGATATTGTGTCTGGCATTGTTGTAACTGTGTGTAGATTTTGTGCCCATGGCCACTGAGAGCCGACTGGCTCCTGTGCCCGGCCCTGTTCCCCACAGCTATCCCACCAGCAAGAAAACTCAACTCCCAGAAGCCTTCACTTCCCCTGCCACACGCTTCACCCCCATTATCCTGACCAGTGACGGTGACACAGAGGAGGAGAGCCAACACCTTGGAGCTGCCGATGAAGGGTATGTTTTAATGCCCTTTAAAAGTGCGATTATTTATTGTTATTATTATTTATAAGGTACTTATAGTTTTTGACATTGGCTTAGTAAGAGTTCTTTACATCCTCAGAGGGGACGGGTCCACGTCCATGATGTGCCGTCATGTTTGAACAGACAAACTGAGCCCTCGCTCTAGAGGGGGCTTTCCATATTTTTATGTTAGAGTGGCAGATGACGACGATGAAACCTTCACCTCTAAAACGTACAAAGAAGATGGCGAATAAGTTCTAAGATAATTGGATCATGATTTTTGTTTAGCACAAGAAAAAGCATCGGAGATTGAAACCTTGCCTTCTAAAGGAACTTCACATCACTTGACAGAATACTTGATGTCATCGTCATCATCATCCACTCATCAAAGAGAATGACAATGACATTTTGACCTTGATGGCCACCGTAGATTCTTGGATAGGGGTGAGCTGCATTGTACTGTTATTATTACTATTCCAAACCCTAAAACAGGTGGGTTTAGGGTTCAGGATCACGGCATCCTGACTCCAAACTCCGGAGGGCATGAGTCCCAGACTATATTTTGTTAATATAGAATATAATAATAAACCTTTTTTCTTTTTCTTTTTTTTTTTTAGAACTTCCATTGGATTCACAGAAAGCAGTGAAGACACTGAGGAGGAAGAGAGCCTTGATTGCACATCACTCTCCCAGCAACGATATCTTCCACACATTGAGGCCTCTCTACAGACGGAGCCTCTTAATCAAACAGTCATCACCCAAACTTTTAGGGACCAGATGCATCTCAACTTTGTTCCTACTCCTCCTAATTCTTCTTGTATTGAAGTCTCTCTTCCTCTGCCATCATCCTCTGACCTCCGTGGTTATGGGGTCTTCAGCAGTTACCTCTTCTGTCAGGATCCCACGAAGGGACATCGCTCTGTAGTGCCTGTGCAGGTTCGAGCTCCAGAGTGTCTCATGGGGTTGGATATAAATCTGTCCCTGGTGCCACAGACTTTGCAGGGACCAATCATGTTTCAAGACAAGTCTGACGCTCCATTTAACAGCTGTCTGAATGCGCCTGAGAGGAACAAACTCCAGGATTATTCCCAACCATCTTCTTATTTCAATAGTAGCTCCAACATTTCCGACTGTTCCTTGGATCGAATTGCTCCTACAGCCAACAATGGACAAAAAAATCCAATAACACAACGTAAGAACGCCTCTTCATCTGAATCCACCTCACCTTTGGTCCATCCTGACCTACAAGAGGTGATTGATCTGCTCAAGGGAGAGTTTACTTTTGATAGGCGTTTAGAAGATGGACATAAGGACGTTGCAATGGGTATGTATATTTTAAATGACTCGAATATAACTTTATGAATCCAATAAATCCAGCACGATATCTACGTTATGGCTGGATTCCCAATGAGGTTTACAACAGGAAGTTCTTCTGCAGCTTCTAGGGAGTACATACAAACATAATGAAGTAGCTAAACTATTTTAAGAATGGAATTTGATGAAAAGATACACAATGTATCCGTGTATGGAAATTGCCTCTGTAGTTGTTTTCATTTATTTAAACTTTAACCCGGTAAAGCAGCCACATTGAGATTAAAAATCTCTTGTACAAGAGTCTTTCGACCAAGACCTGCAACAGCAGGAATAACTAGGGTTTCATGCATAAATTTGTACAAGTAACGGAAAGTTTGAATATATTACAGTAACATCGTAATTTTATGTAATTAAAGTATATTAGTTAAGTACATAGAAGGGGGTGCATGAGTGATTCAAAACACTAGAACCAGACGTGTCTGCATCCCGGTCATATAAGACCTACTTGTATAATATTCATAGTAATGAATATTATACAAGTAGCCCTATGGCTTTGTGAAAACCTTAAGGGTCTTGTGATGCTTCCTTGAAAGTTGTAAAACTCCTTCAGAAATATCTAGAGAATGTCCCTCCAGGGCTCCAATACAATAAAGTTCTGTGCATCCGTAAATGTTGTCTGCATGTTGCATTAATGTTCTATCGTCAGCTGCTTGTACACCATAGAACACAATGGGAGCCCACACCGAGAAGCTATTAGATCCCCTTCTCTCTCGATGGCAGATTGTGGAGTTGCCTGCAGGTAGAGAGAAAACAATGGAGCATTGTCTCATCTATAATGTATCCATTGTGGTCAAGATGGCAGATGTTACGTAGACGGCTGCAGCAATAAGAACAGGCACCAGTTTTTCAAAGAAAGTTTAAAATCTGCATTATGTTTCTTCATATCTGGCTTTCAATGAAAATTCTAGGCAAATTAACATTTTGTCCTGAAGTTGATGTGTTGGAAGCAGAACAAATAGATAAATGTAAGGTTCCGGTCACCAGTTGATGGTTCCTGGCAAAGTGATCAAATAAAGTGACATAATCTGTTATGTCACTTTATTCTGTTATGACCCTTTAATCTGTTATGTGAACGCACCGTCAGGAGGACTGCTTACACAATATCGTTGTACTTGTGTGCGATGACAGTAACGGAATTCTTATCAGTTTATAAAACAAATTGAAAGCTGGTACCGATAGAAATTTGTCAGTGCATACATTGCATCACAGAGATGTTTTGGCCGACATAATATGAGACGGGCTATTAATGTTATGGCTGATGTGTGTACATACTGTATGCACACCATGTCACCATGTCTTAAATGGACTTTTGCTCTTTTCTGAGGGGAGTACATCTTTTCTCTGAAGCACCTCCAGTACCAGACATTCGCCCACGTTGTTAAGGAGACGTTCAGCGGTCTTTACTGGGAAGACGACTTGCTGGGTGTGCTGCACTTCCTGGTTAACTGTAGCACATCCACACTGTGAGTAGGACTTTACTCCTCTTCTGTCTGTCTTTGTCTTCAGACAGAAAGCAAAAGCGTCTTTCTGATGTGGGACAACGTGAAGGAGATGTTGTAGTCAGTAGGGATGGTTATTGTTAAGATTTGAATGATTCTGGTACTAATACTGCTGGTCGGTACCGACTTCTTAACCATAATTCTCCCCACTATAACTTGGTGAAAGATTAAGACAAACTTCAACCTCCCAGGACATCAATACATTTGGATCAGGGGTGTCAGAACTCATTGTGTGTCGAATTACGTGGCTGCTTGATTCAAAACGCAGAATTTGCAAATTAAGTCATGGGTTCTTGTAAGTGAAATTGAAATTGCTGTGGATTTTCAAGGAAATTGTCCCGTTCCTTGAAAATGTTCCCTCTGACATTTTAACTATATCTGTTTGTCTGTGGGATTGAATGTGAACTGGAAAAGTCACAAAAATGAATGGCCCATTTGACATAAATGGCCTAAACAGAACTGAAATTTCTGGTCCAATATTACCCTGACAAACATATACTGAGAATATTCTCTATTTATAAATAATAATTCCTGGTTTCATTACCAATTCCATTATTAGTGAATTGCTAAGTAATACACGGTTTCACACAAGCTCATTTAAAAGACATCACCGTCCATTAGGATACATCTCCCAAAAGTTACCTGAGATAGAGCCTGCGGGGAAAAAGTTAACCATCCACTGTAGATTTGAGGTACTTTGACATTATGAGGAAACGATGTTCTGGAGGTAAACATTCTCTGGATGTGGTCTATTTTTATCAAAAATTAACACAAATATTTAATTAATTCTTAACTGAAGAGGTACACAAAAGGTCCAGTCCTCAACCGAATATAACCTCTCCCCTTATACACATTTACACATCACACCCATCCACCGCACTTAAATTAGCATTAACACAACATGCACTTCTTCCATACGATGCGCCCTGCAGCTTAAACTGTCGCTATGGTAACAGCTCTGTGTGGACGCTGGTTAGAATGTCACACAACCTTATAGATCCATGTACGGCCTCCTCTGCTTTGTTATTGACCGCCTGTCAAGTGGCCCAGTAATGAATTCATTAGAGAAAGAAACAAGTTCTAGGCTTCACATCTCTCTTCATTTACATGTAAGCTGGAGACGAGCAAAGGGTTGAGCCTGACAGTTCTCCGATACATCTTTATATCCAGGCGCCGCCATTTTCTTACGTTCAGACCAAATTACGGAAACACCCTTTAACTCTTGTGTCTTGCTACAAACATTTGTGCCTCGTCAGCTTAGATTTTGTGAATAATTGTCATTTAAACCTGGTTTTACGATGTGCCAGTATTTCACAGTTTAAACAATATTGTTTGTCTTTCCTCTGATGTTCCGTGTCCTCTGAGCCGATAGAGGAGGACTTTTGACTTTCCGATGAAAGTTTATGTCTAAAAACTGTCTAAAGTAAAAGTTAATTTTGTAGAGCTCGGTGTGATGCTCAAATACATGTGAGCTGCAAGATATAAGCAAAAATCTGGGAGTTCATCCTCACAGGCGTTTTCTGCATCCTTGTTTCTCTATGAACTATTTTGATTCGTCGGTTTTCCTCCAATTACCCTCTCACTTACATACTTCACTGCTAATGATCTTTACGTAAATGCTAATTGTAATTTGCTTTCCATGTCTTCATTTCTCCTCATGCACCTCCTGTAGTGGTTTTAATGAGCAGCCTCCGTTAGACGCTGTGGAAAGGGCAGGCTCTCCTCAGACCCTCATAGCCTCCACCTCGGAAGGGACGAGGAACGTTAAACTGAACGGTGGTCTCGACCTGAATGGAAACCTTCCTCCCAGTCCTCTAGCTGTGGATTCTTTGGAAGGAGACAAAGCCCAGACCTCTGACGGAGAAACTGAACCATCACTGGAAGGCTTTTATTTAGGTTTGGAGAAGAGGCAACACTCTGTAGGTGAAGGTAGGAGACTTGAACACTCAATATTAACATTTCAACAAAGATAGAAATCTTATTTCAAGTGTAGACTAATTATTTTAAAATCTTTTTCATTGGGAAGAGACATGGATTGGTCACGATTTTTGGGTCAAGTTCTAAGTGAACGAAATACACAGATTTGTTACGCACTGAGCATGTCTCAATCAACCACAACATTATAACCTCTGACAAGCGATGCCAGAGTAGCTACATTTACTATCTGGTTACCATGGCCCCTTTAAGTGGGTGGACCATATCAGGCAGCAAGTCAACATTTCCTATGTTGATTGATAATTAAAAGCAGGAAAAAATGGTCAAGTTTAAAGATCTGAGTGACTATCACAAAAGTAAATTATGACGGCTAGACGACTGTGTGAGAGCGTCTCCAGAACGGAAGGTCTTTTAGGGTAGACGGAGGAGGTTGTGTTTTTTTAACAGCTTTGGTTTATTTGTTTTTCTGTTAGTAGGATGACAGGATTATTGTTTGTGTCAATAACAATATTTTCTTGAATAAGTTTAAAACTCAATATGATACCGATTTGATTCCATATTGTAGGGTAGGTAGTGGTTCAGGGTCCAGGATTCACATTATGAGGATCAGACTTTTGTATAATGAGGCTGTTGGTTTGAGGTGCAGTGACATTGTAGCGCCATTGAGCTCAGAGTTCTTAACACTCTTTTATACCACTATCTGAATGAAGTACACGTACTTCAGTCTTGTACTCTTCAATAATGTATGTTTTCTATCACTGCTGCACTGAGTGCAATAAAGGTTGCCAAGATGGCGCTGCTCTGATAGCGACCCGGGCCTTTTGGCAGCTCGATAGCCCGTTTTCAAGATTCTCGCAAAGGATGTAATGTATGAGAAACGTGTTTAGTTGTTCAGTCTCAGAGAACCTGCTCCGGATACAATCCAGCCTCACTTGTACAGACTATTATAGGACAGAAAAAACACCAGCCACTACTTCTGTACTTAGAGGAGCCCAGAGGGTATTGGAGAACCCATCCCATATCTGGACTCCTTTTCTCTAGTACAAACTTTTATACTGTGGCAGAGGAAACAAATTACCATATTGTCAATTCAACTGTTTTAAAAACTCCATTAATGTCCTTACAACAGTGAATGATATTATGTTACAATTATTAATGTACAATGCGATGGTTTGAACAGTACTGTTCTGGTGTCCAACATATGGCCTTGTACAATGTTTTAAGCTGTACAATATGTATTTAGTTGTCTTTGTCTTTTCTGATGTTATTGTTTATTGCGGGTGGCATGTAATATAAACAGCAAAACTGAGCCCATATAAAGTTCACTAAGAGGAAAATGTCAAATCTTGTAAAAGTACCGCTTATGTTATCCTACACAAGAAGCTTCCTAAAATTTCAGAATCTCTGGGGGGCTTTTTTCAGCTTGGTAAAAAGCCCCTGTGATCATTTCATATATTTCCCCTTAAATGGCTGCTGACTGAAGACATTGTGATCGACTGTTGGATGCTGCTGTTTAGATTGAGCATATTTTTCAGTGAAATGCATGATAGCAAACTTAAATGAGGATTCTCCTCCTCTCCACTCAGACGACACTCACTTAAGTGGTACTTGAGATCAAAAATATAGTGTTAGAACTTTAGCCTGAGTTTGCGTCACGCTCTGAGACACCTCTGTTTAACAGTGGACACATTGTGCACATTGTAGACCCTGGGCCACCCTCAGATCTCTTTTTGTGTTTTTATTCTTCGTCACTCTCTCTTTATCATCTCCCCCTCTCTCTCTCTCTCTACTGTCCCTGTGTGCTGGTTGAGGTGGGAGCGCTGACAGTTCGAACACAGGGGTCATGGAGGGAGGAGATTGCTCGGCGGGGGACGGCTATGAAAGCCCCTCTGAAGCTGAGTTTCTGTCGGGGAGAGAGGAGAGCCTGGTGGAAGCCCACTACGAGCAGATGAGCCCTGACTGCTCACAGGACATGGAGGACAGCGGTTCTCTGGCATCAGAGCGAGTCCTCTCTTCTGGATCCAGAGCAGAGGGACTGGGTCACAGTTTCAGTCCAGCCTGGGCCTTAGCGTTCTTTGGAGAAGATTGTTTTAGTCCAAAGGTAATCCAGTACGCGGAGAATCTGGGCCAGCACACCGGATCACCATGTCTGGATGTGAAAACACAGGTGGGTGACACTGCTGGCGAATCACATTTGACCTTTACTCTCTGTGTTTGAACAAAGAACAGACTCCGTGAAAGGCTTCATTTATTCATCACTCTAGTACAACGTCTGTGTTTATTTGCAGTGCATGTCAAAATAAAACAAGAATAATGTATATAAACGGTTGCCTCTAAAAAAAAAAAGGACTTGCACTAAAAAATATTCTCTGACATAATTAAAATACTGCACATTGAAAATAATATTTCAAATGTGTATAGTTACACTTCTCAGTTTCTTTCTGCTCTTTCCTTCTCTGGTTTCATGACTAGAGCAGGAATTGTATCCCTTATAAATAAGATGAAGTGGGTCATCATGGGGCACGACCTAAATATGATGAGAGCATGTAGGATGTAAGATCTGTAGGATTCCAGAATCAAAATATAAAATAAAAAAAACCTTTAAGACTTTTTACCACTTTTCTTTTATCATTGCAAAGACAACAATTAAAATAATGTGTTTTTTTCTTCATCAATATATTAAGCAATAATTAAACCTCTGTTATTTATTGTTAGTTTCAGAAGTTGTGCGATGTTGTCTTCCTAACTTTCCCTCGTTCCTAGTTCCAAAATGATCCTTCAATAATTTGATGTGTAATTGATCAAAACTCTCAAAAAACTATTATTCTCTCCAAACTGGATGGGGAGAGCAAGTTCTCGTAACCCCTTGAAGCATATCATTGACTATCCTTTGTGTTTCCGCACTTTGATGAAGATACTGCTCCTTCACAAGGTTTGTGCTGCCATTAATAGCACACCTTAAGAGCTGTGCTGCCACGACTTCTGTCTAATGTGACTTCAAAAGAGCCATTGCAAACTGTTGCCATGGTGAGGAGAGCTCAAGAGAAACAAAGTGTATAATGGGAACACCCAGAGGCTTCTGTCTGCGTACGCCTTGTGCTGTTATTTTAGGCTCATTAATATGATTAAGTGTGGTTTTCTCTCAACAGGAGCTGCAGCAGCAGCTGATAATCGAAACAAAGCATCTAAAGAAAACAAGAAATTTCTACCAGAAGTTGATTCAACAAGAGAGAAAAAGCAAAGGTCAGCTCGCTGTTTTATAACAACACTAGTAAACATGCACAAATGGAATGCTGGGCTTCTGGTGTGATGGATAAAAGAACGTTTTCTGATCCCAAAGGTTGTGAGAGCAAGCTGATGCTGTCCAAGCTCAAGTCCCAGTTTGAGGAACTAAAGTCCAAAGTGGTGTTCTTGGACTGGGTGCAGAAGTACCTTGAGGTACCGACAAATCTCTAGGATGTCCAGCACTGCTAATTCCAATTATATTTCTGAGCTGTATATGATTCCTTGTGTTCCCTGCAGATTCTACGTGTGGACCAGTGGGGATTAGAGGTTTCCTTACTGCCCTCTTTGGCTGTTTGCGGACCTGGGTCTTTGGACCTGCAGTCCACTGAGGACCCGTCCGTTCTGAGTTTTGGCACCTACAAAGGGAAGGGCACCCTGCTGGCTGGGTCTGCTCTGGGCCTCATGGGTTACCTCTATGCCAGGTATTAAATGTGTGTGCCATGGCCCTTCTCTTGTCATCTCAGGAGATCCTTCAAACTAAGATAATCCGAAGTCAGGTCAATTTTATAAGTGAAGCACCAACACAAAACAAAAATGATCTCACATTGTTTTCCAGAAAGAGCAAGTGTAGACCGTACTCTTCTTCTACAGAGATCCAGCATTCCTGCAAAAACATGGAGCAGATCTGAACTCAAGGTTGAAGGTTAGGTTGAGGTTGAGGGGGAGAGGGGGAGGAAGGGAGATTGGGGGAGGAAGGGAGAGGGGGACAGAGGCAGAGAAGGTGAAGAGGAGGATTAGGGGTCAAGAGACACAATTCTATAACAACAATAATAATAGTAGCTATGATAGAATAGAAGGATTGAAATGATTATAATAGTAAAACAGTCAGTGGGCATCAACCAGGTCCACAGCATCGTGTCGAGTCATGATCTATGAGATCCTGCGGAATAGAAAAGCATCAAGGGAAAATTGGAAAAATTTAAATGAGTAACGTGAACTAATGAGACATAGATGTGAAGAGAGGAGAGGGAAACTCAGTGCTTCATTGGAAATTCCCTTCCATTCTAAACCTATAGCAACAACTGAAAGACCACCTAAAACAGGCGTCAGTGTTGCAGAGGATGACTCAAATAAACTTTGTTAAAAATATATATAAATATAAATAATAATGTATAAAATATCAATTTAAATTGAAATACTTTATCGAAATTTCATTTTCTCATTATTGCCTATGTCAGAGTGCAAATACTATGCTAGTATCCCAAATATTTAATAATAAATAACTGAGTACAAAATCAAGCTACTGATCATGACCACGTCAAAATGGAATTCTGCACACATTTTGTGGCAAGAAAATAATTAGATTATGAGAACAAAATATTATGTTGTGTATTATTTGTGTTGTGCGCACAAGGTCACTTATTTTTCTGTTTATAACCTAATCAAATGTTTTGAGTGCTTTTATGTCGCCTGTTGCTGGGCAGTGTATTTGAAGTGCTCTTATTTTGAAGGAGTTGATTTGAAGCAAGGATAGCCAGCATTGTGTTCCCAGCTGATGAAAGTAAAGTACGAGCGGCCCCCCTGATCCACTTGGACATGTAGTCTCTGAGTTTATAATCATATCGCTGAAAAGTCGAGGATATTATGGAATAATCATCGCAGCTGCGTCCGCCATGTTTCTTTGGCCTGATGTTGGCCTTGCTGCTCGCCAGGCCTGTCAAATGTAAGGGAAAGACTGAACTTTATCATAAAGGAAAGTTTTAAGCCTTCTTACATGTAGAATGATTGGAAACACTTATCGGGACATGCTGACATGGAGAGTTGCCATAACCCAGCGTGGACGTAAAAAATATGTGGATTAATTTTCCAGTGTCCTTTTTGAGACAGAATTATTTTTTGAAATAGTGCGTGGATGACATGAGGGCAGTTGTAGTAATTTTTGTGTTTTAGGATGGAGTTAAAACATGTCCCCAATGAGAAATTCCCTTCGCCAGCACTGTACACATCAGACACGTATCACGCCAAAGCAAACTGACAGAAACACAACAACAACAAAAGCTGTGCAGCAGTACACACTCGGGGACCTTTTCAGCGAGGCCGCCTTTTCCCGGCAGCAATTGTTGCCAGGGGGCAGGTTTTTCCCAAAGCCTGCTCCTGTGCACCCGAGTGCGTGGTTGATGGAATGGATAACATATTAAAAAACAGATGCAACAGTGCAGAAGGATGGTTTGAAAGGTGCTCCGGTACAGGCCTAGGAGGAGATGGGGAAGTGACAGAGAATCCTCTCAGCTTGCAGATGATTGACAATTGAAGTACTTCTGATCAAAGTTCACAGCCAGGTTTTCATGGTGGTGCTGGAGGCTTTGGTTATGCTGTCCAGAGTCGTCATATTATTAGATAGTGTATTGGGGTCGCAGCACGATAACCTCAGTTATATTGTCTCAGGGTGTTATGCAGTCCATGTGAGCGGTTTTTCTCTACATTATTATGTACCTGCTCTTCATCAGGATTGGCTCTGACTTTTCTGACTTCAGTGAAAATATAATCAGATCACAGCAACAAACTAAGGAAGATGATTGATGTTGATAGAATGGGAATGTTTCTCCTCAAAAAAGGTCTTTAATATATATTATATACATATATAATATGTATATTTTCATATGACGTGACGTACAGACACTAGTGTTTCCAAGAGAAGCTGACAGTCAAAGAAAAGTGGGCTTTAATTCATTAAATGTACTTATGCCCACTTTATTTCATATTTATGTCAGCTTTTTAAACATTGAAATTTGAACACAAACGGAATGTGATTGATTTGACACAACTTGACAGCTTTGAGTGAATCGCAAAATCATCATGTTACGTTCAGTTTTATTGAGATTAGTTCATGCAGAATACAAGAAACCAAATTTCTCAGGGAGCAGAGGGAGGAATTGTGGGATTGCAAGTGGAAGTCCGTAGTGACAGAGGGTTATGTTAGACTGGTACAGGATTAGTATGAGAGCAGCATGAAAGCAGTGAGGTGTGCAGTAGGAGTGACGGATGGGTTCTAGGTGGAGATGGGACTGCATCATGGATCGGCTCTGAGCCCCTTCTTGTTTGCTATGGTGATGGACAGGCAGACAGTTGAGGTCAGACAGGAGTCTCCGTGAATGACGTTGTGATTTGCAGTGAGAGCAGGGAGCAGTTGGAAGAAAACCTGGAGAGGTGGAAGTATGCGCTGGAGAGAAGAGGAATGAAAGTCAGGCGTAGCAAGATGGAATACGTGTCTAATAAAAAGGAGGCAAGTGGAACCGTGAAAATCTAAGGGGAAAAAAAGCGAAATAATAAGCAAGTCTTCTTATTCCAAACAATGTAAATGTAATTATTTAAGTCTTGCTTATTTAAAAGTAGTTGAATCCTCCATTACACTTTACATGTGACTATTTAATTGATGTCATTTCATTAATTAGTTAGTTTGACAAGTTACTGTTGGAGATTACTGGGATTCTTTTCACAGCCTTGGATGATGGTAGCTTAGTTTATTTTATACTGGCATTGGCCTCAGCCCGCCAGAACTGACCTTCCCATCACGTTATTCACACCACCAAAACAGTATGTCAGGTTTAGAGTATGTTTGAAACCAGAGTATGGATCACGTTCTACTAAACAGGAAATTATAGCGCTGTTGTTATGGCAACAACTACAATCGTTTGATCCTGTTGTTTCTCTGGGTAAATCACCTGATGCTGTAACAGCGTTTTACTGCGTCTCATGGATCCTTTGGACATTAATCCATATATTGTATTTACTCCATTACGAGAATCTTCATTTAAGTCCAGGCATTCTGTTCAGAGTTAAAACATTTTTTTTCGCCCAACAGTACCACTTTGAACCGTGTCCTCATATTGAGAGATTCTCATGTTGCGAAATATTGTTTTCCAACTGAAATGACTTGAGTCACACAAATAAGTGCCACTGGGTACAGGCTAGGATTCTGGGGAAGATGAAAATGTTTAAGAAAAAAAATAGTCTTGTAACACATGAAACTCTTTGATCAAGGGAAAGATTGGTAAAGTGGGCTCAATTAAGAGACTAAAGAGTCAGTTTGAATATGTCTGAGAGCACAAGATACTTCTTACTTTCCTACCAGTGTGGAGATCATCTATGAGTCTGGGAGGAAGGAGAGTTCTGCTTCACCATAACGGTGGTCCATGTCAGTTTCGTCCTTCTGGATTCTTCTTTTGACTTCTGAATACCAGACATCGCCGGCATGACCATAAATAGATAAATAAGTTATAGATGTTTCTGAAAACGGCGTATTGCATTTATTTCTACATTAATTAATTAATTAATTTTTATATTTTCTTCATTTGTTCATGCGTTTATTTCCATATTTCCAATAATGTAATATATTCTGTCTTTAACACATTAAGATCCAAAGGATAAAAATAGACCAGTTTTACAGTTTTTTCTGAATCACCGGCCACCATTTGTAATTATTGCGGTTGAATTATTGAGAAAAGAATGATCATTTGTGAAAATATAATTTAGTATTTGCTTGGTTTTGTACATTTACATGAGAAAATTAACACTGTAGTTATGTCTATTTTTCTGGAATGACCTTAATGTAGGAAATAATTAGGCCATCGTTATTAACTTTTCATCTTCTGACCTATTCAATGTCACCAACTCCCTCTCCATCGCAGAAATGCTGCTATGGAGGGATACATCCAGCAGTTCCTGTATACCTATCGTTTCTTCTGCACCCCTGAGCAGCTACTGCAGTGGATAATGGATAAGTTTGTCACCGCTGCAAGGTACTCTTATTCACGTCTATGGCTCCATCTCCACTCACGCCTCTCCTGTGAAAACCAAACATTACGCAGGAAACGTCTAGATTTTATAACTGTTGCTTTTCATTTTCATGCCAGACAAGGTCCAGACATGTCGGAGGATAGTGAAAAGATCTACCATCGCAGCTTGGATCTGCTCCGTTTTTGGATAACAGAGTGTCGACAGGTGGACTTCACCCCCGAGTCCAGTCTCATGGATATGCTGGAACACTTCCTCAATACTGAGGTAAGTGTTTTCCTGCGCCCCATGCAGAGATCACTCCCCAGTCAAATGGTTGTGCTGTGGCATACAGTATGTTCACAGCCAGAAATGTTCAGTCAAAGCTTTTGAATGAGCTGCAGCTGGACGCATCAACCTTCGACCAGCATGAAGCAGTAGCAGCGCCGCCATTCTTTTCTGAATCGAGAAGTGGCAGCATCAACAGAAGATGAAGTTCTGGGTCTCAGACACACTGCATCAGAGCTTTCTGCCAATGAGAGAACTCAAACTGCTTAGCATCACAAAGGGAAAACACCTGCATACACAGATGTGTATTTGTAGCGGAAAAAAGCTGTGCCTTATAATAACAGTATCAAAAACCAATCCCTGGGCCGAGGTCTAAAACATCTCTGTTGCAGGAGGGCACAGACAAATGAGCCAGGATCAATGGGTAGCCCGGGGGCTACATCCAGTCCGCCAAAGCTTCTCATTCGGCCTGCTGAATATTAATCAATTCATAAGATGCATACATCTATTTTTACTCACCAGCAGACGTGAGCCGGTCCATCCTAACGGTGATTGTCATTTAGTTTGTCACGTTTTTGCACAGAAGCGAAAATCTGTAATTCATAGTAGAGTCATTCTACAGAATCAAATTATTTTCCAACTCTACAATCAAAGCTCCCAGCTGCCAGGATTTTATACACTGATCAACTAGATTAGATTATAACCACTCACAGATTATAACCACTGACAGATGAAGTCGCTTAAGATTGATTATCTCCCAATACCTGTCCGTTCTTGAGATATATTGGATTCAAGTTTCGAACCATTTATTGACCACAGATAGAAACTGGCTTCCCTGTACAATGCCTTCCACTTCAGATGCTGTTAAAAGGGAAAATAAGAAATAAAACAAATAGGTGTTACACACAGGATAAAACAAGAACAGGACAAGAAAAAGTGAATAGATTCATTAGGCAGTAATTTAACTTTTTCTTTTTTCATGAAGTTAATGTTGGAAGCAGGAAAGATGGACGACCATGAGAATCTGAGTGACTTTGACGATGGTCCAATTATAATGGCTGGATGACTGGGTCAGAACATCTCCAGGACTGCAGGTCTTACTGGACGTTTTTACCTGCAGTGATTAATACTTACCAAAGTCCGCTTAGGAAGGACAACTTGTGAACTGGGTCATGGGTGTGCAGGGAGAGTGAGATCTAGTCCATGTTGTCTGATCCCACAGAAGAGCTGCTGTAGCAAAAAAAGTTCTGAAAAATTGTTTCTGGCTGAAATGTGCTACAACACACAGTGACATCACCGAGCTGTTCTAGCAGTTCAAAGGGGAACTACACAAATTAGACAGGTGGTTTTAATCTTATGGCTTTTTTCCATAGGTGATTCCTGTAGACGGTCGAGGGGAGCTCCTCCTTGCTGCTCTCCACAGCCCCCCAAGTAAACCTTGGAGCCGAGAAACGGTAAACCTCATCTCGTATGAGGAAGAAGATGATTCTGCGGCTCTGCATTCATCTACTGAGGATCTTGGGAAAAAAGTCAGTATAATGCAAGTTCTATGATGTTACACTTTATTTGGATTAAGCAAATTAACGCTTTCCTCTGTCTCAGAATTAAACTTAAGCTATTTAAAAGCAATAACTTAGTTCTTGTTGTTGTTGTTGTTGATTCATTATTTTCGGTAGCCCGTAAACCTGTGAAAGGTCATGGACAGGGTGTGAGGTTGTGTGTTGAAGCTTTTGATTTCACCGCCATATTTGTGCATTTATTCATACTAATTTAAAGGACGCATTGATGCGTGGTCGCTGAAGGACACAGCACTTCAAACCTACGTAGGCTGTCACAAACATTTTCCATCATAGTTTTTGCTGACAGGATTAACACACAGCAGAAATATCATGCCAATAGTTTGTTTTTTGACCCTGTGGGAACTTTTTATTGTTCTGTGATATTCTACATTTGTTTTAAGGGTATCATCAACAAAATTATAAGGTGTTTGTCTGAATCGTTTTTCAGTTTGTGTCACAAAATGCATTAGTTTCTTTCTGGGTTTTTTTGTATTTGAAAGACTTCATAGCAATAAATTCTAAACAAGTCAGCTATATTTAATCCTGTCACAATCTGTTTAGTAGCAGCTCTGTCTCCTCTGTAGCGCCCTGCACAAAAATTCAAAACAGCATTGCTCTTCTGGAAATTAGATTATTTAGATCATCGATTCCCTCTTGTCACATTACTTTTTCATCCCTTCAGTGGAGATTTTCAAGAGTAGTGGAGCCGACTATAGGCCCGGCCAAAGAGACCGGATTCTCCATTGCTTCAGCCCTCCCTGCGCCGTGCATTGTGGATGATCTCTCTAGTGAGGAGCATTTCCCCTTCAGTCAGACTGAACACAGCGCCCAGCACATGGCCCAGCAGCTTACCCTCTTGCAGCAGGTACACACACACAATACACGCTGTCAGCCGCCACACGCTGCAGTCAACTCTATTGACCACTAGAGGGAGACATACTTTTAAAAATGCTCAGCGAGACCAAACTCTATTGAGACAACCTCTAATGATGACCTCATGCCCTCATTAACACAGGACATGTTCCAAGGATGTCATCCAGTTCATTTCCTCAACTCCAGAATACAAGGCATCAGAGACAGTCTTGTGTTGAATCCAAACAAGTGAGTAAAATATAATATTCCACCATTACACGTTCCATAATGCAAGTTCAACATAAACTAATCAGCTATGTCAACATTAACATTAATTAACATTAACAGTAATACTTTCTGGTACATGACAGGATTGTGTCTCAGCATACCCCACCAGCAGAGGGCAGCAGTCTGTTTGTGAGTGAGGAGACCTCAGCAGAGAGTTTCCTACAGCAGCTGCTCACGTACGCTGACAGTGTCTCCAACTGGATCTCAGCTGAAATAGTCATCTGTGACTCCATGAAGGTAAGACGAAACATAACTCAGCTAGAAATAAGAGCACCTCTGAATCGTTGTCATCCGTCACATATTTCCACGCAGCTGCTCCCCCCCCCCCCCCTACCTAAGTAATATACATAACTTAGGTGTTTTTGTTTTGTTCACTTAAAATAATAATGATCGGTTATTAATCATTTATTTTAACATATAACAAAAATATTTTATTATCCCAGCAATTATTAATTTAATATATCATTATCAACTATAAGATAAATAAAAAGTATCCATAATATATGATAATTACTTGTATTGTTCTAGTGTACTTCAATGAAAATGTTATGTGTTCTACAACCTCTGGCTGTTATGAATTAAACCAATAAACTCATACTAAAATAAAAAAGCCCTCATTATAGCAAATATAGAGTTATATTTGAATATTTTAACCTGCTGGTCAGGTTGCTGCTGCTGTTCATCAGACATGAATGCAGAGTGAAGAAAAACAAACAGCAAAGAAGGACAATAAAAACAGTCTCTGGAAAATCAGCTTGATTGAATGTCCAGTATGACCCGTCACCGAAAATGAATGATTGAACGAATGTCCAGAACAAGTTGAGGCACAGACTCTCCTCCTCTGTGCGCCTCTATATAGTGTTGTGATTAACTCGAGGTGAATTATATAAATAATTTGTCAGGACCACAGGACTTTGTCAGGGACGACAGCAAGAAAATAAAAAGATTATAAATATTTTTTTACAATGACCATCATGCATCATTATGGATATCATCATAACGATGTTGTTTACTTGTCCTGTATTACAATATATAAATAAAACAAACATTTTTCTCATTACAAGCTCTCCTCTCTTGCAGACTCAAGCCGCTCTGCTGACAAAGTATCTTTGGATCGGAAAGCACTGCTACGAGTTGAGGAACTTTGCCACCGCCATGCAGGTCCTCCGAGGTCTGGAGAATCTGATCGTCAGACAGTTACCCGTAAGGCTGCATCCCATGAATTGGTCCTCAAACATCTTTTTTTAATAAGCCAAGTGCCCTCACGCCAGATATTTTCTTCAGCTGCGATTGCATTTGTTTAATGTTTATTACGTTTCATGAATGATAAATCAGCATTAATGCATTCCAGTATAAAGTGTAGAAAGTGTGAGGTGGAATATGGCCCACTTATGGGAATAATTTAAGGTATTGGACCCCCACCTGATTTTTCTTTCTGTTTGTTTTGGATAACTCTGACGGAAGTGTCGGATCTTCAAATCAATTTAACAAAAACACCCTAATTTAACATGAAATGCAAGTTTTAAAGGATAATTGTATTTATTTTACTTAAAATACCGACATGGTTTGTAGGAAAAACTTTTTGCCCCCTTTGAAACTAAAGCCTAAAAACTGGTTCCAGCTGGATTCTACACTCCTAGACCTCATCACTACCAACCCCTTTCAATCACCTCATCCCTTTCAATAGACAATCTTCAGAAGCAGAAAGTTTTGGTCGTAGGTCCCACCAGTAGCCCCGTATGCAAAAAAAAAAAAAGAACACGTAATCCAGAAGTCGGTTGAAATCCAACAGTCAGGGAAAGGTTCCAAATCTGTTTCTAAGGTTCTGGGACTCCACAGATGCACAGTGATACATATTATCTACAAATGGAAAAGACATGGAACGATGTGAACCTTCACAGAAGTGGACCACCTTCCAAAATTCCTGCAAGAGTATAAATGCATAAATAAGAAGCGGAGAGCAGTTTCTCGTCGGTAACTTCATAGTTTCAGTTTCGTCTAAACACAAGGAAATCAGTATTGTTTCATAACTGAACTACGGAACTCAACTGTATTTATTTTCATAATTGAGTCACCTGATCTCAGAGGTTATTCCTTTCTTCAAAGAAATAGTTATGTTGTGTCAATATGGACTGTTTGAGATTATAAATGAGTCACATTTGATTTGAGGAGTTCAATCAGGGGGA
This sequence comes from Lophius americanus, assembly GCA_037951165.1. Lineage (NCBI taxonomy): Eukaryota > Metazoa > Chordata > Actinopteri > Lophiiformes > Lophiidae > Lophius > Lophius americanus. The sequence continues at coordinate 4,882,775 of JBBDHG010000039.1, read as the reverse complement.
TTGCTTGTACAACGCAGGACTGGGGGCTTTTGGGGGATATAACCTTGCTGTCTGGGACGACGGGATAGGCCTAGTTTAGGGAAACATAGATTCTGCTCTTGATCTAGACAAAGTCTGGACCTGAACCCCATTGAGATGATACGATTGGACCTAAAACAATCCCCTGATGCTCATCAACCCTCCAGTGTGGCTGCACTGGAGCTGCTCTGTGAAGAAATGTGGGTCCACCACAGTGATGTCAGAGCCTGATCTCAAATATCAGAAGTCTTCGGCTGCAGTTGGAGCTGCTAAAGGTGGAACAACCTTAGAGGAGGATTTCATGCTGATATCTTAGGTATTTGATAACCTTTAGCCTTATTAAATAAAAATGATCATCAAAACTTGGACTTCATTCAGGTTGGTTCTTGTTAAATTTTGTTTTCAGATCCGACACATTAGAGTAGGAGTTATACCTAGAAATACCCAGAACCTACTCACAGTACGTGGGTGTACAGAAACTATATTTTTATTCCCGGCTGTAGTACAGCGCTGGATTCAATTTGAAGCAACTAAATAAAATGTGCTCCTTTCTTGCCAACAGGCTTGGAAACATCTGTCTTCCAAGGTGTGTGAGATCCTGGTGGAGCTACAAGCCGTGCAGGTGTGTCTGTGTGTGTGTGTTTGCTGGCTCACATGTGTTGTTTGTAACTGGAGGCGAGGCTGGTCATATATTGAGGAACTGCACTGCAGGGCAAACAAGTCAGTAGAACAGAAAACAACTTCAAGTTAACTATCCTCAGAAGAACCTTAAGCATCAAATGAGGCAACCCGAACTCTCTTTCCAACTTTTTATCCCAACTTAAAGGTGCTGTGTGTACATTTTAGGGTTATCATTTTGAATCAGGGGAATATAATGTTCATAACTCTGTTTTTGTTATTGTGCAATCAGCTGAAATCAAGAATCTGGCACTTGTGCTGTTTCCGATTAAATGAGTCGATGCATGTAAACACAGGGTCGGAAAAGATCCCAGGTCATGTAAACAGGCGACATTTGACATTTCAATTTGGAAAGGTTTCATTAGGAAAGGAGTAAAGCGTCCCATGTAAAACCACCTATTGTCCTCTGCTATTTCATCTCGCCTAGTGATGGTGGTGGCCAAAAGAGGAACCGGTGCAATCATTTTAACTGCAGCCTCTCCTCAAAGTTTACGGCAAATGTCCTGAGCAGCAGGCAGAATCACTTGTTCACCTATTGTGAAAGGCTTCTTAACTTTAGAAATACGGTTAGACACTTAGTAGGATGCTCTCAGTGCAGCCACATTTGTTAATGCGCCTTCAGAACCTTCTTCTGTCCTTCTTGTTCACGTTTTTTTTCATTCGGAGATCTAGGGTTAGGGTTGTTTTTAGTTTCTTACTGTGTGGATGAATTCTCCTCAGGTGCTCCTGAAGAGCGACGATCTGTGTCTGATGAAGGGCGAACACACGAGAGGGCGGCCCACCCTGCCCTCAGTTCACATCCTGGCTATGCACATCCAGCAGCTGGAGATCGGTGCCTTCACCCTCACCAGTGGAGCCTACAAGTGGACAAAACTCAGGTGGGGAGAAACTGTATGCTGCTCTAATGACGGATATGAAGTCCCGACCAAACTCTCAGTGGGATGACGTGTCTTAAATCGAGATAGAACAAGATATTTTTTCTTACCCCCCTTTCTCATAATAAAAATTTGTTCCGATTTCTTGTTTTTTTAATATCGAATAAAATTATCATTTAGATCATTTAACTTTATTTTTAGATCTTCATTCTTGAATCTTGAATTTAAAAATTCTCTCCAGAATTTAAGATTTGTTTGATAAACACTGACAACGACAGGAAGTCGGTTTTTCTTATATCCTGCGTTTTACCTTTTTCATCACTTTGTTCCTGAACAAAACTGCAGTGTTGGAAGCAGGAAAAATGGCCAAGCGTAAAGATCTGAGAGACTTTAAGAAGAACCAAATTGTGATGGTTAGAACTGTGTCAGAGGAACTGACTGATAGAGAGGAGCCAGAATACACACGGTATTGCTGAGCAGTTTTGATTGCAGCAGGGAGGACCAACAGTATTAGATTGGTGGTTATAATGTTATGGCTTGACAGTGTGTGTTTCTTTTCATAAATGGCCTGTGCTATTATTATAACATGAGGTGTGTCAAAGTCCCAGTTTTCCACTGTCACTGTGAGAGAGTTGATAAATGGAACGCGCCAAAACTCATCAGCCCCTGAAACTATTCTCACAACTTGACTCTGTTAAAGATCTATGATATGGACAGTGAGATCAGCCTCATGCACAGACAGAACATTCAGCATAAAACAGTTAGTCATTAACTGATCATTAGCTCTCTGCACAGCCCAGGTATCCACCGTTACAAAGTCGGCCAACTCCACGAGAACACATTTTCCCGTGTCCTTCTCCTTCGCTCCAATAAGGTGGACCAGATGCTGAGATCACAGCGAGTGTTGTGGGGATGGGAATGGCACAGCTGTTGAGTTTGGGTTGTTGGAAGGGGTGCCAGCGGTGAACCAGATGGTACCTCGGGGATGGGGTTTGATTGGAAAAGAGGTTTATCGCCAGATGCTGATAGGCGACCGGCTGTATCCAGATGCTGGTGTCAGGAGGTCCAGCGGGGGAAAGGCAGAGACACAGCTGGTCACTGTGGACCCGGGTTATCCCCACTCTCTTCAAATGAGGTCACAGACAAAGCTCATAGTGGAAATAGATGGAAAACTTTGGTATAAACAGCAAGATATAAATTATTTTGACTTTTCCCTTTGTGTTCCCATGTCATGTTACCCCATCCGCTGATCCACGTCCAAAGGAGCATAGCAAAGGTTGTGAGTCAGGTCCACGCCTTCCAAGAGGCTGAGATCCCCTACAGACCTGACCGGGATCTGCAGGCCTACCTTCAGCGTCGCATCGGCCAGCTCGCCACCTCCGACCTCAACTTCTTGGCCACTGAGAATGACGCCAACTTCCGGCAGTCCAGCGAGCGACAAACACGGAGGATTCAAGAAACGCTGAGAAGGGTCAGGGCGAGTCTGCAGTGACCCCCGGCGGAGTCGACGCCATCAGTGGGTCAGCACCCCCACGTCAGAGCCCAGACTGAGAGTTCATGTTGATAGAGACAGAGGCAGCAGAGCCGTGCAGCAGAGAACTGTTGTCTGTTATATTTTGTCAGACGAGGCCCTTACTTTATCTTTCTGAGGGAAACTTTTAGAAGTGTCACGCCTTTAAGGTTCCACAGGTTCTGCGGTTTTTATTCTTCTACAGTCTAATTCTGGACTATTTTTATAAATGGCACTAACGGTGTAGCTCATTATACTGGTGTATTTTTTTCTATTATCATTATTTGTGTTTTTGACCGTGTCTTTGTTTTTGACCATCAAATGTGCTTTTTGGACCTCTTTTTATGGAACCCTATGTGGACTGAACATCATGAGCGAGGTCCAGTTCACATGACTACAGTTTTGTTAAATGCCCAATTTTGCCAATGAGACGCACAGCCTGGACATCTGGGGGGAGGTCAGAGTGGAGCCACCGGTTCGAGGTGCTTTCTAAAAATCTGATCAGGACGGTTCTCTTTGGAGGTTTTTCAGGCGTGCCCAAATTGGAGGAGACCCCCCTGTAGGCCCAGAGCTCACTGGGGGGGGGGGGTTTCATATCTCTTCTCGCCTGGGAGAGCCTCAAGATCCCCCGGGATGGGCTGGAGAGGAATGCTGGGGAGTTGGACGTAGGAAATACCCTTGGCCTGCTGTTACCCGACCCAACTCCAGATGAATGAAAGAAAATGGATTCTTCGTATGACGACATTCTTAAAATGATCCTCATGCACTCAGATCCACAGAATCGGTAGAAAACGATGTAGTATATATATGCCGGACCATAAATACTACATCCTGGTGTCACATTTCACAACACCCCAGAATCACACTTTACGTTTGTAAACGAATTCTTCCTTATACAGGGAGCAAAACAGATTTTTTGCCAGGATGGGTGATGAAGAGGAGTTGTTATGCAGAGCAACTCGGTAGAGCGTTAACTCTTATACCTCACTAGAGACATTTTTTGCCTTTTTGCTTTTTAAGAAAAAAAATAATTCTGGCTGTGATCATGTGATTGGAGTCATTGTTGGAACGGTGGCGTAAGTTTGGGCCAACGTTTCTTTCCTTTCATCCTCATATTCTGTAATATGTCCAAAACCAAAAGTGTTCCTCATAATCTCCTAATGTCCGGCTCAACTGTTCGGTTGAAAAAATTTTGATTCACTATTTAACCTGGTAATAGTTTATTATATAAACCAATAGAAGTATTTTATTTGCCAAAGAGTAAGGTGCCAAGGATTGAGCCCTGGCGGACACCACACTCTAAGAGGCATCAACTATGGCTGCCGAGAAAGTCCTTGTCGATAATAAGGATTTATTATAATCATATTAAAGCGTCATAAAAGGACTATCTAAACAATTATTATAAGACTTTATATAAATTATGAATGATGTACCTTGATTCAAGTTTTTTTTGGGGGGGGGGGGGGACGCCATTAAGAATCAGATAGTATTCTAAAAACACGCTTTACCAAAAGGTAAACTTAATCTAATTAAAAAATATATATTTTCAATTTTAAAAAAAAGTTTTTATCAATTAATTTTAGAAGTCAGATGTTTTTTTTACGGTTTAAAGGCATGTTTGACTAAACCATTTTAATTTAGGGTGTCTAAGATATTAAATTAATAATACCCCCAACAAAAAAATTTACCAAAAAGGTAAATTTCCATAGTTTTCTTTTATATCTCGGTGAGGACATTTAAGGGTTAAGGACATCATGTTATCTTTTCATTACACTGGAACAGACAAATAAATCATGCCTTCCACGTCGTTACGCCTTCAGTCGGATATCTTAGCCTCAGATTTGTTGTTTTTACAATTTTCTATCTGAAGCTGCTGCTTTCCATCCTTTGGAACACGGGAGATGCATGATGACTTTAGTCGTCCAGGAAAATACCGAAAATTAGTTTGATTTATTTGAATTTGATGCCAGTTTAAAGAAGTGGACACTTCTGTCATCAGAGAGGATGTAAGCGAGTAAAGCATGATGAGGTGAAGCACAGGGGTTAATAAACTCTATCACGCAGAAACAAAACTCAGTACTCTTTGTTTTTGTTGTTCTGTCCGGGCGTGGTTGGACGTTCATCAGGTCTGGACCACATCGTCAGTTACGTTTTGGTATTTCACACTAACAATGACGCCGTTTGTTTTCTTCACAGCCCCAAAACGCTGTTGCCGTGGGAACGAGTGTTCAAACTTCAAAAGAAGGTTTCCGTTCAAGCCTAACCTCGTTTTAACGGCACGTTTTTCAACGGCAAAACGTATCAAAATATAAATAAACAGCATAATAAAGATAATTGCAGCTTGTTCTTCGACATACGGAACTTACTTCAACCTCTAATTGATATATTGATGGTCAGAGATGTTTGGTGGGTAGAGGGTCGTGCATAAGTAATGAGGGTGGGTCTGAGTTGTTAGGGACAGAGTGTTCTTGATTATCTGCTGGGGTATAATATCAGTCCAGATGTGGACCATGGCGAACCATCTTGAGAGATGGCCGATCCAGTTTGACAGAGATGGTTCCTAAACTCCTCTCAAACCATCTGAAGAGCTGGCTCTCTTGTGCTGGACCATGATTTGGTTCTGAAGAGCTGGCTCTCCTGTGCTGGACCATGTTCTGGTTCTGAAGAGCTGGCTCTCCTGTGCTGGACCATGTTCTGGTTCTGAAGAGCTGGCTCTCCTGTGTTGGGCCATGCGCCTGTGAAGGGATCGTTTGTTCTCAGCATTATACAGATCTGTGACTCCCTGCTGCATTGATCAACCACGTTGCTCCGGTTCTTTGGGCTGAACCAGGTTTGGTCCGAGGATGTTGGTGGGTTTGAAATTAACTGGGATCTTACGTTTGGAGAAAGAAATCCTACGTAGCTTTTCCGAACTCTCCAGCCACATAAGGTATGACCCAGCACAGACGTGATGAAAGCCCAGTTGTGACACCAGCAGGTCTTCTGTGCCTCATTGATGCGAGCTTGTTCCTTCTCTTTTCCCTCTGCCTTCATGGGGAAGTTCTCAGCCCGGTGCTTTGAGGTTCTGTTAACACCCAGCTTGTGTTCCAGTGGGTGGTGGGAGTCGAACATCGGGTTTTGGTCTGTGAATGTACGTTTGTGGTAAACTTTAACGTTGAGTCCAACCGTCCCCCTCGACACGTACAGTCATAGCGAGGCGAACCCTTTCTGATGTCCGCCCTTGTGGACTTGATGCCGTCGTCCACGGCGTTGATGTGGTCTGTGAAGGCCGCGACTTCGACCCGTGTGTCATCCATGTACCTGAACTCGAGGCTCTGTGTCGTCCCACTGAAGGAAATTAAAGTTTCCGTTGCCATTCCTCCATGTAGATGTTGGCCATGAAGGGAGACACTGCAATAAAATATGACCTATTGGGAGAAAAATAAAATAAATATACTAGACAGACAAATCCTTGAGTAAATTCATATGTATTAAATATGGACTAAATCAGATTAACGGTTAGGAAGTTACATTCAAAGAACATAGTTTTTCATAAATAAAATAAAAAAAGATCACCCTAGTGAGTAAAATATAAACTATTTAGCGTAAAATATGACGAAATATGAATCTTGGGTCAAAATACGGACCAAATGGGACTAACTGTTGAGAAATGATGGCGTGAAAACTCTCATAAATATTCATTTCACAGAATTCTGACCCTGCTGTCATCATGGAACACGAAAGATTTGTGGTCACGGCAGCGGCGGCGCGGACATCCAATAATATTCCTCGACTTTTCAGGGATATAAATATGAGCAGAAAAGTGCACAAACACAATATATACCGACTTCATCGAAGTAAAGTAAAAATCTTAAAATATACCCCGTATCATTAAAGATGAAGAACGCATACAAAAAATTCTTATTGATGAGGCGGCCGGCGCCATTATTTACCCCCGTCGAACTACTTTGAAATGCAGGAAATCTCTGAGACTTTTTGCAGGAATGCCCCGGACAGGTGACGTGTTTGAAAAGGGTCTGAAAAAAAAGCTGTTGTTTTGACGAAGAAGTTCTTGTTTCAATAAGACTTTTATCATTTCAGCTGATTCTCTGTTTGGGAAGGCGCGTTTTCCTAAATCAGATGGTTATTCTATCATATCAGCACAAGGGGAAGCTGGAAGCAGAACCCAGTGCAAAGAATGGGATGTCGTCCATCAGCACCTCTGACAGGTGAGTCCGTGTCACATGACCTGGTTAAAGTGGTCGGTGTGTAGGAGCCCACGCAAAGTAAAGCAGAACGGTTTAAACATCTTAGTCAGCTGCAAATGAGCAGATATTTTTCTGTATCTGCAACGCATACACGGATCAGCCATTACATTATAACCAGCGACAGGTGAAGTTAGAATAACGGTGTTTATCGTGTTTCCAGGGCACCTGTCAGTGGGTCAGCAGGTAAACATTTGCTCCTCAACGTTGATGAGTTGGATGCAAAGATATGGACCAGCCTAAAGCTCTGAGCGACGTTGGCTAGACGACTGGCCCAGAGCAAGTCCAGACCTGAGGGCCTTGGTCTCCTGGGGTTCCTTCTACAGAATTGCATTAATATTATACATTCTGTGTTAGCTTTTCTTTTTTTCTTTCCCCGGGCCAGTTGAACAGGTGTAACATGATATTAAAAGTTGTTGGACCATCAGAACCAACTAAGTCTATTCTAGATTAGCTCACGCCTAACAAAATAAACACAGTTTAGTAAAGCCAAATTAAAAGCATTCAGTTCAACCGATGTCGCTCATTTAGTTAGATGTAACTATTCAGGTTTATAAGGTAATACAGCAGTAGACCCCCAAAAAACAATCACTTTAACACTTTAATCATTCGAAATACAATCTTACAATTCATTTGGTGGGATATTGTTGACATTTGTGGATTAAGAAATTTAACAAATGCTTTTTTGAGAGAAGGCACATTGATGTGTGTTGGTAGCGCCGGCCAATCCCGTCAAAGAGTGTTCAAATCAGTAATCAATAATATAAATAATAATATAGAATAATAAAATCCGGAGAGGGGGCATTCTACTTTACAATGACTACTCATATTTTGATACAATAAGTACATTTTGATGAAAATACATTCATACTTTTACTTAGGTTAGGGTCTTTCCTTGTAATGGAGTAGTTTTACAGTGCAGTATTAGCACTTTTACTCAAGTAAATTATCTGAATACTTCATCCACCACTTTTCGAAACGCAAAACCCGTAAAACACTGTTAAAACTCTCCTGTCCCACGGACCTGAACGCCTCCCAGGCTGAGTTAACGTGGACGTAATGTGTCCTATAACGGGTCCATTTCTGGTTCTGCGGCTCTGCGTGTCTTCGCAGCTTCCTCACAGCTTGTTTTAGGACATTAGCATGTGAACAGAGGGCTGACGAGCTGTGATTGTGTCGCTACTGTAAAACCTTTGATCGGTGACGTTTGAAGCGCCTCGGACAAACGCTGGCGCCACGACCCACCAGGGAATCACAGACGTGCCAAAGCCAAACCACAGCTCCATTTGAAGTTTGCGGGGTGGAATTTGTTGGGCTGAAACCCTCCCTCCATTTGACCAATTAGGCAATCCTTTTGTTTATGATCTGACCAAATAAACCCGGTTCTTAATGTTTTTTTGTTAGTCAAAGTGAATTTTATTAGCTTAACTTTTAAATTTCCGGACTGCTCCTTTAACAGACCACACAGGATATTCCAGTTACGTTAAATCTCTGCATATTAACTCTTCTTCAGAATAAAGTCGCAGGTGTTGGTAACAAAAGTGATGATTATAATTATGCTAAAATATCAACACTTGAGAATATAAGTCATATATTTTAAGGAATATCAAGAAATTATATATTTTTTTAAAATGAATTGATAAATGAATTTCTCAGCAGATTTGAACTTTTACCTGCAGAGGTGGATCATTTTGATTAAAAGATGATAAAGATTAAATGGGTATATATATATATATATATATATATATTATAAATTTAATCCAGGGAAATTAAAGCAGATAGTGTTTTTTGAGGAAACCCTCAATATAAATCAAATAGGAGCTCCTGAAATATAAAATATATTATTAGAAGAATGAAATAATAAAAAAATTAAAAACTTAAAAAATGCAAGTCAAAGCCACAGTGGAGAAAACTTAAATACAGAATTTCAAGAAATTTGAAAAAAATAAAAAATGTCATTAAAAAAATTTTTTTTTAAATTTATCTAGATCTTAAAAAAAAAAAAAATCTACCTAAAATATATATTATGGTATAAATACAAAATAAATAAGTAACTAAGTAAAAGTGCATGCATGCATGCATGCATGCAGTAAATGGTGGAGACACTGAGAAAAACAGCCAGATGATGATGTTAAGTAAAAAAAAAAAAGCTTCTGTATGCGTCTGCAGGAGATGCATCTGGTTCTGCAGGACCGCCGCTTTCCGACGGGGCGGACAAATGTATGAGCTCAGGAGGGTTCTCACAGACTCGGCGGCGCCAGGTCTTCACACGCTCACAGGATATGTGAGGACTTCAATGACGAGCCATTAACCCCTAATCATTGGGATCGATCAGGCGCTAACAAGGGCCTTCTCATATGCAAATTAGAACAAGGGCCAGGACCCCTATAAGAGCCGGACCGAGACCAGAGCCGCGCCCCATTGGCATCTGGTGAACTAAGAGGAGCAATAAACATGGTGAAGTATTTCTCAGTCGACTGGCTGGCTCAGAGCCATCACAGCACGGCGTGGACGCGCGAGGGGCGCATTGATCCAGAGCCGGCCTGCAGACCCCACATCCCCTGCATGGTTCAGCCGCAGCAACCGACTTTTGGTCAAAGTTACTTGCAGCCCAAATCCAAAGTCATGAAGCCTTTAGAGGAGACCAGCGACCACCAGGACCCCGGCTTGTTTTCACCACCGCATCCAAACTGCGCCTCCCCAGGTAGGTGGTCTCGAACTGCGACACTCTAATGACGTCTTTACGCACGAGCCACGTTTGTGACGGTCCTTCCCTCCACCCAGTCTTAGAAACGAGTGGATATTCCTCCGGATACGAGAGCGAGGGGTCTTCCTCTCCTGGCTGTCTCTCCGTGGATGAGCTGGAGAAGGACGCGCCGCTGCGCCGGGTGCGCACCAAGTTTACGCAGGAGCAGATCGGCAAACTGGAGAAGATCTTCGGCAAACACAAATACCTGGATGCCGGGGAGCGGATGAAGACGGCGCAGAAGCTCAACCTCACCGAAACTCAGGTAAGAGGAGAACCTGATGTGTCAAAGTAACTCCCATCAGTGATACTATACAGTCTAAATAATCATTTGGGCGCATGACACTGACTCGAGTCTCTCTCTCAGGTGAGGACCTGGTTCCAGAACAGGAGAATGAAGCTCAAACGGGAGGTGCAGGATTACCCTAATCCAGAAATCCCACCGATGTTCCAGACTTTGCTCCCGGTCCAGTTTCACAGCCTAGCCGGACAACAACACTGTTACCCGGCCTTCTACCCGCTGCCAGTCCCTCAAATGCATCAGATCCCTCCTCCTCTTCCTCTTCATCTCCAGCCTCATTTCTACTGAACTGTCAACAAAGACTCATTGGACTGAACCACTGGACTGAACCCCAAAGATGTGCAATCTTTGTTTTGTTTTGTTTTGATTTGTGATTATTGTTGTATTATTTGTAAATTTATTTTTCTATCAATGAATGTAAATATATTATTTATAATCAAGTAAATATAATAAATCCGATTTATTCTCTACGTTGCAGCTCTGCACTTTTTTTTTTTTTTTTTTAAGCCCGCATGGAGCCCTCAGCAGATAAAAGTGATGTTGTTATTGCAGGATTAGTCCCACATGAATGGATCGTCCTGTCTTTTTACTTATTTATCTTAAACCGGGTCACTGTTTGACCTTCAGGTTCTTATCACAGCTCATTGTGTGGATATCATGCTTTGGATCTCGGATCAGATATGAGCACGGCCAATTGAATCAGGTAATATTATGCAGACTGGAGGAGTTACTTCTTTCACATGCGCATACTCTGACCCCCATGCCTGCACTTCAAACGGCAGCTAACAGGGAGATGATTGGCTACAGGTCTGGGATCTGCTTCCACCTGAAGGAGATAGGAAACCCGATTTACCACCACTGTCTGAGAAGAAAGCTGGAGATTCTGTGATTCCTTCTGAGAAAATCCACTTAAGAAATAAGCATTTTATCCATTCCTGCGGGAATAATCATCTCATTAACATGGCCGAGAGAAAACTAACTAAAATAAATAGATTAATTAACCATAAATACTTAGAGATGGAATAAAATTCAACGCAGTGACTGATTTATAAATATATATATTCGGAGGGTAAGTGTCAGAAATGTCCCAATCTATGTATGTGAATAATGGATGCTACCAATTTTGCTATTACTGTTATATAAGAGTATATAATATAAATAGTCTTTTCTTTAGGTCATACAGGCCGACTCCTTTTTCTCAAAAAAAGGAGTCGACCTGTGACAAAAAGTGACAAAAAACAGAAAAAAAACAAAACATTGGATCATGAATAGAATAATGTTACATTAAATGCATTTAATTAACATCTGAAATGCAAAATACTATAGGTGTCACAATCTGTAGTGGGAAATAATTCCCCTGTTACAGATATATATAACAAATTAATATTCACACTTTGGGTCCTTCCCTCTTCGCCTCCCTCATCGGTTTTGACACCTCAGACTCAAAACCAGAGAACAGACTCAAACTCACAAACGAAACACAAAGTGGCTGCCATGAAATCACACTTCTATCTTACTTATATTCAAATTGATTAATAAATACGTGTGTAAGATTCATGAACTCATCCTACTTTGGTCGATGTATCCGAAAAATTAAAACAAAATATAAGTGATTTGATGCAACAGGACAGATTTTTACACAACTAAATACATGTTTTAGATTTGTTCATGTAGAACACAATAAACAAATTTAGTTAAATGCATGTTGCACAGTTCAGTTAGACGGAGACTCATTATCCATATTTACATCCTGAAATGTGGCGGATGATACGGAATAGTCGCTGAGTCTTTTACGTAAACACGATATATCAAAAAAACATTTCAAGGATCACTTTCAAATGTAAAACATGAAATAGACCTTAGAGCAAGGAAGAACTGGATTGAGTTGCTAATTTAGTACTAATTTGGTGCATATGAATCAACTTGAGGAAAGCTATTTTGTATATATCTTGATTTATTCCAATAGTTCATATTTCACCCACTAGGGGGAGCTTCTACTTTTTTTAGTTTTTTTTTTACAAAAAACAGATGAGAAGATTATTAGACATAACTTCCAAGTCTTTGATTGATTTTTCTGCAAATTTGGTGAATGTGGATCGCCTCGAGGAGATCTAGCCTTTCCGGGGATTTCCCCTTGTTGTCACAGATGACAGCGTAGGCCTAGTAAGGAGATAATGCTGAAACGACCCATTGCAGTCATCCTGTTTGTGCATATGTCCATTATATTTCATCTTAAAATATGAAAAAACTGGGGATTAATCTGTCGTCACTGACTGGCAAGAGTGTACCCCCGAAAAGCCCCCGATCCCCTGCATTGTACACGCAGAGAGAGAGAGAGAGAAATGTCATCATTTGTGCAGGGAACTGTTTTTTTCTATAAATGCCGTAGCTGACATGAATATGAATCTTCCTCCAGCTCAGAGTCAGGCGGGTTTGGCTGGTTGGGGGTTAAAGGGTGTCTTTCAGCAAATGTCCCATTCAAACAGGTCAACAGAGATCAAACAGAACTTTCTCACACCCACCGGATCCAACCATGACAAAGACTTCATCATCGAGAGGGGGGTGTTCCTGTCTGCTACAGCAAAAGTCAGTTATTTAAGGCTTAATATTCAAAAAAATCATCAAAAATGAAGATTTTTTGTTTTGGAGATTTAATGTTGTAAAACTTTAACACGATTATTTGTTTTCCAGTGTCCTATTATGAAACACGGTGTCCTCCTCATATTCAGTATAACCTCCTCGTTCTATGTAACATGAAGAAAAAAAACAATTAATCTGAAACCCAAAATCTGTGTTGAACAAAGAAACTACAAGTTTTTCATCACAGCCACGAAAAGATATTACGGAATCATCGCCGCGGCGGATCCTCTACATAAATACGTTAACTGTAAAACTATCAAATGGATCATTTAAAAATGTTACACCCACATAGGCCTTAGCAGGAGGAAGAACTGGATTGATTTTGGGAAAGTTTGGTTGTACGTTTCGACAATGGGGGTTGCTTTACCTCCGAACAGTTTGTCCGATTGAATCACAAATGTTGTGCGTGTGAATCTATCCATATAGGAGTTCAATCAGGAGGGTCGCTTGTACAACGCAGGGGATTAGGGGCTTTTTTAAAGGATATTACAGTTGATGACAGTTCATCCTCGAATTTGTGAATTTCTGTGTTTACCTTCTCAGGAGCACAGAGAGACTGTATTTTAATCAGGGACACCCATGAATCCAGTTCTTGAGTCCCATGCGGTTCTAGAGTTTTGGAGTTAATCGCGTTAACACGACCAATCTGGGTTGTAGTAGAGATAATATTATTTAATCATTTTACAACTTTTCAGGGAAACTATGAGAAAAATGTTCCAGTCAAATACAGATTTTAATTTCTCACCCTCAGCCAATGAGATGAAGAATAAACAAAGCGACAGACACGAGAGTATTAAGTCAGAACCAGCGTTTTATTGATTTTGATAACCAACTGACATTCCAATGAAATCGTCTCAGAGGTTTTTTTTTTTTTTTTAAAGTTCGGGTCAAATCTGTTTACGCTGACATCAGATACAGAAACAGTAACATGTATGTCAGATATGAGAAAAAATAATCTTCTTTAACTTTCAAGTACAGTGTGAACGCAGCTGAAGCGGCTCAAATCAGATTCCATGTGATTGGTGCTGTTCACACTGAAAAAAAAAAAAAAATCCGATCTGGATGACATTGGAGCAAAAATGTGTCTCAAGCATTTATCCTGAGGTGTGAATGTCTGCAGCAGCTTTCACCCTTTGATGTCTTGTCTCATTTTGAGTTTCCATTTCTTATTTAAAAATGTAACCGAACCGGTTTGGGTGGCGGCCCAGTGGCAGCATGTGTATGCTAAACGGACGGGGCCCCCGGGGGACACCGCAGGAATAAAAGGGGCCACAAAAGAGGAGGCGTTACCCATGATGGCTATTGAGAAAGTCTAATATCATAAGTGCCTTTTTTTCTTTTTTGCCATTTTTTAGCATGTGAGAACTGACTGAACAGAATTAAGGAACTGGAGTCGACAGAAAAAGGCTAAAAAGGGTCAAATAGTTTTTTTGCACTGCTTAAAAACGGGCTCGAACCAAATGATTTGTCTTTTTATGGTGAATATTGAGTGTCTAAGATATTAAATCAATAAATGACCCAAGGAAGAAAAAAAAAATCACACAGCGTTTTTTTTTCTTTCCCGCTCCTTGGTGAGGACATTAACGGGTGAGATGTCAAGTATCTGATACTCAGACTTGGAGGCGCTACAACATCTGATCCAGCCATGAAGGTGGGAAAAAGCACGGCCCAGTCTCCATTAAGCTCAATTACAAGCACCATCAAGTCTCTATTATCCCACTCACATACTTTACATATGCAAATAAATACATGTGTCCCCCCCTGGAGGGGCTTAAGATCCCTCAGATAGAGGTTTGCTCAAAGGAAGAACCTCTCGGTGGATTGGTTCTCCAGAAGTCGTTCGGATTCATTCAAGAGGCCGCCGAGAGATGAATGGATTTGACCTCATGAAGTCGACACCCCTCTGTCATCGACTGGTTTTAAATGGATTAAACACTCTGCTTCCGGCTGGTGATTGGATCGGTAACCTGGAGATAACCTTCGGCTTCGGAGAAGAGGAGGACGGGTCGGAGGCTCACAGGAGCTCAGGTGGACTGGACCGTCTGCCCACGCTCCTGTGACGTCTGAGAAGACACGAGGAGGGTCTGTAGGTCCAGCTCCAGGTGTGTTTGGGTTCACTCCTCCATCAAGACTCTAGGATGCCCAGAAAACCGGAGAGGATCTGACCCGTAAAGGAAGAACTTTACCTGCGTTTATATCTGCGTCAAGCAAAGTAAACAAACATCCGAGCCGGAAGTGGAGGGAAAGTTTTACTTCCTATTCTGACACTCAAACGTCCTGACAAGTTACCTTAAAAAACACTTTCTTCTTCTGTTCTTTTCTAGTCTCGCAGTTTTAATAGTATTATGCAAATTAGAAAAAGTACTCAGAGAGGAAAAACCTTTGCCAAGGGCCAAAACCTGCCTCTGAAACTACTCTGTTTCTTCCTCTCTCATTCTCTTCCTGTGTTCACCACATTTTTCTATTCTCTGCTCCACACTGCTGGACTTTAAGGCCTAATGGATTTAAAAGTATACACAATGTGTGTATAAGATTAAGACTTAAAAATAGATATTTTTGCCTCATTTCCTGCTCCCCTCCAGTAAAAAACATCAAAGAAGAAGTCTTTATTGTCACATAGAAGTTGTATGACGTAGCCAAATAGTCCCTGAGGAGCAGTGGGCAGCTATCTGCAACAGCCAGGGTCCAGATCAGGGTCTTACTCAAGGACCCTTTGATATGTACGCTGCTGGGGCTTGAACTGCTGACCTGCCGATCATCTGAGTGGGAGACGGCTGCTCTACCCACTGAGTAACAGCTGCCACATCAAAGGAACAAGGCATGACACTACCCAAGGTTTACCAAAAAGTCCCGCAGCTATCGGCCGGCTGTAAATCTTCTGACAACTCCAACAAACTCTCTGAGTACCTCTCAAACACTCTGTCTCCGGCGCCTTCCACTTCACCGTCTCTGTTCAGCCCACCAAAGCCCCAGCTCCACCAGCCAAACGCACATTAAAGGAATCAAAGCAACAAAGGCATCAATAATGGACAAAGTTGGAAGAGAGCGCCTCGCCACTTTTTTGATTTTAAATGCTGCGAAACATGTAAGGTCAGTAAAATGTAATAATCTGTAGTTCTTCCAAAACATACTAATATCTTATGCCAAACCGTCAATTCGTTTTTTTCGTTAATCTTGTTAACAATCAAACAGAGAACGTAACAGCGGTGTCAACATAACCTCCTTGCTTGGCAGAGTTAATTATTATTATTATTATAATTATTATTAATAATAATAGTAAAAATATAATTGTTATACATAAGATTTTGCAGCTTGATCGGAACGGCTTTGCTATGAGTCTCGGTACCAATTTACTAAATCGCAACAAAAAAAAGGCGAAAACAATCTCATAAAGAAAAAATGGGCCTTCGCTCAAAAGAAAAGGCATTGTTTTTGCCCATTGTGGTTGCCCATTGTTGTTGGGCAACCTATTGCTGCCCAGTCTCCATTGCCCAGCTTAATGGAGACTGGGCAACCTCACAATTCTCAAGGCTAAAATGCAATAGTTGTAGTAGTTACACGTGACAAAAACATCAACTACATCGGGACACATTTCAAAGACATCAAAGCCACTCACTGATGTTTGAGTAACATCAAAGCTGTCGAGCATCTACTACATGACAGGACTGTTGCCGTAGCTTCATTGCACCCTATCCAATATGCCCGACGATTCAAAATGATATATTATTGTAGTTATATCTAATACTATTTCTACTAGTAGATTCTTTGGGGGATTCATAAGGGGATACAGTCCAGGTTCACACAGGAAAATACACGTGCTTCAATTTCATCATCAAGCACACATTAGTGGATTTTTCTGCTTTTATGTGTATCTGGTCTCACAGTTTTCTAACGATGTCACAGGATGGAGTAAAAATAAATCCACCTGAGAATCAAAATCATCTCCTCCAAGTTCCACCTGCAGAGAATTAGACCGAGAACCTTTTGAGATATTCTAAACCCTCCCAGTGGAGTTTTTTTTTTTTTATCCGTTCGGGTCCACATCTTCTCCGTCTTTCTCAAACAGGTGGATGAGGCGGAGGCAGAGGCGGAGGCGGGAGGTCCAGGTCTGCATCCTGGGTGTCCGTCTGTCGCTGGAGCTGCTGTTTCAGCACCACACATTCAGCAGACAGCTCCTCACCAAGCATAGCCGCGCCACAGAACCAGAACCAGCAAGCACTCTATCATCTTACACCACCCACATTTTCTACCTGAACCGGTCCCCAAAGACCTCCAGCAGAGTCTAGGTAATGTCCCCCCCCCCCCCCCCCTTAAAGGGTAATACGTTTACGGAGATGTATTTCAATAAACACACGAGTTTAGTTTATACATCTGCATGAATTAAATGTAATTAGAGAAGTTATTTTAACTTATTTACATCGACTCAAAATGAACCTGAAAGAAAAATATTCAAAATATTGTTAAAAAATAACAGATTGAATGATGCTGAAAGTCCAAAATAAATCTGTATGAATATTAACGAGTTGTTTAATTGTTTTTATTATGGAGACTATAAATTATGTCCATTTAGCCTCTACATCCTTATTTAAATGTGTTTTTTTGTTTCAGTAATCATATGTGAAACACATTTAAAATTAAAATGTGACAATTAATTGATTTAGTGATTGAGGTCGAACGAGAAAAGGACCTGAAGATTCTACATAAGTAGAGTAACTCCAGAAGTTCGTTACATCCCACCTCCGCCTGTTAATAAAAATACTATTAGGGGGTTTGACAGCTCCTAATCGGAGTCGCCCCCCCCCCAGCCACCCTCCCTCCCCCTCGCTTCCTCCCCCCGGCTGCAGCCAAATATTTTCATTGGCGTCCGGTCTCGTGGCTCCCGGCTGAGACTCTGCGCGGGACAGATTTGCATCTTCAAAGGGACATCAAAGCCGACCTAACTGCGACATCATTGAGCTCCATTGTCTCCTGATGGAACAATTGACACCTGCGCGAGAGACGCGGAGAGGCGCCCGGGAGTCTGCAGGAGGTGCGCGTTCCCTCACCTCCGAGTCGTTAGAGGCTGCAGGATGACGTCACTGATGGTGTCAGAGGGGAAGGCTTGCTGCAGACAGGAAGTCCCTGCTGCTCTCGTATATTAAAAACCGGACTCGGAAGAACATGAGCGACGGAACCCGGTGTTATTACTTTATTTATTACTTTATTTATTTGTGTTTCGTTGGTTTGTTTGCTTTTGATGATCATATTTTATTTTAGTTTGCTAATTCCATCTGATTTTATTATAATCCAAAACGATTTATTTGTTTATTAGATAAATATATTAGAATTACATTACACACACACACACACACACACACACACACACACACACACACACACACACACACACACACACACACACACACACTCAAACACACGTTTAATTATTTAATTATATTTTTGCCACTATTTAAATTCACAATTCCAAAAGTTTATCCTTCATTATTTGCCAAATTTTATGTTTATTTATTTGTTTTCTTATATTATGTTTTCAAGTTTTATTTTAATTTACCACATTTCACGTAATAAATGTGTATGTGTTTTCTTTTGTCGTCTGATTCAAGTCATCTGAGTGTTTTATTATTAGTAATAATTAATGAGATTATAATTTTAAATACTCTTTCTGTTCAGAAAACTCTACATTAAATTTTTTTTTTACAATAATGTATTTATTTATTCAATTATTTTAGCATATTATTATTGTATTTCGTTTTTTATTTATCAATATCTACATTCAAACTTTCCATTGTAACCTGAATTTAATACTTGCCAAATCTTACACTTTATTTATTTGTTTATTTGATTTTTTATTATTTATATCCTAATATTATATTGTTTATTTACCAATGATCACATTTACAAACGTATATTCAAAGACAAGAACGAACCTCATTTACTTGTATTTTAAAGGAAATCTGAATCAATCGACAATTTATTCATCTGAAAAACACTCAAGCCCCCAGAACTTTAAGTATTACAATGGCTTTAATGTTTGTTTGTTTACTAAGACCCCTGTTAGTCCCTTTGGAGCAGGAGTTATTCTGTCTCTGAACGGATTTTTACTTCTTTTTACTGCACTTTTTGCCCATTTTCGGCCTTGACCTCATTGTTCTGTGAACTGATGTATGTTGTGTTGCTGCAGACATTTCGCTGGGTCAGAGTCTGAGCCGCTGCAGACCTCATGTTGGAGGATAACTATACTGACACCTCCCACCAGGAGGCACAATAATAAAGGAGATGATTAGAATCCCATTCATCACCATCTCCTTATGAGGAGGCCGGGAGGCTTTTTCAGTTCTCTTGGATGAGAGCTGAAACATTCATGCCAGAACAGAAGTCCAGTTGAATTGGATTCAAACCACACGGTTTACCATGACCTGAATGAATGAGAATCTACACAGACTTTTCCATTTTTTCTACTTCTAACATCAAATGCAGGATGAAATCTTCCATTATAAATCCCGCCCACTGGCAGGTGCCATGGTAACCAGATAATCAAAGTTGTTCGGACTTCACTTGTCTGTGGTCATAATGTTATGGGTGATCCGTGTACATTGATTTGCTCTTTAAAGACTGACATAAGAGGAAAGTATATGTATTTTTTAAAGGTATTTCTTAATGTTGTTGAATTCCACATGTTTCATCGCAATTCTAAAAATGTACAATTTGTTTCGTACATTTGTTTTGTTTCAAGAGCAACTTTATGTTTTATAGTTGTTTTAAGTGTTTTGTGTGTAGAAGTATTTTTCTCATTTTCATCCATATATCCATTCATTTCCTATGGCAGAAAGAAACAATGTTGCATGTAGCAAAAAGAAATCTAAAAAAATTATAACATAATAATAATAATAATAATAATAGTCATTATGATGGTGATTATGATGATAATAATAATAATTAAAATAATATTCACACCTACCAACAATACGTGCAAATAATATGATCGCACCGATTATGAATAATAATAGGTTGTTATTATTATTAATAACAATGACTATTATTATAAAAAAAAACATTTTTTTATAAAATATTATATACATCTTATATATTATAATGTATGTGCATCTATCACCCAATGTCAGCGGGGATAGGCTCCAGCCCCCCATCACAATCCAATCCTGGCTAGTCGGTTACAGAAAATGATGGATGGGTAGAAGGACTTTCTCTGAAATCAAAATTGTCCAAGGCCCACAAAATATAAATGTTCCAAAAAATATAAATCATTTATTCATAAATCAAGACAAGAAGCTGGGAAGTGAGGATCGTAAAGATTTTTTTCACAGACTGAAAAAATCAAGCAGAGACCAGTTTGTGGCAGCCATGACCGGATGATGTGAGATTAGACTGTAATTATTAGTTTCGGCCACTAGATGGGGGTAACTCACAAAAAAAACTATGACAAATAATCATATAGGCTTGGGAAACGGACAGAAAACTATGAAACTCAAAATATGGCTCATATATGAATGAAATAACACAATATAATTTACATGTTATTATTCAATCGGTTTTGATATTTTTTGAAATATTAAATACATTCAAGTCACATGACGTTCATGTCTGAAAGCCTGCAGGAAGAGGTAAACAGCCCAGAGTAGTCAGAGCGGGAGCACAGGTCATCTGTTGAATTACAGGTAATTATTGATGAGGCATGACTTCATCATTTCATTAAGTAAATATATTAAAGTGGTCTCCCGGTCTGTGTTTATTAAAGCCAAGACGATCAATCGGGCCATAATAGTTGAGTCACCTGTAATGACACGCAGATGCTCTGCTCATATTTGTAATTGCTCAAATAAATCATCTATCAGTGTTCATGTGGCTAACAGCATCAGAATGTACTTCACAGGTTCATATTTTTTTTATAGTTTATAGACAGACTCCAAGGTCAAAATTAAAACCCTAAGTGACTCTAATTTATTGGACCATATTGTTTTAGATCTGTGGAACGCGAGGTGATCACTAGATAATGCTAATACATGATTGCTAGTTATAATTGGAGAATACGATTGACCTCTATTACATGTTTTTGGACAGTGGGAAGAGTTTGAGCATATATATTTATATATGTGAATAGCTGACCATGCACTGGAGAAGCTCTGACCCGGTTTGGCTCCAGTCAAACCCGCTCAGATCCTTATGTTGGCTGATATTTCCTGTTCCAACACATGAGCTTTAGGAAAATTGTCCACTTACTGCCTGGTATCTCCCACCCACTGACAGGCACCACTTTAATGATGAAACTAAGACATAGCCTGTCAGTGGTTATAATGTTGTGGCTGATCAGTGTATATCTGCACCATCTAGATCCCCCTTGTCAGATCTGCACCCTGAGGAGGAAGTCACGTCTGCTGTTAATAAACGAGGCTCTGAATGGTTTCCAAAGATTGACTTTATTAAGTATTTATGTTTTATAAAGTAATCAGGCGTAATAAAACCACCATGAAATTTAAATCGTGTGTGTTATTTGCAAATTTACGGTTTTAGATTTTGCTCACTCTGTATATGGAGCTATTACGTTTTACTTTATTTTTATTTGAATTTGGTGCATGATGAGTAAATTTCAATTCATTTATTTTGTGATTTTCTTTTCTCTTCTTCTTCTTCTTCTTCTTTCTTCTTCTAATATATCAGAGGGATGCATCTGACCTCTGAATACATCCTCTACCTGTTAATCTAAAGGTCATGTCTAAAGATCATTCTCTTATTTTCGTTTGCTTTTTTCCCAGTCCGTCAACCTGATTTTGTACAAATTTGTATCAATTATTTGCCATTTTTTTCCCTCCTCGGGACAATTTGTTCAATTACCCTGCTATCTGATTTTAATTTTTAAAAGTATTTTATAAAGGAACACCCAAAAAGATCCTAATGTTTGACCACATTTCCGGCTTCTAACAAATCAACATCAATAAAACATGTTCACACACTATTAATATATAATATATAATAATAAATACCTCCTGCAGGTACGTTCCACAGCTATAAGATAATTAACCTTATTCTAACCTAACTTGTCAGTGGTTATAATGTTGTGGCTGTTACCGTCCAGCTCTCAAGCAGCATTTTTGTTATTTTAATCTTTTTTTTAAAAACTTTCCTCCTGTCTTAATCTTCACATTCCTCTTATTTTTGATTAAAATCTTAAACCTAACCCATTTTTATATGTTTTTGTACACCCTTGGGGCGTTTTACTTTATTTTATTCCTGATATAAAGCATTTTCAATTGCTTCATAGTTGAAATGTGCTATCTTAATAAAGTATACTAATAAAGAGCAAGAGCGGCTTGCCTTGAGTGAGGAAAAGAAAATCGGATTTCTGTAAAAAAAAAAAGAAAAAAAAGAAAGAAGAAAAAAAATCCCCTATAATGAAGAAATGGCTGGAATTCATCGTGATCGTATTAAACGAGAAACCTTTTCATTAGAAATTGGGGTATGAATTATAAATGAGCCCCCTTTGTGTGCAGTTGGGATTTTAGGCAATAACGTCTAAAACACGCGGCAAAGAATGGAGTTTATCCACGCTTCACCGAACCTGAACGCCTCATATATAATATTAATGTGACGGGGTGAATGGTACAAAAAATATGCTATTTTAGAGCGTGGAACAATGAGTTAAACGTGATTAAACGCGTTTTCTTGAAGTAAATATTGAAAATGTGACCTGAACGCCCACACAGGGGGGCAAATAATCTAATATAAGCAGAATATTCCTGCAGAATTAGCTGCTGATATTAAATAAAAGATGTGAGCACCTTTTCCACCCTTGCATTTAAATCATGAATAGTATATTTAAAGGCATGGAAAAAAAAAAACATAAAAAAAAAAGTATATAGAATATTTGGTGGATCATTTTTTTTTTTCCCGCTGCAAACCAAAAATAAAAATAAAAGTGATGTAAACAGTGGAGTCTGATAATACTCGCTGTTTTTTGGGGGGGCGGGGGGGTTAGAGCAGCAATACTGAGGCAATTTCTTGGGCACTTTTGCCCATCAGAGTTGCCCAAAAAAACTGCCTAGTGTATCACCACCCTAAGTAATTTACGTGCCCCTAGAAGCGATAAATAAAAACTGAAAATGTAAAATGTATGAACGTCAAATCCAGAACTTGATGTCAAGATCTCTTTATTCAAAAAAAAAAAAAAAAAACAGCAGCAAGGAACAATGAAAAGGAATGTTAACGGGAAAAATACAAAAAAACCATTTCACTCCACTCACATGACATCATCAGGAAATATGGAATATGATGAAATCTGAGTTATGATGTTACAGAAGAGATCATATTAAGAAAAGATAAAAACCACCTGTGTCAGAGTCCGTGTGTGTGTGTGTGTGTGCGTGCATCGAGGTCGGCCGCCATGCAGAGCGAGGATGACGATGGAATGGCGGTTTTCCCGGTGGAATACCTCTGCAGCCCCATTTTCCCATGCCCTATGCCTCTTTAATGTTACATCTGAAAAAGGTATATGCATAGGAAAAAGGAACAGCGAGTGAAAAGAGCCCCGGATGACCGGCCGCCGGACGCTGGAACCTGGAACCTGGAAGGTCAGCGGCGAGAAAAAGCTTGTCAGTCACAGGAGCACTCGTATAAATCTCACCTGTTCTCACTTAGGTTCTCCGACACGTCGACAGAAAGCAAGGAAACGGAACTAAAGGCAGGTTTTGTTCTCTAAAAAAGAAAAAAGAAGAAGAAGAAAGAGAGGATCACTGTGTGAAGACGTCTTTCTGAGATGGAGTGAGCGAGGAGAGGACTTACCCCGTAAAGCTCCAGTGGAGTCTCTCATGGGAAGGCTCCTCGCTCCCGATCATTTATCCCCTCCACGGGGACCTTGAAGATGTTTGAGGAAGACAAAGTAACTCTTGTCTGCGCCCGGCGTCCGTCCTCCCTTCTGGTGGGCACACACCTGTGGACGCCACAGACGGAGGGAAAAACAAGGCAGCTGAAAATGCTACACTGATAGTTGGGACGCCTTTAATTATCTGAAAACCCCCTCGGCCGACTCGTTACAGTTGTTATGTCCTATCTGGCTGCAGACGTCACGGCGTGGACGAGGGAAAGGCGTCCAGGACGGCTCGTTCCTGCCGCTGGAGAAGTTTCTTATCTGCTCAGGGGGTTGTTGTTTTTTTTGCCTTTTTCTTTCTCTCTCGTAGGTGGGGGCCCCCCCATGCTTTCTGCTCTCAAGGCCTCTGGACAAGGACTCTCAGGGTGTGTTGAAGTGATACACACACACACACACACACACACACACGTACGCACACACACACACACACACATACACACACACACATACACACACACACACGGGCTGAGCAGTGTAGGGAGTGTTATGGCATGTCAAGGCCGGTGCAACCAGCCGAAGATGAAACTCTTCCTCTGGAGCTCGGCACCGTTGAGAGCAGCGGTCATACTTCACAGGGTCCAGCCAGGTCCAGGACCTGGCTCAGATGATCGTGGTTGTCCGGCGGAGGTCATGTCACACCAATCTGGACCTCAGCGGGATAAAAGACCGCCATCGTGGGCGGGAGAGACGCATTAAAACGTTTTCCATCTTAATCATTGTGCGGATGTTTATGATGAAAATAAGGAATATTCTTTAACTGTCGTCACAGACAGCAAGGGTGTATCCCGGTAAAGGCCCCGGTCCCCTGCGTTGTACAAGCAATACCCCTGATTGACGTCCGTGTATTAAATGTGAATGGGTCTTGAGTAAACTATAAAAAACTGTAAGTAGTTTGAGGGTTATGGACAATTAAACTGGGTTTTCTGGTCAAAAACAGTGTTTTTTTTAAACACTAGTGAGTAAAATATGAACTATTAGAGTAAAATATGATTTATACAAGATAGATCGCCACAAGCGGCTTAATGTGAACCAAATTTGGACTGAATCGGCCCAATGTTTGTGAAATTGCGGCCTGACAAACTTCAGAGATGAAGCTTCTGCTAATGTCAGAAATATACGGACCTTCACAAAAATCAGCCCAGTTCTTCCTCGCACTAAGGTCTATGTGGGCATGAAATTTGAAATTGATCCCTCTAATGATATCCAACATGTAGGATCTGCGGTGTAAGAGACAAGACTTTGACGATTCCATAATATTCCCGACTTTTCTGGGATATAATAACAATAGAGTTTAAATATTAATAGCCTATGATGTTCGATCTTTTATGTTGTATTTGTTATATTTTAGGAGAAATGAAGTCAGCCCCAGCCAATTTAGTTTGTCTACAGTTGTCTACTAAAGAATTTCACGAAATTACAACAATTTAAAGTTTTTTGACGGAATTGGTCTGAGGAGGGAGAACAGGGTGAACCGGTGTCAGGGCCATGGACAGCCTCTGAGGCTCTGGTTCTGTCGTGACTCTGATCTTCATTTAGTCCAGGCATACTTTTAGGTGCTGTGAAGAAGTATTGGACCACATCAAGTAGGCCTACATCCAATAACTAAATCGGCCCCCCTTTAGAAAACTTCCCCCTTTAACAACAAAAAACCCCAAACATATCCTGCAGCCCTTCTGAAAGCTGGAGATCCGTCTCTGACGTCACTGTGAAGGAATTTTGTCCCACTCTTTTTTGCAGAATTGTTTTAGTTCATCCACACTGGAGGGTTTATGAACATGAACTGATCTTCAGGTCTCACCACAGCTTCTAGTGGAATACTGTATTTGGTTTCCCCCGGATGTAACTGGACCCCGGTCTTCAAACGGTCCAGATAGATTCTCCCAAAAGCCCTGAGGGTCACCAAGGTGCGTTGTGGATGAATTCAGATGACCTTTAATGTTCTTCTGAGTCAGCAGAGGTGGGCCTTAAACTTTATCCCAGGATGCCATTTTTGCTCAACGTCTAAGGAGTATTGAACCATGACCTCTGACCTTTACTGATGTGAGAGAAGCCTGCAGTTCCTTGGATGATTTCTTCATGACATTCTGAAGGAATAGTTTTTGAGGAACTTGGACCCCCTCTTTGAAGGAATGGTTCCAAATCATCTCCATTTGTAGATGTGACAAATGGAGAAATGGAGAAGATCCAGTGTGTCTCACTGTGGATCTGAAGGGTTCCAGAACCTCAGAAATTTAGACTTAATGACTAACCAACCAATTTAAGGTTTACAGTATAATGCTATATATTAATACATATAGACTAAGAATGGCTAAGAAGGCGGCCGTGACGCTGCGACATCTGGTGACATCGGCGGAAACTTACATGACCAAAGTCTGATGGTTGATCACGAGGTCGTCATGGAGACCGTTTGTCACCAATGTACACTATACACATACAGTAAACGCCTCCATCTCTACTCCTTTTTTGGGCTCGCATTCAAAACAAACAGCTGAAATCGGCATTGGCAAAACAAGTGCGCTCTAAAATGAAAGTGTGTACTTCAGCCTTTCCTGCTGCAAAAACACGTTTCCTCCACACGTCACCAGGGAGCGCTTTTAATTGGAACGCTTTAAAAATGCAGCTCTTAAAAGACCATCTTTTTTTTTTTTCTTCTTTTTTCAGGGTACAAATATGCAGAGTTAAGCAGAAATGTCTGACTCAACGGAAAAAGGCAGGAAAAAAAAACAGCTTGTTCATCTAAACGTTTGTGCCACAGGCAGCATGGCGTTCCCTCAGCCCAACATTTCAGGGGTGGTTGAACTTTAGACCCCTTCACAGGATGATGGTTTTGATATTGACAACACGAAACACAACTTTTGCTCTGTGTTGCGATGTCTTTTATTCATGAGCGACAAACAGGATCGGTTAGCTCTGTTGATGTTTGACTGAGAAGAACCTGCTGTTCAGATTAAATATTTATATCCCCGAGAAGTTGGGAATATTTTGGAATCGTCCATCGCGTCCGTATCCACCGCCGCAGATCCTTCGTGTTAATGCGATAACTCATATGCTATGTCATGCATAGTGCGAGGAAGAACTGTATTGATATTGGGAAAGGACGGTTGCATTTGAAACGACTGGAGTAGCGCTATCTTGTTAACACTACATTTCACTCTGATAGTTCATATTTTACCCACTAGGGGGAGCTTTTGTTTTTCAAAATCACTGTTTTTCGGATATAACATCCCGACCGTTTGTCCGATTTAGTCCAAATTTGGTGCATATGAATCCACTGGAGGAGATGTGTCACGTATTAATCATAGATTACTCTAAAAGTTCATACCTCGCTCACTAGAGGGAGCTCTTTTAACAAAATCACTGTTTTTCAGACATGACATCCCAACCGTTGGTCCGATTTAGTCCAAATTTACCTAATATGTAGGAGATGGCCTCAAGGAGAACTTTTATTTGAAATGGGACTGTAACGTTCCAACCATCAGTCCTATTCTGTCTAAACTGAGCTCATATGAATCGAGCGGGCGGGATGAATTATGCAGCAGGTGAACATTTTGTCCTGATGTTCATGTGTTGAAAACAGGGCGACCCTGACAACGGCCAAAATGGGATTGTTAGATGACTGGGTCAGAGCATCTCCAGAACTGCAGACTTAGTAAGGTTCTCCTGGTCTGACTGTTACCCAACAAAGTGTTCCAAGGAAGGACAAATGGTGAACCGGCGTCAGGCTCATGGATGCACTGGAGGTGAAGGCTTGCTCGTGTTGTACGAAACAGATTAATTAAACAGTTTAATGTTCAAATAAGCAAAAATGTTTATGCCAATTCGGATTTGAAAAGTGGGCTTGTATAGAAATTAGTATTATCTTGTTGTAAGTTATAAGTGAGAATATTCCCCAGAATTTATCATTTTGTTGTTTTCAGTCATCCGTCAGCAATCCTGCTTTCTGTTTTTATTTCTCTGGTTTTGGTTATATGGTTAATGTATTTAATAATTACTATCTGGGTTTTGATTGGAGGATCGTGGTGAAGCCTTGTTTTCATTTTATGGTTAAGCTGCTCAGCAGATCTTCCCGTGATGAAGGTAAATGGATATTTCTGTCGTTTGTAATGGGTGATGTGAAACCGCCAGTGGAGTCATGGTTCCCACGACTCATTAATGCACATCTGGAGTGAATTTGTTCCCAAACAAGAGTCACTGAAGCACAATTGAGTTAAAAACCGGTTCAGACAGAAGCAGACAACACATCACAGAACTGTTCTGGTGGGGAAAAAAAGGAGAACTACACGATATCAGGTAGGTGGTTTTAATATTATGTTTTTCAACGCATCATCTTCTCATCATCTAACAGGCTATTATCTTACGTTTAGCGTTAATGAAGAGTCAGGATGTGGCGGGTACCTTCCTTTTCTTCTCAGATGTCCTTTGATGTCAATGTGGTCACATCCTGTAAGGAGAGGCGGCCGCCATTGTTATTGTTGGTCTCAGCGCTGGCTTTTCTTTAAAAGCGGAGACGTATCCAAGAAGTAAACAAGATTTGCAAAGACGTGGCCCTCTAAACGGTGGGAACCCGAGCCGTTCCTAAATTGAACCGACTAAGAACCGGCTCTAGCACCAGCTTGGAACCAGTACCTGGTTCTTCCGCTGTGGGAACGAGGCTACTGTGTTCTTCTAAGTAGTTAAGATAATGTTAATATGGTCAACTGTATACACTAGCATGTACGTGTCAATGCTACTTAATGTTACAGTATTGTTTTTCACTCTAATCTCATCAAGTATCAGAGAATGAGCTTAAATGATGACATCATACGTCACATGAAGCGACGAGGAATGTAAGTAAAGAAAAACCTGCGTCCCAGAAATCTTTATTCCAACACAAATACTTCAGAAAACCAAAAATACAACAGAAAAACAGATGATTTATGATATTCATGCAACCCTGATCAGGATAAGCGCTCACAGGAAATGAAGGTAAAGTTGGAGGTAGACCTTGACCAACGTGGGATAGATAGAAGGAGGTGGCGGCGGCTTGTAACGTTCTGGACTCTGGCAGCTGTGAATCGTTTCTCAGAAGAAGATGAGGTTATTCTCACTCCCTCTCTTCGTCTTCCTCCACATCCCTCTCACACAGCAATTCACACCAACGTCTCCGGCTGCTTCTCTGGTGTCTTGTCCTACGCCACCGCCCGCAAACCCGTGTCGCTCCTCAACACGGAGACGTTCAGCTATGGCGCCGTACTGTAAAGCAAAAAGAAAAGTAAATTTATTTCATGGAGAGTATTTTTTATAACCATGCATTTTCTTAAGAAATGTTTATGCGTTCTCGATGTCTTATCCAAAAAG
Organism: Lophius americanus; assembly: GCA_037951165.1. NCBI lineage: Eukaryota > Metazoa > Chordata > Actinopteri > Lophiiformes > Lophiidae > Lophius > Lophius americanus. Next base: position 4,853,550 of record JBBDHG010000039.1, on the reverse strand, counting down.
CATCTAGTAGTAGTAGAAATACAAGTAAATACAATAGAAGTAGGAAAACTTTTGATGTTTGGTGCAGGTAGGACCGTGTAGAATGGAGATAAAGCAAACTTCCTGTCTGATGGCGAAGGACGGAACTACTTTTAAATAGTAGAAATAATCGGTCATTTCTTATAGTGTTACTGGTAACAGTAATTAATGTGTTTTAAATACTCTATTTACAAACATACGTATAATTTAGGGTAATTTAGAGCTGCCAGAATATTGCTGTAAAAAATAACGTCAACATATACGAGACATTACAGTCAATTATTATATAAAACAGTTATAACCTATTAACCTATATACAGTTACATAGTCAATTATTATCATTATTTCAGATACATAAAGTATTTTAGAACCATATTCCTGTATAAATGGCTTAAGTGGTTATTTAAGTTTTTCATGCCCGCAAAATCTTTAATTTAGACAGAGTAATACTTTTTGGGTAATAACTTCCTTGTAACATGATGGTATGTTTCTGTAACTTCCACCCAAAGTTTGTATTTTCACAGTACAATTGTGTGTTTTCCACATATTCTCACCATAAATAATAAAGTTATTTACTCTTTCCTCATTTAAGATGATCAAAAACAGTTTATAACTCTGTCTACTATGTTAAACCTTTCATGACTTTATAACATTTATTCAAAGCGTTATTTTTCTGAGGGTTTTAAACAAAAACAAGTCTGTTTTGAAAAGGTGAGGATTGTTGATGACGTCAAAAAAATGACTTCCACTGCTAACACTCAATTCATTAAAACATTTACAACCTAAATCAATAAGCTGAAGTCATTTCTTTAAGTTCAGAAAATATTTGAAGATTGAATATCTGTTTTTCAATGACCGGTGAACAATTCCGAAAATATTTTCATTCCTGCTACAATTTTGAACACTGTATGAATGTTTCTGCTGGAATGGGAAACTTTCTGCTCAGGGTCTATGACAGTTATTGGTCCTGGTCTTGGATCAGGAGTCTGGTTCGCACTGAACATTCTTGGGCCTTGTTTTTGATTAGAGTTTCTCCAGGAGCTTAAAAATGTTGGAACAAATATGTTACATTTTGAACACAAATAACATTTGCTGAGATAAAGATATCGTCTCCTCTGTGAACCGGGCGGCTCCAAGGTCACGCAGATACGAGAGAATCTCCGCACGGAAAAGTCAGTCTGCCATCGTTTATGTGAAATACTCTGTAATGTGAACACGGCGCTTTTGAAGCAGGAGGTTGCGGGTCTGCGTCTCTTTTCCTTTCCCTCTCCCAGCGGTTAGAGAGTTTTAACTCCCCCCCCCCATTGTCGTGCTGTGCAGGATGCTGGGGATGCAGTTAGAACAGATGGAGACCGAGGTGGGGGCTCCTCCCTGTGTCCCTCATGTAGGGTCCAATCTGCACTAGGCAGGGAGGCTGACAGAATAAGGCCAGTAGGTGCCGAGACAAGTAACCTCAGCCAGGTCCTCTGGGGAACCGGGCCTCCACCATGCTGCCACAATTATGGCTCATTTCATCAGTTCTTCATAGGTGTGAGCGAGACCGAGAGAAGAGGAGGAGGATTAGAGGAAGAGAGTAACAGAGGATGACTGAGGAGTAGTTGAATGCAAATCAAGGAGCCGTTACCGCTTTACCGGTCTGGTGTGGCATGAACATTATCGGACCTGATTTTAGATTTAATGGTGCTGTATTTATTTTCCTTTGCTCTGTTAGGCAGGTGGCTTTAATGTTATGGCTGATCCTTTGTAAGGAGACTTTTTGCTCAATGTCTGAGTCAAAAGTGCGGTTCGATAAGTCCGAGTGCTTGAACGGTGTCTCTGCAAAGTAACGGGCGCCGACCGCCAACAACCACCCAGAAGAAGAATACGACAAAAAGGACATGAGCGGAAGTGACTTTTCGTCCGTCTAACCGTCCAACTTTCAGGGTTGCGATGATTAAATGGCTCTACGATGCAGACCGGTACTGTTTTGAAGTCGCCATATTTAAAAACCATCACGGCGCCGAAAAAACTCAGCAAGAACTTTACTCAAAACAGTGAACGGACACTAATTTAAGGAAGGGGTCTTTTCATGCAGCATTTTTCTTTCCCCCCATTAGGCGTCTTTTCTGAATCTATCCAGAATCGGGCTGTCCATGTAAACCCACCTATGGTGTGAACGGGCCTGGAGTCTCTACCCATCTCCCTCCCCCTTTGTCTGTACCAGAAGGCGTCTCCATCAGAGGACAGCAGTGGCTGCCTGTCATTTCAATTTGCCGACCCTCCCTTGGGTTCGGGGCAAATTAGCACTTCAAACGGTTGTGACTCCCCGGGTCGCTCCCAGTGGGGTCGGCACAGAACCCTCTTCTCCCTTTCTCATCAGCAATGCTGATGGTGGACCGGACCCCCTCAGGATTGCCTGTCCCTCCATGCTAAACAAACTCTCTCCTGGAGAATGGAGAGCGCGCTCTGTTATTCTTCCTGAGTGGCGTAATGTGTTCAAGTCGTAATGCGTTAGTTGCTATTCAACCCCAGGAAACCTCCGTTTTAACGCGATGCCTACAAAAACGGTTTCATGAATCGTTTTCACATTTTACACCCATGTAGACGTTAGTACGAGGAAGAACTGGAGTGACTTTGGGAAAGGTCGATTGTATATTTCTGATACTAGGGGGAGCGTTATCTCCAAAAGTTTTCAGGCCATGATTTCTCAACCATTGGTCCAATTTAGTTCGAATTTGGATCAAACGAATCAAATTGAAGATATTTATCTTATGAGTTTCATATTTTAACCTAATAGTTCATATTTTACTCACAAGGCGACAGTTTTTTTCATGAAAATCTGTTTTTTGGACATAACTTCCCAACCGTCGGGGCAAATTAGTTCAAATTCGGTGCATATGGATCAACTCCATACTTGAATAATTCATATTTTACTCACTAGGGGGAGCTTTTTATGAAAAACACATTTTTTTTGGGCCATAACTCAAAAACCATTTCCAAATTTGATACCACCATTACTCGAACACTCAGTGTGAGTACACTAGGGGGAACTTTGTCTACAAAAGTTTTTGTAGTCCTAATTTAGTCCTTTGGAATTGAGGCGATTTAACTATTATGCTCAGTGTTTTACTCTAAAAGCTTATATATCTTTTTTTATATAAATTTTCGGACATAAAATCTTAACCATTGGCTCGATATAGTTCAGATTTGTTGCATTTTTACTCCAGTAGTTCATATTTTACTCACTAGGGGGAGCTTTCTTACAAAAACGTGGACGTAACTTTATATATTTATTCAAACGCTACTTTTGGGACATAACTTGACATTTAATTTGAGAAGGTCGATCAGGGGATTTTCTTGTAGAACACAGGGGATTGGGAAGTTTTGGGGTATGTACCTGTTGGGGAGCAAGGGTCTAGCTGATAGAGGTATTATTATTGATGGAGGGTCCGTGATCCTCTTAAGATCCGTTTTAAAACATTTTTCTGCGTTTTCTATTCTGATAAACGCAGTTTCTGATAAACGCAGTTTATCAGAATAGAACTCTTCAATGCCGAACCCTACAAGGACAAACAACACGGTGGTGACTCAACCCAAAGAGTGCCATAGATTGAGATCATCATCGCCGGCTGACCTGATTGAGGAGCGTCTGTCACCACAGACGTCTTTTCTGTCAGTAGCGGATGCTTTTTTTTTCATTCTTATTGAAATCACCGAAGAAACGGGTCCAGTGTTTGGCATGATTGTTGATCTAATAGGATCTGGTGTTTACACGAGGCCAACATATTCAGTCAGAACATCTGTGTGACGAGCGCAAAAGTGATGAATATGAGGTGTTTTATCAGCAGATAGGCGTCTATCATGTTATCCGTTAATGTGATTTTTTTAATAGAGCTACAGCTTGCTAATAAGTCTGGTTTGCTCCTACTGGAGGCAAGGGGGAGGGAGGGGGGGGGGGGCTAAACAGGAGAACCTTTCAATGGAACCTCGGAGTGGTATAACTTTGACTAACGTTACATCAAAACAACGTTAGCTGACATTAAGTTAGTGACAATTAGTCTTCCTCCATGGTCAGAAACTTTCGCCAGTGGTCTTCTTCCGCTCCAATTATTTCCTTTATTGTTGTGTAAGATGGGAAGTCGGTGGTTCTGATCCACTTTGATGTTGCTGTTAAGGAGCTCCGAGACATATTCTCAATTTTAACCCATCTTTGGTTGGTTTTCTACTTCTTTGAGTTAGCTGCTAACTGCTTCTAGCTCCTAACCGCTACGAAGCGCTAACTGCTTTAAATGCTAACTGCTTTAAATGCTAACTGCTACTAGCTGCTAGCTGCATCTAGCTGCTAATACTTCTCGCTGCTACCGGCTCTTGGCTGCTAACTGGTTTTAGCTGCTAACTGCTATTAGCTGCTAACTGCTACTAGCTGCTAACTGCATCTAGCTGCTAACTGTTTTTTTCTGGTAACTGTTAATATCTGCTTCTAGTATCTTACTGCTACTAGCTACTAATGCTTCTCGCTGCTACCTGCTATTGGCTGCTAACTGCTTTTAGCTGGTAACTGCTTCTAGCTGCTAACTGCTTTTTACTGCTAACTGTTACTAGCTGCTTCTAGTTGCTACCTGCTTCTAACTGCTAACTGCTACTAACTGCCTCCAGCTACTAACTTCTAACTGTTTCTAGATGCTAACTGTTATTGGCTGCTTCTAGCTGCTACCTGCTACTAGCTGTTAATAAGAACTTCTATTTGTGAGCTGCACATTTAATATGTCTTCACATATTTTCCACCCTGCCAACACAAATCCAGTTAATAAGCAGATGTCTGTTTTGGCGCTGCTACTACCTCCTGTCCGGAGGTATAAAACCAATAAACACTTTGGATAAACAAATCCAGAATGTTTATACAGAGCAATGTGATGAATGAACAATGAATTACAAAAACAAAACACACCCTGCCCACCTTGAGAAGGACGTGTCGACGAGGTTAAGAGAGTTAATAAAATCACTGTGTCTTGCATTGTTCACCATATTGGCGAACGCCCCTCACGCCATACACCTGAAATGTACTTTAGATGAGTTACATAGGCCCCCTTTGTCTCCTGGGCTCCCTTTGTCTCTCTCTGCCATGGAAAACACAATAAACCGCTGATTATCAAACATCTTCTAATCCAACAAAAGCTTTTATAACCGGGCAGTTAATCAGAAACACCCACGGCGGGTAAAGTTCATGTGCGCATTTCTTAGTCATTATATCCAGCTTTCCATTTAGGCGGCGGAGAGAAAAAACCTCCTGATTAAGTGCTGGCTGTTGTAGCCCATTTAGTGACCAGGACACGTTTGGCACACTTAAAAGAAATGCAGCAGTTACGCAATTTATTTGTTTATGAGTCGAGAGATCAGAACGTCTCAATATTTGCTGTCCTCCGTCATGAATCGGACTCGTTAAACCCACATTCCTGCGAGGCGCGCATGAGGCTTGATGCGAGTGGCTACGACGAACCCTGAGGCCGCAGTGTGAAAGCCATTAAACTCCGCGCTACTCATTCACTGAAAGTTGCCACGAATAAAGACATTAGACCCCTAAAATGTGTTATGAAATGAAAATGAGTTGAGCCATTAGCCGCGGTAAAAGGACATTAGAGAAGAAAATGCTTCTGTTGTTCGGCCCAGCAAGGTTCTGTTTTGGTGGTTAATCAATGATGACAACATCTCTTTGGTTATGCATGCAGCCTCTCTTGGGTGATGGGAGGGATTGTAAACAGAGTGAAGCCCTCATTGCGGAGTTAAAGTGCCTTATTGTTTGAGGTGAGGGGACTGAGGCTCGGATCGATGTGTTTCTGATCAAGGTGGGCCTTTTCACCATTTCTGTCTTTTATGTCGCTTGAACGTTGCGAGACAGGTCCCGCCCAAAGGGATGGATGTCTGACGTCTTTACCTTCGTTAAGGTAGGTAAAGGGTTTGGCCAATGTTTGTTTGTCTGGTTGTTTTTAAGGTCACGCGAATATATAAAAACTACTTGATCGTATTTTACTCCAAGATTATATATTTTACTCACAAGTTGGAGTTTTTATGAAAAAAAAAGGAGGAGTTCAATCAGGGGGATTGCTTGTTCAACGCAGGGGATTAGGGACTTTTTACTGTTAGAGATTACAGTATAGGTCTTGTTTACTTACAAATTAAGCGAAATTCACCAGTCGATAACTTAAAAATCGTCAAAGAAAAGCAGATTTGTAACGGAATCCGGAATCAGCGGAATTTGGTTTCAATTTTCACACTTTTTCCATCTTTTCCATCTATTTTTCCAATTTTTGAAGCACTGAGAGAGAAAATCAAACCAAACCTTGAAGTTTTCTAGGGATAATGATGACATATTGCCGTGATGGCTTTGATGTCGTTGTGACTTGTAGCTTTCATGTCTATGATGTGTCTGTCATTGATTGTTATGTTATTCTATGTGTTTTTCTGTTTAATGGGCCCTTTTTAACTCTCCTCTAGAATAATTATATCACATGACCTTGATGTCTTTTTGACACAAGCCTTTGATGTCAATGAGTCTGTATCTCTGCCAAGCGGGTTATGTTTCTGTTGGTTTATTTATCCTTTGGACGGCATGCGGGCACAGTGAGCAGCACAGATGCCTCACAGCAAGAAGGTCCGGGATTCAAATCAAATCCAGCTCTGCCTGGTCTTCTCTGTGTGGAGAACAGGTACCGTTTGAAAAGGGGTGCCATCATTCCAGCATCCACTCAGCAGCCTCGTCCCATGAATCAGAAGATGAAAAACACAGTGTAGGGTAGCAGCATCATTCCCTGAGAAGAAGGGAGAACATTTGGGGAGAGTATTGCAGGGGATTTTCATAATGTGATGTGTTGCAAAAAGTCCTGCATAGTTGTTAATAATAATAATAATAATAATACATTTCTGTTTTCTTTTTGAGTCCTCTCAAAGATTTACTCTTTGAGTTCCTCTTAAAAATTGGGATTCAACCTGTTTAATTATGACCCAGCGGCAACACGTATATGCTAAAGAGCAGGGGTCCAAGAATGGAGCCCCGGGGGACACCACAGGTCAAAGGTTCCAACGAAGAGGAGGCCTTAATCATGACTACTGAGAAAGTCTTATTAGAAAAGTAGGATTTTTTTTCTTGCATATTAAATAGTTTGAGGACTTACTAAACAGAATTATGTATCTTGATAGAACCAAAACAAGTCTAATAAGTGTCAAATAAATACATTAATTACCAAACGGTTGAGCTAATCTATTTAAAAATGTTTGCCATGAACTACAGCTGTTCATTATAAACTAATTTTATAACTCAAAAATTAATTTTTTCAATGCCTGACCCAACGATTAGTCATTTAATAGAACATTTACAGTGTCTGCGATATTAAATTAAATATGCAAAGAACCAATTGTTCCATAGTTGTTGTTTTTTTGCTAGTTGAGGACATTAAAGGGTTTTAATGACTGCAATGACATTACATGCACAGAAAAAATTGAGGGAGTGGGTCTTTTGAATCTTAGAATTATTTATTTTTATTTTCATTTCAGTAATGTGACCCAGACAGGAGATATTTTCCCACCTGTGAAAATCACCAAGGTTTCGACCATTCTTAACAAAAGTGCATTGTTTGTATTACAAGTAGGTCAGACTACTGCTATGCTCTTTTTTGCTGGTCTCCCCGAAAAGCCTATCGAGAAGCTGGAACCGAAGAAGACCACGAAGAAAGAGAAGCATAACGGTATATCAGCTCCATGCATCTCTGACCTTTAAATATCTTATCAACTGCAAAAAAGTTCTGAGGTCCTCCAGAACTGGCCTTTTAATCACACCTAAAGCTCCTCAAACAAGGGGGATCAAGATGCTTTTATGAGTAACGCCCGAAAGCTCCCTGCCCGGGAACGCCAACCAGGGGGAAAAAAAAAAAGCATAAAACTTTATCAGAGGGCTTTGGGCTGACCTTTGAACCCCAGTTTGCTCCTGATGGCTGATCGGTTGTGGTGTGAGTGAGTGTGAATGATTATTCTTCCTGATGGGCCGCTGTCACCACTCTGTGAATGTGTATAAACGGGCGGTTGCTGTCTCCTGCTGTAAAGAACTCTGAGTGGTCGAGCAGACTAGAAAGGAACTATGTAAGAATGGTCCATTTACTATTTAAAATTCAATTATTGCTAATTCTTTCTTCCTTCCCCATCAGCATTGTTGAACTGCCATGAGGTTTTACACTGGATCCTCTTCCTGACACATTCTTCTCCTTTTATCTGGGCTAGGGAGCAGAACCAAAGGAGAACTGGCTTGTGAACCACCACCAGCTGGGTTAATCTTCTCTTAACTATATAATATTCATAATAATTATGTAAGTTTTATATCATTTCAATAGTAGCTGATCTTTGACTACAGTCAGAGCTTGGTGCTTCCCATGGGGCCTTGCGGTACGGCACCGAACCGGTTTATTCCCTAAATGAATTACATAGACCACCACATTTACTTCACAACGGTTCCAATATTATTATCTTACATGTGAACTTTGACCTATAGTTTTACAGACTAAGGAACTAAATACACTTTCCTACAAGACCTACCGAGCCCTCAAACCCCTGCGTTGAAGACCACCATAGACTCTTGGATAGGGGAGGGGTGGCCTGACGTGTAATATAAGTTGAGATCTGGAACTTCGCCACTAAATTTTACGAACTGTACCTTTAAAAAAAAAGAAAAGAAGTCATGCAATAACGTCTGTCTGTCGTTGTCGTTGTGTTTTTAAAGGCTGTGTCTCAGTGAGGCGTGCGTTCATGGCCACTGGAGATTGTTATTCCACGTGTGAACAGCTGTACTCAGAGCTGTCCACTTGTGATCGGATCACCCAGCATGCATCATAATCGACGAGCTGCCAGACTCCCCCCCCCGGCTCCACCGCTTTAATGTGTGTGGCAGCTGTGGAACGGTTCCGTTTGGTACGGTACGGAACGGTAGACTATCATGGCAGCTCGAGATCACGCGCTGTTTCATGAATTATTTAATCGTCACGCATCATTCAACCCCGGGCCGTTTACTCAGCCGTACGCAGGTTTTAATTAACCAGATAAGCACACGGTTATTGCCGCACAAACACTGTGGGGCCTTCAGGGCCCCCAAGAGTCTCAGATCCCCGGACGGTTACCCACGTCGTATAAACTCCTTTTTAGTACATGGCGGTAAATAAAAGCACGGTAAATGTGTGGTGGAGATTATTTTAGAAACCATTTAGGCCCTCGTGAATATCAGACTGGGATTAAGCTGTAAATGATTCTAATTCCTGCAAACTACCTACAAAACATTCACATTTTATATGAGATTATATAAGATTCAGAACTTTTGGTTCAACTAAACTGCAACAAAATCGGCTCAGATGAGAAGGTTCTGTTTTAGGCAGGTGGGAAAATTATGTTTAACTTTTTCCAGGCCGATTTAACGTGTGATTCATGAAAAAAGCATTTAGTCATCGTCATTAGAATCGTAGAATAACTTGATTGATTTTAGGAAAAAACGGTTTAATATTTTCTAGCACTAGGGGGAGCTTTATCTACAAAAGTTTTAGGCCATCATTTCTCAACAGTTGTTCATATTTAGCCGAAATTTGATGCCTATGAAAGTTTCTTTTTTCATATTGAAGCATGTGAGGACTTACTAAACAAAATTATAAACATAGAAAAAATAGAAAAAAGTCTTATAGGGGTCAAAAGGTTTTCTAAAAACATGCTTTACCAATGATTTCATCATTAAATAATTTCACAATTCTGATTTTTTTCCCCACTGTTTAAAAACTTACCTGAAGAACAATCTATCATTTTATGCTAAAATGAAACCATAAAATAATAATGTCTTAGTGAAAACTTTAAAGGGTTAAAATAATTGTGTTTTTTGATCTCATAATAACGACTGTAGCCGTTGAAAGTGGGGGCAACAAGTTTTCATTCAAACAAAAGCCTGGTTTCTATTAGCTCCCTTTTCTATCTTGTAGATTTAATACTTTTAATATAGGGTGATTTTCAAACGTGCAACGACAAACCTTGAACTATGACACATTTGGAGTAAAAATGAACAGTTGTTACGGTTATAAAAACAATCCAGTGCTGGACATGCAGGGATTTTATGGCTGTGATGACCACTAGAGCTGAACGTAATAAAAGTATGTGAATTGTATGTCCCTTCAAATCACAACGTCAGACAACAACTAAAAAACGTTGTAAAAATGATTGAAAAAGGTTTGTGACCGTTGACTTTTCCCGCCTCCTGTTAGCCGTGAAGCTCCTTCTCTGTATCCTCTGGTTTTCAACGTGTCTCATGGACTGAACATAATAATATAAGATAATAAATCGTGCCATCTGTTGACAGTTAGTGGCCATTATTAAACATATATGATCCCTATATTTCTTGAAATAAAGTATACCTTTGAAGTATGGTTGTATAAATTGTTAAGGCTGCGTTCTTTTACCTCACAAACATACAGCAGCAAAAACACGGACGCCACTCATGGCCAAAAATTCACATTTGATTTATTTGAGTTCATTTTTTAACATAGTATTCTTAGTCAGTCGACTTGAAAAAGAGCCTTGCAGTAGAATTGAAATTAAATAATATTATATAAATTATATGTGGTTTTGGTCTCTTTACCCTTTGACATTTTGAGTCATTTTGAGTCACTATTTGTTGTTGTAAAATGTGTGCCACTCGACTTAACCTGCTTCTATGTGACCCAATGCTAAACTGTAAGAGGCCAAGGATGGAGCCTTGGGGGTCACCGCAGGTCAAAATGGCTGCCGACTAGGAGGCATGGCTATTGAGAAAGTCCTATTCTATAAGATTTATCTTATAGAATCTTATAGAGGATTTCTTTTATGGCATACCAGGAAATGTTACTTGATTCAACAAGACAAAAAGTCTCATAACGATTAAATAGTTTTCTAAAAAACATGCTTTTCCAAAACAGATAAGAAATTTCTCTCTATAATGAAAGTAGTAATGCTGAGCTTAACTAATCTAATCTCTTAAAACTCCCCCGTGACTGTCTGAATTTTTTCCCCTGTTTAGAAACGGAGTTGACCAAACAATTTGTTAATTTTATGGTAAATTTAGAGCGTGAAAGATTTTAAAACGATAAATTAAATAAAATGAGTGAATTAATAACTTTTCCAAAGATTCTTCCTTCCTTGGTGAGGACGTTAAAGGGTTTAAATAAGGAAACAATCTTCTTCCTCCGACTGGATAGTATACAAACCTTATTACCGGTTACCGGATTATCTTTGTAAAACAAAGTTAAATTTGCTTATTAAGATAAATATAAGATCTTATATATAAATACATTGACTCCAACATGCTGGGAGAAGCACTGTAATGCAATATGGGAGCAAAAAACGTATTCAGATTTTATATATATATATATGTAAAAACATGCTTGATAAGATTGTTTTCTTTTTTAACGATAATCAGATTATAATCACAATAATATTATAATAATCCCAGAATCAGGATTATTTCACTTTCTTGAAATGTCTTTTTTTGCATTGCGGTTATTTAAATCTCTCACTCATCCCTCCGGTTTCTGACTTCCTGCGACGCCGGGGTTTACGGAGGAGAGATGTGACAGTTGTCAAGCATCTCTCCTTCTTCCTCCTGTCTGTGAACGTCTCACCTAAAGAGAGGTGAGATTTCTGGAGCGCCTGATGATCGGATCAGATGTGCGCCTGGGAAAGCGTTGCTGTGGCCTTGGCGACACAGGCTCTCACCTCCACCTCCACCTCCTCCCACTTCCTGCTCTCCCTTCTGCTCTGGCGATAACAGTCGGATGAGAGACCTTCTTTTTGCCGCCCGTGGTGGGAACGTTGTGATAAATTGGCGGCGGGGCGACTGCTGGGCCTTCTCCAGGGAACAGGGAGTTCCCACCCTCCTGCGATACTTCTGCACAACAGCGATGAAGGTTGCAGGGTGTTTGATTACAGGTTAACCTCAACTCACACCGCCTGAATGCATGTTCTGTTTTTCTTATGCGGGCGGTTAAAACTTCCAGTGAGTTTTTCTTCACACGAGTGCAGCGCTTCCCAGAATGCATACCGTACATACTGTCAGCAGGGAAACTCTCCGCCGCATCCTTGGGAACCTTGTGGTGGCACAACAACTCCTGATATCTGGTGAAGGTAAACCAAAACAGGAGTCACGCTGACCCTGAGAGGAGCAAACTGCCACGGCATTGACTCCAACATGCAGGGAGGAGCGCTGCAATGCATTGTGGGAGCCTAAAACCTATTAAGACACATTTTCTCAAAGTTACTATTCGGTGTGAGCGAGAGATAAGTCACCATGATTTATGCGTGGATTTCTAAGTAGCTAAAAAGTTGGTAGGCATCCCTTTTATTTCTGTCAGGGGAGGCGGCTCATTAATCTTATCTCTTATCTTCCGAGAATTTGAGTTGCGGAACATGAAAAGTCAGCACAATTATCAAAGGAGTGAAAGAATGCAGATATTTTCCACCTCTGCGCACAAATCCCTCTCGCTCTGCAAATGTGTACTCGTCTAAATAAAAGAAATAAAGGATCTCTCAACCGTAGCGAGAAATCTTTTGGACTGAGTGTTGAAGCTCTCCTTATGTAAAATAAACTCAAAACTAATATTTCAGTTCTTCACTCAGTAGGTGGGTTTACACGGGACGCTTTTCTCCTATCTGGATTAAACCTTTCAGAAATGCTATGTCGCTCGCCTGTTTACACGACCTGTGATCTTTTCCGACCCGGTGTTTAAATGCATCCACTCATCTAATCAAAAAATAGCTTTTTGTCAAGCGCAGATGATTCAAAGTTGCGATGATAAATGACTCTCCGTTGTTAACCGGTACTGTTTTGAAGTCGCCGTATTTGAAATACGTCACAACGCTGGGCATGAACAGATACAACTCAAACAGAGAGTTTTCAGAAAACAGTGTTGACAAGCAGCGACTGGAACACAAATGCTTTCATGAAAGGATTTGGAATACCTCCTTGCAACGGAATGAAATCTCATTCAGAAAGGGCCTTTTCTTTGAAAAGGGGTTTTTACCTGCAGCATTTATATCCCCGAAAAACCCCTAGTCCCCTTTGTGTTCAAGCAATTCCCCTGATTTAACTCCTCAAATTAAATTAAATCGGAAGTTATGCCCGAAAACTTCCGATTTTTCGGGCATAACGTGTTCGTAGTAAATAGCTCCGTCTTGTGGGCAAAATATGAAACATTAGTGTAAAGTTTGATGTATGAATATGAATTCATACATTCACCTAATTTGGATTAAAACAGACCAATGGTTAGGAAGGGAGGAATAAAATACAAACCATTACAGTATAATATGATATAAACCGGATTACCGGATTCATATTCACCCAATTTGGACTAAATCGGACCAATGGTTAAGAAGTTATGTTCGAAAGATAGCATTTTTTTGTTAAAACAACCCCCCCAAAAAATACAGTTCTCCATTGTGGACTAAATCGGACCAACAGTTGAGATATGAAGCCCCGGAAACATTTGGAGATAAAGCTCCCCCTAGTGTCGTAAATATACAATCAACCTTTTCCAAAATGAATCCTGTGCTTCCTCACACTAAGGTCTATCTAGATATAACATTTTGAAACAATACAATGAAATCTTTTTTTGCAGGTTTTTGCCTTAAGAGGAAGAAACTGCTGCGGCGATGACGATAATATCCCCACTTTTATTCGCAATACGAATGATGCAAACATTTGCGATACTTTCTTCAGTTGGAGTCAAGTTTTAAACCGATGTGGCCCTGCGGCGCAGGAGTCGCGCACGCCACTTATGCACATTACTACGTCAATATGACAGTTCCGTCCGTTTGTATTTATTTATGTATTTTTTATAGATATACAAAGATTTCAAAAATTTCTGTTTTCATCTGCTTACTATGAGATAATCCGATGTGGGAAAAATGAATAACAATCTTGGCATAAGCCTGAAACACAATCACGAATCTCTGAATGAATCGATACATCGATGAGCCATAACATTAAAACTACCTTCTTAATATTGTGTAGGCTCCCTTTTTGCTCTAGGTCTGCGATGACACTGTTTGTTCTGAGACCTTTACATCAGAACCAGCCGTCATAGTGCTGTTTACATATATGTTGTTACTTTGTTTGTTTTTAGAGGTTCTACTATGTGACTTAAACAGGATTTATGTCATTTTTCTGTGTTTCTTTACTGGTAATTCCTCTATTTTCTGACTTCCTGTACTCTCCAATCTCCTGCTGTATTTGTCTATTTCCTGTCCCACGTTTGTTCATCTCTGTGTTTCCTGTGTTTTTGACTTTTAATCAACCTTCGTGTGATTGTCCGTCATGTTCGCCTGTGTTCTCCTGCCGGCAGTGCCTCAGCGTCTCATTACTCTGCGTGTTCTTGTCTGCGGTTAATCGTCCTCTGTACCCGTTTGTTGTGGATGTTTTTTTGCACATGCCAGCTGTGTCCCCAGTGTTTTCCTTCACAGTTATCGTTGGGAAGTTACTATTCCTCCTTGTCTTTTGGATTTATTTGCATAATAGGCCCGCTCTCATGCTTTGGATTGTGATTTAACGATTAAATCACTGAACTGCACCTGCTCTGTCTCTGAGTTGTGTCTGCACATGGGTCCAAACTCTGGTTGCTGCTAAACTTTCTCAGCAATGTTTTTGCAACAGTGGCGCCTCTGTGGGATCAGAAAACACGGGCTAGCCTTCACTCCTTGTGCAAATCAAAGACCCTGTTTCCTGTTCACTCGTTATCCTTTCTTGGACCACCTTACTGCAGGTACTAACCACCGTAGACCGGGAGAACCCAATGACTTGTGCTATTCTCCAGAGGCTCTGACCCAGTCGTCTAGTCATCACAGTTTGGCCTTGTCAAAGTTAGAAAGACCTTTAGGTCCATCTTTTTTTCCTGCTTCCAACACATCAACCTCAGGTCTAAACGTTCACTTGCTGCCTGATGTATTCAACCCACTGACAGGTTGCATGGTAACCAGATAAACAATGTTATTCTGACATAAGCTGTCGGTGGTTATAATGTTATGGCTGATCAGTGTGTAACTGTTCTTCAAAATGATAAAAAATAAAATAAAAATGATAATCACTACTGAAGATTCATTAATCCTTGAATGCATCTTGGGAAATCATTTATTTATGTGTTTTATTTAGAGTTTTATTTAATTGTTTTTTCTTTAATTTACGCCGCCTCCTCTATTTATTCTGTTATTCTATAACCTTTATTTTTTTTGAGGATGTCATCTGGAGAAGAGTGAAACCTGTAATGTTTCGACAGCTGTCCCGGATAGAAGCAGAAACAAAATGGCACATTTGCATTTCTATAGATTCACATGAAGTCTGACCTCCTTCAATGCTGGTGTTTTTAGGTCCACACGAGTGTGTGTGTGTGTATGCACCTCTGTGTGTGTGTTCATGCTTATGGGTGTGTGTGTGTGTGTAAGTGTCTGTGTGTATATGTGTGTGTATTTGTCTGCGTGTGTGTATGCATCTCTGTGTTTGTGTTCATGCTTATGGGTGTGTGTGTGTGTGTGTGTGTGTAAGTGTGTGTGTGTAAGTGTCTGTGTGTAGTGTGTATATTTGTGTGTATTTGTCTATGTGTGTGTGTGTGTGTGTGTGTGTGTATGCATCTCTGTGTGTGTGTTCATGCTTATGGGTGTGTGTGTGTGTGTAAGTGTCTGTGTGTATATTTGTGTGTGTTTGTATATGCATCTGTGTGTGGGTGTCTCTATGTCTGTGTGTTTATGCTTATGGGTGTGTGTGTGTAAGTGTCTGTGTGTATGTGTGTATATTTGTGTGTATTTGTCTGTGTATGTGTGTATGTGTGTGTGTGTGTGTATATGCAGGTGTGTGTGTGTGTGTGTGTGTGTCTCTATGTGTGTGGGTGTCTGTGTTTATGCGTATGGGTGGGTGTGCGTGTATGTGTTTATGCTTATGGGTGTGTGTGGTTGTCTGTGCGTATGTGTGTGTGTGTAAGTGTCTGTGTGTATATGTGTATATTTGTGTGTATTTTTCTGTGTGTATGTGTGTATGTGCGTGTATGTATATGTGTGTGTTTGTGTATGTTTGTGTATTTGGTCGTGTGTATATGTGAGTGTGTATGTGTGAGTGTATGTGAGTGTGTTTGTGTGAGTGTGTATGTGTGTGTGTGTGTAAGTGTCTGTGTGTATGTGTGTATATTTGTGTGTATTTGTCTGTGTATCTGTGTGTGTGTGCGTGTATGTATATGTGTGTGTATGTGTATGTGTGTGTAATTGTCAGTGTGTGTGTGTGAGTGTCGTCTCGCTGCAGCTCTCCTCCGGATCCACCTCGTACGTCCCCGACACTTTCTGTCATTATTAGACACATGGCGTCCTGCTGGGGAGGCCAGGTGTTGATGGGGCTGTCATGCACACTCCCCCATTCAAGATGTCTCATGCACAGACACACATGCAAGAGGGAGAAGGCAGAGTCATCAGCCCATCAGCGATACTCCACAGAGGAGGTGTTAGATTCTGGTCTGGATGTGTGGACACCGGACTTCAGCACCTCATTTTCAGCTGGTGTCTGCATGAGAGATCCAGATGTTGGGGTGTAAGTGTAGGAGGTGTGTGTCCGTTTACGTCATCTGAGCCGTAACCAGGGCGGTAGTATATATATATATATATATATATATATATATATATATATAAGGGAATTGTCACGACCCCGTCTAGCTCTTAGCGTTAGTCATTTTCTCTCATTGTCTCCTGCCTCTCCTGCAATCATCTCTCATTCATTTCCCCGCCCACCTCCTCACCTGCAGCCCCTTCCTTCAGTTCAACCAAGAGATCGAGGCCTGCGCCGTCGTCCCCGGCAGCAATGGTACGTCCCCGAAGAGCCCCCAATCCCCTGTGTGGTACAAACGACCCCCCTGATTGAACTCATTTCCCAGTTCTTCTTCCCACTTATGTTTAAGGTATCGCCTGAACACAACTAATTTATTCAGCATTGTTCTTTTCAACAGGTGCATTCATTCTCTTTATGAGGAGATACTGCCTTCTCACAGGGGGGATTTCAGATTAATAAGGTTGTAAAGGAGATTGGGGAGAAAAAAATGGAGAAAAAATATGCAAAAATAGAAAAATAACATTCAATGTTATCAAACATAGATAGATAGATAGATAGATAGACAGACAGACAGACAGACAGACAGACAGACAGACAGGTAGATAGATAGATAGATAGATAGACAGACAGACAGACAGACAGACAGACAGACAGACAGACAGACAGGTAGATAGATAGATAGATAGATAGATAGATAGATAGACAGACAGACAGACAGACAGACAGACAGACAGACAGACAGACAGACAGGTAGGTAGATAGATAGATAGATAGATAGATAGATAGATAGATAGATAGATAGATAGACAGACAGACAGACAGACAGACAGACAGACAGACAGACAGACAGACAGGTAGATAGATAGATAGATAGATAGATAGATAGATAGATAGATAGATAGACAGACAGACAGACAGACAGACAGACAGACAGACAGACAGACAGACAGACAGACAGACAGGTAGATAGATAGATAGATAGATAGATAGATAGATAGATAGATAGATAGATAGATAGATAGATAGATAGATAGATAGATAGATAGATAGATAGATAGATAGATAGATAGATAGATAGATAGATAGATAGATAGACAGACAGACAGACAGACAGACAGACAGACAGACAGACAGACAGACAGACAGACAGACAGACAGACAGACAGACAGACAGACAGACAGGTAGATAGATAGATAGATAGATAGATAGATAGATAGATAGATAGATAGATAGATAGATAGATAGATAGATAGAATCTGCCAGCGGAGTGATTAATGGAGATAGTAAGTAATTATATACCAGAAAAGTCGGGGTTATTATAGATTTTTCATCGCCGCGTCTACAGATCCTTCACGTTAACCCAAATACTTTGAATTATAGATAGACCCTAGTGTGAGGAACTACTGGATTGATTTTGGGAGATGTATAGGTTTGAAACTATGGGGAACTTTATTTTGAGAGTTTTTTTGACAATAATTTTATTGTTATAACTGTTGGTGTGATTTAGTCCAAATGTGGTGCATGTGGATCAACTCAGGGAGGTCCATCTTCTGTATGTCATATTTTAGACTCATTTTCACATTTTACTCACTAGGGCAAGCTGTTCACAAAAGAAATCAGGGGGATTGCTCGTACAAGATTGGGGGCTTTTCGGAGTCATACCGTTGCTGTGGGGACGGCCTAGTTACGGGAATGTAGGCCATTCCCTGTCCACTAAGGTACATTGTAAGCGTTTATCGTTATTCCCTTTTGTTTCTCTGTTCTAGTCTGTCTGTTCTAGTCTTTGCACATGCTTGAGGTTCAGGAGGTTATCCATATATCAGAGGGTCCGTGGTTTGACTCCTGGGTTGCCTCCGTATTGTCCTTGAGCAAAACGATGGAACCCAATTAGTGACCGGGAACCCCTAAGAGGAAGCACACTGCCTATATTCCACAAATGAATGATTGTATATGATACTAAAGAATGTATATTTTTATTAAATACGTTATTTATTATTTCTAATTGCCTTTTAGTCTTTGAACAAGCTGGATGGATAAAATAGTTCCGTGAACGCAATGTTTCTTTTCTGGGGGAATCCCCCCCCCCCAGGCAAGGATAGGGTTAGGGTTATATCTAGAGTAGAGTTGGTTTTTAAACATATTTCCATTAATTAAATGGATTATTGTTATTATTTCCTTTGTAAATATGGACTCCCTCTATTGTGATTCAGCCATGACTAGAATATATTATGAGAACTTAATAAGGTTAATAAGGCTTAATATTCTTATCAAGAGCCCTCTTGTGTCCCTGCTAACAGAGTCGTTTTAATTACGCCTGCTTAATGAAGTGGTTTTACATCTAAACAAATTGACTGTGAAACAAAACAACCCTATATAGTATTTGCTCAATGAATGATCAATGCGCCATGATTACATTTCTCAGAGTTTGCTGGGTCCACGCCTCGGGTGAATGGAGAGGTTAGAGGTCATGTTAGCATAAAAGGGTCACGGCTCTCTGAGGTCACAGAGTAAAAAAATAAAATAAATCTGTGATGTGAACAGTAGTACGGTAGTAGTAGGATTCAACACTGAGCTCTAACAGGAATCGCGAAGAAACTTAGACGAGTGCAATAGTTTTCCTGAAAATACAATCATTTTGAGCCCCTGGCACGAAAAAACTACAACTCCCATCTGGCATGGGAGCGGATGCGGAGAGAAATGATCGCCGCGTGACGACTTCCTGCGACACTTGCAGTACGTGCTGCTGTTGTCTTTCCTGCTCACCTGTTGTCAATTTGATTGACACCAAAGCAGGTGAAACGGATTCACAATCGCTTCCTAGCTGGACAGAACCAGATCCAGGAAGTGACTTGGTGTTATTATGTAATGAATCCGTCCATCCATCCGTTGTCTTTAACTGATTTTATCCTTCTTAGGGGCCTTGAACCTATCCCAGCTGACACTTGGCGAGAGGTGGGGTACCCCCGGGACAAGTCCCTATTTTGTTGAATTAAATGACAACGACTGATTACATACATTTTCTCCAGGCACTCCGTCAGGTAGACGTCAGAAGATGAACATGAGGCGTTAATAACTGCAAAGCAGGAATAGGAAATGTTTTTACCGCTACATATATGGCGGTAAGGCATATATATATATATATCGTCCCCAGTCCTCAGGAAGCTGTTGGACGAAGAGCTGCGCCTGACTTCAGATGCAGACGGGCTAAATCGTAAAAACTCCTAATCCCGAATGGAAGTCACAAACGCGGATATGCAAATGTGACAACACATTTTTTAAAAAAGGGAATATTTAATGTTCCTCATGAGCTCCGTTCAGTAAAACAAATGTGCAATGTGTTGCATAACCCCGCGCCCCTGGGATACTCACGACTGCGAGGACTGGGAAGTCAGTGTGGATGAATTTCTGTGATTTATAAATAACAGCGGGGGGAGAATTTAGATTGGATTGTTATATCCAGCAACATTATTTCAGACCCTTCACCAGAGGCTCAACCATCTCCAGGCATCCCAGTGGAGGGCAGAGAGCTCAGATTAGAGGCGGCAGAGCCCCAATCACAGCCATTAACATCCCCCCCAACCCCCCCCCCATCTGTGTTATTATCATTATTTCAATTAAAACATCATCAGCGCTGATACGACATTTCATCCTTTCTTTTCCCACCTCTCCCCATTAACTGTCGTTTCAAACGTTTTTCCCACCGAGGTGGGAGTAAACGCTTTATCTACTCAATTAATGCAAACTGCCGGGCCCAAATCTGTTTTTAGCAATTAGAGGACGTTGATTACACCTCGACAATCTCGTATTCGTTAATGGATTGAAAAGTAAGCTCCGATAATAAAGTAAAAGCCTTCGTAATTGTCGCTTTTGAAATATCCCTCTTTTAATGGAAAAAGTTATGGTTGTCGGTTAGAGCGGTCTTTGGAGGGAGCGCTAAAGAATAAACTACAAACTCTCTGCTGAGGCTATTTTTAAAAAAAAACCTGCACAAGAATGCAGCAAATCAAGAATGCTGTCAGAAAATAAATGTGGCCAAAAAATAAAAGTCCACCACTATTAAATACAGCCTTTTTGAAGTGACAACTTTCGGTATAACTTGACAAACACTAGAAAAAGGAAAACACTTAAAATAATAAGGAAAGGAAATTTTCCTTTTTTTTTTTTTTTACCACTACGGTCAAAGGTCAAAGGTCAAAGGTATGGAATATAACACTCACAAGATTTTTATTATTGTATCAACATATAGTAATAAGATGTTTTTTTTAACAATTAGCTTTTTTAGCTAATGGTTCCCCCAGCCCAGACTCAGCTTCTTCCTGGACCCTGTGGAAAGATTGTTAGCTGCGCCCCTTCCTCGTCTTCCAGGGGTCGACGTCTAGCACCATGTGACCAACGCGTAGACGGCGAGGTTTCACGCTCAGTTGTGATCAGATACGATCCTCCATTTGTCAAAACTTGGGTTCTCGTCCGCTCCCCGGGAGAAGACAAGGAGGGACAGGAAGGAGGAGGAAGGGAACCCAGATTGAATATTATATTGTTGAGATGCAAATTTTACACATTGCAGAATTTATTTATTTTTTAAAATCTTTTATCCACTCTCACCTGCATTTGTTGGGGTCTGACATTCATTTTTAGAAACATTTCAGTTCAACTAACATGATATAAAATAAACTTAAGGAAACTTTTTCCTCTAATTGACTTCTTAATCTTCCTTCACCGTTTTTATTGTTTTTATTTTGTGATTCGATTTTCACGCGACGTAGTCTCTTTCGTTGCTTGTCCGTTATTTATTATGATCACATCTCCATTATCGTATTTTATAGCATCCGCTGTGCGTTTTCGGTTACCTTTGCATTCATCCTCTCTGTCTTTTGTTTGTTTTGGCCTCGGGGCTTTGAACCCACCGTCTGTTCCTGCCTCGGCTTCGTCATGTTAATCATTTTCCACCATGGAAAAGGTGCAGTGAAAAACTGATGGGGGGGAGTGAGGGCTGCAGGAGGAGAAGGAGGCTGGCTCTGAGGTCCTGAGGTGTTATTATACGAGAATCGCTGCTTTCGAAAGACACGAACAGATCAGACACGGGAAAACTTCAAATACAAGATCAACTCGGAAATTGATTCTGTATACGGTAGAACCACATCGGTGTGTGAACCCGGTCTATGCAGTCGTCCCTGACAGCAAGGTTATATCCCCAAAAAGTCTTCAATCACCTGCGTTGTACAAGCAATCCCCCCTGACGGAAGTCCTCAAATAAAATGTGTGGTTACTTCCACAGTGAACGATCCAGGAGCTATCTGGGTAAAATATCATATATGCATTATAAATTTCCTCCGGGTGATTCATCCGCTACAAATTAGGATTAAATCAGGAGCGTGGTAAAAAAGATTATTCAACACTCAACTCATTAGAACGGGTATAAACTGCATCCTTAGTCTCTTCATCCTTGTCGTAAGAAGTTCCTGCGAGAAAAAATAAATCCACGTTTGAATTAACTTTTGGTAGCAGCAATTATTCATAGTCTGTCAATTAAATCTGGGTCTGCGTTAGAGGTCCCTGGTCCATCTAATAAAAACATGAAAGCAGAATATCTGAGGCTCCCTTCGGACCAGCTCTGAGCTCTGAGTCTAACCCCCCCCCTTTTTGGATCCACGGGTCACAGCAGCTGTTAGCTCTACCTTCTCCTCACAGGAAGGAGCGAGAAAGGACTCTTACGCTGGGACACCGTTCAATTTAAGAACTGTTTAGTTTGATT
Source organism: Lophius americanus (assembly GCA_037951165.1). Taxonomy (NCBI): domain Eukaryota; kingdom Metazoa; phylum Chordata; class Actinopteri; order Lophiiformes; family Lophiidae; genus Lophius; species Lophius americanus. The sequence goes on along the minus strand of JBBDHG010000039.1, from coordinate 4,831,176 downwards.
CCAACTCACACTGTACGTCCTGCTGTATACCTACCGGTTCACATGAATCAGATGATCAGCAGCCACTTAGCACAGACGCATCGAGAGAAAAAGCGCTAACCACAGGGCATCAACTTTTGGCTCTGCTTCAACTGTTTGGGAGTCTGACAGCGGCCGACCAAAAATTTCGGACATGTCAGAAATCCAGTACCCAAAGCTAAAACAAAAAAAAAAGCTTTTGTTTGTGACAATCAGACTGTTGTATACACGTTGCCATGGCAACAAATGAAGTCAGTACGCGCAATAGTGGTTGAGAGTATTCATAAACCACTTCATAAATTGAGAACTATGTAATAAGCTGTTTATAAATGTTAATCAATGATCCAATCATTGTTTAAAGCCTCATTTATAGCCTCATTTTGAACCATTTATAAATACTTTATAAAGGTCGTCTTATTGTAAAGCGGTACCCAATATTTTTCTCCGAATCCAACGGTCACCTCTAGATCTGTTTGAATTGGGAGACCCCCGGTGTGTTACTTCCTTTTAACAGGAGCGGTGAATGACGCTGATCGGTTTAAACCGTGTCTTAAACACACAAATGTTGACTGCCGATGTTTATAATTTTGAACTCCTTCACCTTTAAGCCCGACTTTGCCTATAAATAATCCCGGCACTCATTCGCTGAGGCGGCTCGTTGTCCTGCCAGAGAAAGCAACAAGAATGAGATACAGTCCTCTCGCCTATTCCCCTCTTTGTTTGTCTTTAATTGACTTTTTAACGAGGTTGTGTTCAAGTTGACCACCCCCCCCGTTCCCAATCACGACTCACGCATGTAGACGCTCCTCTCATTGGCCGAGGCGGGAGAGTCATTAAAGCCCCGCATGCGTGTGTGCGTGCGTACCGCCAGCTTTCTGCAGAGCAGCGTAAATGAGTAACATATTTATATGCATGCTATTGGAGACCCCTCACTTCATGTCAGCGAAGGTCAAGCTCCATAATGAGTTCTGACTGAGATGAAAACACGGCGTGTGGATTTAGAAACAAATTATTTCAAGCCGTTGCCCCGACGTTTGAACCTGCCAAGAACATAATTTGGAACAGTAATGACAGCAAACACTGACCTTATGGGAATTTGAAGGGCAACAAATGGAGCAATGCTGCCACCATGGAGACCCTTCTCCTCATTTTTGTCTATTTATTCTGAGTAAACGATGTGAATTTTGTCTAGTTTGGGATTCTAGGCAGTAAGACGGTGATCTGCAAGAGAGACGTACCATAAGTGTAGTTAGACTTATTTATTAGACTTAGTTATAATGTAGCTTCAGCCGATAAAACTTCCCGTAGAGACGAGGTTGTTAGGTTGTGAGCATCATGGTCATTTCGCGCCAGGGGAGATGTTCGTCCTTCAGTAGCACTTCTCAACAATCCTTGTGTTAAATGATGAACAAGTTGTGCTGTAACATATATATGTTTGACATATTGTTGAAGTAGATTTTCGAATCTCGATGCAAATTGGACGTACGCAATATTTGGTGCCACTTTACAATAAGCCTCCCCTCATTAAGGATTTATAAAAGGCTTGTATGTAGTAATTTACAAATCATTAATAAGCTGCTTTAACTAATTGGATATAAAGTCTATCAGAGAACTGATGCTTGCCAAATAGTGAACACACTTATATGTACTGCTGGCTTTATGTTGCCAAATAGTGATCCACATTGATAAATTGAGGGGTATGTTATAAGCTTTTTTAAATGTTAATTAATGACTTATTAAGTGTTTATAACATCATTTACAACCTAATTAGAAACAATTTATAGATCCTTTACAAAGGTAGTGGTAACCTAATATTTTTCGCAAAATATAACGGCCACATTAAGCGTCTATCTAAATATCTGTGATATATGTGATATTAATGATCAGGACTGATGTTGGTTAAAAGAATGTAGTTTAATGTAATTTGAAGACTTGGACATTTATGTCTTTGAGGAAACTGTGGGTAAAGTTTGATAAACCAAACTAAGGATTTATACTTAAATTCCCACAGTTTCAGTGGCTGTAACATATTTTATGAAGCTCAAATATGCAACTTTTGCACATATGCAATACATTACAAAATGCATCTGCAGTGTAGCTTCAGCAAACTCCACACAGCACAGCCCAGCTGACCTTTGACCCCACGATACAGCGAGGAAAAGGTGGGCGAGCTCAGCTCCCTCCGTGTGGATGCATTTGCATTTTACCGTGACGTTTTTTTTGTTTTTTTCATTTTGCAGCAGGCAGCGATATTTTCCCACTCGTTACCACACCTGACAGGGTAATTTCATTTTGTCAGACGTGAAACCACCCACAGAGGCATGATGGGAGTCTCTCCTCTGCTGCTGTTCCCCTTTGTGGCGTGGTCCGATAAGACTTCTTCTGACCATCTCTCCTCATGCAGGTTTTTACGAGGAGGCAGATGGTGTAATAAATCCAAATCGTCGTCCGCTTTTATCAAATCCAACTTGTATTTCAGAGAGTTGTTCTCCTTCCTGGAGGAGATAATACCTTCTCTTCAAGCACGCTTCGGTCTAACTCTGAGCTAAATTTACACAGGATTCATACGCCTAATTATCCACAAACGGACGCCGGCGTTCACGCTCAAACATTTTGAGAATTATTGTGCAGAAGTGAGACTGAGAGGTTGTTTATTCCTCCTTTCCTCTGCCTCCTGTCCTGCTGTTTGCTTTATTTACCTGCTGGAGCTGCCACAGGCTGCCGGATTAGCTGCCGCCTTCAGGGGTCGGTTGTTCACTTTAGCGAGGACTTCAGGGGGGACGGAATTGATGTTATCACTTCCTCTGAAGTCTGCGTTATCTCTTTGAACGCGCTTTATCCTCACATCTTTGTACTCGCCCGCAAATGGGCCAACACACAGGGGCAGCTTTGAAATGAATTAGCGGTAGGACGCGGCCCAAGTCACTCCTGACGCATATTTAATTCCTCTAATATAAATTAAGCTTCTAAAAATAAGTACCTGATCCTCCCATTTGAGAGGGATAAACAGAGAGCTGTGAATGAAGAAATCCAGACTTTTTTTCTTTATTTTTCAAAAGCTTTAACTTTTTGGTTGTAAATTTGCACTGTAAAAAGTTGCTGATTAACTTCAAATGAATTTCTTCAACCGTTAACCCTGCACTAAAAAAACAAAACATTTTTGAGTCCAACCTGTTAATCCAAGCTGCAAAACCCCCCAAACCGGTTGAGTGGGTTACCAGTTGGAGTAATTTTTGGAGTTCATCAAACAATTTGTTTGTTTTTTTTCAATTTTTTTTAGTTTTATTTCTCAAATACATTAGACTTACAACACAGAGGAAATGTCTGCCGTGGTGGGAAGCTCTCTGACAATTTGCCTCCTGTGGGTCTGAGCTGCTTATCGGCCAGCAGTGGAATGTGACGCTCTCTGATTGCTGTTATTGATTGGCTGCGGAGGAATCAGACGCTACACTCAAAGGAGGATGGATGCCTGCTGGCGGTCTTCCACCAGGCCTTGATTTGAATAGACAAGAGCTGCTGGAGAGGATTGAGGGATGAAAGAGGCTGAGGGGGAGAAGCTACGTCAGTCTGAAGTCTATACACGGTTTCAGCACTCAGATGTTTGAGTGGGAAGTGATGCTAAAGAACAACAAACAAAGATCTTGTGAGGTGCAACCGGGAAAGCTGCACACTGTCTTTTCTTTTTTTCACATCTTTGACTGTTTAGCAGAATACCTGTGTTGAAGATGTGAGTTGCAAAGCATGCTGGCTCCTGAAATGTTGTCATTCTGTTGTCAACACTTCAATATCCTCCTCAACTGGTTGGTTGAGTTCATTTTGATTCTCTTATTTGACTGAATCTGTTTATAATATGATCCAGTGGCAGCATGTACATTGTATATATGAAGAGTAAGGGGCCAAGGATGGTGCCCAGGGGGACACCACACATCAAAGGGGCCACACATGAGGGGTCATGGCTATTGAGAAAGTCCTATTTTTAAGCATGGGAGGACTTACTAAACAGAATTCTGTAACCTAATACAATAAAAAAAAGTCTAATAAGGGTCAGATAGTTTTCTAATAACGTTATTCACCAAACAGGTTGAGCTTATCTATGTTAGATTTTATTTTCCATGAAATACAAAACTTTTCATGAAATAATCCGATTTTTATGTTTCAAACATCCTTTAAGAAACAATTATCTAATTTTATGCTAAATTTTGGGCATTTGAGTGTGAGATATTAGATTAATAAATACAAATACAAAGAAATAAAATATGCAAATGAACTGTTTTTCAATTGTTTAGGACATTAAGGGGTTTTAATGTTACTTAAGGTCCATGCCGGTTAATCGAATCTGCAAATCCAAGCAGTTTTATTTGGATACACGTTATGTATTATTACTTCCACCGAAGAGATAATACTTTCATCTGTATCCATTCATTTGTGAGCCGTGTTTTTAGCAGGTAAGCCAGCTACTTATTTCAGCTGCTCCCTTTTTTAGGTGTCGCCACAGCGATCGACTCCTCCCCCCTATTGATTTGGTATAGCTTTACATGAACAATCAGAAACCATTGATGAAACATCATTTTTATTTCCTTCAACAGAGTATGCAAGGATATTGTTCGGAATTCAGATGTACGCAAATACATTTCGGTGTAGATACTGATAATACGGAAAAATCCATCAACTTTTTCTGACTTCCAAATGTCAACCGTTCCTTTCAATTCTCCAGATAAACCCCATTCATTGTAATTGTACTATGTTGATACCTATCAGTGTGTTTGGTGAGTTTTAGAGTCTGAATCAGAACAAGTATTTATCCAGGTGGGGGGGCATGAACTCATGTATGGTAATAAATTTGAGATAGGGGGTCTTGAGTCTTGTCCTCCCTGTTCTGCGGTTCGGGAGGTAGATTAAATGACCTCCTTCCTTGGAGGCGGTAGTACAATAACTTAAAGCTGGTCGGGGAAGTGATGCCACCTTGTGGTGAAAGTGCCGTCTTGAAACTCCGTCTAGGTTTCGTTTTGGTGTCGATATACGACAGCATCATAAGGTTGATCCAAATATCGTCTTTGCGTCTGTGCAAAACGGTGACAGCCGGGACAAATGTGTTTGAGTTGTGATCCATCATGTGAAGAGAGGAAATAGATAAAGGAGGTCAGGGAGGTGGGGGTGGAGCTACAGGCTCTAAGCAAACATGGAAGTGAAAGGCGCAAGTTCTGACTTATTAGTAGATTTAGAGGCTATCAATAATTTAATGGACGGATCGGCATGAACTTATCCTAAATAAAATAATCGTATTGATTCGGATCACAATAAAGTCTACCTTGTGCACTTGTGTGATATTTCTTTAATTCAGAGTTTGGGGCTGGGCGCACATTCCGTTTGCTCACGGAGCTGGAACCTGTATGGATGGTCACCATGAAGAGGTCAAACTGTCACCTTTTATTGAGGGTTGTAGGCTATAAGATAGTAAAACGTTCAGCTTGTAATTTATGACTTGTGTAAACAACAGAGACTGTGTAGATCATGAATTGAAGGAATTCACACAGTGAGACTGTTCATTTTCTTTTATTGAGCAGGAATATTAGCGCCTCTGAAATGCTGCACCGGTGACTCTTCTGACCTTCTGTCTCCTTCAAGAACGGCCAAGATGTCCAGCAGCAACGGTGGAACGCCTTTGCCTCATTCTGCCACCTCTCACACGTACAGTCTGAACGCTGAGCTCTGTGTTCGTAGCCTTGATCTGGAACCTTTTTCCCTCTCCTTTTCAGTCAGCGCCTCAGAGGATTAATCAGAGGCTTTTATGATGCAGCCGCACATAAGCAGACATGTCTCCTTCTCCTCCCCCTGACCTGAATGCTGCCGCCGCCGCCGCCGCAGCCTTCCTTCCTCTTTTAGTAAAGACTGCCATGAGAGCACATCAAATGCACGCCCTCTGCACCTGAGGCGATGAAAAATAAATCAACAAACAAATGAATAAGTTATCACAAAGGGAAATAAAAAAAGAAAAGAAAAGAAAAGGAGCCCTCCAATGAAGTGCAGAAACCGAGCCCTTCTCATGTTCCTCAGCCTTTTGTGTTTTGTCACAACCCAGTGTATTTTGGGAAACGCGTTGCTTTCTAGGTCCCTGATTTGACTAGATTCACGTTCACTGTTCCCTTTGTGATGGAGCGAGATGGAAGAAAAGAGCTTCCGTGGGCTGCTTTTGTGTACTGCATTGTTGGCGATATGGTATGCATCACTCCCCGCGGGCGTCTTGTACTTGAGCCAGCATTATGGAACTAAAAAGGCCAGCATTGCTCCGGAGGGATGCCTTGGCTGCAAGAAGTGAAGGAAGGTGTTCTTTCCTCTCCTGCACAAGGATCCATCTCGATGTTTGAGGAGCGGCGTCACGGCGATGAGGGCTCAGAGGCGTTGTGCAGATGGTAGCACCTGGGTGCACAGCTGTGTCTTTAACATAGGAGTAACCACATAGGAGCTACCACAAAGATAGGCTCATTCGCCCGGCAATAAGCCTATCTTTGGACTCTTATAAGAGGACTATCATCATAAAACAGTAAACCGTTCAGTGCGTAATTAATTGCTAGTAAAGACGCCGCAGATGCTTCGGGAATTTCAACTCTCGCCTCTTATCGAGCTCGAGCCCGACTCACCGGTCCGTGAGTGTATCTGCTGAGCCATGTCAGTTGACTCTCAATGTGCATTAGGTTCTGCTTTTACCACTGACGCAGAGATCATTAATTCACATCAAGGACACATCAGTAATAGACTTATATAACGCGCATACAACGGCACTGAGTTTGCAAACAGCTTAGCAGGCAGCGGGCATTCCTCGTGCTGTGATTTGACGCTAAGTGCTTCATCCATCACAGCCGGACAGATCATTAGAGGCTTCTAGGGTGACAAGACCAGCCGAAACGTCTACACCTCCGGTCTCCAGTCGTGGCCGAAATTATCAGAGACACGCGGGACGTGTCATAGGGTCCAGGATCCCAGGGTGCCTCACAGGTGATCAGGATGGGTCGAATGTAGTGAATGATTGCACAACGTTGTACCGTATTGGGAGTGTATGTGATGATTATAGAGGTATAAATGGTCATTATTCTGTTCTTCTGGACTATTTGTCATCTAGTCTCATAACTTTCGCAGTATATATGCAAATAATACTTGTTTGGGAATGTTTTTAGGAACAACTTTCACAATGGTTTTCGGAGAAAATGGCGAAAAGCTAAATCTCATATGAAACAATGAGTATTGGCTCAATTAGCTCAAACTGCGCATTTCTCAATGCACAAAAGTAATCTTACTATTACTAATATTTCTACTACCACTATTCAGACCAATGTGTCTTTCGCATTCAGGCACACTTATGTATAAAATTCACACAAGTACCAGAGTTCAGTCTCATGGAGTTAAATAGTCCAGGTTCAAAGAAATCTCTGCTTCTACTGCTAGACAGGAAGCCGCTTTAGCTCCATCCTGGTCCCAACTGCCCCAAACATCAACTATCTTTTCTCAATATTACTACTATCAGATGTCTGAAGGATACATGTAGTTAAGCAGTCCAGGTTTATACAGTGAAACAGTCCAGGTACATACAGGTTCTTTGATTTGACCATAACATTTATTGAGAAGTTTTATAATTATTATTATATATGTTCTGCTAAATAATTAAAAAAACGTATGAAAAGGTAGAAAGCGTGACGACGCTATGAGCCTCCCTCCTCCTGATTTGATCGGTTTGTAGAGGTTAATAGTTTTCCTCACATACTCGGAGGTCTTGCAGCGAGGGGCTTTGCGGGAAACATTATCATCCTGCCATGCATCAGAATTTACCCACCTGTCCCCCTCCACCTTTTTGTAGAATGAAATTGGTTCAGAACGTTTGGAGTGGTTCTGCTTTCTTGCTCATACACCAAACACACACACCACATGACCTTTGGCTATCTGCTGTTCATTTATTTTATGTATATGTGTATTTTTCTTCTCTTGGCTGCTGCCTTAAGGGGTCGCCACAGCGGATCATCTGTGTCCATATCGCCCTTTCCTCTGCATCTTCCTCTGTTATATCGACCAACTGCATGTCCTCTCTCACCACCACATCCAGAGACCTCCTATATGGTTATTCACCTTTTCTTTACCAACAGACCCACTAACCCTCCTCTACTTTTGTCCAAATCCCCCTCTCTGTTTATATATATATACATAGACACGTCCAAAGACACTGAAAGTCCAGCTTTCAAAAACCAAACCAACACTGTGTAAAGCAATGCATGATGGTCCCGAAGTAAAAAAATCAGAGATGCTTTCAGACTTTTTGCAATTGCTGCCAGTTGTTGGTCCCGCCCATCCCCGCTATTTTTTTTTACAAAGTCAGCTGTCTGTTTTAGTGAACTCGTAACGCCACCTGCTGTTGTGTAGTGAAGTAGTGAGTCTGCGAACATCTTGACCACGTCCCGTGTCAAACGCCACGTGATGTTTTATTCTCCTTGTGAGACATCGTGTGCTTGATTCTGCAGCCTGACGTATGAGTAATAGTTTGTGTTTGTTACTTTGTCACATTCTGTAATGGTGGAACCAATATATTGTAGAAAAGCTGAAGCTGCTCCATGATACAAAAAACCGGTTGTTGTATTTAATAATAGCCTATAACCTTCGGAGAGCTTGATGACTTGAATATTCTTATCTTTAACCATCGCTGACTGCGGCACCTCATTAGTCCAGACTAGTTCACTATGATACTCCGAGTGTTTCAGCAAAAACATTCATTTTACAGAACATAGTCAGATAAATGATTAAAGGCTACAGAAATGTGGATTTAGTACTTTTCTTCTTTTAAAAATCGTATGACAATCGTGATATTTTCTACCTTGTGCCCATCTGCTTAAAGATGCAGTGTGTGAGATTTAGTGACATCTAGTGGTTAGCTGCTGTCATTGCTCTTCAAAATACGTTGCTCTTTAAAAAAATCTAGGTCAAAGCTTTCATGTCAGATATCAATTATTATTTGATACGCTTTGTGGTAGCGTTGACAGTCATGCTAGGGGCCCTAACCCTCTCCCCCAATGGAGAGGAGGGGGGAGGGCAGTGCAAAACACTCAATCCACTGTCCCATAAAACGGGGGAACTGCGGGTATGGGGCATGATAGAGTCTCCAAACCTTTCCATGCCGACCCAGAGCCAGTAGCGTCAAACCGACGAGGAGGAAGTACGACCAGCAGTTGGTGATCAGTGATGCAGTTAACTTCTAAATGGTTTCAAGTTTTCCCGTCTTTGGAGAGTTTCACCCAACCCTGCCATGGTTCAACCCCGCCATGGAGAGGTCAAAGATCAGTGTACTTCTAGTACTGGTCCCAGGCCTGGATTAATGGCAAATCAATATGCGGAACACAAAATTGGTATCCAAACCGGATCAGTTGGGACTCGGACTAACAAACACCGTCATTGGTACTACTAGCCACAAGGGGACCAGTGGAATCTATGGACGGAAACAAATGATCCACTGTGGCGAACCCAGAGGAGCAGCATCCTCAGTTGCTTTTTCTTGTGCTAAATAATAAATAAGACCCTTCATTTGTCTGAATTTGGGTCGACAGACACAACAGGAGTTAGGTCCATGGACACTTTAAAATGTTGCAGGCACAGCTGCAACTCACCTTCATCCATAAATCTTTCCAAACCATCCAAGAGCCAGTCATGATCTGCTGTTGCTAGGGGAATACAGCCAGCAGTCGGGGGGAGTTTCAACGCCAGGGAGTAAGTCCGCAAATGGTTGCGGCTGTCAAAAATAGTTATTGAAAATAGTTATTCTGTAAAACATATTCATTTTCCCCTGTCTTTCTACCACTTCAACCTAAAAACGCAAAAAAAGGCCTCTTCAGACTGCAATTTCAGGTTGTCTCTTCTACATTTCTGTACAGACATGGCTTTGCAATATGAAGACGACCCCCCCCTCACTGCTAAACTAATGTCAAAAAGTTATTTGTTATATCCAGCTGATTATACGCGAACAAAAACATTGTCATGAATAGTATATTCCATTTATTCAAAGAGATACCCCTAAATTTTACACACGGCACATTTAAAGGAAACACTGCACCAGTGTAACACCCCAGGAATTAATTGTAGTGCGTGTGTGTGTGTGTGTGTGTGTGTATGGAGCATCTGGGTGATACATACATACCAGGGAAGTCAGGTGTCGGCCAAGAGGTGACAGTCAGAGGCCCCTCACCTGTGTGAGCACCAACAGAGGGCATCTGCGTTAGAGCATGTCTAGACACATTATCCCTCGCCGTTCCCTCATGGGATATCCAAGTGCCCCCTGGTGAGCAAAGTGAAGAAATGTCCCGGAGAGAGATGGGCGATTTAGAAATGCCTTTCTCATCAAACAGAGTTTATGTACACATATGAAAATAAGCCAATTTTCCGCTCTAATTATAATTTCAAACCCCTTGATAAGCCATGAACTACACTATTCATATAAATATTCAGCGTATTCCCCCGAAGCCCGCAGCTATATGCACGCCTCCCGCGTTCTGTTCAGGATATGGATCCAATGTAGCATCAATGACGGCTCGCCTCAGGAGAGTTATGGTGCTTATTCCAGCAGACGGCGCAGGGAGATCACATGAATATCAGAGCCAAGTGGAGCTGTAGCTTCAGCCGCTGCTTAAAGCCCAATCAATGAAAGAAACATGACCCGCGTCTATCCGACGTGTAAAGGACGACAGAATGTTTCTGGGAAAAGTGGATGATTCAGGGAAGACATAATATGTAGGGAAAACACAGCCGCAGAGGTGGTAGACATATCACATACACATAAAGCACCTGAGCAAATTGTTGAACAGAGCAAAGGCAAAACGCAAAAGCAGCTCTCTGGAATCGAGCTTGCTGACTATGTGAGTGATTTCGCTGCAGGCACAGGCTACCTTCAATGTCCAAATCCATTAGAGGTTCCTGTACGACTAATCGTAGCTCCAGGGACCTGTTTCCCTCCATTATACATTCCACCGTAGCATATCAAAGGCTTATTCTAATGCCGCTGCCTACCTTATATACTCCTAGTGTAGAAAAAGAGAGAGGTCCCGGCGGCTTTTGAAGCCGCAAATGAAATGGAGAGAGACAGAGACATGCCACCTTTCCGGTAGATTTGAAAGCAGAACAATTTATTATCAAGAACAAGAATATCAAACCAAAGGGAAGGATAAAAGTTCAGCACTTCCATCACTTAAACGCTTCCAGCGCAAAGAAAATTCTAATTCATCCATTTAATCTTAAGTCCTCAGTTACAGTTTACACAGTGGTTACATCGTGTGAACGACATAAAAACTTCTCTGCGGAAACCAGAGATCCAAATGGTGGAATTAAGAAGCTAGTCAAAGGGGTTTTTAGATTTCAGTTCTATAAAGTGCTTTACACCCCTTTTCTGTCCTTATTACTGAAAAGTAATGGCCCCCTTGAGTCCGATTTGCGATCTGGGATCCCTATTGCCAGTCGAAGGTGCGCTTCACCAGCCTGAAGAAGGTTCGGTTGTGTTCCTGCAGGTAGGAGCGGAGCTGTTGGAGGACGGTGCTGTTGACGGCCGGGTGGGGTCGTCCCTTCGATTCGTGCAGACAGCGCTCTCGACCGTCACTCCGGATACAGTAGAACCCCTTGGTCTGGTTGAAGTAGAAGTTGGAGGGAACTATCCTTGGGGGCAAGTTGAGGAAGCGCTCAACCTTCTGAAGCTCTGACAAAGGGTTGCGGATGAGAGCGTCGCCGTCAACAATGTGTATCTGTTCCAGGGGGAAATGGCGCAGCCAGTTGAGCATATGGATGTCATACAGGCTCCTCTGAATGGCCTTGTACCGGATATTCAGGGCTCCATTGCGCACTAGCAGGTTCTCAATGGCTTGTACCGGCTTGTGATTCTCCAGCCGGTTGAAGTAGACCTGGGTGTAGTCAGAAATGACACGCTCAGCCGGGTCTCGCAAGATCAGTAGTAGCTTTATGGAAGAGTTCATGGCACAGATGCGCTCTGGTGCGAGGGCTGAGGTGAAGTAACCCGGAGTTTTCTCCACTGTGATCTGGTGTGGGTAAGAGTAGGGCATCAGCTCGCGGTACCAGTCAAAGCCCTTCACATAGTTCTCATCCCAATCAAAGAAGTGCACCTCCGTAGCAGCAACAGCAACCTCAGGGTGGATGTCTAGCATCTCCAGCAGGGCTCTTGTGCCCCCCTTGCGTACCCCGATAATTATACTGTGTGGGGCTCGTTTGCTAGTCCCTGGAGGTGGAGGTGAGGGCACATCTCCAGATATATTGACTGGTACAGCAGGATCAAGGTCCATGGGGTACATTGTTTGGCCGAATCCTGCCTGGAGATGCTCAAAAGGAGCAGCGTATGTCTGGAGAACCAGCAGGAAGGCAAATGCCAGGAAACACGCCATAGCGGTGGGTTGAAGAAATAAGATTGGCCAAAACACAGAAGCACGAGAAGGAGAGAGGCTTAACCTTGGAAATGTTCTGTCTTTCTGATCTCAGTGGTCTCAAGAGCAGCGGGAAGTTCAGTCCGTCTCTGCCACTGAGCCTGACCTGGAGGAGGAGAAGTCAGTCCACAGCACATCTGTCAGGAAGAAGAAAGACAAAACAGAAGAAAGGGGGGGTTGAGACTTCTATCATATAAAGCAGAATGAATGTCCGTATTATGCTGGAAAGGGATTTCCCTCAGTCTCCTGAAAAGCAATCCAGCCATATTGGAATGGATTGTGTTAGAAGTTTATCATCTCTGAGGATAATCTCAATTCATCTCCTTCTATGAGTCTCTTTTCCTCGTCCCTCTTACCCTCAAACTCTATAAAGTCGCTTTCAATTGATGCTGAAATTTCTCCCACTGAAGAGCATTTAGCCAGGCAGCTCGTTAGAATATGCGCCTGTGAAAATGCAAGGCCAGAGTGTTTTGTATTCCTTCACCACATTAGAATCCACTAAAATCAATACACCAACCCCCTTGAAAATTAAAGCATTGAGAGACTCATAAAGGCGAACTTATTGCAGGAAATCAGATGAGTTATTACTTGTAGATGACTTTGATTTCCAATGCTTGCTCAGAAGGTTCAATACTTCACCACCAGGAAATTGAAATCCAGCAAGGAGAAAGATTAAGGGCATTAAATTAGACTTTAGATACCGCCAAAGAGCCACTGAGAACCATGAGAACTATTAATATTGGCTTTGTTTCCATGCCATCCACGGGGTGAGAAGCAGGTACACCCTGGATAGTCACCAGTTCATCACAGATCCGACACACGGACGACCGTTTACGCTCACATTCACTCCTACGGGCAATTTTTAATCACCAATTCACCTAAACTGACTATTTTTGGACTATGAGGGGAATCTAAAGAAACTGAAGAGACCCCTTCACCAAAGTTAACCAGGGAAAGTTGTGGTAAAAAGGTTCTGCTGTTGTAAAGGAGCAAGCCCAGGGCTGAAAAAAACAAAAAAGTTTGTTTTAAATGCCATGGGAATAATTTAAAAAATGAATGTCGTCTGATACCTTCGCATGGAAAAGTGGCTCAGAGACATTTCGGTTACAGCGCGCTCGAGAAAACAACAGGGCGAAGTTATCAACGTATCCAGTGAAGGTCACTGTAGGGTAAGGTAAACAAATGAAGATAGTCACTTCCTGAGAACAGACTGTCTCAACCACACACACACACACACACACACACACACACACAAATACACAGACACACACACCAAAGACATTAAGTTACATGGTACGAAGACATCAAATCCACGTTGGTACATATAGAGAAACCATTAAAGACATCAAGTAACATGTCGCAAATAAATATCCTCTAATACATATCAAAAACGTCCTCATATGTCAGAGACATTAAAGCCACAAAGTTACATGTAAAATATATACCAAAACCATCAAGTCACGTTTCAGAGACATCAAAACCACATTCTCCATAATTTTCACAATGAGTATAAAAAAACTATGCGTGAAAAAAACAATATAATCAGCAAAATGCTGTTTTTATGTGAAGGGGGTAAAATCTGCTAATACAGAATTGCTCCAAATTGAAGCCAGTACAGTCATTTTACCCACATAGCCCCAGTTTCTTCCATGATATGCTTGTTGTGTTTCTACCTTATCTAAGCTGCTTCCACACACTCTACAAATACTTAACTTAGCTAATATTCAAAGGGAGGACTCACATGAAAAATCGGGTAATTTGGATTAGGTACAATTACATATTCCGCTAGTGTGACTGGTAAAAATTACAATTGTAATCCTAACTGTAAGCTAACCGTTGTTTGGCAGTCTCCCACTGCTCCTATGATGCTCCGTGGTTAAAGCCTTCATTAATGGGGTCTGCCAGATCGTGCGTCTGCCATGTGCTGAAGGAAAAGCGCGAAGATGTGCATCAAGTGCTGCATAAAGCAATGTGACCCAATGGGCTGTGAAACAATGGCTTCTTCCAGGTGGTGGTGTGCAGCGAGGGGGAGTGGGGGGGGGAATTGGATCAGACAGAAAGCTCGTTCAGGCTGCCTTGGCTGTTAGCATTGGACTTGGCAGCTCTCTGCAAGGGAAGCGCTGACAGGCAGGCAAACCTGTCACAGCACATAAGTACCTCCTTACACAACCCCAGGCCCTGTAGGACCGGCCCGCTCTCCTGCGGCCCGCTCTCCTGCATTCAGCGTCAGGCCCATTACCTAAACTGAAGACGCATATCGATGTGTGAATCGACGTGTCATCACCTTTTCGTGTTTGAAGGACAGAGGCCACTGGTGGTATCGCAGAAAAAATGGGCTATAATATGCCCACTGCTTGTTTATATCTCTATTGTGCATCGCTTAAATTAGCTGGTCATTAAACGCTTAACCAAAATTAAGTGAATCTTAATGACATGTTTTACCTCTCAAAAAGTCTTTATCTCAAAAACACACTGATTATCATATCCCAGAAAAGTCCGGGATATTGTGGAGTCATCGTCACCGCACTTCCTCCGCGTTAACTCAAAAATGATTTCATGGATCATTTTCAAATTTTATGACCACATAGATCCTTGTGTGAGGAAGAACTGGATTGATTTTTGGGAAAAGTTGTTTTTATATTTGGGAAAACAGGGGGAGCTTCATTTCTGAAAGTTTTCTAACCATCATTTCTCAACAGTTGATCCGATTAAGTCCAAACTTCGAGGAAACTCTTCGACTCTTGGAGATCTATCCTGTATACATAATATTTTATTCTACTTTTTCATATTTTATCACAAGGGGGAGCTCTTTACGAGGAACACTGTTTTTTCCAGACACACATTCAGTTTGAGGAGTTCAATCAGGAGAATTGCTTGTATTACGCAGGGGATTGGGGACTCTTAGGTGACATAACCACGCTGACAGCTTAGACCTAGTTATTCCAATACAAACAAATAAGACAAAACATTATAACCAGGGACTGGAGTAAATAACTAACATTATTGGTAGTCACTGCTAATAATCCACCCAGAACGACTATGTTTCATTTTTGTGTGAAAAGTTTGGTCAAGCTTGAATCTCAGGTTCATGAGATCTGAACTCAGAGCCGACTAAATCAAACCCGTTTTCATGTAATCCTGAAACATTGCTCTGGAAAACATACAAAGATAGACAAGCTTCATATTTATGTCAGGTGATAGCAACTGTTATCTGGAGAAAACAAAACGACGATGCACATAACACAAAAAAAATCCCCCCCGGACTTAAAGTTGTTTTATTTTATTTGGAAGCTGGAGTTCAACCAGTTTGGGAGTGAGACGGATCAATGTGAGAGCGGCGCGCCGAAGATTAAGTCAATGATTTGTGAATTCATTAGTTTTTATCTCTTTTAGCTCTGACTGATGGAGACGTCTCTCGGCTTTGCAGGCGGCACCAGGCTCCAGCCCCTCTCTGACCCGAAATATGAATAATAACTGGGGATAAAAGTTGAATTGCGGTACAGAGAAAGGCATGATCGTTTGAACCCTCGTTGCAGTCGCCTTTAATCACAAACCTGTCTGCCACTTTATCGAGAGTGCTGCCTGTCACCTCTGCAGACGGCTCAGTCAGCAGGTCCGCCCCTGTTCGCAACCGGGTTAAGAGGAGGGCAAGTCAGGATTCCACCGCCGCAGGAAGCTAGGTTCTGACTAATTAACACAAACAGCTGGCACACATCTACAGAACAAACCCTCATTAAGATTCAGCACGGCTCCCCGCCATTAACAGTCGTTTTAAAGGAGCGGCCATTAGAGACATTAGCGCTAATAATTATTGGAGCCTGATTACAGCGGTCGGCTCTCCTGCTGTTAATTTCAATGAAGTCAAGTGAGGGAGTTTAATATATAACACACTCTTTATGTTTTGGTAACACATTTTAAAACTCGAAATCCATTATCATTATTATTACTGTCATGATTATTATTCCAGAAGTCGTTGTAAATACTATTAAAGCGACCATCGTGTGGTATTATTGTTGAAGCTGTACATGTGTGTGTTTTCTACGGAGATGGTCTTCCCAAATAGAGGATGGGGTTTTAAAAATCAAGGTGCGCCGCAGTGGCTGCAGGCTCAGGTTATTCACGTCTTTTGCAACTACATAAAACACTGACTCCTCGAAGAGTTACTCAAACAGTCCCTTCTTAAGTCCAACTATAAAACAAAGTACATTTTTAATTTCTGCAGCCGATGAGCTGAAGAGCCGAAGGGGGGGCCGTGAAGATGCCCTCCATGTGTTCGGCATCAAACACATCAATAAAATGCTCTCACGTCTTCATGCATAGGATTATAAAGGCTTCATGGCCGAGTATTTCAGTCCCCGCACGAAGCTGGCCTGACTATGATGTGCAGAGATAATGAATGAGTGGTCCCCCGTTTCTGCTCATAACTGGTTTATTACAGGAATGTAAGTGGTGAACAGGTTAGAGGCTTTGGGAGCAACTGATGAGCGAATGGCTCTCTCTCTCCTCTCAGGGAAACTATGACGGAGGTGGCCTTGACTTTGGATAGTTTAACAACCTACCAAGTTGGATATGGACTTCCTGACAAACAGCGGAACTTTTGAGGAGCTGTAGCCTCGACCCATAGTTCAGTTTGTTTACAACTTGAAAGCACCGTTTAGGATTGTTCGGATGTGATTACACAGGAAGTAATTGCGAGAGGATTAGGGCAGATATTTAGAAGTGATATGGTCCAAAGATTGAAAATAAGCTAAAAAAAACATAAACTTTATATCTAATTTCTAAAAAGATGAATGGGAATGGAGGACTAACCAGACACTCACCAATCTATACGCCAGCCAACCATCAAGTATACGGAGGCGCGGTCCACGTACATGATGACAACAGGACTTGGTTTCGTGATTTTCGAGTCGACAATGACGACAAGATGTATGTACGCCATTTTTGAGTATATGTTAAGTAGAATAGATGCGTAGACAGTTACAACTGGACGTATATTGTTGCCTAGACAATGACAAGGGGACATAAGTAAGTCGTTGCAAAGAAATTTATAACGGTACATAGCTACATAAACGCTTAGATAGTTAAGATAGGACACTGGTATGTCTTTTTTTTGCGTGGACGATGATGACAGGACGTATGTAGATCATTTTTGTACAGACCATTATGACTGGACATAGCTAAATTATCGCTTAGGCAGTTATTATAAGTCATAGACGTGTCTTGTTTGTGTAGCCAATGATGACAGGAAGTACTTAATATTTGTGTAGACTGTTAGGACTGGACGTCTGGTATGTCTTTTATGTATGGACTATGACAACAAAAAGTGCCTATGTCATTTTGACAGTTAGGATTAGACATAGCTACATAACTACCTAGATAGTAATTAAAGGACATAAGTAAGTCTTTTGTGGCGTAGCCGATGACGACAGGACTTAGATAGGTCATTTTTGTATAGACAGTTATGACTGGACATAGCTACATTATCACTTAAGAAGTTATGATAAGAGTCATAGGGATGTTATGTTTATGTTTTCAATGATGACAGGATGTAGATAAGGACGTCAGGTATGTCTTTTTTTCCATGGACGTTGATGACAGAACATCGTCCATGCAAATGTAAGTCATTTTGGCATCCTGGCGTAGACAGTTACAACTGGACGTAGCTACAGTGTTGCGTAGGCAATTATGATAGGATGTACGTTTGTCATTTGTGGGTAGAAAATGTGAATATATTCTTACTTTCCAATGGAATTGGAGATGATACTGATCTTTATTTCATCACTCTTACTTCCCAAAACACACCTGTAAACAAAGAAGGGACTAAACATAAACCCTTTGCATTTTGATCATGAGGTGTTTAACTTGCAGAAGGGGGTTTACGCCCAACATGACTTTGGACCCTGATCTCTAAACCATTTACTTATGAGATGCTAAGTAGGTTTGAGAAATGAGAGAACGGACCGGTGCCAATATTAGGACGCACGTTATCTTAAACTGATGGAGACGTTTTTATCCGACACCTCAGCGGCATTTCTTTTGAGGATGGATGGACAACTTGTCCTTGCTTCTTTTCTTTTTTTTAAAGGAAAAAAAAGTGCAGCTCTGAAGTTGATCAACATTGGTCTATTTCGGGAGCGCCTGAGTAGGAAAGTGACCTAATCAACATCCACATGTCGGCGAAGGTATTCATTACAGACTTCAAGAGGAGGGAATCTGTCGTTCACTGTAACACACATGTGGCCTCAGGGGCTAATTACTGTCTTTTCACAAAGATCCTCTATACTGTGAGTTAAACCTTTACAGTACAGCAATCTTTTCAGATCTTGTTTTTCAGCAGAATGGTTGCGTGCGCGATTCACTCTCTTCCAATTACCAATCCTTCTGCCCACAGCCATCCGTGCACAAATTGAACATTCGCCACCGGGCTGACCACATGAACAAATATATGTTTGTTGTACTTGGATCATGGTTGTCATAAGGAATACACATAATTGTTGTTTATAATTATGTGGATGGGAAAGGTTTCTGGCCATGTTTTCTCAAACGTTGTTCCCATCTAGTCACAATTTGGTGAATATGGATCGACTCAAAGATATTTATTTTGTAAATATCATGTTTGAATCCAGTAGTACATATTTTACTCACTAGAGGGAGCTTTCTTACGAAAAAGACTGTTCTCCAGAAATAACCCCAAAACTATGTCAGGGATTATTCTCCAATTTTATACGAACATAGACCTTAGTGCGAGGAAGCAGTGGATTGATTTACGGAAAGGTCAGATTTATTCAAAATTTGGTGCATATGAATGGACTTGCGGAGATCTATGTTGCGTATATATTTATCTTGCATAGATATTATATCCACCTAGTAAGTAAAATAGTTCATATGTTACTTACTAGGGGACATGTTTTTTGGACATAACTTCACATTGAATTTGAGGAGTTTAATCACCGGGGTTGCTTGTAAAAGGTAGTGTATTGTGGACTTTTTGGAGGATATATAATTCTAGTTCCCTGTTGGCATTACCTGTCCAGTTAACCTGCTAGTGTTTGACTTCCACCGGACCACTGCGGTGGTCTCTGGCCTAGGCTCCCTCCTTGTTTAGCTTCGACATTCGTCCGTGTTCTGTGATTCCCTTTAAGCATCAACTCACATTATCTGGATTCCCAGGAGGCATTCTCACAGATAAAATAGGCTGACTCGCTCATCGCCCATGGATGAGTGGAGGTAAGTACTCCTGGCAACACCGACTCGCTCGGGGAGACATCCACCGCCGTCCCCGAAAGAACAACAGACGATGAGAAGGAATTCAATCAGAGGGGCCTGATGATCCTCTTTCAGGCTGCCACTTCTGATAAAGCACCTACACTTCCTGCTGCACTGAGATCCCTGCGCTGCGGCAGCCACCTCATCACAGACTGTAAGATGAAGCTAATTGTTCTCCACCAATTTAACGCTACTGTAATTCTTATCGTGCTTTTCCCATCAAGCCGCTTTCGCACAACCTCACGATGAGTCTGATCCTCTCTTTGTCATGTAATTGCTCCACAGTTCATTTCAGAGCAACACTGCAGACCTGTTCGAAGCAAAAACCCGCCAACTTTGCCTTTTTCTGCTGGGGTGTGAGGCCGGGCGCCGCTCTCCTGTTTTGCAGGCATCCAGTGCGTCAACACACACATACATTATGGATGAACGACTTCATCAAATAAAAAAAGCGGGGCATCTTGTAATGAACTGGTGAGGATACTCTCAATCTTTGATGAGGCCTATTTGATGAATAGTTTAATGAGGAGATCTCTCCGAAGACCTGCTGGATGCCGACAAAGATATCCCAACACTGACCATGTGCAGGGGGAAATACATCACAACGCAGAAATCATTTTACAATATCAGTGCTTTCCTATTAAACAGCATAAATACTACACATCATAAAGACCATTTAGGAACCAAGGAATGGAATCCAACTTCAACCAATTGATCAATAAACTGTGCGAGCTGCACTAAAGTACGCCTGACCAGAGGCTCTGTTTCTTATTTTAGGAGGTCAACTTTTATACTTCATGTTTATTTCCTGAAACTGCAGCTAGCGTTTGCAGTCCTACATTATCTTGGAAAACATTTCTCGCTCTGGCATAACAGCATTCTACGGTAGACACACACCGCTGATTCTGCCGGCGTTATCCTGCCATCGCAAACATGTATTCAGTTCCGCAGAACTGGAGCTTTAGTATTTGGACCTTCTGTGATGTGCTGCCGGCTGCCAAAGCCATTAAACACCGGGCTGCAGTTAGTGAGCTGATTATAATGTATTCAACTTAAAGCCGTTTCCAACAGCGGTGTCCTGCGTTTGCTCAAATCAGAGGTCGACGCGTTACATGGATGTGTCGTAACCCGCTATGCATCAGAAGAACTGAGCGGGGGCTCACTGCGCAGCCGGACAGAAGAGGAAGTAAAAAACAAAGTCTCAATTTTTTTCTGACAATGAAATCCAGCAGAATAAAATCAGGAAGCAGTTTCATACACGACTGGACTCCGACCAGGATTTGGTTCTGTTCCATTTTAAACTGATACGGGTACTGTTGTGGTATTTGGAATTCAGGACTAGATGGTACATTTACTTTCAGTGTCCGACCCCACTCATCACAGCTTGTTGTATAAGAGGCTGTTTGGCTGCAGACCGGTCAGGGTCTGCAGCCAGGGTATATCTGGACCCTTGTCCACTGTTGGAAGCACCTACAATGGAGCAGGACAGCATCAGGACTAGACCCAAAATCAATGGAAGGAAGTGAACTGGTCTGAAGATTCATATTTTCTTGTACATCATGTGGATTGGATACGTGTCCTGTAGGGAACCCTATACAATCCAACCAAAATCGCATTTCAATGGAAAAATTGTTAGTTGTTGAAACTCTCCATCTTCGCCCGTAAGTCCACCTGCAAAGCAGCGCCACTGTTTCCTGGCCCCGGCTCCTCATAGAATTGCAACAGCTGTTTTTTTGCGTGGAGCAAAATTGAAACTGACTGCTCAGAATGAGCTGCGTGTTAAGGATTGCGGCACAAATTTAACGCCATATCTCCAGCCGAACCCTCGCGCACACATCAGATTCCTGGTCTGTGTTTCAAGGCTGGAAGGGTGGGTTGCCGACATTACCGTAGACCCAGGACACCAGTGATGTGGGATGGCGTCGCAACGCTGTCGGACAGTTGCTCCGGTGTGTCCTGTACCGGCGTAATCCTGCAATGACCGGTAATAACTTGCCAGTTACCCAACCGAGGCCCATTAGCCCTTTCCCAGTCATAAACCTCCAGGCCTCCTCGCCTGCATCATCACAGGCAACATTTGGCAGCATACTAAGGTTAGTTTCTTCAGTTGCTACAACGTTGGTTGCTAACTACTCATGTACCATGCAACAAATTCATGACTGTATACGGTACCCTACTATACGTCCCTTCCCCTGGGAAAGTCCAGTTCACCTCCTGAAATCAACTGGATGGGACGGCTGCCGGTTCTGGATGGATCACTCCCTGGGAGAATGGTACATTCTAAGCCAACGATCCAGTTGAAGCGGTTAGATCCAGGCGGGGATGGCGATCCCAGCTATTGCCATCAGCCTCCTACCTTGTGCTGCTGCTGGGAAGGAGGCTGGCGGCGCTGAGTTGAGTTGAATCCTACGGAGGATTCTAGATCTAAAGGTTTAACAATTAACACAGAGGACCTTCAATGCCCTGCTCAGCTGTTTGGTTTCTTATTGAAAAATGTGACGGAACATTTTTATAATATGACCCGGTGGCAGCATGTATATGCTAAAGAATAAGGGGGGCAGTGGTGGAGCTCTGGGGGACACCACAGGTCAAAAGAGCCACCGAGGAGGAGGCATTAACCGGCATTAACAGAATTATGTAGCTTGATACAACCAAAATTAAGTCGACTAAGGTTGAAATTGTTTTTAAAACTAGGCTTTATCAAAACGTTTAAAAACATGCTAAACCAAATAATTGGATTTTTTTTGGGTAATTTTAGAGTATCAGAGGTATTGAATTAATAATTAACCCCCAAATAAATAGAATATGCGAAGACATCATTTTTCTAGATTCTTTAACTTTGTGAGGATATTAAAGAGTTCATCTGTTACCACCTCCATCTTTAACGTTGACGGGTGAACAACCTGCATCAGCTTCCCTTTATTTCACAGCATCAGCGATGGAAAGAACATTGACAGCCGCACATCTCTAGAATCCTCTCAGCCACAGCCCGCGACCTTGAACCGAGTCGTTCGTCGTATTGAGCGTCCTAATCTGCATAAGTAATTCAAGTTGTTGCTTCACATGCCGCCCATTGATTGTAACACGATCAGAGGGATCGAACTGTGCGGGCGACCTTTACATCATTCACAGTTGGACCACTGAATCACACAATGTCGGTCCTGACACCGGCGTGTGATTAAGGAGCGGCTGCCTGTCTAAAAAATGTCACAAAAGCCGTTTTTTGTCTTGATTTAGTCTTCCCTTCCGTTTTTACGGGCCGTAAGAGATGGCGTCTTAAAGTGCTTCACATCCAAGTCAAAGCAGACAAAATCAGCAGTCCTCGTTTTGCGGAATCAAATATTTAACGGTGTAAGTTAAAGTCTTTTTAATACAACATTTCTTTTCTTATCTTTCTTCCACTGCAGCTCAAGAGAGAAACCCCCTGTCCAGGGAAACCGAGATTTTGCCCAAAATGTTAATACGGGACTAAAATAGGCCTCTAATGAGGACTGTGTCTTCTGGCTCTCATTACTTACACTGGGAGGACAGGAAGGGAAAGCCTTCATGCTCATATATAAGGAATTATTACAGCGAGAACTGATTCGGTTTTATCTGAGGAGAGATTAATTATTTTAGACAGTAGCAGCAGAATTATGTATTAGTCATTAGCCTCTGAACTGCGATGTTCGAGGATGACATGGTGATTGGCGGCGAGGGTAGAGAGCAGGTGGGGCTGAGCGTGGAGAGATGGAGGCAGGGTTGTGGGGAAAAAAAGGAAAACGAAGGTTTAGCAGTAACAAGATAGGAGCCGCTCACACGCCAAGCGTTTACATATGTAACAGTCGTCACTTGGGAGGATTTCTTATAACGGGGAAAAAAAAATCGAGTCTTTTGAAAAGTGAGGAATGTCTTGAAATACGTTAAAACGGATTTCAAGGAATGTCTTGAAATACGTTTTAAAACGCTTGTTTTTTAACCATTCACCTATTATACTCAAAAAAAATGTGAATCTTTACGCAGTTCCAGTCGAAGTACTTGCATCTATTTGATTTTATTTCAATAATCATATTTTTATTTATCAAATTAGAGTTTATTTGGAAACACGTAAACTAAAATAAAAAAATAAAAAAAATTAATGGCCGTACAAAAATAATGAGATTGGACAAAATAGAGATCACAAAGCAAAATTAAATCGTCAAACACTTGATGATTTGGTTTACACACTCGAAAAGGAGAGGGAAGATATACATCCTTATTTATACATAATCATGTCATTTCCTTCTGAATCGAAAGTTAACAAAGAAGAATAAATAAACAAAGAAAAAACAAACAAAGAAACAATAAACACCCACTGGTAATCAAACACCTTCATCACTGTACCTTGTGAAGATCGAGGACTACATTTACCATGATCCTTTGCTTTATTGCATTTCTTAATTTTCTGTTTACTTTGAGTGAGGTAAACTTTTTTCCTCTAAGCGGTGGGGAAAAGAAGGAGATGGAAGATCGACAAGGTTTTTTTTTTTTTACAGCCACACCTGTGGGAGGAGAGGTTTGTATTAGAACGTAGGATCCCGTTGTTTGAGACTGAAATTGTAGCCCTGGTACTACTTTGCTTAATTCTGCTGGTCACAGCCAAACTGGCGACTGAGGGTCCAAAAAAATATAACTTAATTCTGAAAAAATTCAATTTAATCACTTACAATATAGAAAAAATGTTCAATTTTGTCTCACTGGGTTAAAATGTATGAGATTGGTTTACATATAATTTTCATATTTTATTTTGAAGGGGGAATATATTTAAAATACAAAAATATCAGATTTTTTGTTTTTTTAAAACACAGAATATCAGATTTACTTGCTTCATTCACCTTTTGCAGACAAAATGCATCACATTTAATGTATGAATTTGTTGAAATGTCATATGTAATTATCTTAAATATAAAACTTAATTCGTTTTTGAGTGTAGATCTTAAAACCAGAGCGATTAAACAAGAGAAATCTTCTAGAGCAATATTTTCTATACTGAAAAGAAGTTTTTAATCTATTTTATGAAAAAGAAAGCGTCTTAGGGGGTGATTGAGGAGACAGGAGGGTCCCGGCGAAATTGAAAGAGACTAGCTGTGATATAAAGATTGGACATGATGGTGGAGCAGAATTGGAGGGGGAGGAGCTTAGGGTGGTGAGGTTTTGCGATGGGATGGGAGTGATGAGGGTGGACGGGATCTGGATGGACTCATCAGAGGGTCCATGCAGGATATGTGAGGGGGGGTGAATTGAGGATGGAGCTCCGGAGCAGGAGAAAATGAGGAGGACTGAAGAAGAGACAGGTGGAATAGGAGAAGAGGGTGTTTATGCGTGTGAGTTAATTATGTATATCACGAGGATGGATTCATCTTGATGGTGACCCACAAACATACTTCCCTCCAGTAATCAGGCCCTGCAGCATTTAACCCCACCTCAGAAATCCACTCGCCATCAGATCGCCCCGTTGCGTCAGTGGTAATATCCGTCTTGTTGATAACGTTGTTTGTGACTTTCTCATGCGATTACATTAAATCATTCCTACTCCAATTTCGGCTATGTTCTCACTGCAGGAGAAATCTGAACCCAGGTCTGATGTTTTTGCTCATACGGGACTTTTTGATGTCGCTGTGAACGGCACAAACAACATGGAATCTGATCTTTTGAACTGTCAGAATGAAGTACGTGCGACTTTGACGTCACAAAGCTTTTATCACTCTAAACCCTTTTACTACAAACGAAAGCGTTCAAACTTTTTTAAGTGGCTTCCATCATGCCTCCTTATTGGCAGCGGGCTTCGTTTTTTTTGGGCATGCGGGTCAGTTTAGGCCCGTGAAATTTTCATTCTGGAGTCCAATAGAGAACACATTTAAAAAGTAATGTGGAGAGCTACACGTGAAAAAAAAAGCTGATCTAACAAGAAAATCTGAAGTGAGCATTAAGACCGGCAGTATGAACGTAGCCCACTACTCTGATCCGGACCTCAGCCCGCCATCTGCGTCAACTCAGGCAGAATTCTCTTCATCCTTGCTCGGCTCCGGACCACCAGCTACAGCTATATTTGCCGACAGCAGCAGCGACTTGGAGGCAACCGAACATCAGTTGCCTCCTTGCTCAAGTTTGAGCAACATCCATGTAATTTCCCACTCCCAGGGTAAACTGGATCATAAGTGTTTATCTATAATAACGATCTCCAGCTCCATTTCCTCATGTCCAGAGTCTCTGCCAGAGGATGCCTCAGAGGTCCGACCGGGCCCAGATCAGACGGGGTGTAAACTCATCAGATTCCGTATGTCATATAGTCTCTCATTACTTTATTTCCAGCATTTGAACCTTTGCTGAAGAGCGTCAGGCATCTACCTTACCTTCCAGCTTTCTCTCAATGACAGCCGAATGTTTGTGACAACCAAGCAGAATTCATTCAGTGTCACTAGTTTCCTGTTTTAACTCCCGGTGTGGAAGGTGGGGGAAAGTTTGATTGACACATCTGCATACTGATGAGAAATGTCACTCCGGCCTGGAGGTCGGCTCTGAAGCCTCGGAGACACCGGAGGGTCTGATGGCAGCTTCACCGCCACTATTAACTTTCTCTCTCTGAGCTCCTTCACGGGTTTGTAGTCTCCTCGCACATTTACGTCTGTGTACGGTCCGGGCGTCAGCCACTACTTCCTAGCCATTAAGGTTTCAGACTGCAGAACAAACCCCCTGCGTAGGCGTCGTAAAAAAAAAACCCAAACAGGTTGACATGAGATCCGCTGGGCCAGGCCATAATCTGGACAGTCATATAGTTATCTTACAGTATCAGATAGTGAAGTAGTCAATATATGACGATCTGCCAGGCCAACTTCTGAACCTGAGATGAGGGAAACTCTTGGGTTTTCTATTTCTGAAAGCAAAATAAGTTAAACTGAGTCAGTTACTATGGTGACTTGATTGAAACAACTCAGATCAGCTTTTGTGGAACCAAAAACTCAGTATTTACCATCTCAGGATGGATCAATCCAGAGATCAGCGATAAACTCTCGCTCTCGGAAATACATTTTCAGATTGCTAGCTTCAAGTGATGCAGATAGCTAGCGTCTCAAGAGCAAAAAGAGCGCAGACCGCCATCGGGTTGTGGTGGCGACCAGAGGTACTGCAGCTGCCGTTTCATAATTATATTGGTCTTGATAAAATTACGGAAACAAAGATGAAACTGTCAAATTTGACGTGTAATGGTTTTTGTCTCCTGCACGCTGTGAATTAATGAACCAATTATCCCATTGTTGTACTGGAATAATATGTTTGGTGAAGTGAATAGACCTTACAGTTCATGAGAGTTAATGAGCGCTACTGTGAGACAATAAGTGTTTTATACCCAGTGACTTTGTTTCCTAGATACAAGGGACATTTAACGGATGTGTTGGTGATTATATCCAGAGTAGGTCCAGTTGTTAAACTGGCAGCTTAATGTAGTTAGCCTTGAATACAGGGATGTGTTCCTGAAAATTTGCACTTTGTAGCCATAGTAGCCTTTAGTCCCTGAAAAAGTGATTTTATATGTTTCTTCTGGGAAACTACAAAATTATTGCATTGTCTGAATTGGACATTTATACATTTCATAACACTGGTACTGAAAAGGACAATAGAACAACCAGGGCTATGCTGTCGTACCGGACAACATGTTTATATTCCCGAAATTTAACCCTTCTCCTGTTTTCTACAAGCAATCCCCCTGATTGACCTCAAATTAAATGTAAAATATGAACTATTAGAGGAAAATGTGGCATATGCAGCCAGCCTCTCCCGAAATCAGCCCAGTTCTTCCTCTCACGAAGGTTTATGTGGGTATAAAATTAGAAACTGATCAATGAAACCGTTTTTGAGTCATCATGTCAACATCTGCAGCGGGGGGGGCGCGGAGACGATGACGATTCCGTGATGTCCCCGACTTCACGGAAATATAATGACATCAGTGTAAAAGGATTTTGTGAATTATATAGTCTGGAGTAAGTAAGGCAGAGAGAGCATCCGCAAAGCTTCATATCACTTCCTTCTGTAACTCCACTTGTGGGTTTCTGGTACTTCGGTACCCCACACAGAAAGACCCCGAGGCTAGACGTGGATTTGAACCTGGAACTACTTGCTACACTAATTATTGGAATTCTAATTAGTGTTTAGTTTGACTAAAAGGGGCCGTCGGGGTATCCTTCTGGATACAAATAGAAGTCTACATTTGGGGAATAGCCCGTCTTGTGAGGTCACAGTGACGTCCGATGGCCAAGAACCCCTTCGTTCCTGAAATATCAAATTCATGAAGTGTGGGATATTTGCAGGCATAGTGAAGACTCATGTACCCGGCGTGGCTTTACATCTGTTTCCACTCCACAGTGAGTCTCTGATTACATGGCAGGCTAACAACGAGTATTGGCTCTCTGTTATTTTATATTTTCTCCCCCTGCTCTCTCTGGCGAACGCAATCGCGGCGGCGTTTGAACGTAATCCTACTTTGCACTTATTGTGTGCCGTCTGCAAAGCAGGATGGGATACACCATCAGTTTAAAAACAATGCCGTATGCACACACTGTGATAAGGAGTGGGTAAAAACCGCTGCGGCTTCAGCTGAGTCGCACGCCGAGAAAAGAAAAACAGATTTTTTTTTTTTTTTGAGATAGGCGCGTGTGAATATTTCATTTTTTTTGTTTTATGTCGCTGAAAAGACCTGTCTGCCTCTTAATTACACAAACCAAGCATGTGAAGCCCTGGGATGTGACTGAATTGGGTTGAGAAGATAGTGGGAAGGGAGCATCGTGTCATTCGAGTGGGCCATCTATCGCAGCAGAGCTTTGTGCATGTTGCGACTTCTTTTTTTCTTCTTTTTTCCCCCACAAGCTAATGTTAGCGCCCTGATAAAGCTAATAAGCATGCACTTTAATTTGTCAAAAACAAAGAGCACAAGCGCATCCTTGTCATCCTCGTAAACATCACATACTGGCGCCTGCCCCCATAATTAGTCCACTTCAAGCACGCGACGTGTCTTATCAGAACTCAAAGTACGAGGACTTCTCGCTGTCAATTTCATCTGTGCCGTCTTTCCCTTCATGAATAAGTCATCAGTCCCTCGCTACTTCCCTCTGGCTCATTGCTCGTTCTGCTGCCTCCGTGGCCCCGTAAAACCAACTGAAGTGTTTATGGGAGATAAGAGGCAAAGGAGGTCGCAGGCCCAATAAGTCCTTTTATCGCTCCGTGTTCCGCAGTAAGGGCCATTTTACGTTTGAATTTGCTGAAGACGGATTCTTAATTAGAGAAGTTTGTGGACCCGGCGTCAGAGGC
The DNA here is from genome assembly GCA_037951165.1 of Lophius americanus. Lineage (NCBI taxonomy): Eukaryota > Metazoa > Chordata > Actinopteri > Lophiiformes > Lophiidae > Lophius > Lophius americanus. Next base: position 4,802,128 of record JBBDHG010000039.1, on the reverse strand, counting down.
CTCATCGGGGAATAAAAAACTCTGAGAGAGGACATCTGCAGGATTGCTCGCTGGCCTGCTTTGTTACTGTGTCTTGCAGCGAAAATGAGAACAGGGCAGTTTGTGGAAGCAGCATCGATGCGACAGAGCCTTTTAAAAGGCTTCTGTGAGGCTTGTTTCTGTAGGTGTGGGAGCCGCGTTTGTCTATACAACCCCGAATCCCTGCGAAATTAGTTGAGGTTATTGATTTTCTTTGGGGCTTATCTTTATTAACGGAGTCTACCTTGTCAATGGAATTACTGGCTGGGGCCATTAAGGGGAGCACATTCTATTTCCCGTTATTGTAGCTTCCTGCCTGTGAGACTAGAGCAGCTTAAGTTTAGAGGAAATGCGGTGTTTTGTCCCCGACTTATCTCACTTTTGGGAAAATAATGTCAAAGTTTACTTTCTCATCCTCGGATCTAGAGTGTTCCTGTACGGAAAAAATAAATAAATAGGTACACAGCACAGCAGACGTGTCAGTTTTCAACCGATGCAGTTGTAGTTTTACCGTTTAGTGCTGGACGAGGTTCAGTCAGTCACGTTGTCGTTGCATCATCATTGTGACGCAGCAGAACGGCGCCGCATCATTCCAATCTGGACAAAAGTCAATGGTTCAGTATTCTTCCTGCTAATTTAAAGGGTGCATCAGACGTCCCTTCATATTAGGTTCTAAACGCTGATTAACGCCGTTGATGCAGAGATCAGCTCTGACATTTGTTAGATTTTGCACAAACAAATTATGTTCCAAGATTTATCAGGAGTAATGCTGCTAGACTCCAAACCATTTCCATGTGTGAACCTGGACTATTTCACTGTATGAACCTGAACTGTTTCACTGTATGATCCTGGACTGTTTCACTATATGAACTGGACTGTTTCACTGTATGAACCTGGACTGTTTCACTGTATGATCCTGGAGTGTTTCATTGTATGAACCTGGATTGTTTCACTGTATGATCCTGGACTATTTCGGTACATTCATGTCACATAGAGCTGAGACGCACTGATCCGATTGTTGCTGGTCATTAATGTCTTTCCCATAAAGAATTTCATCGTTCTACATCCCATCAGCTTTTTGACTCTTAACTCATATATTCTACAACACATGACACGCGTGTACCATGAAGTGTAAAACGTTGCCGGATGTTATCCGTCGGAGGCATGCTCTGTAAGTCGGCAGGATGACGTGAAATATTTGTTGCGCGGCGGTTGACTGAAGGAACTGTGTGGGCGTGGACCGTAGGTGATAGCCTCCGTAAGACCCTCCTTTCTGCTGGTGGTATTCATAACCGCTGATCCGTACGTGTTCAAGGCCACAGCAATAAAGTGTATCTTATCATATCTTATTAGTCAGAACGATCGTTCATGTGACCATAACGGCCTGATCTTCAGCCTGTGATGCGCATCACTAGTTCTATTACACACTGTCTGAGCAGCTACTCCTCCTCCTCACTTACATGCAGCTGCCTTCACTCACCTACAGTCAATCGGACATTTTGATGGGACAGAGAATCGGTAGAGCGAAGGGACGGAACCTCCATTGACCCGGGACCACATAACTGTCCTTCAGGGGGGCGGAGTGGGGTTATATAAATAACAGTGCAAGAACACCTGACCCTCAACCCTTTGATGTCCAACTCAACCATTTGGTTGAGTCATTTTTCTTCTGGAATGCGAGTGAACCCGTTGGACCCAATGGCGTCACAGGTCAAAGGAGCCACCGAGGAGGAGGAATTAACCATTGTTATTGAGAGAGTCTTGTTTGATTAGCAGGACTTTATTGCTTCTTAAAGCACGTGAGGACTTACTTAACAGAATTATTTAACTTGATAGAACCCAATAAGTCCAATAAGGGTTAAATCGTTTTCTAAAAACATTCTTTACCAAAAGATTGAGCTAATCTAATTAAAACTATTGTAAGATATTAATACTACTACTACTTCCATAGTTTCATTTTTTCCTGGTGAAGACATTAAAGGTTTAATGAGAATTGGAGATGAAACGTACATTTTAGTTTCATTCATGTTATTCCCAAAGCACATCTAAGAATAACAAAGGATACGCCAGCGGCCCTAAATAGGCGGACCCTGAGCTGAACGTGGGGCCGGTGGGTTTACATGGACAGAAATAATTCCGATTATATTCGGGAAAGACATCTAATCGGAAAGAAGATGCTGCATGTAAACTCCTTTCCGAATGGAAAGAGCCTTTCCGAATTACATTTCGTTCCTTTGTAAGGAGGTAGTCAAAATCGTTTTGGAAAGCCTTTCCGATATGCAGCCATGCGCCGCGTCGCATTTTAAATACGGCGACTTCAAACCAGTACCGGTCTGTATCGGAGAGTGATTTATTCATTGCAACTTTGAAATATTTTAACATATTTGGACGGTAAGATGGGCAAAAAGTCACTCCTGCGCACGCTGTTTTTGTCGTATTCTTCTTCTGGGCTCTTTTTGGCGGTCGGCGCCCAACTCAAAGAAGCATTATCGCAACATTGTGAAGGGGAGTTTGAGGTGATGCATCAAATCGGATTGATAACTTTGCTGCTTTTTCCCCCATCTGTATCTATCCTCACCCGTGTCTCATTTATTCATTCATTATCGGTAACCGCCTGTTTTTTTCAAACCCGACCGGTCATGGCAGTAGGCCGTCCACCCTGAGTCTTGGATCTGCTTGAGGTTTCTGCCCGTTAAAAGGCAGTTTTTTTTCTCACCATTGTCGCCGAGTGCTTGCTCACGTAGGAATTTGTTGGGTCTCTGTAGATAATTATATAAAGAGTCTGGTCTAGACCTGCTCTCTCTGGAAAGCACTTTGAGACAGCTGTTGTTGTGAATTGGTGCTATATAAATAAAGATTGACTACACTGACACAACAACAAAAAGCAACAGAGTGCTCACTCAGAGTGGCGTGGGTGTTGGATAAGAACAAGATGCCTTTTCTCTCATTAAGCAGCAGAATTTGATACAAAAAATAGTTTTTCATTGCACTTTGATTCCTGAGATCTTGATATATTTGTTCACCAAAGCATTCTATGGAGGGTTTTGTTTTATTTGAGTATTTATTTGAACTTATGTCAAAATGGATAAGGTATTTTATTTTATTTTAGTATGTAGTTTTGCTGCTGTTTTGTAGGAAAAATACATTGAATTTGAATATTACAGTATTATAGCTTGTGGCTTCAGCGACTGTAATAAATTAACCTTTGACCGGTCCAAAAAAATGTTGTGGACCTTTAAGATTTATATTTGAGGACCCCTGTCCTACGCTGTTGTCCCCGACAGCCAGGGTATATCCCTGAAAAGTCCCCAATCCCTGGGGTTGTCCAAGATACTTGTAGGTACTGATTGAACTCCTCAAATTAAATGTGAAGGTATGCCCACGGTATGGTTAAAAAAATAAAATAAGTGCCCTAACTGTGTAAAATATGATAAGATAAGACAAGATAAGATAAGATAAGATAAGATAGATCACTTAGAGTTGATTCATACGCAAACAATTTGGACTAAATTGGAGCAACTGTGGAGTAATTATAACTGGAAGACCTTTGGAGACAAAGCTCCCCCTAGTGTTGGAGGTATACTACAGTTCACCTCGCACTAAGGTATAAACCTCTATTATAGGTGAAGGTAAGAAAACCAAACTAACTAATAGGTTAAAAAATGGCTTAAAAATGAACAAAACGAACGAAAAATGTACATTGAGTCTGAATTAGTTACATGTCTAGTGCCAACTGTAATAGGAAATGCCACCATATTTTTTACTTCTCCATAAAGGCTTGCTTATGCTGACACTGGAATCTATATGTGCGTAAACAAACCGCTAACATGCAGTGAGCTAGAAGTTTGTTGGCTAGCGACAAGCTAACAAGACGGAAACGAGCGGCCTTGATCTTTTTTCGCCGTCCTTTGTGCCAAAACCAATAAAAAAAAACAGGGGCCGGCGTATCTAGACTTGCAGGTGTCCCGGATGTGGTGGACAGGAGGATTTGTCAATTCTTCAGAGAGATTTGGAGGTAGGCTGGCTTCGTTTGTCTGTATAGAGTGCTAACTTGCTAGCAAGCACCGCCCTGACAGCTAAGGACCTTTATTCGCTATCAGTGACAAACTACACTTCCGACTTCATGACTGCTTGTCCTTTATAATCCGCATGACGTTCCGTATCGCCATGGCAGCTCAGACATTCAGTAGCAGACTATTAATTAAAAACCACTTAGTTATAATTAAACCCCCCCCCCAAAAAGGTGCCGTACCTCCTGAGGTCATGACATAACATCAACAAAATGTGAGCATCTTTAGGATATGCCAAAACTTTCACCTGGGTAAAATTCCATGGAGATCCGTCTTTTAGTTGTTCCGTAACATTGCTCATAACCCAACAAAGAAATGAAGGTAAAAAAAAATGACCTACTTGGCGGAGATAATAATTCTCTTCTCTCGCCAGAACGGTAACTGAAAGCTGTGGAGAGGGATCTCTGCCGGGATTGCATCATTTCAAAACTCCATAATTATCTAATTTCCATAGCAACAATGAAGCAAGGGTAGAAACACACACACACATTCACACACACACACACACACACACACACACACACACACACACACACACACACACACACACACACACACGCACGCACGCACGCACGCACACACACACACGCACGCACGCACACACACACACACACACGCACGCACACACACACACACACACACACACACACACACACACGCACACACACACACACACACATTTACACACCTGAGGGATTCTGGAAATGAGCACTCTCCACCTGAGCGAGATGAGAATGAGCGTTGAGGACCATCTAGCTCTAAGTAGTGCATTTTCAGTGGTTAGCCCAAAATATTTACCAAATATATTTAGGCCTCGTTGGAACAATGGAACATAAACGAGGAGGTGTGATGCAATCCTCCTCCGTCCTTCCTCGCCAGCCGAGGCTGCAAAGCCTCGATTAACCATCTTTCACTTCATTTAGATGGATGATTGTTTTTGGGGTACGGCTGATTATATCCGTCTCCAGCGCACGCCATGCTTATATTGGTATTTAATGAAGATTAGCTTTAAATTAATGATTAACCTTTGTAATCCCGCGCGCATATTGAAAATGGTTTGCCTGTCTTTACCAGAGTCGTACAAAAGAGGAGCTGCATTACCGTTCAAAAGGGGAAATTGAGGCTCAGGCAGCAAATGAGGCGGTGTTATCTGTCGGGCTCTGGGCTTGGTAATGAAGAGGGATTGTCCGAGCAGAGAGGCGTCTCATATTGAATCCAAACAGATGAATTCTCAGAGTGCATCTCATAATAAAACTCCATCGTGACCCTGACAAGCGTTTGCCGCTCTTATCGTGCGGAGTGGCGGAGCACCCCTCATGGGAGAGAGTGTTTCACATAGTTGAGACGGCGGCATTAGGAAGTAATCAGACGTTAAATGAGTCATTTCTCCATATTTAACTCCAACTGGGGAGGTAATGGTTTAATTTCCTGGGCAATGAGTTTCCCCCCCTGTGTCGTGCTCCAATCTTTGAATCACGGGTCAATGCATGTGTTGCCCCCGGAAATCAGCAATGCGTAACAATACAAATATGATTCAAAGCGACCCTAATGGGACTGCGCCCGTTTGAAGAGAGCAATCAAACACGCGTTACGGAGAACCGGTGGTTCAGAGAGGAAAGAATGAATAAAAACTGAGTTTGACACCAACGCCGCAACAAGTGTAACACAGCGCCTCTCGACTCTGGTCTGTGAATACAATTACTCTTTATAAAGGCTTACATTTCTTTTTCAAATGGAAATGTTGAAAATGTTTATTTGCTAGATAGTGCGGTGAACAGCCATTGCATTCAAACTGACTGCCTTGTATTTTTGTTCTGACACTTTTCCATCACACTAAACATTAATGTTTTTTCCACAATCAGTGCCACAGCAGCCCTTCAACAACATCTAGTCTTCAGTCTGACTGAATACGAGTGAGAAAAACAAATAATGCCAGTCTTAAAAACCTGAACAATCATGTTTTCAACGTTTCAATCAAAAATGTAAGACTTATTTTATAAGAATATCATTTTCTACATTCTTGAAATTGTTTTCATTTTGCATAAAGGGATACGTTTCACAATAAAAGACACTTTTGGTTACATTTACGGATATTTGGCTTATTTTTTACAAAGTAAAATTGTTGTTGATTCATTTGGGTAAATAAATTTATCCATTTCATATGAGACGAATCAATAGACCCATCGACCTTAGTAAGAGGAAGAACTGGGTTGATTTTGGAAAAGGTTGCTTGTATGTTTCTGACACTAGGGGGAACATTATCTCTAAAGATTTACAGGCCATTTTTTTTCAACAGTTGGTCTCATTTAGTCCAAATTTGGTGCATTTGAGTCACTTGAGGAGGTCAATCTTGTATTTTACCCTAATAGTTCATATTTTACTCACTAGAGGGAGCGTTTTAAGAAAAACACAGTTTTTTTGACAAAAACCTGAATGTAAGCATAAATGGTTGGCTGTCAATCATGTGATGAGCTCGCAACTCATCCTCGGTGGACCCCGCCTCTCGCCGTAAGTCAGCTGGGATAGGCGCCGGCCCTCGCGACCCTGAACAGGACAAGCGGTTACCGATAATGAATGAATAAATGAATGAACTTCACATTTAAGGTGAGGAGTTCAATCAGGGCGATCGCTTGCACAACGCAGGGGATTTGGGACTTTTCAGAGATATACCCTTTGCTGTCGTGAATGACAGCATAGGTCATGTTTTCCTTTGAGAGCTATTGAACCAGAAAACCAGAACTCGCTTTAAAGAAATCACCGAAACCGGGCTCTCCGTGTTGAATTCATGCAGAGACGAAAACGTGAGATTATTTTCTTTCAAACCTTTGGGACCAGATATCAAACACTATCTCTAATCCACCACTCTGGAGCACATTATTAAGGCGATATGATGTAAAGAGGACGCGGCGTGATGAAAGCTTTTTGTGACGGTGTTTTTTAGTGAGCTGAGTTCTCCTGGTAACTGGGGCAGTTCTGTTCCTGCAGACTCTCCACAAACTAACAAGAAAGCTCTGGTCTTATATACAGATATATAATAGAAAATCCTATTATAACTGAAACCTCACACAAAAACATACATCTGTTCACGTTCTCCCTGCGACAGTCGAATAATGGCAAATAAATGGTACACAGCGAAAACGTTCCCGTTGATAGAATATAATTATGTGTAGAATCAAATAGATGGAAACCAGATCTGAGCCGCCTTCTACATGTCTGTTATGCTTTAGGCCTGAAATATTTACCTGACACTTCTCTGAACGAACCGCAGTAAATGAATCAACCTCTTTTAGTACAACGTACACTGGTAAGCCATAACATTATAACCACCTTTATCGTGTAGGTGCCCTTTAGCTGCCGAAATAGTTCTGACTCATCGAGGAATGGAACCCATAAGACCTCTGAAAGGTTTTCTGTGATACCTGGCACCACAGTGCCAGCCCTAGATCCTTTAAGTCCTGAGTGGCGGATGTAGCTTAGAGTTACAGCAGTCGCCCTCAACCCTGAACGAAGGGTGTCCAATCCCAGCCCTTACTTGTCGCAGGGTTCTTGAGCAGGACCCTGCACCTCTATTTACTCCCCCGGTGCCGCAGATGGAAGCCCACCGCAGCTCCAGGATGGGCTAAATAAAGAGAACCTACGTTGTACCACTTGTATGTGACAAATAAGCCAGCACAACCCACAAATGCTAAACAAAGTTATCCACTTCTCCTGTCAGGGGTTATACTGTAAGGATTATTGATATATCTTTAATTACACAGAGAGAGAGAGAGAGAGAGAGAGAGAGAGAGAGAGAGAGAGAGAGACAGAGAGAGAGAGAGAGAGTGAGAGAGAGAGAGAGAGAGAAAAGGTAGTAAAGACAATCATCAACATCTTAGGTCATATTATTATCTGCTGTTACTGCCTTCAATCTCATTAATGAGATAATGAGGTCTAACCTTTTTGCCTGAATGATTTAGAAAACTAAACAATTTAAAAAAATCATCACTAAACCGGAATTATTATATTATATATAATTGACTGGTCAAACAACAGACCCTTGATGCTGGACACCTGCGCAGACTTTTGATTAGTGGCCACAACAAATGATAATTACAGATTAAAATGAGCCGAGAAATATGTAATCAAATGAAACTGAAAAGAAAAATAGGAGAGCGAGGAAATCCGGATAAAAAAGAGAACAAAACTGAATGTCTACAAAATCTGGTTCACGTCATGATTATCAAACAATTTAAAAAATCAGGCTTCATAATAGAGGAGTGTTATACGTATCGACTACGATGATATGAAGCTTTAGCGAAAGTTCCGTCAGGACGACTATCTCCTTGCACACTCGATCCAAGTCATCCATCATTGCACTCTGTCATTCACACCTTTCACAAACGCTCAGTGTCAGCGTGGGTTATCTGCCATTTGAAAATTAAACCAGTGCTTTTTTCTTAGTGAGGTGTATGTGGGAATAAAGTTTGTAAATGATCCATGGAATAGTGTTTGAGTTATCGCGTGAACACGAAGGATCTACAGCGATAACAGCGATAACAATTCCATAAAATCCCCGACTGTTCGGGGAGATGATAGGTATGATCCTTCACTTGTCAAAACACAAAATAGTTATCTAGCGACAACTTTCTTACCATTGACTCTTTCATCATTGGTTTTTTAGAGTTGAAGACCTTTCTGCCACTTAAACCTAAGAACTCTCCTCTATGTAGACATAAAAGGATTTCTTTCTATGCTAACATCAAAAAAAAAACTTTTCGATTTTCAGCTAATTATTACCAAAAACATCGTTATGAAATTTAAATTCTACTTAGTCGAATATATATTTTACAGACTTCACCTTTAACAGCGGTCGCTGTCAACTTCAACAACCGTTTGGTCCTTGAAGACGAATCGAGGACTGAAAGTTCGGACCCTGAAGGGCGGAGGGAGGTCATCTCCTCTTCTACTTAACATGGAAATCAAAGCACAGCTTGTCTGCCCTGCCTCTGTTAAGTGTCTGAACATCCCAAAATAAACCTGAATCAATGTCTCTAAAGATCAAATTTCATATGTAGACAAACCCGGATCTTTAGAACAAATGTCAAATGTTGCTGGTGGTGGTGGCCAGGGCGCCAGCCTGGAGGAGCGACCAATGCTCGACATTTTGTTCTCATGAGTATTCATCCGCTCCTTGGAAATTACAGCCGGTGATGCGTAACGAAGCGGGAGAGCAGACAAAAGCCCCGGCTACCTTCAGCTGAAACAACTCTGCCCCGCCAGGAGGCCGACAAACACCCCGATCCGTTCAACCCTCTGAGGTCGTTTCGTCCAAATGACTTTTTAGACAGTGCGTCGACACAGCCGCTCACCCTCACGCTCGATGCAATTTACAGCTTCCCGTAACACGAGGCTCCAATTTGTCCGTAAAGAGATCGTTTAGGCTACAGATTTCATTTCATTCTTTTTTCAAATACCTGTGACAAAATAGTTTCGATGCTTGAAATGGGTTTGCTAATGTTTTCAGTTGCCAGAATCAGTGGAATATATGAATGAAATGGTTTATAAATGTATAATAAATGGCGGTTTTAAGATAATGCTTTATGAGTTGCCAGGTTGCAGCGGTATTAATAATAAGTGATGCTGTGTTCGTCTGGAAGGAAATTCTTTCTCTGCATCAGATGAATCCCTGAGGGAACAGTGGGCAGCGCCTTTGATGCGCCCGGAGAGCATGATGGGTTCGGGCTTTTTTTCGCTCAAGGACCCGATGACACGTAGACCTGCTGGGGATCGAACCGGTAACTTACCGATGCTTCAGCTGGGAGTTTTCCGCTCTAACCTCTGAGCTACAGCCGCCGCTGAAGTGACTGAAGAGTAATTATATAATGATACATTCATAGTATCAAAGAGACACGCTTATGAAAATGAGGAAATGGTTTATATATATATTAATGTATTTTATGTCCACTGCCACCATATGACATTATACATATATATTAAAACCACCTTCCACGTTTATTGGAATTATGTTTATTAACCAACATCAATCCTGGCCATCATTATCAACTATAGTCCCCGACAGCGAGGGTATCACCCCGGAAAGCCCCCGATCCCATGCATTGCGCAATCAACCCCCCTGATTGAACCCCTCCCCCGAATTAAATGTGAAGTTATCTAGGCAGTAAAATAAGGTGTACATTATACACGATGGATCCCGGGTCGATTCATAAGCACCGCATTTGGAGCGAATCGGACCAACGGTGGAGAGATTACGGCTCGAAAACTTTTTGAGATAAAGACCCCGCAGTGTCAGGAATATAAACCTTTCGCATAATCATTTCCGTTTCTCCCTCGCACTAAGCTCTATGTGAGGATAAAATTTGAAATGATCTGTGTAATGGTTTTTGATTTATCACGCTAACCCGGAAGGATCTGCAGCAATTAGGATTCCATAATATTCCCTTTTCGGGGATAAAAATATTAATACGCTTTCAGGAATTTAACCCCTTAATATTCCACTTACATTAACATATAGTAGCATAGTATATTTTTTTAATTAACTTAATAATGAACAGAGTAATTATCAATGAGCCTGAATTTCGATTTGTTTTCTAATCAGTATTAGATTAATAATAATAATAATAATAATAATTCCCTCGTTTGTTTTAGAGGAAACGTTTTCTTCATCGTCTTTCTGCCACATACACAAATAAAGATTTTTATAATCAGATTATAATACATTAAACACAAAGTTATGAATATTAAACCCCATTTACTTAAAGACTAACATTTAACACGCCGCATTTTTTGATTCGATGTTGATTCTCCCTCTCTAGTAATCTTAAAATCCCCAATTTAACGTTGAAATAATCTTATTAATATCTTACGTCCGCTTCTGTTCCCGCCCCGCCAGACGGATGAGGAACTTATTTTCACAAACCAGTGGAAACATCACGTCCTCCGCCTCACCACGCCAAATAAGACGAACACATATGGCGGAGCGGAGGCATCTGAATGAAAACAAATCTCACGCCACACGACGGGGTCACGAACCCCCCGCAAGGCGACGGACGGCATTGAAGTGACAAACATGACGAGACAGAGGTGTAGTATGAAACAAAATCAGAATGTATGACACCCGATCAGCAGTAATGAGGGGTGCGGGGCTGACTTGTGCCCACCTGCCTCTGGCTGAGAACAAAGGTGATGAATAAATAAGGTGTCATCGAGCGGCACCATCAATCTGCTTCATAACGGGAGAGGATGATGGCGGCGTCGGGCTTTCGCCGACCTCTCGATGAAAAGTGGCTCATGGAATCTGTGGCGAAGTAGGTGTCAGCTGTCTCTTCCTTCACCCACTCCCAGCTTGTCCCGTTATTTCAGAATGGTAATAAATTAACGGAGGAAAAGGCCGAGTTGCAAAAACTGGAATCTACATAGGATGAGAAATAACATCTTACGATAACACTAACCTTATTAAGGCTTTATAAAGCTTTTGAAATGAGTTTACTAATTAGGTTGTTGACGCTTTACAAATCATAAAGCGTTATTCTATAAATAATTAGATATAAATTGACTTGTGAGCTCACGTTTATACGCGATGCTTAGCCTCAGGATAGAACCTGCAGCAGTAACAAAACACTGAATCCACATTGATTATTTAGAGCTATGTTTGTATTAACTGTTTATAAATGTTCATTAATGACCTATAAAGTGTTTATAAGCAAATGAATGACATTATTATTATTGTTATAATAATAATTATTAATATTATTATTGTAACGTATCTTCCTTAATCTTGTTATTTTGATTATTATAAATCATTTATAAAAACTTTATAAAGGGAGACGTATCATAATTGGTGCCAGATGAAAGATCTCAAACAAGGAGAATATATTGATCATGTGATCAACATGCACAACTAGGCCTACGCCGTAATCAGTAAGGTTCCCTGAAAAAACCCCAAATCCCCTGCAATTTATCCGCAATCCCCTTGGTTGAACTCCTAAAAATTGTGCTATTCGTAAAGATAAAACAAAAAATAAAAAAACAGTTCCCCCTAGTGAGTAAAATATGAACTATGAGGATAAAATACAAGAAAGATTCCCTTGAATCGATTCATAAACACCAAATTTGGACGAAATGGGACCAACATTTGAGAAATTATGACCTAAAAACTTGTGGAGATAAAAATTCCTCTAGTGTCAGAAATATACAACCCACTTTTCCTAAAATAAATCCAGTTCTTCCTCGCACCAAATTTAAAAGGTAGCTTTTAAATTTGAAAAAGATCCATTACATAGTCTTTGAGTTATCGTGTAAACACAACCAATCTGTGGCCTCAGCAGATACGACAGTGGCGATGACGATTCTATAATACCTGTGACTTTTAAGGGAAGTTATGATCATCATTCACAAACATTTACAAAATAAAATTTAAAAAATGCAGTAATATTTATGCAAAGCAAGTACTGAACATGTGACAACATAATCCGCCAAACGTCGGACCACGTTTGGATAGTCTTCACATGCCTTTTGTTTTGCCGGTTCATACTACTGCCACATATTCATAATATTACTCTATATAGTTTGTGTTTTTCAGGACACCAGAATGTTGCTGTCTCATGAAGGAAATGCCAAAGTGTTTCTGTTTAATGCAAAAAAAAAAACAACCAGTTGTGTTAGCATCTGCTAACTCTGTGATTCTGTCATCTGTTGCCAGTTCCATCATCGACTTTTGCATCATATTTTCCTGCCTTTTCCCTCCTGTATTGGCCGCCAGAAGTGATCTTTTACGACTGTTTGTGTGCAGCTTCTGTATCTGCATGTTTCTAGGTTTATCTGATTTTGTATAGTTTGCCTGACTGACTGCATACAAACCTCTATCTGTCCGATTCCTTCTTGCCCCTGCCAGTGGTATTGAAGTGTTTGGATTGTTATTGTGGGTTATTATGTCTGGACTGAAACAGTTATTGCTCTCCCAAAGTCTTCTCACTTGGGGAGAGCTGCATTGTATTTACTGTCAAAACCCAGAAGTGAACATTTCCAATGCCTGGTGCGTCTGCATCATTACAGTTTAAACAAAGATTCAAACTCTTCCACTCCACTCGTACTGTGGCGCAGAATGAAAAGCCTGAAATGACATGCAAATGAAATCGAAATGGATGCATCTGAACCGTCTCCTGATCGTGTGCATGAATGAGGTCTCGAAAACACAGTTATATATTTCTTGTGAATGTGTAAGAAATACCGATACAGAGAGGAGAGAGTCCTTGAAGTCTGTGGAGCCTTTAAATAATGTAATTCAATATAACTTACATGTCTCTATGTTCTTTAACTTCAGCGGTAGAGGACACTATGGGTTCGTAGACACTGTATCACATTTGGTGTATAACAGTCCTACAGTGTTCTGGTCGTAGACAGGTCCAGTACATGCAGTAGTTCAAATCTTGACTTAAACCCGTGCATAAAAATCAGAGATGATGCTGACGTCGTATTCTTGGAGGAATATTGACAAAAACATGATTTCAAAGGAGAATGCAAGCCTGTGTCCTCTGATGTTAGCAATCTTAGATCCTTCACCTTTTGTTACCCGGTGAAAAACTCCCTCCCAACGTCGACATTCTTGGTTCTGAGTGGTCAGAGTGATTTTGGGTATTGCCTGTTTAGACATCTCTGATGCAAGCTGTTATCTAAATGGAGATCTACCTTCCACCTCCGTATAGTCCTCGCAGACCCATCAGCCTCATCATTCATCAGCTTCCCCAGAGTCATCAGCCACCACCACCACTATCCAGGCTCCAGAGGGGGATATGCCGCACTGACGCTCAGGTCAGAGACCCTTCAATTGGAATGTCCCCCGAAGAGTCTGAGCACCAAAGACTTTCTAGTAGACTAATTGTCAGACATCTGCTGTTATAATAAATTATATTTAACTGTATATTATCTCTCTAAGCAGAGGTCTCCTTGTTTATTTCAAGACATGGAAACATTGATCTATCATCTTGAAACACGTCTTACATTCTCATTGCCTCGGTTAATTTCTCGTTTTAAAAATCATAATGTAATCAAGAGGTACTACACTTATTTTAGGATTATTAAGACCATTGGGGTATTTTCCAGGGTGTATATAGTTATTATATCGCCAAAAAGTTGGGCCATTAATGCAAATATCATTGCAGCAGAACCTTTGTGTTCACGTAATAACTCAAAAACTGTCATGGATCATTTTCGAATGTTATACCTTCAAAGATCTTTGTATAAGGAAGAACTGGATTGATATTCCCGAAAAGTCGGTTTATATATTTCTGACACAGGGGGAGCTTAATCTCCAAAAGTTTTCGGGCCGTAATTTCTCAACCCACAGATGTAGTCCAAATGTGTTGGATATGAATCGGCTTGAGGAGATCTATCCAGGAACACATCATGTTTTACTCTAATAGTTCACATTTCTCTCACTAGGGGGAGCGTTTTGGTCATCCTACACAAACCGATCGGCCGTAACGTTACAACAACTATGTGAAGTGAATAACCTCGATTGTCTCGTGTCTATGGTACCGGTCAGCGGGTGGGATATATTAGGCAACAACTGAGCCTTTGGTTTGAAGAAAAATGGGAAAAACATATAAACCTTAGTGACTTTGACAAAGACTAAATTGCGACGGCTAGGTGACTTTGTCAGAAGATCTTCGGAACAGCAAGTCTTGTTGGGTCTTCCGCCCTAATTGATGCGAATGTGAGAGAGGCGTGATCCCACAGACCAAAAAACAAACGCTGAAAATCTGATCGAAAGGGAATCGCACACAGCGACATCACAATAACATTTCGGGGGCAAAAGTGGGGTCGACACATTACGAGGCATGTGGTTATAATGTAATGGCATTCACTCGTTGTGGTTTTGAACCCGCCTCATAGCTACGGCTCTTCTTTTGTTGAGTCTACCTGTTAAGAGAGTATTCTACCATTCACCAGTTTTATTTGGGTTGAGGTGTTATTGAGTTTATTTTCTGTTGTTATCTTGGTTTATTGTATTACCATTACTATTTCAGTTTTGAAGGATTATTTTCCTTTGTTTAGTTGTTTTCAATCATTCTCTACCTCCTTTCCCTGCTCCTCTGAGATGTCAGCACGGTAAAAAAAAAAAAAAGAAAAGAAAAAGAATTTCAAGACTGCAAAACAGCCTCAGTTCTGGGAAATGATTCGAACTTTTAATTGTATAAGATGATCGATATTTTGGTCGTTTTTGCGTCATAAAAATCCTCTTCCTTTAATGATCTAACACAGTCTTTGTGAAATAGTCCAGTTAATATTGATTTAGATTCAACTGCTGACAAGATATAACAATGGTTTCATAACATCCCTGCAGAGAAATGAGATTGTATTCCTGATTTTAAGAGCCAGACGCTCGCACATCCTTTCTTTTTACGAATCTGATGAAATGACACCAATTAAATTTTGTTCTCCGAGATTACTCCCACCCTGACTGAGATTCAACCCCTATTACAGAAAAAAGCCATCAGCAAGTGGAAGTCGTAGGAATGGAGGCTCCTTCTTTCTTTATCTCTGTCTCTGCAGACCCGACGTCCTCTGCCTCTGTTCCACCCTTCTCTTCTGTATCAAAACACAGGGGGTGTAATGGGGGGTCCGAGTTGGCCCGCGTCTGTGAGACCAGCAGGGTTTGTAACAGAGGCAGGAAGAAATCTTTGTAAAATTGGGGCGGAACCACAACTGACAACCAGAAGTCTTGAAGGGGAAAGAATTCTCTGTTCTAAGAAGTTAACAGAATTAGGGGTCTTCTTAACTTCTATGTCCAGGCAGAACAATAACTGGGCTTCTGCCAAGAATTTTTTCCTTATTATGCACAATGCAAGCTTTTCATAAAATCACTGATTTATACATCAAAGCTAAATTATGTAATATGTGCATGTTAGCTCCCCCTAGTGGACACAGGTGGTGTTTTGTAGGAAAAATCCCTCTCTGGGGTTAAAATCTCATTCTTGACACATTTTGTCTACATTGACTTTCCAACTGTGCCAAATGAGGAGTCCTTCCTTTTCTGTCCCATAAATACTGTGTAGGATAACATGAACTTTGTTAAATTTCTAATATAGTTAGAAGTTGAGAGGCTGAGAAAATCCACAGATTGTTTTGTTTCATGGCGTTACTGTAAGATAATTAGAAACACGCCCTATGCTGTCAACCTTGACGCCAAGAGTATATCCCTCAAAAGACCCCAATTCCCTGGGTTATACAAGTTATCCCCCTGATTGAACTCCTCAAATTAAACGTTAAGTTTAAAAGTTCACAAACTGCCCCCTACATAGCAAAATATGAGCTTAAGTAAAGTATAGATATATATATAGATAGATCGAGCGAAGACAGATATTTTTTCAGTCGAAACTCGTGCACCAAATTGGGAGTAAATCGGGCGAATGGCTTCGGAGTAATGTCTGAAAGAGTTTTTCATAAAAAGAAAACTCCTCCTAGTGAGTAAAATATGAACTACTTGAGTAAAATATGATATTAAGAGGATAGATCTCCTCAAATATATTCACATTAACCAAAGTTGGACTAAGTTTGAGCAAAGATTGGAGAAGTGATGTCCGTAAAAACAGTATCTTTCGTGAAAAGCTCCCTCTAGTGAATAAATTATGAACTTTTACAGTACAATATAATATATAAAAGATAGAACGGTAGAGAAATTATAGCCATAAAAGTTTTGGAGACAAAGCTCCCCTTAGTGTCGTAAATACAGCAACCGAACTTTTCCAAAATCAATGCAGTTCTTCCTCGCACATACACAAGATCTATGTGTATGTCTATAAAATTTGATGACGATACATGAGAAGGTTTTGGAGTTATTGCGCTAACGCGTAGGATCTGCACAATAACCCTGACTTTTCCGGGTTAATAATACATTTTCCTTTTATCATTTTTCCTACTCCATTTTGCCAGGTTACATATAATTTTACAGATTAAATAAGTCAATATATTTCTAAATGTCTCCATCTAAAGGAATCTCCTCACTTGGCAGACTACTGAATGCAACAACAGACGATAACATCATTTTGACATTTGAAGGAAACTGTGGATTCTTGAACGGGGAGGGGTGAGCCGAGGTTTGATATTAGTCGCGATCTGGAACCTCGCCATTGGATGCCACTATATTTTACAGACTGCACCTTTTGACTCTGAATCTGTTACTGACGAAGAGGCGGCTGGCACCGACAGCGTCAATGCTCTTCCATGCTACGATGCTTTTGGTGCACACGGTGGGTATCAACCCCCGAGGTATGGCGTATGGACCAAGGTGGCTCTTGGCGCCGCCATTCGCTGCCTACTGCGTCCTCATAAATTATGGGATTCGGTACCACAATATGCAAATGTGAGCATTAGCCTAGTTCTGCCCCTGTACTGTAAGTTACAGTGACTTATCTATTATGTATGAAGCGCCAGGATTGGAGTGGAAGAGGTCCTGGCTGCCGGCGTCA
This sequence comes from Lophius americanus, assembly GCA_037951165.1. Classification (NCBI taxonomy): domain Eukaryota; kingdom Metazoa; phylum Chordata; class Actinopteri; order Lophiiformes; family Lophiidae; genus Lophius; species Lophius americanus. The sequence continues at coordinate 4,784,574 of JBBDHG010000039.1, read as the reverse complement.
CGGCCCGCTCCCTGTCGCTCGCTCTCATATCAGGAAAGAACATGAATAGCAGGAGAGGCAGCGGCAAAACGTTTCGGCGCCTGCCTCTCGGTTTCTCGGAGGATTTTGGAAAATTACAGCTCGCTTCCACGCTCAATTGCCAACCTACTTAAAAAAAACAATTGTATCCACAGGATTTTGGAGGCTGGGAAGACACGTAAGGGAATAAGCATGAAGTTGTTGCTAATCCTCTAATTTCCCCTCGCGAGGCTGATATGGAATACAAGACGGATCGGTAATCATCCCACAGGGGAGGCAGACAGGAAACCCAGCCAGCTCCAAATGCACACAGGAAAATAAGCCTCTGTAATTATGACGCTTAAATGACAAGGCGGGATGAGAGATTGTACTCAGGTAACCTTTTCAGAACGGTGAAAATACTCCAAGCAGAGCCGAGGATCTAAGGGTCAAACGGCTCTATTTTAAATCATACGCACACTCTCACACCCAGCAGCTCCGATGTGTCGCCCGATGGTTTGACGGGACTGATTAAATGTGAGAACCTGGATTCTTTCGCTGCCTACTTTATTTTCATACGTGCTGTGACACTGGGAACATGTCGAAAAAATGGTCAGAATGAAAACACACTAGGAATAAGAACGAGAAAGAACCCAGAGATCGGAAAAATCTCTGCCAAAGCACGACAGAACCCGAGGTAGACGTTGTTGTGATCAGAATCCATTACTAACTAGGCCTTAGACGTCGTCCCCGGCAGCAAGTGTATATTCCCCCAAAACACCTCCAATCCCCTGTGCTGTAAAAACACAAAGTCCCACTGATCGATCTCCTCAGGTAAAACAGGAACAGGAAGTCCCACAGTCAGCAGTGCTGCTAACAGAAGTCATGCTAACAGCTCAAAAATCGGAAAGTGAAATTTAGATTCCTTTCACTTAGAAACTTTGGAACTGACCTCAGCTATTATCGGCCTTCTGTCTTAACCCTGCAAAACCTTTGTATCTAGAGAGGGAGCAGGTTCTATTCCATGGAGACGCCATGTTGGGAAGCCATTATGATGTAGTAGCCTAGAGCGGACAAATTTAACAATGACTCGTGGGAGTGTTTTTTGAGTTTTTATGTTGAAGTGGCAGAAATATGTCCTCCAGTGGCTGTCACCATATCTGACAAAAACTTTTTACCCCTTAGCCGTTAGAAGGTGTTAACTTGCCTTAAAATACAAAGCAGCTAGCTATCGCAATAAAACACTACTAGAATGTGGAGCAAATAATAATAATAATAATTGTTATCTTACATGTGAGCTTTGACCTATAGTCTAACAGAGTGAATATCTGAAAACGATTTTTAATCCTTTTTCTAAAGGAACGATGACATCATTTTGATATAGGAAGGCCATCGTAGAAGCTTCTACACACTTGGACAGTGAGGGGTGAGTTGAGGTGATATGTATAGGTGCAATCTGGAACCTAGATGCCACTTAATGTTTCACACTGCACCTTTAAAATTTAAACAAATGGACTATTTCCCTAGGAAATCAAATCCTTAAATTGATTGAGGTTCAAATTTTTCCCTGTAGCAAAACAGAGCGGCGGTTTGTTTGGCATCAGCTGGCTAGCAGTAGTCGACTTTGTGTTGTGGGTCCAGTTTCCAGACCACCTCAGCACCGGGTCGATACTCTGAGATTTGAATCATGGCATATAAATAAGGTGGAGTTTGTAGAAACTGGTCAAGGCAACGACCGGCTGGGGGAAAAAAAGTGATATCACAAACTATTTCTGGAACGATTTCCACCTCGACGCATCGACTGCCTGACTTTAAGATTCTCTAATCACATATAAGACACGTCATCAGACAGAAGCCCTCACCACTGATGACCTTCTGAGGTCTTCCACAATCTCCATGTCATCCTTTCCCCTTGACACTGACCGAACAGAAGGTCAAAGGTGACCCCAGCACCTTCACCCCTGGAAGTCTCCCGACTCCCATCAGACCAGCTGAGTCTGTTGACCCGCTTTTTTGAATTGTGTTTTCTATGATATGATGGATTGCTCTGTGTACTGTGGGATCTGTTCGTTGGTTTACGCTCTTTTTCTATACACCGATCAGCCAAAACATTTATAACCACTGATTGGTGAAGTGAACTAACCACTGTCGATGCCAAACAAAAAGTTGTTGGTTTTTTTTAAGCTCCACAAAGTGAGTGAAATATGAATTATTAGAGTATAATATGATAAAAAAAAAAAAAAGGGGTAGAGTTACTCTAACCCTAGAGTTGATTTATAGGCAAAAAAAAGTTCACTAGATTGAACCAATGGTTAGGACTATGTTTCAAATAGTGTTTTTTTTTTATTTAAATATGCTCCCCCAGTGAGTGAAATATGAACCATTAGAGTAAAACGTGATATATACATACATTATATAAGATGGATCTCCTTGAACTGATTCATATCCACCCAAATTAGAGGGAATAGGATGATTGAGAAGAACTTTTGGAGAAAAACCTCCACCTGGAGTTAGAAATATACGACTGACTTTTCCCCAAATCAATCCAGTTCTTCCTCACACCAAGTATAAAATCTTGGAATGTTTCATGAAATACTTCTTTGAGTTATCGCTCTAAAACAGAGGGTCTTCGGTGGCAGCGTAATACACGTTATAATGATAATAAGGTAAGAGTCACATGACTGCAGTCATTTTTTGTTGTCACTTTTGCGAATTTTAACCCGATCAGTACACTAAATAAACATAACACTGCAAAAAGAGTAATTTTTGAGAGTGAATGAGTCAAATTCTTTTCATTTTCAACACAGAAAAAAAACATTTTGTCAATCCTACTTTGCATTAGAAGACATTTCATTTCTGGAAATTGTATCTGATTTTATCTTCAGAGGATATTCCAGCTCATACTGAGCCAGATTGAATCATCAACCACTAAAGATATACAGACATAGTCAATTTAAGTATAAGTATATATATATATTTTTGTTCAATACAAAACTTATTTTTCTTCTTCTTTGTGCGAGAATATTTGGCTTCTTTCTACTATAGCAGTTATTGCAGTGGAGGGATAAAATCCAAAAATAGCCGTACAGGAACAAATCCAAATATTCTTACATATAATGACGATCTATGGAAAGTTTGTGTCAGGAAGACTATCTTCATGCACACTCGGGCTACAGTAACTGCTCATTCCACTCCTTAAAGGGGTGGGGCATCGACTGATATCAGCTGCACTCATTCATCTTAGCATCTATTCATCCATCAGCCTCAGCAGAGTCATTGGCCACCACCACAAGTCCAAATAAAACTAGCACAAAAGTCCCACAAAGTCAGGACACTAAACTAGGCAAAATGCCAACATTTTTAGCAGGTAGTTTTTTTATTCAAAGCAAAAAGAAATGCGCTGACTAGGTACCTATACCATTAATCTAAGGTCTCTAATCTATATGGAATATCTTATCAAGTCATTGTTAGACATAAGGTCTTGAAATGGGCGTCCTCCTCTGATGCATAACCTGCCTGAAAATGTTTTTTTCTCCCTTAAAACGAAAAACCAGACAGATTTCCACTAAACATAAACAAACAGCCTTTATTGATCTCTCAAAATTCCTTTTTTCTCAGCAGAATAAAAATGTTTGATGTCAGTTGGGCTTCTGTAACGGCCTTGAGATAGCAGCCAACACATCTTACTGCATGAAACTGGGCTTCTTTCATAAAAGTAATCTCATCTCCTGAGGGAGAATCAATCATCTCCCTAACCACAAAAAGAGAAACTCTGGAATCGATTCAACAAATTTTCCCTGTCTGCCACTGATGATAGGTTCCATCCTATAACTCGTCAAAAATCAAATATTAATACCGTTCCATTGTTATTTCCTTTGACTCTGGGGAAAAAGAACACGCAACTTTTGCCCTGTTGTCTCCTTTTTGCTCAAATGGAGCCAAACGGGTAAAAAGAATCTCTCCCCCCCTACCGGAGGTCCCTCCCACATGAGACCCTCCTGGCGTTGCGGCGAGACGTCCGCCCAGCCTGTTTATTTGTCCGACCGTACATCACTCAGACACCTTGACATTTTCTTTTGGGGTTTGGAAATCATAACACCTCCCCGGACCCATCATCGTCTTCGCGGCCTGTCACATAAACACTTACTGTCAGGAAAATGCCAACGCTGGCCGCCTGTCATCTAACGTCATCGTTACTCACACGCTTCATTCCAGGACAAACCGCCGCCCCGTCCCAGTTTAGCTACAGATAAACAGTCGGCCCATTCACGTTGATTAGTCGGCTATGAAAATAACGAGGGCGACCCCCTTTCTCGTTCTGACCTTTCTGTTCTCAGCGAACACTGGATGCCTTTATCTTCAGATTTATTGACAGTAACTGGATATATTTCTTGTTCTTTTAGCACTTTTGACGTCCTTTATGTGAAACGGTATTCATTTTAGTGCCGCACATTATATCGCGTAGAAGTCAGGGGGCTTTTTAACCCTGTAATACCAAATGTATCATATTTGATACATGATGTTTTGAGACCTCTACATTATCTGTGGGATATTATGTCCCTCAAAACCCTGATGGGAGGAACCAGATTCACGCAAATGAATGCTATTCTAAATGCCAATTATATTATTTATTTGTAATTAAGTCGTTTTGGGACTTGATTAGACATAATATTTATTTTGATTAAAAAAGATTTCCAGCATTAGATTCTAAAAAGTAGAAACTACACCATTCACCACCTTAGATGAAGTAAAATGTAATTTTTTCCTTAACTGCTAAATTGATGAGAGAACGTGAAAAAACGTATATCCCCCGAAAATTGGAATCGTCACCGCTGCCGCATCAGCGTCCGCCGGAAATCCTTTGCGTTAACGCGATAATTCCAAAACTGTTTCATTTTCAGATTTTATCCCACCTAAACGAAGAACTGGATTGATTGTCGGAAAATTACAGTTTCTAATTTCCGACACTAAGGGGAGTTTTATCTCCAAAGCTTTTTTTACACTATAATTTCTACACTATTGGTCCGATTTAGTCCAACTTTGGTGAATATGAATCAACTGATTTGTCTTTTTTCAACATCCTGTTTCACTCTAATAGTTCATATTTCACTCACTAGGGGGACTTTCTTTAAAAAAATTTAAATCATGGCCTTACACATTTAATTTGAGGAGTTCAATCGCGCAAATTGCTCTGAAAAGAGACTTTTTCTATCGGAGACCTGGTATTTATGGACAACGTTTTTAAACAGGTGTGCTGAGACGTTACACCTCCGCTGTACGGAGATGGTGCGAAGGTCCTGTGAGAAAGACTGTCCCCGCGGCACGGCACCGGCTACTGCTCAGTCCACTCTGTTCTGATCACCTCTCATAAAAGCTCGGTCTCAAGCCTCATCCGTCCGATCACTGTCACGCCTGCATCCTTCGCCTCATCATCACCTCATCACCATCAGCTGCTGTCTTTAAATACGACCCACTCCGTCTCCACCTAGTCCTCAAAAGATTCATCAGTTTCATCATTCCTCAGCTTCAGCAGAGTCATCAGCCACCACCACCGGTGTCAAAACTCCAGAGGGGGGGATATTCCAAGCTGCAGCTCAGGGAAGAGACCCTTGGATCTCAACCCCCCCGACGAATCTTAGCACCGATGACTTTCTAATAGACTAATTATCACACAAACACCTGTGGTAATAAATCACTCATAGTTTTCTCTGATTGAACTATTATCATATCCTGCAGATATTTTCGAATCCGGTCTAAACTGTGTTTCTAACTTGCTGCTTCATATGTCGAACGACCTTCTGCCGTATTTGGCAGCGAGTTCAACAGAAAGTGTCTTACGAGGGTTTTATCCTCCTCCTCAAAATATTCCCCAAACGTTGATTGTAGAAGAAGAAGACATTAATTATGAGATGCATCTGAACTGGAATAAACTACACGGCGCTCCACACATAGACATACTCTACCGGCTGCCTAGGCAGGATTTTTCAACCTTCCTCTTTGAGGTAATTTTTTGTCACTTCAGGACCTTGGACGATTTTCTATACTTACATCACGTCTAGACTATCTTAAAAAAATTTATTCTGCTTTCAAGCACAATAAGCTGGGAGACTTGCGCCCGTCCTCGCCTCTCTTCAATGGCTGCCTGTCAGTTTCATAATTGCTTTCATCGCTAGCTTGCTGGACTCTTGGCTCTAGCAATATTTCAGTTTATTTTGTCTGTGCCTTAACTGATTTTCTCCCGTCCAAACTCAAAGTCATCATAGGAGGTTAAAGAGGTTTTTCAACGAGGGCCACCGTTAGACCCAACAAGTTGAATTCACTTCCGGAAAAAAATGGAGAGAGTGTTTGCTCTAAAGAAAAGCAAAAATGGAAGGAAATGAATTCAAATGAATTACTTGAAGGACTGGAATTGTGATTTAAATCAGTCATCTTCTTTTATTTATTTATACCTTCCACCAAGGAGATTATGTTTTCACTCCTCTTCAATTGGCTGTTTCTTTGTTTGTGAGCAGAATTACGAAAAATACACTGGACGGATTTGCACGAAATCTTACTAAGGGGTAGGTTTTGGCATATCCTAGACGGGATAAAATTTTGACAATGTTACGTGTTTCGCAGCATTTAAAAATAAAAATAAAATATAATATAAGAAGCTGTTTTGAGTTTTGATGTCACAATGTTATTATTGCTGCCTTTGTTCCTTCAATTCCTTTGATGTTCTTCGGAGGTGGAGCAGGGGTCTAAATTTCAAGAGTTCCTTTGATTCCTTTGATATTTCTTTGGGGTTGGAGCGGGTGGCCCAGTGGGCTGGACAGAGATGCGGAAGTGGAAGGCACAGGAGACGACTGTCTGTGTAGTATTTGAGAGATACTGGGAGGTTTTGTTGGAGTTAACACTAGATCTGCTTGAATTTTTCCTAAAACTAGGGTACAGTTATGCTTTTACTAGTTTGTTTTTGTATTTAATTTGCTCAACTACGACATTTAGATTAAGAAAACAATAAAAGAGTAAAAGTTAGTTTTTTGTTTTACTTCATTTTTTTGATTTTCGTATAACATAGCATTAACGTAAAGGAAGGTAAAACAGAGGTACTTGCCTTGAAAACATTCTGTATGTTTGTTTCACACGAAATTATTCAAACTGAGGTTTGTCTTCGATTCTGTTTTCCCGTTGTTGAGATTACTTTTTATACTTCTTCAATAATTCCTGCCTCTTTGGCAACTCTTTTAAAAGATGCAGTCGTCTCTCTGGACCAGACTGCAATCTTCTACTTCATATACTTCAATATACTTCTTTCATCCAGCCTGCGTGGTTGCCATAGTAACGGAGGATCTTGTTGTATCTGGTGCTATTAGACCAACCAAATCAACAGAAACCTCGATTTCTCATGAATTAAAATTGAAATGTTTAGAAATGACGACCATCTAATTTTGATTATTTATCCTCAAAATGTTTAGGCAGGTGTTAAAGATAAAAATTCAGTGAGGAAAAATAAAGTACAAGTTACTTTTCCGTCACTTCATAACTCCAGGCACGGCCACGACAAAAACATCGTAGATTTAGAGTCAAAAACCATCATTTTCATGCCAATTCAACTTAAATCATTTAAGTACTTTATGTGGTAATTGAACTGTTGACGGGATGCTCAATGCATGCTATCAGTGTAGTTTTTTTAAGGACATAATGTGGTGAAAAGACAGAATTTTACTGTAAAAATAGAAACTTTGGTAAAGTAAATTGGAAAAATTGCATAATGTCACCCGCTAATCGGTACTGTAAAAGTTTCATAGTACAGTCCTTGTAAACCGTAAACGGATCGAAATTATATAAATGACTGTAATGCCTTGTACATGGGGGCCTTTTTTTTTTTACAGTAAAATTCTGGCAACCACGGTTGTATTTTACTGCGAATTATAGATTTAAAGTTACATTGCACCTTTTTTCATTGCTATACATTGTTTTTAATAGCATCCTCTCGCTTATCATTATTATCTTGACATTCCAAACAATATGATACAATATATATCACAAAAGAAACATTACGGCGTCGACGTTTTACAGTACGATTCAGCCCTGCTTCATTTAATTGCGGCGTATTTGCACGGATCTGAAACCCATAAGAACGCAGAAATGTTCTCTCACGTAGAAGCGTTGTTATTGTTAGAAGGATCAGAACTCACCTTTAGTAACATAGAAACAGACTAAAAATGAGCTCTTATGGACTTAATGAGTTGAAAATCTAGAAGAAGAAAGCAAGTATCAAGCTGTACGAGAAACTTTCCAGGGCATTTATATGGTTCGTGACAAATGCGGGTTCATTTCTCAGATTTCAGAAAATGAAATTTAAAAAAAAAGGAGATTTCCTCCAGTAAGTTCTGCGTCTGGCCTGCAGCTCCATGCGGCACGTCACAGCGTCATGAGCAGTCAGACACTGAGGCTGGGTGGGAGAACAGTAACTGGATGCTGCAGAATCTTTCATTTGAATTTCCTCGGAGGACTCCCTTCAGTCAAACCGGCGTCAGTTGTGCCTTCAGCCAGCAGCACAGAAGACGACGCCCACATGCGAAATAATTAAAGGTATGCGCGGAGAAACCCGGGGGGGCTGCTGGGATTCCGGCGGTCTGATGCCACAAGCAGGAGATGATCCCGTCACATTTCTTCGGGAGCTAATGATGGTCGCCATTAGTTTGGCATCAACGCAAACTCTGAGTTTTACCCTCAAGGGTTAAGATTTTTATATCCCCGGAAAAGTCGGGTGTATTATGAAATGGTCATGGCCGCGTCCGAAGCTCCTTCGTGTTTACGCGACAACTCAAACACCATTTCATGGATCATTTTCAGACTTTATACCCACTTAGAACTCAGTGCGAGGAAGAACTGGAATGATTTTGGGAAAAAGTTCGGTTGTATATTTTTTATTAAAGGGGGAGCTTTATTTCCAGAAGTTTTTGGCCATCATTTCTCAACTGTTGGTCAGATATCGTCCAAGAATCGGAACCATGAGATTGCTCTGTTATATATTGTGTTTTAATTTTTTTACTCCTTAAGGGGAGTTTTTTTTTTTTTTTTTTAACCAAAAACACATTTTTTGGAACATCGTTCCCTAACCGAGGTCCATTCTATATTTCCGACTCCAAGGTGAGCTTTAACGGCAAAAGTTTAAGGACCATAAATGGTAAAGAATTGGTTCGTATTTGTCCAAATGTGATGCATATTTCTATCTTGTATACGTTGTTTTTTACTTTAATGTTTTACTCACTACGGGGAGCTTTTTAAAGGAAAATACCGTTTTATGGATACGATTTCCTAACCTTCGGTCAAATTTAGTCCCAATTCAGTGCGAATGAATCGACTCAAGAAGATTTATCTTCTTTATGTCATATTTATCCTAAAAGTTCATATTTTACTCACTAGGGGGAACTTTTTGACAAAAATCACTGTATTCCAGACAAACCTACATAACTACTTCATGGACCAGTTTCAAACTTTAGTCTCCCATAGACCATAATGTGAGGAAAAACTGAATTGATTTTGGGAAAGGCTGATTGTACATTTCTGACACTAGGGGGAGCTTTACCTCTAAATGTTTTTGGGCCATAATTTCTCAACCGTTGGTCCGATTTAGTCCAAATTGTGGCGCATGTGAATCGACTCACGGACATGTATGTTGTTAATATCGTATTTTAGCAATATTTTAATGTAATAAATTATATTTTACACATTTCAGGGAGTTACTTATTATTTTTTTTTTTTTTACAAAAAAAACCTGTGGTGATCCAGTAAATCCATATATAATATGAAGAGTTCAATCATGAGGGGTTGGAGGTTTTTCATGGATATACCCTCCCTGTCTAGGACGACTGCATAGGTTTAGTTTTTTAATGATAATGATTCAGATTGGGAAATTTTTGTCACTTAATTTTAGGGGGGATTTTTTTTGACATTTTAACATCAAATGATAAAATACAAATTTTCAAATAAAGTAACAGAAAAATTCTATAATGTTAAAAGCAAGTCATAACCTTGAAAGTACGTGGCGTGAAGCAGACTAGAAAGCTACCAAACAATCATTCAATTAATATTTTGTTACTTTGTACTCATCTAATCCAAATAATGATCTGCGTTATTTAACACTGTAAAAAAAATTCTGTAGAAATCACCATTAAAAGAAAAGTCAAATGGCAACAGTTGAAGACCGTAAAATTCAAATCATTATTAAGTAGTAGATGCAATAAATACCTTAAATCAAGAAACTGTCAGTTTTTTTAACGCCACAATGTAAGGAAAACACAGAATTTAACTGTGAAAATACAACCTTTTCGTAAAATGAAGGTAAAAATACCATAATGTCACATAAATATTGTCATTTCACAAGCAAATCATTACCGTAAAAAGTATTATTTAGTAAATATTACAGATTTGGCTGGTATGTACATTTAAATTTACAACTAAAAATCTTTGAACATTTAATAAGAGCGTTTTGTTCTTTTAACAGTAACAAAGTACTAAAAAATGGTAATGTAATAATGTGGATTTAAAGGTAGAATAAAAAGTCTGTATTTATTGTAATTTACTGTCTTTTAAAATACAGTATCGACTACGGTCACCATATTTTTTACGGTAACATTTTGGCATGCACAGCTGCCGGTATATTACCGTAAATTATACAGAATCTTTTTTTTTTACAGTGCATTCTGACCTTTCATACTGTTTTTCCCAAAGAAAATTCAACGGTTGTGATAAATTTCTCGATTCATTTAAAAAAATAATTGAAATTAAGCAAATAAAAATACAATTCAATGACTACAATCATTAATTATATAAGAAATAAACTGTAATGTTTGTAACTGGAATAGGATGAATATATGTACATATGGATGTCAAAGAGCGATGTGTGTAAAAAGGTGTGTATGTGAGTGAGTGAGTGAGTGAGTGAGTGAGTGAGTGTGTGTGTGTGTGTGTGTGTGTGTGTGTGTGTGTGTGTGTGTGTGAGATTGTGTGTTGGCATGTGTGCGTGTGTGCGCGCGTGCGTTTGCAGGTGTATATGTGCAGCCAGCAGACATAAATTCCCTTTTTCTGACACTACAGATGGATTTTAAACGGTTAAAATCCTGTAAATAAACTAATATTTGATCTCTATGATCAGGAGGGATGTAAAATCACAACATAAAGACAGTGAATGCGTAAAATAATATTATTATATCAGGTTTAAATGCAGCTTTAGGACGCCTTACGATGTGAAGCGGGCTAAAGATCCAGCAGCAGAACTTCTCCGAATAGTTGGAATGTAACTTTGATCGCATTTAAAGAGTGAACACGATCACGAGAGCCCGTTTGTGCAGCTTTATAATTAGTTTCTAAATGTGAGCCGCAGGCGGGAAAGAAAATCTACGTGAATGATCAGAACGTGGCTCCCAGGCTGAACTGGGTTTATTCCACATCCTTCATGCCAGACGTTCATCACAAGCATCGAGCTCGGATTGATCCGCTGTTTAGATCCACTCACCTCGCGTGGAGGGGTTCGCCGAGGATCTCAGGAGGAGGATGCTGATCCGCGGAGCGCACCTCTGCAGAGAAGAAGAGCCTCCGTCTCCCTCCTCCTCGCCTCTCATCACCGGAGCGTTGGCAGCAGACACCGGGCAGGAGGAGATCTGAGTCCGGGCTCATTCACAGCTGATCGCTCCACTCCGGGTCCAGCCTCACGAGCCCGTGCGTGCGCGGAGATGCGCTCGAGCCGCTGCTCTGCCCGTCAGACCGGAGGTGGAGACGGGGAGAGGAGGTGGAGGAGGAGGAGGAGGAGTCGTCTGATGTTGTCCTCCTCACCGATGCTCTGCAAACCTGAGCAGAGCTGCAGCTCAGCTCCAGCATTTCTATTTATCACCTCCCCTCAGGGAGGGAGGGGGGGAGGGGGGGGGGGGGGGGACTCACTTACGTGATCACACCGTACCTGTGCCTTTGAATATACAGCAAGCAGCCATAACATTACAACCACTGCCAGGTGAAGTCAGAAGAACATTGATTGCCCGGTTGCCATGGCACCCGTCAGTGGTTTTTGATAAATTAGGCAGCAACTGAACGTTTCTGCGTGTTGGAAGCAGGAAAAAACGGTCGAGCCTGAATATCTGAGTGAATTCTATCATGACTTTTCTTGTACTAGGTGGAAATACTCATACGGATTTAATGATCTTAATCTCAAGCCATACCTGGCTAAAGAGATCAGGATTTGTTACAACGGTAACTTAGTCTTTGTTAACAAAAAAAGAAAGAAAAAGAAGCATTTAAAGGAATGAATACTAATAATTAAGGACTAATTCAACAAAATCTAAAACCATTGCCGAGCAAATTTAGGAACAATCAAAGTGACCAAGAGTAATATTTTCCCAATCATTTAAAACAGACCCCTAAAGCAAGAACAGAAAATAAATAGAAATAATCGAGTCCTTTGACACGGGCTGATTGTGATAAAACAACCAGACGACTGGGTCAGAACTGTAGATCTTGTTTAATGCTCCTTGTCTGCAGCGGTTAGTACCTGCCAAGGTGGTCCAAGGACAAAAGGACAGCAGGGGAGCCTTTGATATGTCTTTGGGGGTGGAGCTAGGGGACGCTGAACAGAGACGCTGAAGTGGAAGGCACAGGGGACGAGCGGCTACAGGATATTTGAGAGAAACTCAAAGGGTTTGTTGGAGGTGTCGGTGGATTTAGAGGCTGGCAATAACTCAAACATTAATGGATGTCGGATTTATTGCCAGACACCCATTGCCAGAGAAACCACCGCTGATTTGAAACACCAAATCGTTCATCGCTGATGGTGGTCTGCTGTAACTTCTTTACTTCCTACGGTTCTCCCAACTCTACATGCTGCAGCCTGATGTCTAAAAATGAGCAAAGGAGAGGTCAAACGAAGGTCACATTCATTTTTCAGGAGCTCAGTCAACACTCAGATGGAAGGTGAACGAAGATCACGTACGGTTGGTTATAAATGTACGTTAAAAATGTCTAGCGCACGCAGACCTCAAGCGAAAAATGAAGAGACGCTGGTCAAATCTTTAGCAGTGAAAGCTTTGATTGAGCACAGACCTGCTCTAAAAATCAATCTTTCCTGATAAAAAGAATGAAAAAAAAAAGAAAGGCTCCTGCTGGATGAAAAAAGAATCGTGTACCTGAAGGGGTCTCTGCCTCTCGGAGGAGGAGGAGCAGCAGTTGGAATGGTTGCAGACTGTACTTTACAGCGTGCAGATATATTTGATAATTTATCAGGCGCCCGGTCTCCGAGCAGCGGTGATAACCTGCAGCAGGCGGACGGACACCTTAAGCCAGAAGGTCTCCGGCTTGAAATGAATTTTTGATGCCGACTCAATGATATTTCTGACGGGTAAAAAGCAATTTTTCAAAATTGTATTCTGGGCCCTGTTAACTGTACCTGGGAGAATCCAACATTGAGTCTGCTGTTAGGTATTATTTATTCAAAGGATTTCATGACTTTCTCTTTCATGGTTCCACTTCTTTTATGTTACAGTTGATGGTTTGTGACGCTGACCCCGTTACGTTTCGGCGTGGCTACTCTAATACGTGTCTTTTTTTTTAAATAGAACACAGGAGACTTGTCCCAACATGGCCGGGTAAAGACTCCAGCTGATGCAAGTTTCATTGAGCAGATGAAGCTGAGCATGGTTTCAATATTCCCTGCCTAGTTGCATCATCTTGTACTGATATCGTTCCATCAAGACCCGCTAAGAGGGGATTTGACGCCTTGAAAGGTGAGGGAACTGCTTGAGGATAATCCTTCTCACTGTGAGTTGGGCTGTAAAGTAGTTTTCCCCCGGACTGAGATGTTCTTTTGGATTATTGTTGCACTTTTCTTAAGAGCAACTCATTGCTCTTTCCTGTCGATATATATATATAACGCAGCCTAGAGGTTTTTTTTGACTGAAGGACGACCAAGAAATCCTCCGTGGAGATTCGACCGCTGGAATGTCTCAGGTGAAGGATCACGGAGACTGGCTGCAGGTTCCAGGCCACATGATCCGGCGAGAGTCTGTAATCACCAGGTTATATTGACAAAGATATTCAGAGAACCCTTTAATGTCTTGCTCAACTCATTTTGTGTCTCTATTCATTGTAAAAATGTGGCTCAACCTGTTATTATGATTTGATTTGGCCCATTGGCAGCGTTTACATGCTAAAGAGTAAGGGGCCAAGGATGGGGCCCTGGACAGGGGGAGGCATTAACCATGGCTATTGAAAAAGTCCAATTTGATTAGTAGGATCTTTTTTGGCGTATCAAAGCATGTGAGGATTTACTAAACTAAATTGTGTAACTAAATGTAACCAAAAAAAGTTTGATGAGGATTTAATCGTTCTTTGAAAGCGTCCTTTACCAAAATATTGGACGAAGCTCCTTTTAATACAAACTTTCATCATGAAATAAGTTGGTAAAAAAAACGTTTAAAGACATGTTTGACCAAACGGTTTGTCATTTGTTGGTTAATTTAGATTGTCTAGGATATTAAATGAATAAATGTCCCAAAGTTATGAAATATGTAATGAAATAATTTCCCTATAGTTTTTTTTCTTGGGGTGCATTTTACCCAAAGTGTGTTTGGACGACGTCAGCAGCGGGGGGTTATTATGGCATCTTGTATGAAAATGACCAGAAAATACACAAACTACAAACTACTGATGAGCATTCATAACGAGTAATGATTATAAACACTTATAAACGCCACACACAGATCCATTCAAACTGGATTAAGGCTATCTTAAAGCAACATTAAGGCGACTCAGGCCAAACATAAACCACATGCCTAACGGCTCCTCTGACACCTGATTTCCCCTTTTAACACAGCCAGAAGCCCCACTAAGAAAAATAAGTGAAAGTGGCCCACTAACATAGTGATTAAATCACCCAGACATCTTGATCATGGGTTTACACCTGAAACAGGCCCCTCCCTCTAGCAGAGACGTGGAATCCACTGTATATTCATCAAATTAGATTAATAAGGGATTCTCTCTCTTATCTCCAATGCAATCGGCTTGAGTCTTTGGACAGGTTGTGCGTGGCGGGGTGGTCATTTTGTAAATTGAGCCTCAGATCCGATAATACGCCAGAGTATTCACGATGTAAATACGATTTATCCTGATAGAATGTTATGTATGTAAGAGAAAATGTCTATAATCTATAATCTACAATGTACAGCTATTATAAGTCCTTGTCTGGGTGACTTTCTCTCTGTCTTTCTCACACACAGACAGACTTTAACCACATTTCAATCAGTGAAGACAGAGAATGAAGGAAAGATTTATGATGTATTCCAACGGATGATGTGTAATTATAAGTCTATCAGAAAGTCTTTGGCGCTCCGACCCTTACAGGGGATTGTGATTGACGGGTCTCTTCCCCGAGCAGCAGCACTGGTGGTGGTGGCTGATGACTTCGCTGAGGCTGATGAATGACTAAACAGAAATATGTAACTTGATACGATATATCTACAGTAGAAACCTGTTTCTACAAGAGGCTTGAGTTTCTTCTTCTTTCAGCTCTTCCCTTACCCTTGGAGGTCGCCACTGTGGACTATCTTGTTCCGCGTATGGATTTGGCACATGTTTTACAAGGGATGCTCTTCCAAACCCAACCCTCCCCACATCCAGGCTCGGTACGGGTACTACAGGTAGGCTGGCGTTTAAGCCCATCTCTGGATGTGTTTACAAAAAAGCTTGAGCTACTCTAATTAAAACTGCCTATTTTCCATGGAATACAAAGTTTCATTTTCTCGACCTAAACAATTTTATATTTACGGGAAATTTTTGAGTGTTCTAAGATATTCATTTATTCAAAGGAATAAGGAAATAAAATATGAAAAGAAATAGTTTGTTCCATAGTTTTTTTTTCTTCTTGATGAGGACAATTAAAGGGTTAAACACATCATATTTTCCCTATGAGCAATCATTACCAACATTTTATCCATCGCTAGGCATGAAGAGTTTAATCAGCAACCAAACAGGAAGAGTTTTGCGAGGTTGCCGACTTCATAGCCTCTGCCCAACATTCCTGTTGACTTCCCTGCCACATGTGTTTACTTTGATCATGGATTATTATGGAGCCAAATGGTAAAAAATAAATGATATTGGTATCGTTTGCTACACCCCAGTGACACTGACGAGGGATTTTTGTAATAGTAAATTAGATTTTTGTGCCAATAGAACAAACAAGGTAAATTGAAGAGAGGCAAAAACAAATTTGTGTCAAATTCAGTGTGAATGCATGACAGGACATGGTCGCCACCATGACCATAAACGGATTGGAGTGTAGATCCAATGGCAAATCAAACGCTAAAAAACCTAATCTACTCCCTCCCATGGATATTTTCTTCTTCCAAAGCATCTCTCCAACTGAAAACAACAGGGATTTTAGTTATAGATAGAAAAACAAAGAAAACAATGGGCTAAAAAAAAAGTTGACAAGAATTATTAGAATGTGTATTTTCCACAACTATCAACTCCTCCAACAATGTACATTGTTGTAACTATTGACCGGTGAGGTCAGAATAATATTGACTACCGGGTTAACATGGTTACCTGGTTGGGTTGGATACAGTAATAGTAATAATAATAGTATATTGGCACCAACCAAAGTGGTTTGAGAAAGTTTCACTTGTGAGCTGGTGATCGGGTCATGTGTGTTCAAGGCTCATAGATACTTGTAGAAACTTGTAGACGGGTCAGATGATGGGTTCATAGATACTTGTAGAAACTTGTAGACGGGTCAGATGATGGGTTCATAGATACTTGTAGAAACTTGTGGATGGGTTCATTGATACTTGTAGAAACTTGTAGACGGGTCAGATGATGGGTTCATAGATACTTGTAGAAACTTGTGGATGGGTTCATTGATACTTGTAGAAACTTGTAGATGGGTCAGATGATGGGTTCATAGATACTTGTAGAAACTTGTAGATGGGTCAGGTGATGGGTTCATAGATACTTGTAGAAACTTGTAGATGGGTCAGATGATGGGTTCATAGATACTTGTATAAACTTGTAGACGGGTCAGATGATGGGTTCATAGATACTTGTAGAAACTTGTAGACAGGTCAGATGATGGGTTCATAGATACTTGTAGAAACTTGTAGATGGGTCAGATGATGGGTTCATAGATACTTGTAGATAGATACTTGTAGAAACTTGTAGATGGGTCAGATGATGGGTTCATAGATACTTGTAGAAACTTGTAGATGGGTCAGATGATGGGTTCATAGATACTTGTAGAAACTTGTAGACGGGTCAGATGATGGGTTCATAGATACTTGTAGAAACTTGTAGACGGGTCAGATGATGGGTTCATAGATACTTGTAGAAACTTGTAGATGGGTCAGATGATGGGTTCATAGATACTTGTAGAAACTTGTGGATGGATCAAATGATGGGTTCATAGATACTTGTAGAAACTTGTGGATGGGTTCATTGATACTTGTAGAAACTTGTAGATGGGTCAGATGTTGGGTTCATAGATACTTGTAGAAACTTGTAGACGGGTCAGATGATTGGTTCATAGATACTTGTAGAAACTTGTAGATGGATCAAATGATGGGTTCATAGATACTTGTAGAAACTTGTGGATGGGTTCATTGATACTTGTAGAAACTTGTAGATGGGTCAGATGTTGGGTTCATAGATACTTGTAGAAACTTGTAGACGGGTCAGATGATTGGTTCATAGATACTTGTAGAAACTTGTAGATGGGTCAGATGATGGGTTCATAGATACTTGTAGATAGATACTTGTAGAAACTTGTAGATGGGTCAGATGATGGGTTCATAGATACTTGTAGAAACTTGTAGACGGGTCAGATGATGGGTTCATAGATACTTGTAGATAGATACTTGTAGAAACTTGTAGATGGGTCAGATGATGGGTTCATAGATACTTGTAGAAACTTGTAGATGGGTCAGATGATGGGTTCATAGATACTTGTAGATAGATACTTGTAGAAACTTGTAGATGGATCAAATGATGGGTTCATAGATACTTGTAGAAACTTGTGGATGGGTTCATTGATACTTGTAGAAACTTGTAGATGGGTCAGATGTTGGGTTCATAGATACTTGTAGAAACTTGTAGACGGGTCAGATGATTGGTTCATAGATACTTGTAGAAACTTGTAGACGGGTCAGATGATTGGTTCATAGATACTTGTAGAAACTTGTAGATGGGTCAGATGATGGGTTCATAGATACTTGTAGATAGATACTTGTAGAAACTTGTAGATGGGTCAGATGATGGGTTCATAGATACTTGTAGAAACTTGTAGACGGGTCAGATGATGGGTTCATAGATACTTGTAGAAACTTGTAGACGGGTCAGATGATGGGTTCATAGATACTTGTAGAAACTTGTAGATGGGTCAGATGATGGGTTCATAGATACTTGTAGATAGATACTTGTAGAAACTTTTAAATGGGTCAGATGATGGGTCTTTGTCATCTGACCCATCAGATGACAAAAACCACAAATGGCTGAAAAAGCGAAAGCTGGTTCTGATGGTAAGGTGTCTGTATTAGTGGCAACACAGAGTACCTTCAGAATATTCCACAGCTGGTCTTAATATTATGGCTGATTGGTGTACATTATTATACATGGGCATTGAGTGATAGCATTCATTTGATTGAGTCCTACAGATTCAATTAACTCGGATTGTCATCTGTTAGCAAACATTGTCTCTGTAAGCGTGGAAGAGTTGCTTCTGTCTGAACCTTCAGAACATTCTGAGGCCCAGAAGGTCATGGAGCTTTTCTAATGGCTCACGGTGCCATCGCGTCATCATGAGTACCTGCTGCAAGGTCGCTTACCGTGATGCTCCGGGAGATGAAACGCCGACACCGCAGGTCACTCTTGATGTGAGGTCACACAATTACCATGGTAATGGAGCGGGGTCCGTCACTTAACTGTTGTGATGTAGAGAACGGAACCGAGAGCTTTCATCTGCCACTTCACCGTTGCAGAGGAGTCTGAACCGCCCGTGAAAAAGAAAAATTAACTGGGTCAAGTGTTGACCTACGAGGAATGTTCGAGGTCTGCATACTCACTTTGTGACTGTGGAGGCTAAATTGTATTTATGTTAGTTACAGCCACTAGATGGTTAGCTTAGCTTTATAATCCTCTGTCAATCCTCAGCATGTCATTTTTCCATTTCAGTTTCTGTCCCAAATTTAACCTGTGGATGAGGTGCAAAGCCGTTCTTTAATCTCTGACTGCTATCTGAAGATTCAAGGGGAAAAAAATGGAGATTCCTTCCTCTGTTTAGTTTAGCAGCTTATTATGTCCCCGAAGAGTCGGGGATATTATGGAATCTTCATCACCTTCAAAAAACATTTCGTAATTTTATTCTTCCTTAGTGTGTGGAAGAACTGGATTGATTTTGTGAAATGATAATTTTTTAGTTTTATACTAGGAGGTGCTTTGCCAGCAGAAGTTCTCAGGCCATAACTTCTCAGCTGTTGGTCTGATTTAGTCCAATGAGGCCAACTTGGTGCAAATTCATCAACTTGGGGAGATTTATCCGGTCTAAATCACATTTTACTGTAATAGTTCATAATTTACTCACTAGGGGAGCTTCTTTTTTTTTTCCAAAACAAAAAACAGTTTTTAACATAGATTCACGTGGAATATTCAATTAGTGGGGTTTGCTTGTGCAACGCAGGGGTTTGATTTTTGGGGGGACAGTTTTGAGATAGACACACTTCGCTCATTTAATATATTTTATTACATTCCCTTGGTGGTGGTTGGTGGTTATAATGATATGGCTGACAGGTATGTATTCTGAAATCAGAACATCTCTGCTTGTGTTTTAACATAGAATAGGTGGTTAGGTTGCTAGCACTAAGGACCTTGCCCAAGGGTCCACAGCGGAATTCAAACCCACATTGGGCTATAGAAGGAGGCTGTACTCACCTCCCACATGCATCAGGATGCAAATTGGACCCCTATTATAATTTTCCTCAAAATAAGATAATTGGATGCCTCCGGTTCAAGACTTCAACATCTCACACCTGGAAAACGCCGGAACGAGCTGGAGGTGAAGAAGAGCAGAGAGGAAGAGGCTGATCCTGGTGTGCAGCACGAGTGTCAAACTGGTGATGATGTCATTTTCACACTCAGTGCCTATGACGTTGAGGTTTCACCCCGTGATTAGATTCCAATTTGGCCGCGAGAGCCAGACTACACTAACACACTACTTCCAGAGAAAATAAATAATTCATGAATTGATATTTAACTAGAAAATAAGTCCTATCTTACTCCATCATTGGCAGCAGTCATTGTAATGACATAAGCATGATAGCAGCGCTCACAGTCAAGTCATGTGACTACACAGAGCTAAAATGACAGGATGTTGATGAGGAAGTCCTGGGGTCGGGGGGCCTGGAGCCTTTCCCGGTTGATATTTGGCAAGAGGTGGCATCCAGGATGAGTTACCATTTTCTCACATTTTAAATAACACACACTCTAAAAATACTGGATGAAATCGCTGGATTGAGGCAATTGGTTGTTTAGGTTGGCGTAACACTGCGTGTAAAATTATGAAGGAAAAAAGAAATCGAGGGTCATCATTCCTTTAGTTTAACCCATAAGTAACCATGGTGACAAGTGTCTTAAACCTTTAAAATGCTACGAGAAGCTCCTCAAATAGCTCGATCCTTTATTTTATCCTAATTTTCTTTTTGAATCTTTTTTAAAAAAAAAAATGATGTGGAATTTCCAAACTATGAGGGGGGAAAAAAGATAAAAGTAACATTACAGATTTCTTACAATGGGCAGCTATTTTACATCATCAGACATTTCACTGAAGGATAAATGAGTCAGGATTACGATGGGTCGAATGTAATGTTGATTATTTTAACTCGACATTGTCATCGTCATTTCCCCCATATTATTGGTTGAAAACATAACCCAACAAAACTATATCATCAAAACTATAACCCAAACTAACCCGTGGTTGGGTTGGTCCTTATTAGACCCAACACTGGTTTCCCAAAATACAATAAATCAGATCCAGCTGGACCATCAAGATCTTACAGATAAATATCATTATCAACCTAGAACACCTGCGATATATTTTCACACCAAGAAGTACCGCATTAAAACAAAAAGATTTTTCTTACCATCTTTTTCTCTGTGAACATTTGTTTATAACCATACATGTTATTTTGCTGTACGATATGATGATGGAGTGAATTCCATTTTGTAATTGCTCTGTATATCACAGTAAGTGGAGTTGATGTGGTTTTGGATATTGGTGTAAAGTAAAGCAGCCTTCGGTATATTATGTGAAAATCAAACTTTCCACTGGCTGAGAAACAACAGATGGACAGTTCTGTGACACCGAGCTCAGAGGTTTTCAGCAATCGTTTTTTTTATGATTTTCTTTGTCAGGGAGTGGGGAGGATGGACAGGATTTTGGAATGAGCACATCAGAGGGACAGACCCGGTCAGACGTCTCGGAGACAAAGTCAGAGGGGTCCGATTGAGACGGTTTGGACACGTGAAGAGGAGGGATAGTGGATCTGTTGGTAGAAGGAAGATGGAGATGGAGTTGCCAGGTAGGATACCTACCTACCTACCTGGCATGTACCTACCTGGCAGGTAGGTAGGTATCCTACCGGGTGGATATATCCTACCGGGTGGATATTTCGTACAGATCCTACTTACCTTTTTTTCTTTCGTTCATCCCTCCCTCCCCCGCCAAAACAAACGATCAGCCCTCCTGCTCCTCATCAGTAAGGTGTCAGTGCATTCGCTCCTATGCTGTCAGATGTGGTTGCTGATAGGACAGAGGATTGGGAGACAGCAGGGCCAGAAGGCTCCCTGTCCCTGACCACATACCTGTCAGTCAGAGAGATGAACGGGGGGGGGGGGGGCTTTAAATGGGTGAGGAGATGACACTCATTGGTTTAATTCAATGAATGAATCACCAAAGCATTGATTCATTCATTTTCTGTAATCGCTTATCCTGTGCAGGGTCACGGGGGTTGCTGGAGCCTCTCCCAGCTGACAATGAGCAAGAGTCAGCTGGGATACATCCTGGACAACTCACCAGTTCAGAACAGAGCCAGCACAAAAAGACAACATCTAAAGAATCCCGGGTCCACAAGTGGATTTCAAAAATGTTCCTGTGAGACAACATTACTACCCTCTACGCTTCTAGTCATGAATATCTAAGGATCTGAAAGGACACATTCATACACTGACACACTCACCGAAACCGTCCAGGTTATTTTGGTACAATCCAGGTTCCTACTGTGAAAAAGTCCAGTATCATAAAGTAAAACACTCCAGGATGATACAGTGTAATAGTCCAGGTTCATACAGTGAAATACTCCATGTTCATACAGTGTAATAGTCCAGGTTCATACAGTGTAATAGTCCAGGTTCATACAGTGTAATAGTCCAGGTTCATACAGTGAAACCGTCCAGGTTCATACAGTGAAACCGTCCGGGATCATACAGTGAAACCGTCCAGGTTCATACAGTGTAATAGTCCAGGTTCATACAGTGAAACCGTCCAGGATCATGCCAGGATATGTAGAGGATCTTAAATCTCACCATCAGACATTACATTGAAATTCTTGATACATTTTTCGGGTCATGGTTCTTCTTCTTCTCTCAAGGCCACAACCTTATATGCAGGTAGAATATTCTGATTGGTTATCACCACGTTCAACACAATGAAACATCCCACTTTCCAATGAGATCTCTTTGACTCTGTGATGAAGGTTTGCTGCAACATTTGAGTTTTGACTAAATACAGTATATTTGTTTATATTGCTTTACTTTGCATTTCCGAATTTGGCGGATTCTAAATTCACTTCAGACTACTATCTTTAGATGGTCGAAATGGGTCCTTAAGGTTTTGAGCTGAATCGGGTTGAATTCTGGTCGGTTAAGGTTACAAAACATGTATAAATATAGAGTGAGAAAACCTTCCTGAATGAACTTCCTGTTTCACCTGCTGCAGGAAAGAAAAACTAAGATTTAAATGAATCACTTTGTGTCTGACAGGACATTATTTCCAAGCTGTCATCTCCTATGCGTCCAAACGATGATGTTGCTTCTTGAGAGGATGTGGGCAAGTTATAATTGTACTTTTTGTTCACACGTTCACAGCTGACAATGAACCACCTGCCACTCTGTGAAGTGTGCTGATAATATGCTGCCTGAACCTGCAGGGTGTTATTCACCCACATCCTGCGTAACACATTACATCCGCTTCCAGAGGAATTCTGTGTTGCAAATAAGCTAATCGTGGATTCACAGCCTAAGCTTCTCTACGAGTGTCACTCCGGTCCTGAGTAGAGGCACATTTAAGACGTTTAAACGGAGACCAACAAGCAATTAAATTAAATTAATAACATGTTTATGTGATAATACCAATATCTACTAGTAGATAGATTAAGATTTCTTTTTTTCACAAGTGTGAATCTCTGAATATGTGTATTTTATAAACAATAAAAGACAACGTCTTCTTCATTTCCATACATTTATTCTCCTCCAGTAATTTAGTGGTGGTTGATCCGTCACCGACGCATTCAGTTTGTGTCTAGACGCGTGATCCAGTGTTGGTAGATCTGACCAGTTGCTCGGGGTCGGACCCCCGAGGTAAAACCCTTCAGATCGTATTTCACACTTGAAGTTCTCAGACGGTACCACAATCCTCTACATTTAAATTGCACGGAATCAGTTCAATCAACAATTCTCATCTGCATGCATCATGTTTAAGCTAATGTGGACAAAACTAAAGTTTTTGCTTGTTGGTTAAGCCTGGTCTGTATTACAAACCCAAAACTAGGAGGAGTTTGTTCAAATAAAACACCTGGAAACGCCAAAAACACCCCTGTCGCGGCCATTCAAGTGAAAACGTCTGACTTCCTGTTAGGTTGGCGCCATAACACCAACAAACTTTTTGTTAGAACAGGATACGATAAACATGTGTAACATCTTTCATATTTCTAGGTGAAAATAAGCTCAATTGAGAGAATCTTCTGAAAATTTGGAGAGGGCGCTCTGGAGTCATTCAGCCACATCCTCCGCCGCGACCCCTAAAATACAAAAATTTTTCGCCAGAACTCATAAGTGTGCAAATTTTCCTGAGTTTTCGGGGATGGGAAAGCCACAGAAAAGTGGATTCTTTTCTCATAAAAAAATTTATAGTAATAATAACTCCTTGCAATTCAATTGGATCCTCCAACTGCTGGTGCTCGGGCCCTGACTATGCCCACGCTACACTGGCCTCCTGTCTCCCCCGATTGTGGAGTTTATTCGTTTATTTATTAGTCTATTAGTTTTTTGGTGCATCAACTCAAAACATATCATCACAATATTCATCTCCTAAATAGGACCACACACAATATTCCGGTGTAAGCTGACTAATCTCAGTTAAACCAACTTATCTAAAGCCACGACATGTCCAAAATGCTTGCTAACGTTTCTACTTTGACGAAGACCTACAATGCCGAAACATGGAATAATCTCAGAGGAAGGAAATGTGTGGTTAGAAAATGGCTCAGGTAATTTAACTTTCAAATTTAAAACAGGGAAATGACAAACGAGTCGCCAAACGTCGATATTCTCACACCCGTAAGAGTCTCTTTTCAGCCCTGATGATGGAGGCAGGGCGTTCCTGACTTGCACTGAACCCTGATCTAGTAATCAAACATATAAGCTGTGTGGTAAACAAACACCTGCCCTGGAGAAGCTTCCAAACAAACCTTTATTGACAAATGTCAATATCTAACCTGTCAGCCAGGACAGGCGGTCCGTAATCTTTGTCTTCCTGTCAATTTACTGAGGCAGAATAAATGAAAAAGATCATTTCTAAAAAAAAACACACACAATGTTTTCGACAGGAAGCTTGAGAGCAGGATTCCGACGTCTCCCCTCGGGTCGGAACGGCTGTCTGCAAGAAGAGAAGACAGTCCATCTACAGGTTTATGGAGCTCATTCTCACTCGCCCACATGAGCTCAGTGTGCGAAAGGCTCTCCGGTTGAAACATTAAAACTATAAAATACCCACCATCTGAGCAGGACTGCTGCATGAAGGAGGTCCATGACCATACCCACCCTAATAAAGGCAATGCTGCCAAAGCAAGTTTTTCTTTTCTCCTTGAAAACAAACATTGGTAAGAATTCCTCTGTTTCTCTGTTTCCAGGCTTTCAAGAACAGATGGCAGCTACTGTGTGAGCCAACTTCACCCCCACCCCCCAGCCCGCCTCACCTCCCAGGAAAAAAAAGAGACTTCATCAACAATAAAGAGGCTGACAGGAGTGTGAAATGAGCCCACAGTGAGACAATCTGACAGGGCTACACCAAAACATCTTGCTGACTTATTAGTATCATGAAAAGTAGGTCAATCTAAGGATGGGGGGGCCGTGTGAGGAAGAGTACAATATATGTGAAATGAAACTGATATAATTCCCATCGAAATGTGCAGAGGCTTAGTGTTGTCTCTCACATTTAAGTAAGACAGTTTGAAGGGCATCTCAGAGTCATTGTTATTACTTTGATAATAATTATCATTATTATAGCCATCATTGTTGCTTAATAGCTCCACATCTTTCTCTGCTTCTATCATCGTGTCGTTTGTCTTGAGCTAATGACTGACTAATTCATTCAAGTGTCTTCAAGTATATTAAAATCTACAATGTCTAAATCTCCATTTTCATCTGGACCTTGACACTCATATTGGCCTGAACCTGACCAACTCACCAACTGTTCCTGCTACCTTATACTGTTACTACCTACTGTGTGAGGTAGTAGGTAGTTAGGTACCTTGGAAGGCAAGTACCTACCTACTTTCCTTCCTGAGTAACTACCTACCTACTGTACCTTACTAACCTAAGTACCTTGCTACCTACTATACCTACCTACTTACCCTCTTCGATTCCTACCTATCTACTTACCTTCCCAAGTACCTACCTCCATACTGTACCTCCCTACTTACCTTCCGAGATTCCTACCTACCTACTTATCTTCCTAGGTACCTACCTAACAACTATACCTCCCTACTTGCCTTCCTAAGTACCTACCTAATGTACTTGCCTACTCACCTTCCTAAGCACCTACCTACCTACTGTGCCTCCCTACTTACCTCCCGAGAATCCTACCTCCCTACTTACTTTCCTATGTACCTACCTACTGTGCCTCCCTACTTACCTCCCGAGAATCCTACCTCCCTACTTACCTGCCTATGTACCTACCTAATGTACCTGCCTACTTACCTTCCTAAGTACGTACCTACTGTACCTGTTTATTTGTGTTCATAGGTACCTATCTTCTGTATGTACATAACTACAGTAGGTACCTACCTACCATCTGTCTACTATGTACCTTCCTACCTACCGTACCTGACCTCTAACACTGAACGTTTTAGAGAACATAGGAATCTATGGAACCTATGAAGTGGAGCTGAACCAACTTTTTCTCTTAGCTCATAGTAAAAGCTTGCATAATAAGAACGGCTACCAAAATAACCTACACAACTACAAAGCTATCTACTAGCTGTTCCTACATACTTACCTTCCTATGTAGCTACTTACCTCACATAGCTTCTAAAATTGAACATTGTAAAGGACATTATAAAGTATTATAACTGAAATCAGGATATACATGCAATATCTTCAAATAAAAAGCAAATAATCAATAAGTCAGTTGGTCTTAAAGGAAAATGGTGATAAGTTTTACTGTATAAGGAAAAGCAGTATAATTGAGGAGAGGGTATCATTGAAGAGAGATAATACTGTACATTGTCACAGACTGATAACGATGTCAGTAGTGCAGTTTTCCTTTGATTTGAAGCTGGTTTGAAGTTGGAGCCTGTCAGAGGCCCATGTACCTCCTTTAATAAGGATGATGACGATGTCAGAGAGATGAGAAATGACACAGATGAAAAGAAAACAGGAAGGTAGGTTGATACCGAGCACAGAAACAGACTTAATACCGTATATGGAGTGAAAACCAACAATCCATTTATCGAACCGAACACTGAGTGCAGCGTCGCACATGAATGCGTGACTGTCCATTGTTTTACAGAGTCTATAACCATTTTATGAGGGAACATCTGAATATTTAATGGTATGTAAAGGCTTTTTTTTGTGTGTTTTTAAATATGGTATGTTTTCATATTCATGTGCTTTTAAGACTGTGTTTATGGCTGACAGTTGTGATTATGTGGCGGTACAGGATTTTCGCAAATGGAGTCTTTGTGCATTTATCACTCAATTCGCCGAGGCTGTAACTCACTGCTTCGTCCATAATTAAAAAACACAATGCACACCGCATAATGCAAATGCACACATGGAGCGGGGAGCTTTGATGTATTTGTGCTATAATATGAATGCAACGTGGTGATTATTACGGCTCCTGCAAAACTGGGATTTCTGGGAAATGGAAGGCCAAAGTGGCCTCTTGTTGATAACAGAGTTGCAGATTGCCCCAGGTAACGTTATTCTCGTTCTTCTGCAGTCAAGTTTATATCACGGTGGTGCTGGAGGCCGTCCACACTAACTTTGATCACTCCTATAATCATGTCCGAGGAGGAATCACCAGTCTTTGTCCCACATTCATCCCTCCGAACCGAAGCTCCACAACAAGGGAAGTAGGGGGAAGCTTTTTTTCTTCTACATCTTTCGCAATTTCTCTGACAGATCTTTGAAGTAATTTCTATCCTCAGGCAGAGCAAGAGCATCCAGCTTTTTATCCGCTTTAAAATTTGGTTTTTGTTTGGTGTCTTGCCTCAACTTTTTTTTTTATGCAGAGCAGTGTATTTTTGACACACTGATGGCTGCAGAGCCAGAGGGAGTTACAACCCGTCTTTGCACAGAGAGCACTTGTCAGGGTCTTGAGACTCTTGCGTCAGAGAAAAAAAACAAGACAGACACCAAAGAGATGACACTTGAGTTCCAAAAGTTGAGACTTAAAGCGCAGAATAAGGGTTTTAAAGCCGTGTTGGTGCTTTATAAGGTTTCTCCTGAGCTTGATGCTAATATTAGCGATATTCACAGTGACACTGCTGACACAGATGACACTTTGACAGTTAACCCTTTATGATCGATATTTTCCGAGGTAGCATTCAAGTTCAACTGATTTGAGGCATCTGTGCTCACAGCTCGCCTTTACATTGCAAAAGCTTAAAATCTAACCAAGAGTATTTGTTTAATTTCTAGTCAAAATTTCTTATTGTACTTGATCCAATACAAAATCATTGAACAATTAACATTTCAATGAGTTATAGGGACTCATTTTTAGGCACTTGAACATCTTCGTAGGTCAGAGAATCATTAAAAATATCTCAAGTGCTCGGAATTAGTATTTCCAGCCAATTCAAAGAAAAATGTGAACTTAAAATTCTTAAATATTACTCTCTAATCTTATTTCAAAGCCATCGTGGTCTTAAATCTACTGTGGAACAGTGTCACTACAAAACAGAAAGAAGCTTTATAAACCCTAACAGTGGAAATGTATGTGGTGGTTAAGGGGGTAGGATATAAAAGAAAAAAAACAAGAAAAAATAAGCAAAACTGCGAATATTACAATAGAAAACACAACAAAAAGTGATACGGTGCAATCTCGCAAAAAAAGGGGTAAAATATAAAAAGTTTAATTTAAAAAAAGTATTATTAGGTGATTTTGAGACCCAAACTCAGCTCACCAGCTTTACCAGCTCATTTTAAGATTTCCTTGATCTAAATATCACGTCTGACTTTAAAAAGTCGTACCAATCAAATTTTCACTCTTTCACAAAATTGGCTAAAAACAAGCTGAAAACACCTCATATTCATTATTTTTCTATGTATTTTTGACGGGGCATTTTTTCCAGTGTAGCACCTCTGCTCCAAAACAGAAAACAAGCAGCGTGCTGACGTTGCCTTTCCACAGTAGTTCCACAGTTTTAATCTTTCTCCTTGTAATTAGTGCATTTAAGCAAGTGACCGTTTTGGGTCCTCTTCCTCCCTTTGAACCGAATGTGGCAGAACAAACTCGCATTGAACCAGCCGACACGGATTGTTTCACTAATTTACATTTTAATTGCTTGGACATTGGACCAACTGCAAGTCTAGGCAAAGACGTAGACAGTGTTTACTTTAAGAAGTAAAAACTGCACTAAAACTGTTGTATTATTATGTTTAAACTTTGTAATGGATCCACAGTGTAACGAAACAGGCAACTTGTCCAAAGTGGGCCCCTCCCCCTCCCCTGCTTGTCAGCTTGGATAGGCTCAAGCCCCTTGCAACATCCCCCTGGATGTGTGAATCTTTTCATGCTTCTCGGACGGAGCAGGATGGTAAACAAAAACAAAACAAGAAAACAAAGAAGAAAAACTTTATTTGTCATTATATGACAAGCACAAAACGGACCAGCAGAAACTCAAAGAAAAGATGCCATTACGTTTCTAATCAACCTTATTTTTCTCACACATAGTGATCGTATGATGTACGTTATCATGTATTCATAAACTGAATACATCCTTTATCTGTGAATGGCAGTAATAGAAATAAATGTATATTCCCTTAAATGTATATGACATTATGTTCCTCTAACCGTTTACTTTAAAACTTTCTTACTTTCCCTTGAGTAAAGATTCAATACTTCTGCTTCTACCTACCTTTTTTTTAATACCAAAATTCTATTTTAATTAAAGAACGTGTTTACCTTTACCACCTCTGGTAGCTAGGGACCCCGTTTTCTCATAACCATCCATGTAGGTGAGGCAGCTGTCTGAACGACATCCACTCTATCAAACACTACTTGGCCTGTTTTCACAAATATTTCCATACTATGATCGGAGAACAAACTCCCAGGTCGACTGACACATCATTTATTTCATCGTATTTATATATAATATATTTGTGTTCAAATATGTGCATGTAGATAAAGCTGCTTTTTACATTATGAATACAACAACATTCTCATTAGCGTGTTCCCCTATATGATGGAAGCCACCCGGGAGTGTCGGGCTTCTATTTTTAATATATTTTGTCTTGGCGTCCTTTGGCGCGTCGTTTCTTCACATGTGTTATTTATTCGGGGATCTGAACAGAATCTGTAGATTCTAATGGACCCACACGGGTCACAGCCTTGCTCAAGATTCATATTCAAGGCGACCGGCTTGGCTGTGAAGAGGAGAACGTGCCTCCTGAACACCGCATGTTTGGCTTTTCAAACTCCAACAACATTGACATTAGCATCTCAGCTCATTCGCTTCATTTAAAGGTGCAGTCTGTAAAATGTAAAGGTGTCACTCTTAGTAAATGTAATATTATATTAATAACTATAGTTTTGGGGTGTAATAATACTCGATCCAGTTGGACTACACCCACCCAGAACTTATCACTACCAATCCCGTCTCATCACTTCAAAATACCGTTTTCAGGAGCAGGAAAAATCAAAAGAAATTCCAGGTGGCGGTTGAAATCCATCATCATAGAGACGACGTACAGTAATAGTGAACCTTCAAAGAAGTGGATCACCTTACAAGATTCCTCCCAGAACACGGCCAAGGCTCATTCAGGAAGTGCCAGAAGATACTGTCTCGCCTCGATAAAGGTCACAGTTCATAACTCCACCACTCCAAAGACACCGGGACAAAATGGCACATTGGGAGAGTAGCGAGGAAAAGATCACATGCTGACCCAGAAGAACATTAAAGATGGCCATAATTTACCCACAACACTTCCTGATGACCCTCAGAGTATTACCGAGAATCTCCTCTGGACTGATCAGTGGACAGTTGAACTTTTTTGAAGACAGCGATCCCGTTACATCTCGTATAAATCAAACATAATTTTTAGAAGAACATTGGACCTATAGTCAAACATGGGGGTGGCAGTGGGATAGTGTGAAAATAAATGCCCAGGATTTTCTTTCTTGCATTATAAGATATTTGGGCATTTCCAGAAGTGTCAGTTTTTCAACGAATAATAATTTCTTTGAGGTTGGACCTGGAGGCTCAGTTCAAAGAGTTCCTTTGATTCCTTTGATGTTCCTTTAGAGGGGGAGCTGGGGGCTTGGTTTCAAGAGTCCTTTAGATTCCTTTGATGTTCCTTTGGGGATTGAGCTGGGGGATCCGTTTCAAGAGGTTCCTTTGATGTTTCTTTGGGGCCTAAGCTGGGGGCTTACTGGGCTGAACAGAGACACGGAAGTGGAAGGCGCAGGAGACAACCGGCCATAGAGTATATTAGAGATACGCAGTAGAGCATCAGTAGATTTTATCAGTAGATTTAGAGGCTGGCAATAACATTAATTGAGGATCTTCCTGTATTCTGTATTTTGGGTACAGGAAGATTGGGTACTGTTGTGACTTAGTGGAGGATTTATAGTTTTTATAGTTGTCATTATTTTTCATAATATTGGCAAAAATATTTTTAAAGAAGTTCTGATCCCACAACATCGTAAAAAGTTTTTATGTTTTTATCTAAATGGGCAACTTTGATATATCTTCCAGGTAAAAAAAAAGCACATTATGATTAGTCAGCATTCCTAATTTATTATTATTATTTCTTATTTAAGTGTTGCTGACAGAGAGAAGATGTAACAGCAGAGTCCTAATAATACTGAAATATCAGCACGGATAATCGGCCAAGATGAACCATCGCTCGTAAACATGCAAGGACACCGTCATACACAGGTGCCAGCAGCTCGGCGGGCCCTGTGGGGGTTTTCAGATCCCACCTGCGTCGAGCGGCTACATCGTGAACTCTCCATGACACCAACGTGTGAATGCACCTCAGCATCTTTCCCTGAATAATTTGTGGGCTGCCAACTGAACTGGGCTAAATGGTCTCCTAGCCCTTCAGAGATGCACTCTTCTCTGCAAATCTCACCTGGTCCACATTAAACGCCTGCAGGGCTGCTGAAGAAAAAACAAGGTCACGAAGTATGGGACGCAAAACAGACTTCACGTTTTCATTATTTATTATATCGCCCTCCACGGAGGTTTTCTAAACCCCCGCCAGCATGGCCCACGCACACACAAGGAATGATGCCTGATCTGCATATTTAGATTTCGAATTTGAAACCCTTGAGACCCGTGAACACTGGTCGGCCATAACATTATAACCACAGCCAGGTGTAGATAAACCACAACTTAAGCACAACTGCTATTTCTGGTGATGTGACACATAAAAAAAGGTAACAAGAATATAAATTGCAGGTGATCAAGATTTCCTTTCCTATAAAATCATTTTGATCACCATTTCCATCAGGGAAAAATAGAGATTTTTGACCAATGTCATTAAAATCAAATCAATGAAAATTATCTAAAGCACATGATCTAAAGTCCATGCATTGTTCATGTTGTTCAGCCAAAACATTACAACCCCTGACAAGTGATGTTACAATAACATCAATCATCTCGTTGCCATGGCGCTGTCAGAGTGTGGGACATCCGGCTGCAAGTCGACATTCCATCGTGAAGCTGAGGTGTTGGAAGCAGGAATTAACGGTCAAGCGTAGGATCTGAAGAACTGCTGTAGCGAATCTTGCTGAACAAGTTCAAGCTGGTTCTGACAGAAAGGTTATTTGGTGGTCAAAGAGTGGTTTTAATTTTATAAGACAAAACAAGCTTTATTGCCATTGTATAGAATACAACCAAACTGAGAACGCAGTTCCTGTTTGGTGCTTTGGAAACAGAAGAAAGGACATAAATAGAATAAAAAGGACATAAATATAAGAAATAGGACATAAATAGAGGAAAAGGAAGAAAAACAACCATGAAAAACCACAAACAATTTCAAGACAAAGCTGCACTTTCTGCACTGTAATACTGCTCAGTGGAGGTAGTTTACTGGCTCTTGTCTTGAGCCTATTGCACCTGAGGACAGTATGGCACTTAAAATCTAGCAGAGAGTGTTAAACAGAGGGGATATTGCACTTGTAGGGACCAATATTGCACACAAGTTATTTTGTGTTGGTGTTTAAAGATCTTATGGCCCGGGGAAAGAAACTGTTTTTGAGTCTGGAAGTGTTGGTTTTGATGGACCTGTAGCACCTGCCAGAGGGCAACAGGTCAGACAGGCGATGTGTAGGGTGGGCGGAGTCTGTGAGGATGGATTGGGCTCCGGAGAGGCATTGAGAGCCGGAGATGTCTTCCAGCTGAGTGATGCAGCTCATTTAACAGCAACATGCGTCTATATGATGCAGCGTTCAGCCCATTGTTGACACAGGAGGGAGTCACAGCTGGTTTCAGATTCTGCTTGGGCGTTGGAGGCTATTTAGCATTCTGCTGGATTTTGCAGAAATGATGTGATACCTCATCCCTGCTGGCAAAACAGAAACAAAGTTTGTGAAATAGGCGGTAGGGGCCTGAATGATGCTTGCGAGCACAGCAGTGATCGTAAATATCAGGAAGGAGGGGTCGAGGCTGCGTTCGCTATCCTGTTCAGCAGGTGCTGCTGCGTTGCTGTGCTGTAACTGAACCTGGAAGTGAAACTGTGATCAGAATGCTTTAAGCGCTGCCTCTGAAAGAGTTGGGGGCCGTAATGGTGAGAATTATCCCCTTTAGTGACAAAGAGGTTGGGGTTGGGCAAAAACTTGATGTTACCGACATTGTTTCCATATAGTCGGTATCAATGGTCGGGGTCGTGTGAGCATGTCTGCCAGTCCTCCTGAAATCATTGACCGTCTCTCTCATTCTGTCCACATTAATGGCGTTTTCAGAAAAACACCGTTTGAGCCCAATTTAAAAGGACGTAGTCATTGCCGATAAATTCCATGCTGACACATGATGGTCATTTCCGACGGGGCCTTGATGTATGACATAATCAACAAACAGAGGTGTGGCCTGTGAGACGCCCCACAACACCAGTTGGAATAGTCTAACATGTATGTATTCTTTCCAAATCGCCCCTGATTGTCTGGGAGTTCAACACCAGGCGGACGGATGGACACTAACATGGTGGCAGATTAACGCGGTGATGTCACTGGTGCTCGGTGGAACAACAATTAATAAGAGAGGATCCTCCAAATGTGGCAACGGTGCCGCCTTTTGTCATAACTTTTTCATAACAGAAGGAATCCACTTATGTCCTTGTCCTCCTCTCAGAAGCGAAGGAAAAACAAAAAAAAGCTTCTGTTTCCATGATGGACCCACTTCTTCATTGACTATTATGAACAAATTGCTCTGGGCAAAACATGTTGTGTTGCCTTCTAATGGTGTTCTAAATGGTTCTAATGGTCTAATCTGATAGGGGAATCCTTCGAGACCATTGCGGAAGACAAAATATGTAGTCTGAACCCAGCATGAGGGAAAGATGACATGAGATGCTTCATTTTGATCATGTATGCCGATTCGAAGACGAGATGTCAACTGAACAAACTGATCTCACAAAGTTGCACTAAAAGGAACATTTATAGAGGCTTTGAGGCACATGAGGGCTCCATCACAGAACGTTCCCCACAGGACACATCACAGGCGTAACATGCTTTTATGCATTGTGAATCATACACATTTCAGAGCGAGGGTTTTTCCTCTGCAGGGATGACTAATCCATGTCGGAACGATGGGGGCATCGGTTAGAAGGGGAGCTCCCCCCCATCAGCCTGGACCATCTGCAGTCTCACACGTAGATGCTTCATCGAGCCAAAGCTCTGCTGACAATGTCGGATTCAGCCCAGTAATAACGACACAACAGGAATCGTTCTGGTAGAGAGAGAGTCGTCCTCGCCACACTGTGATGGAGTTGGAAATGCACGGCTTTCCAGCTGTACATCCTCTGTCTTGCTTTTTTGAATCTTTTTTTTTTTAGATTGGGCTTTAGGGAATCCATTCATTAATTACATCGGCGAAAAGTCAGGGAAATTATGGAAATGTCGCCGCTACCGCCGCATCCGCAGATTGGTTGTGTTAACGAGATAACGCAACCCTACATCTAACCCTCGTTAGTGAATGAGGTAGCAGCGCTTCTGGATTATCATCATATAGTTTCTGCAGTCCTACGGTAAGATTTTACCAGATGACCAGAGTCTTTAGCTGTCGTGTTTAAGAATTAAATTAATTAATTATTTTAGAATTGAAGAAATATTTGAATAGTCCAAACTCCTGACCCAACCCTAATAATGTCCAAGTGAAATGGACAAGATGGGGTTTTTTTTGGTGGTCTGTGTCATTATATCACCAGGAAGTACGGAAACCCCGTATCTAATCTCGCGTTCGGACCCTGTACCTGTCCCACCATGATGCCGTGCATCCTTTTGTCCTGCTGCAGTCAACAATAGGGTTCAATCAATGCTGCAAGTTCTCCCACCCCCTAAAAAAGAAAAGAAAAAAACATGTTTTTTTTCTTTCTTTCCGCTGTTCCCTGCAAAATATCAGGTTCCCCAGTTAATTTATGCATTTATTCTTGCTTCTCTGTGGCCTGGCATGGAAAACAGAAACGGGAGGACAGAAACGTTGTTTTAAGGTCTGTCACTAAAAAAGGAAAGGCTGTCTGGTTGGGTGAAAAGAATTGTGGGATTGTGATCATGTCCCAGATGGAGTCAGGCAGAGTCAAGCCTGGAGATAAATATCTACCTCTCTCTCTCTTTCTTTCTGTTTGGGCTGGTTCTGGAAAAAAGAGCATACGTATCAGTAAGCCTTCCTGGTCAAAGGTTTGAAAGACGGCTGATCGCAGGCTGACGATTGGC
Source organism: Lophius americanus (assembly GCA_037951165.1). Classification (NCBI taxonomy): domain Eukaryota; kingdom Metazoa; phylum Chordata; class Actinopteri; order Lophiiformes; family Lophiidae; genus Lophius; species Lophius americanus. The sequence continues at coordinate 4,748,906 of JBBDHG010000039.1, read as the reverse complement.
ACGGTGTTGGACTTTGATGAATTCTGCTGAGAGTATGTTCTGTGCGTCATGAGATCGACTCTCGGTTGTAGTTGTGCCAAGTTGAAATATAGCAGGAGCAGGGGTTTGAATCCAACAACTTGCCCGTGGCGTTATTTCTGTCTCTTTCCTGCAGTGGGACGTTCTGAGCACGAATATTTTCTGCAAGCACACAACTACGCCTGAGCAAAGACAAAATCTATCCTGCTCTGAATAAATGTGTTAGTTTGTTCGCTGTTATCCCCGTAGACAACAGCAGAAAAAAACAATACTATCTTATTAATTCACCCTCTCAAAATCTCTTTGTGTGTGTGTGTGAGTTTTTGTCTGTGATTGTGTTTGTGTGTATGTGTTTGTGTGTGCGTGTGTGTGTGTGTGTGTGGGTGTATGTACGAGTTTGTGTGTGTTTGTTTGTGTCTGTTTGTGGGAGTGTGTGCTAGTTTGTGTGTGTGTGATCGCGTGTATGTGTGTGTGTGTCTTTGTGCGAGTTTGTGTGTGTGTGTGTGTGTGTGTATGTGTGTGTGTGTCTTTGTTCGAGTTTGTGTGTGTGTGTGTGTGTGTGTGTATATGTGTGTGTGTGTGTCGGGGTACATAGTTGTCTGCCCGGTCATAACTGACAAACTCTTCATTCTACCTTTACCAACTTTTAAACGTACATAAACCGTGAAACCAGCTGCGCCGTTTTTGGATAATTCTCCAATTAAATTAGAATTAGCAGAAAACGCTACCCTAGCGATGTTAGCGCTGCTGCATCATAGCGTGAAGGTACCTGGTTGGAAACACCCTTTCTGTTTGGACTTAACAGGTTCTCCCCCATGTCGACGTTGGTTCTGCGTGAGTTATTTTCCGGATTCTCCGGCTTCTTGCCCACGGTCCAAAAACATACAACATACGTGGAAAAGTGAGTCTAAGTTGACCGTAGGAGTGAATGTGAGCTGGAGAGTGTTTGTTTATCTTAGTGTGTCGACCACGCCTCCTGCCCAATGTCAGTGGAGATATGCTCCTCCCCCTGTGACCCTGAACAGGTAAGAGGTATTCCATGATGAAAAGTTCATGGATATGTTTTACAGGTGAGCCGTGATCGTGGTCATCCCGTACGGAGTAACTCTTTCAGATTGACCTGTGGAGGAGAGAGAGAGTCTAGTGGACGCTTTTGTCTTGAGTTTAACTTCCTGCTCTCTCTTTATAACTCGCGGCGGCGTTTTGTCGTCACGTGGGAGACGCCGACTCCTCACACCAGTAAAAACTTTTATCATTATTTTAGACATATCATGATTATAGTTGTAATCTCCTTCTAGAACATCTTGTTCTAACCCGTACGTCAGTTTTACTTTTTCATGTCGTAACACAACAGCTCATCTCCAACGTCCTGTTTGCAAGCTCATGGTCATGTGATGCAGCCATCAATGCATCGTCACTGAGGCTCTATTGGCTGTAAAGACGTCACATGTGCAGATGTGTTAACAAAGAGGGTCTGCAAATGCATTAAAATTAGATAAATTGCCATAAAAGCGTCATAAAATGGTGAAATAATTGTATATTTTGTTGTTTTTTTTTGTATTTTTGATGCTACGTGATGGATGGTGAAATTGCTCTGCAAAGACATTATGATAATTATCTGATGTCTGGCAACACTGTTTACCTCTGGGAAAGCCTGAGAGATTAAATATGTGCGCAAAGGCGTGTGAATATTTGATATGCTAGCAGGATGTCAGTTCGGGTCAGTCTGACACAACCTTCAGTTGGTTCAGAACTCAGCTGCAAGACAAATAACTGGATCCAGAAAATCGACTCACATCGCACTTCAGATTTCAGTTCGAGATTCTCCTATTCACCTTCAGAGCCCTTCATGGTCAGGCACCAGAATATATCTGTGACCTTCTTCATCTCTTCATCCCCAGTGGGTCTCCTCGGTCTTTGGACCAGGACCTACTGACGGTCCCAGGCTCCAGATTAAAAACAAAGGGAGACGTCCTTCTAAAGTTTAGTGTCCTTCTCTTCGGAACTCTCTTCCATCAGGCTGACAATCTGCAGCTTCCATCAACATTTTTAAAAAGCTGCTGAAGTGTCACATTTATTTGTATATTATTGTATGCCTTGGTTTGTTATTATTATTATTATTATTATTATTATTGGTTGCATGTTGTCATGGATTGTTATTTTACTTTTGCGAAGCACTTTGGGGAATTATTTTTTCGGTGAAAAGTGATATACTAAATACTAAATTATTTTATTAATATATATTATAATTATTAAATGTATTGATTTATTTTTAATATTATTTTTTTAGTGAACAAGTAAGAATCCTAAAAAAAAAAAAGAAAAAAAAAAATTAAAATTGTTTTTGTCTGTTTTTTGAACGGCTTGTGCGTTTGGTTCCGTAACAATGGAACAAAACACTACAGGCTGATTAATGAGGAGAGTGTAATATAAACAGCGGGGTTAAACGGGCATATTTATGCAGATAGTGATTACAATGCACAAGGCTAAGAATAAGATGATTGTGTAATAAAAAACAGAAATAGTGATTAACCACAATTAGACTATGTCTCAAACAAGCTATTCATTCATTCATTATCCATCCCAGCTTATCCTGTTCAGGGTTAAAGGGGCTGGAGCCTATCCCAGCTAGCATGATTCAGTAATTATCTGTAGATAACATAATAGAAGAGAAGATAAAACTTATCCAACCAAACTGTAAAATGCATCAGTCGGAGAAAAGAGACTCTGCCAGTGATTCGCGAGTTTCATATGATACGTTTCGGGGTTCCACACTGTGTGGGAAAAATGAGTACAAGTGTCTAGAGCTTACTCGTGTGCAGTGGATGAGAAGAAACGCTCCCAAAGGGCTTCTTTTTTTTTTTTACACATAGATAGAGACGGTGTGGAGACTGACTGAGTCACAGTGGAGGAGCCTCAGTGAGGCAAAGCTCACACAGCGAACCTCTCCATCAGAACCAGCGTTACATTTTTTCTTTTTTTGTTCAGCACCACGGGCTAGCCGCCCTTTCAACAGTGCATTAAAGGGCCCTGGATGTCCATGACCCTGTCACTGGTTCACCAGTTGTCTTTCCTCAGAACACTTTGGTAGGTTCCAACCTCTGCAGAGCAGAAGCACCCGATAAGATCCAGAGTTCTGGAGATGTTCTGACCCATTCGTCTAACCGTCACATATCGTCTCTTATCAAAGATGCTAACATCCTTACGCTTGACCATTTTTCTTCCGCTTTCAACAACAAGGAACCGCGCCACAGGAGATAGAACGATCCCTTATTTATCAGATATATCTTCATTTTTAGAGAATAAATGGGACTTTTTCATTTCTCAAGGAGGTTACCATCCATCCGCGTCAGCACAAATGTAATTTTATACATCACGGACACGAGGCTCCATCCATTTCTCTACACATGTGTATCATTATTCGTAAATTAGCCTCGAGCTAATTGAGTACGTACACATCTGTTATTAAATTCTGTCCATCAGTTTTTTATTTCAAAGCCGTTACATGTGGAGGTTTACGCCAAAACAAACACTTTGGTTGATGATTATAAAACTGGAGACGCGTGTTTCCCCAGTGGAGATTTCCTTTTTCTCAATGCAGAGTCCAAATGCGGCGCAGGTTGTAGCATCTGTTCCATTGTCAAATCTTACTTTCCACTCTTTTCATTCACCTCCATTAATGCCGTACTGTAGCTTTAAGATACGATGAAGCAGCTTTTTGAGCGGTAAATTATTACTAAATCACAACATAAGGCCATTTCCCCCCCCCCTAAACTTTAACCTTGATAAGTGACATTTCCTTACATGAATATCTAATGTCATCTTGGTGGTTTCCTCACGCATGCATTTAAAGTATGGCTTCGTAACCATAAAATGAGGCGCATGCGTCCCTCCATGATCGCCTCTGAAGACTTGATACCACATACAACATGTGTTTGCATACATTCTCACACATGCACACGCAGCATAGGTGCACACATAATGAAATGCTGCTCTGGCCTATATATGTAGTAGTGAATAATTCATATATTTTGAAGATTTAATGATGTACGCATCCTGGTTGACGGTGTGTTCCTGGTCAGTCAAGGTCCTGCCTGCAGCAGAATCCTTAATACAAGGCTGGGGGCTAAGGATACCGGTGTTTTTATAAACTTGTGCGTGTGTGTGTGTGTGTGTGTGTGCTTGTGCATGTGTGTGAGGGAAGGAGTAAGTCCTAAGATCACAGGGCAAAGGCTGCAAGCAAAATGCATCTTTAATTCTTGACGTGTTTATCTTTGCTCCTGCAAGAAGGGCAGAAGTCTGTATAATGCAGGCAACCTCAGCAATAATTGCACCCAATGAACAAAGGGAAGAAGCTGTCAGTAAATCCTGTAAACAATCTTCCCAACCCTCAGGGAGGAGTGTTTACATCAAAGCGGCGTCAGTATCTCCACGCCGAGACTAATTTCCTACAGGTTGAACTCGTGTTCGTCAGTGGCAAACGCAGACGAGCCGATCGTGCAGAGAACTAGAAATCGCTCCGGATTTACTAGGTACCGGGTCGTGTTTATATCTTTATTTACTTACGGCCCTCGTCCGGTTGAATTTGCACTACTTCAACAGCAGAGGCTGCGTTTAGTCGACTGAACATCGGAGTGTGTGTGCGTGTGTGTGTGTGTGTGTGTGGGGGGGGGGGGGGCTTAGCTGAAGCCATTGTGCCGACTACTGGATTTAATTGCATTTGTTCGAGACTCCTCCACACTACATTAGGCAGAAAGTGGAGAAAGAACTAATAATGTGAGCCCCTACTTTTACTGCAGTGATGAGCTCATTTTCCCACATTACCCTTGAGGAACCTTCTTTATTACTTTGGGGTTAAGTTTGCTGAGTGGATACGCTCTTTTCCACCGACGTCCCGCCGTACGTTCCTCCAAACACTGTGACTCTTGGCACCGAACCAGCGACAGCTGGCTTCGGGCCCGTCTATTACGGCTAGAGGACGGGGTCACAGCATCTCCAGAACTGCAGGTATTGTTGGGGGTAAGAACCGACCAAAGTGGTCTGAGGACGACTGGTGAAAGTGTGACAGGGTCATGGATACCAAAAGACTTGCTGATGCATGTGGGGAACGAAAGCTTGTCTGATCCCACTGAAGAGCTACTTAGGCACAAATTGCTGAAAAAGTTCATGCTGGTTCTGATAGAAAGGTGTCCACAGAGAATCCACAGTGACATCACGGTGTGCTGTATATGTATCCGTGTAGCCTCAGACGGATCACAGCGACCATGCTGGTCCTTGTCCACTGCTGAAAGCGCCTACAGCATCAGAACTGGACCACAGAGCAACGGCAGATGGTTACGTCTGGGTCACTTACTTGGAGAAGACGTGGTACCAGGATGCATTTTGGGATGACGACAAGCTGAGGGAGGTATCGTGATATTTTAAAGACTAATCAGTGGATGTGACTTCCTGTTAAATGTGTTCTGGAGACACTTCTCAAACATGATTCTGTTTTGGGTTAACTCTTTATCTTCTCGTGTCCATGTCCGACACATCTCGACACACATCCTCCCAGCTGCTTCTCATCAAATCAGACCTCTTCATAAGACCACCACCACTCCGCCGGGTCATAAACTTATAAACAGCAGCTAGTGAACGCTACGCTCCAGCCTGCAATACACACCTTGAATATTAACAAGTGTTTTCGGTTGCTCTAACCCTGCTCTCTCTCTCTCTCTCGGTCCACCCTGGATTTGCGGCCTTACTTTGACATGTAGCGCCTACCTAAATGTTGCCGCAGACCTCCCTTCATTGAAACGGTATTCCATAACGGCAGTGTCCACTTCCAGCAGGATAATTCTTCCTGACACGCAGAAACGTTTGAACGATGGTTTTAGGGAACACAACAACAACCACAAGGTGATGGCTTGGCCTCCACTTTCCTCAGATTTCAGTCCCAGACCCCACCCTCACAACATCCAGGATTCAACTCTGTTGCTAACATCATGGTGACGGAAACCACAGTACCAGCTTCAGAGGTCTGGTGGAGTCCATGCGGATCCTGGCTGGTGTCTGAAACCAATATTCAAAATAAATCTGCATTAAAATAAGTTCTGTCTTAGGATAACAAACCACATCTTGGCAACATGGTTTTCACTCACTAATTCCCTAATTGCTATGCAATATTCTAATTATACTCATTATAAGGCTAAGCTTATGCAAATGAGTTATATTAACGGATTATACTGTATGCGTATGTGTATGTACATAATTACACAGGTATTACTTCGTACGACATTTCAAGGTCGGATTTGGAGCAGGTAAGGGTAGATGGACAGACGCTGATGTGTCACAAACTCAAACAACTTAATTGGCTCCAAAAATAGGAACAACGAGTGACAGCTGCTATGCTCCAGGACAAATCTTGGGCGTTGACCCTTGAACCTTATCGGCACAGAAAGTAATCATGTGGTGGCGCCAGAACACCTGAGTGACAGCCTTATTAAGCAGTCCTCTGTCTCTGTCGCTGGTGTCACATTACTGCGGCACGTATGATTTATGTTCCGTCCGCTCACAGCTGTTTTCGTCAGACTTTGACTTTTAGCAGACTTTACTCATCATGAAATCGACGGAAACCATTTATTGAGCGTAATGGAAACTAATAACATCCAAAGATGTACTTATTTTCTATTAGGTAGCCGATGGGTAATAATGACACCGCTACATGCGGTCTGTTATTGCTAGTGTGAGTCAAGAGGGGTTTTTACAATCTCACTTGGAATCATTCACACCAGCCTTTAGTCGCCGGAAAGGCTTCAGGTGATTCTGCTGACTGACAGGATTAGAGCAGCAGGTAGATCAGAGGTGTTGCAATCGTTACCAGACTGTGAATCAGACCCATTAGAATCTGCCCTGGCTGGACTGCTCAACCCTGTTCCTGATCCAATTTTTCTATATGTTCACCTCCTTTTTGATGTGTGGTGAAAATAGCCCGAGGAAAGTCCAGCTCAAGCTGGCATCCTTGGGGCTGTTGCTAAATATTGGGTCATTTCCTTGGGGAGGGGACTACTTCCGTGTTACAGTGAGCCATCTGCTCAGATTGCAGTTGGCAGCTAAAAAGAGAAGGCCGGCCCAAAGTCTCAGTACTGGTCTGCCTCTGACATTTCTTTGCTTCTGCAAACTTGAATCTTGATGTCCTCCAATTATCGTCCTTCAGACTCCAAAACGGCTGGGAAGCCGTGAAAACTGGATTGAAGTGTTAAAGTATTGGACTGATATCTTCCCTCACAATTTAATTAAAACAAGTGTCTAACTGGATTCCCTCTCAGACCCGACATTCTCCTTCAGAATATTCCGATGGGGAGAAGAATTTGTGTTTCCTTCAATCGTGGAAAGTCGTCCTGATCCTGAAGCAGCAACGCATCTCCAAAACATTCCACTCTCACCTCCATGTTTGAACATTTGACTATATATTTTTTGTGGAATACTGTGTTTGGTGTCGGGATGTAAGCTGAGGTTAGCTCGCCTGCTATCAGCTGCTAGCGCGGTGCTAGAAGTTTTGTGGGCGATAACAGAGATAACGTTTACTCTTAGGGGTTTTGTATTTTACCAGCATAAACCTGAACATATAGCCAACCAGCGATTCCATCTGAACTTCCAAACCTCCTCCAACATCCTACTCAGCACAGTAAAAAATGTATTTGTCTTTTACCGTGTCTGAAAAGTTAGAAACTTGAATTAGATGCTATTTACAGTTTAAGTTTACGTAATCACCGTCGTCATGACAACAGCGTGACAGACTGGCAAAGGTTCTGTTTCTAGACGCTTAAACATAATATCGTATTAACTTCTAATCAGGACACTAATATGCGTAAAATTTCCACTCCTCAGTAAATCTGATAAGCCATAACACTAAAACCACCCGGCAAATCGGTTCTGGGACGTCACTTTGTGTTTCACACCTTTCTATCAGAACCAATATTAACTTCTTTCTTCTTCCTTTTTTTTTTGTTTTAGCAATGTGTAAGTAGACCAAGAACCCCAAACATAACCTGCAGTTCTGGAGATGCTCTGACCCAATCGTGTAGACATCACACAATTCTTCGAAAGCCTTCATCAAAATCGCTCAGATTATTGTGCTTGACCATTTTTCCAACTTCGGGACTAAATGCTGCCTGATACTTAATATTCCGCCCATTGACAAATAACTTTGGGAGCGAAATAATCAATGTTATTCTGGCTTTCAGTGGTTATAATATAATGGCTGATTGGTGTATTTGGCGACACTTGTTATTTAACGACACAGAGAGTCAAGTATGAGAAAGAAAAAAAAAATCCATTTGCTGTACCAGTACCAATACAAATTCAATCATCTCATCTATTTTTTATACTCATTACTTTATTTTAATGATCATTTATAAAGTAATAAAAACAAATGAATTGGAAATATAAACATGGCTCCATGCCATGATGGACATAACAATGGAATCTAATATTTTCCAGGCCTATTATTTTTTCCAATTTATGCTTTTCATGGACCCAATTTCAACCATGTTAGCCTCGGCAGTCGCCTCGGAATAGAAATAAATTAAATCAGGAATTAGAAGGAGAAAAAAAAAAAAAACACAATTTGATGAAGAGGTTTTCAGCAATTTAATCTCATAATGCCGGCAACACAATGTACCAAACGTTGGTTAAACAGGCATGGTTGTTGTCAAAAAAAAATAAAAAAATTACTTGCCGTCTTTCACCTTAATTTTAGCCGCTGTCGACAGAAATGTTTGAGAAGAGCTGAACGTCTCTCAGACGGAGAGCACACATGTAATTATCGCTCTGACGCGTTTGTTTTTTTTGCCGCTGTCATAATTAAAGTCATAACAGACTGTCACAAATGAGGAATCAGATACATGCGGTGAAAGCCATGGCGGAGGACATTTGTGTTTAACGGCTTTTCCTCTGATCGGAGGTCTGAGTCTGCAGCCATGCACTCTTCTCCATCAGGCGTCACATTAGGACCACACGCATGCACATCTATTCCACTTTTAACATATGCTGGCTCCTTATCCTGAATGTAAAAAAGTAATTATAGCTCCGAAAAAAGTCGGGGGTATTATGGAATCCTTAGCGCCGCGTCCGCCGCAGATTAGTGGTGTTAATGCGATAGATCTTCTGTTTTTCTATCAGCACTTTGAGCCACTGCGGTTGTTGTGAATGCCATTCATAAATAAAAAAATGACACTGACATTAGGGTATATCCCTCAAAAGCCCCCAATCCCCAGCATTGTATGAGCAATTGCCTTGACTGACGTGAAATGTGAAGTTATGCCCAAATACAGTGTTTTTCATTTAAAAGCTACCCGTAAAAACAACATATGAAATATTTGAGTAAAATATGACATATATATATATATCATATATCATAGATTGGGGCATATATACATCAACTGCACCAAATTTGGATTAAAACTTACCAACAGTTGAGAAATTATTGCCTGAATATATTTAGAGATAAAGCTCCCCCTAGCGTTTGTGGGAACCGACCTTCCCACATATCAATCCAGTTCTTCATCGCACTAAAGTCTATGTTTGTATGCAATTTGAAAATGAGCCATGACATCGATTTCCAGTTATCGCGTTAACATGAAGGATCTGCGGCAGACAAGGACGTGGCATTCCGATTCCATAATATCCCCGACTTTTCAGGGTTGTAATTACGTAACGCTTTCCTTTGCTGCCTTAATAGGTTTGTGATGTCATTATGTGATCTGACACCTTTCACCTTTAACTTTTTCAACATTCTGCGCAACAGTCGCTCACCTGGGATCGTACAATATGGCTAACCTTCACCCCCAACACACATGAATGAGCCTCTCCTTCCTTATGATCTCCCTCCTTATGATCTCCCTCCTTATGATCTCCCTCCTTATGATCTCCTACCTTAGACCACTTTGTAAGGTTCTAATCGTTGCAGACCAGGAACACCCAACGAGACCGGCAGTTCTGGAGATCCTCTGACCCAGTTATCTAGCTAACGCAATCGGCTCATCACATTTACCCATAATTCCTCTGTTTCAGGAGCAGCAGATTATTATTTGAACAACTTATGAACATGCCTTCACCTTCATAAACTCTACTGATAGACCGCCTGGGTAATATATTGAACCACAGCGGTAAACACCAGGAACAGGAAAGGCTGCTGTAGCAGAGACAAATATTTGACTGTCTGAGTTTACACTGTTTACTGAGGATTATGAGTTTCGACGAACAAGGTTGACTCTTCTCGCCCATCTACCCATCCATCATTTCTCGTGGTGGTCCATCACTCTGGCTCTCAGTGGGTTCTCCTTTCATAAGTACTACCAATAAGTAGCTGTTTTCCAATTTAGTCCAATCCTATGTGAAAAGTCTTTGTTTTCGTATCTCTATATCGCAAAAACTGCAGTGTTGAAAGTTCTGAGTTATACATCCCAGAGTTACGTTTCACTCTCTAAAAGTCTCATTAGTTTTAATCTGATTCTGCAGAGATGTAATTAAGCTCCGCCCACATCCCTGAGAACCGGATTTGAGAGTCCGACTCCTCAGCTGGCAACCAGTAATCTACAACAACAAGTGTTCTATGAGTGAGGAGACCACCTCTTCAGCAACAGAAGGTCTGATGGATGACGTTTCCTGATTGGCTGATATCAGTCGATGCACCAAACCTTGAAGCAGGTAACTGAGATTGAGCATGTGTGAAAGGTGAGGATAATAGAGTGGTATGAGAAGTGACTGTAACCTGAGTGTGCAAGAGGATAGTCCTTCTAATTGTACTTTCATAGATCTCAGTATGAAGTTGTCCTCTATCGACCTGATGAAGATTTTCAGCCTCACATTCCTCATGACTTGTTGGGTTTCAAGTAGGATGTGTCATGAAAAGGATCACAGAGATAACTGGCTGGTAGCATTTGTAGCTACATCACTGATACTACAGTTTTGATTCCTATCACTGTGAAGCAGAATTCCCAACCGTTGGATTGTGGGTTAGAGTGACGGTCCGGACCGCATCTACATTATATGGGAGCACCAGTTAGACGTTTAAGACAGCCATGAAAACTAATGGGACCAAACCGATGATATAAACTCTCATTTTCATTTCTGCAGATGTTGAATAAAGTAGGCCTATGCTGTCCTCCCTGATAGCAAGGGTATATCCCTGAAAAGTCCCCAAACCCCTGCGCTTTACAAGCAACCCAGGATTGAACTCTTCATATTGAATGTAAAGTTAATAAAGATCCTCCTCATGAGTAAAATATGAACTATAAAAGTAAAATATAATATGCAGGGGTCCGAGATAGATCTCTGCGAGTTCAAGAATACGCAAATATGCAATTATGCAAATACGCAAATTTGGACTAAATTGCAACGTTTAGAAAGTAATCGAAAACTTTTGGAGATAAAGCTCCCCTTCGTGTCAGAACTATACAGCCGAGCTTCCCCCAAAATCAATCCAGTTCTTCCTGGCACCAAGGTCCACGTAGGTATTGAATTTGAAAATGATCCGTGACATAGTTTTTGAGTTCTTGTCTGTGGAAAAACAGTGTTTCGTGAAAAAAGCTCCCACTAGTGGTTAAAATATGAACTACTAAAGTCAAATGTATTCATAAAATAGATCCCTTCCACGAGATTCATATGCAATGAATTGGGAATAAATCAACCATAAGACAGGAAAAGAACGAGTAGTGAGTATTAAAGAGTAAAATATGAACTATCAGAGAATATGTATAAATGAAAAAAATATATATATCCTCACGTCAATTTATATGCACCCTATTTGGACTAAGTCGGACGGTTGAGAACTTTCGGCCTGACAATTTTGAAGATAAAGCGCCCCCTAGTGTTGAAAACATACAACCAAACGTTCCCAAAATCAATCCAGTTCGTCCACGCACTAGGGCCTGTGTTGTAATAAAATGCGAAAATGATCCATGAAATACTTTTTGCTATCGCGCTAACAAAGAGGATCTGTGAGATTTTCGGCGATGTAATAAACGTCATTACTCTCCACGTCTAAATGTTTCCAACTCTGAAAAAGAGGCGAAGTAAGCCTGAAGCTCATCGCAATGTCAGACCCCCTTTTTTCTCTGCAGGATGCGTTCATGACAATAAGGGACACTTTTTCATGCCCTGTGGGGATTGGCTGTTTGAGGCCGGTCTTCGCACATGATCAATATCAATGCACGCTGTCTGCTCTCTTAATAATGAGCCTCAAACGCGGTCAAATTCTAATTTGGCTTGGAAAGAATAACAAGGTTGTTAACTACAAAGGTTACGCTGATTAATATTCTCCCTTGCTCATCGATGGATGAGTAATCCTCGGTAATGGAACCTGCTTTTGCTCGGAAAATCGATGGATGTTAATGGAAGCGATGAAAAGATATGCGGTTGATATCAGAGAAACGAAGGACAATAACTCGATGGAGGCTGTGAGTCTTCATCCACACATTCGATAACAAGGCCGGGAAACCGTCAGAGCGAAGGAAAGCGTACAGGAAGTACTTCGAGAGTGACATGCGTAAACGTGCTGCATGTGTGTTTCCACTTCCTGCTTGTGGACAGCCTCATAATGACCCTTTTGATTGATCGCACATAATCAACGCCGCACCTCTTGATGAACCGGCGATGAGATGCACATTTTGCTGCATCCAAACTCTAAATCTCCCTGCTGCGTTATTTTTAAAGTTCTGTTTTTTGCTTCCACGCCATCCGTCTTAAGGTAGATGTCTTTCAGATCATCGAATCCCCATCTCCTCCTCCTCTGTACGCCGCCCGTGCCTATCTCCGTGACTGAGGGCCAGATGGTGCATGTTACACTTGTTTCCCTGTCGTGCGGCTGTTATTTATACGCCACAGAAGCAGCGAGCGGCGGCGGGCCCCCCAGAGGAAAGCTTTTGTTTCGGGGAGGAGGTAAGGAGCGAGGAAAGAGCCGCAGACAACAACAAATGCCCCTATTAGATTATCGCCTCAGCCTTCGTGGAAGAACTCTCTCCCCACGCCTGTCACGTGTGTGTGTGTGTGTGTGTGTGTGTGTGTGTGTGTGCGTGTGTGTGTGTGTGTGTGGGTGCGTGTGTGTGCTCTGTTGGTGTTGGTGTGAGGCTGCCGCTGCCAGGAACTGAAAAGAAGCGTCTGAGATCTCAATATGAGTGGTGTTGGTCTGGGAGAGAAGCCATGGATCATTTTAATGCCATCTTGTGTGTAGGAAACCTGGACTGGTGGATCGATGATATATGTCCCCCGGCCACCCATGACACCTACAAGCATCCCACACACACACACACATACTCACACACACAGACAGGCACACACACACACAAACATACACTGCTGCAAATGCACAAACACAGACACACACACACACACACACACACACACACATACACACACACAGACATCCACACATACACACACACACACACACACACACAGACACACACACACACACACACACACACACACACATACTCACATACACACACACACACACAAACTCACACACACACACACATACATCCACACATACACACACACACACACTCACACACACACACACACACACATACTCACACACACAGACACAGAGACACACACACACACACACATACTCACACACACACACACACACACACACATTCTCACACACACACACACACATACTCACATACACACACACACACAAACTCACACACACACACAGACACAAACACTCAAACTCACACAGTCAAACAGACATGCACACAGACACAGACACACACAACCACACACACACACAGATGCATCCCTTAAACCTGTCCTGGGTTACTACCATTGTACTCTCACGCACACACACTTCCTATAGACAGTCAGTAAAGTGAGCCAAGAAGCAATATCTCTCGTGAAGGAAGAGGAATATGATTAAAGCCTTTTCGACTCGCCGTTATCGTCCTGCGAGCCGTTTAAAGCGAGCAAAAATGAAGCATAGTGAATTACCTCCAGCTGTCACTGCGACGCCTGCAGAGCCGGAGTCAAGGGCCCGCGATGTTCAGAGTCACGCTGACGCTTGTGATGACGGAGAGAAATAAAAAGAACACGCGGTCAGAGTTTTCTACCATTCTATTCACGGTTTTCACTCAGACCCCACAATAGAAGAGAAAATACTATAAAAGCTTTTATCGCTCAGCTCACAGTGGCCAAACAGCTTGACATTGAAGGAATGCAGCGGATAACCGCCTCCACCAGACCTGTGGGTGGCTGTGCTGTATGATAAATATTCTCCTTCCTTACATCCAGATACTTCAGCGGTACTTATTTTTACGAAGCTGTCAGCCCTTTCTGTACAGATGTTTGGAACTCATGAAGCATAATACGTATAAATGATGTATACACTTATATTTTCATGCTAATGGTGATAGATAATAAATGAATTAATATTTAGCTACATAATTTTTGGAATGAATTACATCTCACCCATCCGGGTGGAGCGGTAGCCGGTACCTGTGAGCAAACTGAGGGTTTATGGACTCGCTCAAGGACCCTACAAGATGTAGATTTCAGGGGGTTGGGAAAACCACTCAACCCTCTGAACTACATCTGCTAGCGTAGCAGAATGTAGCCTCCGCGTTAGCAGTGTTTTTTTAAATGTCTCAATCTTCCCAATTGGGGCCAATTGGGAAGATTGGCCCCAATTTTGATTGGGACCAATCTTCACAACATGAACTTTGTGGCGTTTGTATCAACGTTGATGCAGTAGTCATCAAAGCGTTTGAGCAAATTCATTGATTTTTGTTTTGTTTCACAAAGTTACTGTAATTTATTGATGTCAGATCCTTTTCACATCTAAAAAATAAACAGACAATGACAGAAATATTAGTGTCTTTTGTGTTTAATCACAGATTACTCACACGTAGTAGCAGGTACAATGTTACTGACACTGATACTAGTTTTGATTGGATACTACACACCAAGCTTATGAAAAAATAACCAAGCAGAACAGCCTTTGTGAACATTTTCCTCTGAACTTGGCTCAATCCCCGACTCTTACAGCCTGTATGTCGAAGTATTACTGTGCAAAATTCGGAACCCCTGGTTGCTCCTAATGGCTTTTTTCTTTGCTGTATTAGTGATTGCATGAATGGTTGCTGCTGCTGAGGGGCGAATGTCGCCTTACATGGTCGGCGCTATTTGTTCTGAAGGCCTTTATGTGATCAAATCAATCTAGAAAAACCGCATATGTCCATTTACTGACCGTCAAGACTGCCTGTATTTTTTTTAATAAGACTTGGTCTCCTGTGTTGAAGTACGTCAACAAAGCAGAATCCAGGCCAGAGATAGCAGAGCACAGGGGAGAGCGAGATAGCCAGAACCGGGCTGTCTTCACTAAATTATAGTGTGCTGCAGGTTCTGGCAGAGTTAGCTTCATGAAAATATAAATCAGCTGCCAAGTTATTCCTGCACGCATCTTTTGACCAGCGTGAGTGTCCCGAGCTGCTGTCACCCAGTAATGACGCCGTGTCCGGAAGCTCGGGCGCTGTGGCCAAGTTTGATCGACAGGAGCTCCGGCGTCTCCAGCAGTTCCTCCAAGTTATCTCTAGAGCTGGAACCTGGGATCTGTGACGTCATCTTCAAGTTCTACGAGTCCAAGTACGCGTATTGTCTCGCTGAAGGATAACCTCCTTTTGGACATGCAACCGGCGCCACGCGTCAAAACGCTGTACAGTCAGATTGGACAGTTGTCATAAGATCATGTGTCGTTCACAAAATTCAATCACAGTTCAATCAATCTCAGGAAGACCGGAGAAAAGATGAATGTTCATTACGGAAGATGATCCGCAAGGAAGCCGAAAAACGGCCGTGGAGGCAGATTATGTCTGGCCGTTATCCCATTATAACGAGTTAATTAACAAAATGAGTTTTTCTTGTGATTACGAGATAATTAACTCGTTATCACGAGATAACAAACACTGATATCGCAGTTCCCATGGCGACACACAAACAAGAACGGGAACTGAAGCAAAGTGCCAAAAATATGAGCGAAACGGAGGTTGAGCAAATGAACCTAATAATGACCCGTAATAATGACACGTTAGCCAAAGCTACAGAAACCTAGTTGTATTATGCTCGCTTTAGAAAACGTTATTGTGAGTCACATGGCCCCATCACTCAGAAACTAAGTGAAGTGGAACAGACAGATGATTGCGGATGATGTTCATTTGAAATCAGTCAGTCAGTTATGTCAGTTATGAGACATGATCTATGAGCCGTTTTTTTTTCATTAACGCGAGAAAAAACGGTCGCGAAAATTAAATCCGTATCGCGATATATGACTGTACTCGCTAATTAAAAGGAGTTCTGACGAAGTTATTGCAGATACTGTTTGATTCCTGCTCAGTAGGTGAAATATGGAGAGTTTATAACATCATGCCCATCCTTAAAAAGACTGGACAATCAGAACTAAATGATTTTTAAGCGCTGACTTCCATTTAGCAAGCAGAAACATTAGATCTTCTCACAGCTTAGACCATCTACAGTTTGCATGTAAGACTCAGAGGGGCACAGATGATACCACCGTAACTCTGTTTAACGCTGTAGCGAAGCATCAAGGTTCATTAACATTTACTCCTGCAAAGACTTGTGGATGTGAGCGTTGCTGAGGCATGAAATACAGGATCAGGAACTTCTTCTCTGACCGCCCTCGGAGGCTTATTGCCGGTAATGATGTGTCAGAGGTGATTGTGCTGAATAAAGGAACCCCACAAGGGAGAATCCTCTCACCACTGTTTTTCTCCATTTACGCAAACGAGTTCGGGATTGATCAGGCTAATTCCAGTTCATTTAATCTTGCTGATGATGTGTCCCCGGTTGCTTTACTGCAGAGAGGAGATTCTGAGACAGTTTTTATCTCACCGTTTTTCAGCTCTTCAGAACGGGAGTCTGACGAACGCCTTAGAAATAAATGTCAGTAAAACGAAGGAGCTTATCGTCCAATATAGCAAAGACTTAATTCAACCAGTAAGGATTGACAGGCCTACGGTAGGGATGGTGGATGAATTTACATATCTTGGTACATTCATTGACAGCAATCTGACCTTTAAAGTAAATACCGGCCACATTTTTAAGTAATGTTCACAACGTCTCCAACCGCTCGGCAAACTGAACAGTTTTGACGTGAGCCCAACATTTTCTGGAAGCTGTGTATGAAAGCCATATCAAAAGTATTTTATCTTTTAATATAATCATGCGGTATGGCAGTCTCGACTTGGAGAGGAGGAATAAGCCTCAGAACATTGTGAACAGGACCTCCAAAACCTTAGGCAGACCACAACCCCTAAGGATTTTAATTCTGAATTCAGCTTCAATTCTCAAAATCAGCTAATTCTAAGAAGCTAATCGATTTAGCTTCTGTGCAAAGCTCACAGAATCATCAATCCTTTAAACAGGGAATTCAAACTTTTACTATCATGGAGGCGCTATAGATTACTGATGACAAACAGAAATATATACAAGAAATTCTTCCTTCCTAATGCTGTCAAAGCAATAAATGAATTTAGGAAAAGGTAAACCAGGAAGTTTTCGTATTTGTATTAGTTGAAGTAGTTATCTGTCTCCATGGCCGTTATCGGCTTCCATATATCTGTGATAATTAGTCAGAGTCATTAGTTCTTCAGGGAGATTGTGATTGAAGGGTTTCTGCAGCATTGCACTGGTGTTGGTGGCTCATGACTCTGCTGAAACTGATGAATGAAGAATTTGATAAATCTGTGAGAAATGGGCAGAGAAGGGGAGGTTGAGGTAACGGCGGCATTATGGACGGCGAGAGTCATGCTTAAAAAGACAACAGGAAGATGAGGCTAATGATGAAGGTGTGTCCCCCTGATATTGGAAAGAGGTGGTCACCTGATGAGCCCCAGTGTGCCAGGTAATAGTCTTCCTGACTGACACTCCACTGGATCTTTACATGTGTCAGTTGTTACTCCTGTCACTGACACGTCTCACTCCTCCTGTGGGTTGACTAACTCCCTAAATGAATAAAACATGATAGCGATACGACAGGGAAAATCCATTTATGCGACCATCATCGACGTAGTTAACCCAACCCTTACAGGTTCTGTCACCGCGGAGAGAGACCGGGTTACGAACACGTGTCGCTCAAAACGTTCCATCTGACCTCTCCAGAAGGTGAATCCTTCCATCCATTGAAGGCAGCATCTCAGCTCGCCCGTCAAATGACACACTATCAGGTCTGGCAGGAAGAAACGCGATAAGTGGACGGAAGGCAGCCATGTGTCCGGTACCTGTCCGTCTTCCTGATTGAGGGGTGCCGTGTCAGCGCGCCTGAGAACCCGAACTCCTGAAGTGGATCTTTAGAATAATGGTTCGCTCTAGATCCGCGCTGACACGAGCGCGGGAAGACGTGCGCCGGGAATCACTAACGTTAAAAGAGGCAGGAACCAGTGAAACCAGAAAAGCTCTGCTCAATTAAGTAAAAAATTAAAAAATAAATAAAAAATCAGGACAGGAACTCATTTGGGGCCAGACTGGCAATTAGAGACACCTTGGGATTCACCCGGCGATGACAGCCATCTCCTCGTTTCCATCCATTAAACAGGAGCAATCATCCAGATTGACACAATGAGCGCTTATGAAAAAAAGATGCGGACCCAAATGCAGACGCCACAGGAGGACGGTGTCTTCTTCAGACCCAGACAAATACTTCAACGCACGGATGAATCGGAACTCTCTTTCCCTAATTTCCCCGACTTGACATCGTCATTGTGATCAATACAATACTCCAAACTCTGTTTCGTTGACTTTGACGAATCGTTCACCATCAGGTGTTTGCATTCTTAATTTTTGGGTGCAGCTGCCAGCACTGCAGTGTTTGCAAAGAAATCTGTAATAATTAATACTTGCCATGTGTTAGATCCAGCTTTATTGATATTAAAGCTGTCATATCTACCTCTGTAATGATTGCGCCTGCCAGATTAGCCGGAGACCCCAGTGTAGAGCAAAAACCTGCTGAAGCAATTAAATAGTACATTTTGTACAAGCCGGAGACCGTTGCCGGGAAGACGGATTGTCTCAAAGACCCTCGCCGGCTGCCATTGTCTTACCCTGAGCCCAGATAATAGGATGGTTTCAGTCCATCTTTTTGGAAGGCTGCTGGTTCCATTCCCGGTCCACATGCCGGGGTTGTCCTTGAAGGAGATACATGTTGATCCTTGTGGCTGCTCCTTTGGTTCGGGAATGTTTCCCGGTCCTGATGGACAGGACGCCTCTGCTGTGAGACTTGGCACAATTTCACGTTTTAATCTGTGGTTGCATCATTTTCAAAAAGTTTATATGAATCAAGATTTATACATTTTATGAACACACAAAAAAAAAATGGGGATATTATGGAATCATCTCCGGCGCCGTAGATCTGTGGTGTTAATGCGATAACTGAAAAACTATTTGATGGATTATTGTTGAATTATATACCCACATAGACCTTAGTGCGAGGAAGAACTGGATTCAACTTTTTCAGTTGTTTATTTTTGACACTAGGGGGAGCTTTATCTCCAAATGTTTTCAGGCAATAATTTCATATCCATTGGTCTGATTTAGTACAAATTTTATGCATATCTAATATATCTTTTATATATATATGTATATATATCATGTATGACTCTAATAGTTGATGTTATACTCAAATTTTTTTCAAACTAAAAACAAATTTTTCGGGCATTGCTTCGCATTTAATTTGAGGAGTTCAAGCAGTGGTATAGCCTGCAAAACCCAGGGGATTGGGGGCTTTTCAGGGATCTAAAAATTACAGCTGAGGTCTAGTTAACCTCGTCATGAAATTATAAATTCTCAAAACTGCGGTTTTAATTGTCTTTGTCTTTTTGAAAGCAAAAAGTTACTGGGACTCAACATTTCCCAGCAAATAGAAATTCTAAATAAAGTTTAAGTATTCACTACTCATTTATAGTAATCAACTACGTTGAGCACTTAGGTTTACGGTGAGATGTGCTATTTATTTTAAAAAGTGTGGTGTTTTCAGGACCCTAAGTTGCAGAACTCAAACGCAGAGATATCAACAAGAGAAGTTTTTTGGCGAAAATATGCAACAATAGTCAGATATTGAAGCAGGGCAGGTAACTAGGCTAAACGTGGCTAAAGCTGAGCAGGATTCTCAGAGCAGGCTACCAGGGTGCAGCAGGAGAACAAGGCAGCAGCCGAGCTGGTGAACCGGAGCACAGGAGAGAATTTAGTAGGTCATCTACTAACAATACATTGCAGCAAATGACCCATGAACTTAACTTCTTCATCACTGTTATCCCCCCCCCCCCCCCCCCCCCACCTATTAGAGCAAAGTGAAATCAGGCTACAGTGAATAGCCTCAAAATGATAACAATGCTTCGCTAGGGAATAGAAAAGTTACTAAGAGTAGTATGTAAGAGAAGTTTCAAAAAGCCATTCGACCCACGGAGTTGGTCGGATGTTTTTCATTATCCGTCTCTTGCTTTTATCCTACAAGGCTGCCCTTTGTCAGCACAGTATCTGCTAGTCTTCCACAATTTCTATTTCTTTAAAGTAGTCCACTGGCTGGACTGTTCAGGACTGTTCAGCCTTTGTTGTAGAAACCAGAATGTCCAGCACTGTCTGACATGAGAAAAGACAAAAGATCCCTTTTCACCTTAACTGTATCCTTGGAAAGTTGGGGAAATTGTGGAATTGTCATCACTGCTGCCCAAGATCCTTTGTGTGAATGTGTTAACCTGTATCATAGATCGATTTAATTTCTTATACCCACAGATAGACCTAAGTACGAGGAAGAACTGGAGTGATTTTGGGAAAGGTCTGCTGCATAGTTACGATACCAGGGGGAGCTTTTTCTCTGAAAATTTATTTTTCATTAAGTCTGAATTTGGTGTATATAAATAGAGTTAAGGAGATCCTTCTACATATATATAAATATTATATTTCAATCTAATTGTTTATATTTTACTCACTAGGGAGAGTTTTTAATGAATAGTTTGATTTTTTAGCCATAACTTCCTAATTGTTAGTCTGATTCATTCCAACTTTATCTCAAGGAGATATTTCTTGTATTAATCATATTATACTCTATAAGTTCATATTTTACTCCCTAGGGGGAGTTTTGTTTACAAAAAACACAACTCCATATTTAATTTGTACAGTAGTTCTGTACTTGTACTGCTTGTACAACACAGTCTATTATTGCGATTGCTAGTACAACACAGGGGATTGAGGACTTTTCGGGGCTAAACCCCTCCTGGCCTACTTGAAATATTAATAAATCCGGATGTTTCACTAAATTCAACTGGATTATATAATATTTTCATACATACATCAGGTAATTTTATGTCACATTTTCCTTCCTTAGACCGCTTTGGTAGATCCTAAACAGGGCAGACGGGGATCACCCAAAAACACCTGCAGTTCTGGAGAGGCTCTAATCAAGTTCACCTGCCATGGTCCTTGTCAAAGTCGCTCAGATCCAGGCCCGTTTGCCCATTTTTGGTGCTTCTAACACATAAACTTCAGAACAAAATGTTCACTTTTGTCGTCTCAATAAAACCCACTGATAATCAGTATTACTCCAACTTCAGCTGTCAGTGGTTTTAATGTTATGGCTGATCGGTATATAAGACATATATATCCATAATGCATGTTGATGCAGCATCAAGTGAAGTAAGGCCTAAAAATAGTCGGGGGGTCATATGGGGGTTGCTAGACCGGGTCAGATGTTTAGCCCTCCATTTAAAGAGGCACGGAATGATCAGCGCTCCCTCATTAGCAGCCTGATATGGAAGTGAGTCCATCTGGAATAGAAAAGGCGGAGGCGCCGGAGAGACTGGGACCAGCACACGGAGACGGATGGACAAACTGGTCGGAGGCAGAAGAAAGACGGCAGAGGGAAACACACGGATGGAAGCTGAATCTATTAAAGTGGAAAATCAGTTAATTCAAACATTTATATCGTGCATCGATAATTAACAGCACTACTAGTAGAACTATTTATTTTTCTAATAATTCCTGTTCTATTTGCATGGGAAAAAAATATGGAAAATGTATTTCTATAGCCTCCTCCTCAGTGACCCCTTTGACCCTTGGTGTCCCCCAGATGTTTGTCCATGGACCCATTCTGTTTTTCATATATATGCTGCGTCTGGGTCAGACTATAAGCAGGTCAGTCACCGTTCTCTATAAGGAATAAGGACTCAAAATGTGCTTGATTAAACATTTGAACAAGACATTAAAGGATTCAGGATGTGTGCTCTTCATCTTAATTTAATCCGTGCAGGAGCTGATATCACAGGATATGTCGCTCAGGGAACCGGTTCACAACATGTACCACCTCTTGCACAAAGTCCAACACATCTCTGGCGATTTTGCTTTTCTTTTGTTTTTCCAATGTCTTAGCAAACAATCAAATCAAAGAGATACCCTAAATACCCCCAAAATTTCACACACTGGACCTTTAAGTGAGGTTTAATCACGAACCTGTCGTCCGTCAATTTTCCTCGTCTCGGGTCGCAATTTCCGTTCACGCAAGATATTCCCAGATGTCCCTTCTGTCCTACAACACTCTCCACTCTCTCCTGAATTATTCCCAGGACGTAAGAACTATAAATTCCACCAGTTAGTTCCGGAACTGCCGATATTAACTACGCATTTGTATTTTTATTTTTAGCTGCTGTCACAGCCACTTTGAAAATAAGATTCTGTTCCATCTTTACACCTACAAGAATCAATTAAAGTGCAGCGCAGGTAATAAATACGATCACCCAGCTACAATTACCTCCCGCGGGTTTCCTCTCCTTCACTTTTTATGCCGTGTCACTTGTTTTATTTCTAAATATATGCTCGTAAAACACCGTGTGGTGTAAAATCCATGAAATCCTTTAGCTGAGAAGGCTGGTAGGAGGAGGCAGGTATGGCGACCGCAGCATCCCTCTGGTTGGTCCTAGTGGTGAATCACAGTATCTGCGCTCCATTGATGATTGGCTCGGATCATCCTCGTTCACGAGTTTAACTCAGGTTTAACAAAGTCAGAGTTGTTCGAACCAACTCAGATCGGCTGTTCTGCTGGAACCGGAAAGACTCTTGGGTTTCTCAACAAGCCAGACTTCAGGGTTAAACTTCAGAGTTTGTTAAACCTGCTGCCTGAAATACATCCCAGATTGGTGCTCATTTTTAATTTTTTTTTTTTTGTGAAAAATGACTCGTGCCAGCGGGGCTTTGTTCCCAAGGTTACATCCCATAAAAATCCGGCCTTTGTCTGATTGAGGACCACGTACGGGAGTGGCCTAAATCGGAATTGGAGAAGATCAGATTCCATGTGGTTTGTGTTTTTTCACACTGCCATTAAAAACTCACATTTGAACAAAGCGTTAGTCTCCAACTTCTGGTTCTAGTTATTATTTAGTAGAGTAAAGTAATTCAGTGAATATTCATATCGTGATAAATGTCAAAACTCCTTATATGGGATAACAAGTGGAGCAAACAGAGGAAATGCACGTCTCATGGATTTACTGACGCAGACTAAACCTGCAGACGCTGAACAACAAAGATCTTTAAAGCGACACAGACACAGAGTTTATTGAAAAGAAGCAAATTAACACATGAACAGACGGCAAACACAATCAGACACACACACACACACACACACACACACACTACACATCGCAGACATTGTGGACAGAAAGCTCTGCACGCTCATTGACGACTTTCTGCGGCAGATGGCTCATCTCCTCCTCCTCCTCATCTTCCTCTGCTCTTCCTCCTCCCTCGGCCACCTGTGGAGGACGACGCAAGCTCCAAAACTGTCCTCCCTCCCCGAAATCAAGAGGCAGGTCATTTATTATGAAAGGAGCGGGTCACCTCGAAGGAAAGTTTGTTGTCCGCGTTCACGTGACTGAAAGTCACACGGACACAGATGGGTGTTTGTGTTCGCCAAGAAACCATTAACCCGACTCCGATCATCTATGATGTCATAGCTGTTGGTCTCTTTGTTCCCTAGTTAGCAGGAAGTGCTTCATAAAGCTCTGAGGGGATTTGAGTTCAGGAGATGGTGGGTAGAAGGGGGATGAGTGTTATGGTGGCCTTCTCCTGAGGGGGGTTTCACCTCACTCCCTCTCTTCCTGACAATCAGTGATTTAATTATTTATGTGTTTATTGCAGCTTTGGCGGATGTATATACCCTCCAAATGTGTTCGTATTTTCAGATGTATTTTATTATTTAAGTAATTATTATATTTCAGCCTCTCAAAAATTACGATGATACAGGAGGAGAGTGTCGTTAGTGTCCAACAGGGGTTTCTGTCCACATCCGCCGTTAGCTTGATAACTCAAAAACCATTTCATGGATTATTTTCAAATTTTGTATCCACATAGACCTTAGCGAAAGGAAGGAGTGGACTGATTTTGGGAAAGGTCAGCTCGGTATCTCCCACAGGGGGGGAGGTAATAGTTCATATTCTACTCACTAAAGGGAACTTTTTTCTCCCACATTCCTTCTATGGGTCAAATTTAGTCCAAATACGTTGACTATGAATAGACTCAAGATTTTTCTGGCATCACTTCACCTTTAATTTGAGGAGATCAATCAGGAAGTTTGCTTATACAACGCAGGGGGTTAGTGGTTGGGGGACTTTTCAGGGCTATACCTTTGCTGTAGGGGAGGACGGCGTTTCTTTTTATGTGGTTTTTCATGGAACCATGTGGTTTTTTGGTTACTCTGAAGATTGTTTTGACACACAAACTACAGATTCTGGTTCCAACCCACTTTACACAAAAGCAGAGTAAGAAGATTTTTTGCAAATTTACAGTGTTCTACAAATTAGTAAGTAGGTCTTTATGGTGATCATTCTAAAGAGTGATCAATCTTATTTGGAGAATATCTTTCAAACTACATCGCGTCACATGACAGCAGTTCCTCCTACAGGTTGACGATGATGTCACATTGACATTATTTGACATATATTCAACTAATCCCTGCTTGTTCTACAGAACCTTGCGGTTCCGTCAATATCACTGCAACTTATATGCAAATCGGTCCCAAAGTGTGTCCCAGTTTCCTGCAGAAACTACCTCACTCTTACGGTGAGCTGGAAACGTCCCGCAGGGACTCTTACATCTGTCTTCAAATTGAATCGTTACTCTGATTTACGCAAAAATCTCTTACATCAGAAGAAATGCAACTTCAATAAAAGAGGATTCTGTGCATTGCAGTCGGTTCAAGTCATTTAATTTGCAAAGCATGTTAAAAATACAACACGGCGTTGACCAAAGTGTTCACAGTGCAGCAATAGCAAAAACAGGTGAGCAAATAAAACAGATTTACAAAATACACGAGACTCAAATCAATGTTAAAAAGGCATAAAAAATGTAAGTCAGGACACAAATAAAAACACAAAGTAAGAAATCCAGTCCAGGTGGGAAGAGCTAGACTGAATATCTGCTTCCTTTTTTTTTTCTTAAATACAGATCTGATCACTTTTAGCCAAGAAAGGCGGTGACGGGGTCAAGATGAGAATTCTCTGTAGTTATCGGCCCGCGTCCCTCCACTATCTGTTCTTCTGTTTCTGAGCCGACCGGAGCCAGGCAGCGGTCCCGCTTCCCTCCAGCTGGGTTGACGTTGTGACAGGCCTTGAGAGGCAAGGATACAAAGTGTCCTTATTCTGTCACCTCCCCCCCATTTGGCTTTTAGTGGCCCCAACACATGCATTCAAACCCCCTACAGCACAGCTAATAAATCACCGTCTTCTCAAACTACACCGGAGAAGGTTTGCTCAGAGAGGAGCACCGGCTGAGACGCCGCTATTTTTGGTTCAAAGCCCTGGATGTGGACATACGCCTGTGGCTCAGACTGACACTGATCTTCGCTGCATCAATGCTTTGAATTATAACCAAGCTGATGGGGCTTGTGTGCCAGCCCTTTTTGGTATTTCATTCAAGCTGCTTGTTCCCTCTCTCCGAGGAATGTCTCCACATAATTACACACTTACTCTCTCATCGTTCATCATGACCTTTTGTCACGTAACTTTGAGAGGAAAGTGACATTCCATATTCTATCTCGGGTCCGTCTCTGGAGAGGCATTATGGCTGATGCACGTTCCCCCGGGTTCATATTTGTCCTCCTCAAAGAGCCGGCCATTAATCTTTGAGAACTTCCTATTAATGCAAAGCCTTCCTGTATCATCATCGCTCTCCATCGTCCTCTTGATATCTGCAGAGCTGCAGACTGACTGACCTCGTGTCAGACTCAGATAAGGGGGATAGATTTTTAGACGTTAATTTAAATGTAACAGGTATTTTTTTTATAAAATCATTTCATGTTTACAAGACAAACCTGATTAAATCAAATAAGCCTGACATGATATTCAACAACTTAACTTTGACAAGATTCAATCAAGTTGATAGGAACTAATACAATCCAGTTGGTTTGTACTTTTTTGTGTCCATTCTCGATGCAAACCGTATTGAATTAATTAAAAAACACGGAATTAATCATTATTTTGCTGTTCACATTGTTTGCACTCAAAAGGTGTTCTTTGGATTCATTTAATTCAATATTGGAAAGTATTTCCATGTGATTAAATGGGTTTCTTTTTGGCCAACTTAATTTATTTGGGTTAGATAAACTCCATTTAGTAATTTTTAATTTTACTACTGAGAAATTAGTTGGACTAACAAATCCAATCGAAAATAGTTGTAGCTCTCCGTCTGGACTATACTCTGTAAAGGGTTTTTGAGTTTGGTTTAAAGCGCTATATGAGTATAATGTATTATATTATATTGTTATTACTATTTCAAGTAACTAAATTTAATCAACTCCAGTAAATTAAGTTGTATCTCATCCAAGTATCTAAATTGAATCAAGTCTAAAAATAAGTTTAATCAACTCAGATTAAATTAGTTGGACCTATTCAACGTAACTAGGTCAAATCAATTCCAATAAATTAAGTTGGAACTATTCCGGGTAACTAAATTGAATCAACTCCAATAATTTAAATGAAATGAATTCAAGTTACTGAGTTGAATCAAATCTAATATATGAAGTTGGAAACTAATCCAAGTAACTAGGTTGACTTAACTCTGATGAAATTACTTGGACCTCTTCCAAGTTGACTCAACTCTTATAAATTAAGTTGGAAGCTAATCAAAGTAACCAGGTTGAATCCAGTCAGATAAATTAAGTTGGAAACTAATTCTAAGGCGAACTCAACCCTTAAAAAAATCACATTGACCCGACCAAAGTAAATGAAGCTATATAATCTTAATACTGAAATAAACCAATATAATCACGTGGAAATGATTTCCTTTGTTTCTTTTAAAGTTCATTCAAGAACTTTTTTTTTTTTTTTTTAATGCATTATACAAAGCAGGGAATCTGTGATCGGTTCTGTTATGCTTCATTGTCTCCTTCTGGTCAGTTTCATTGTCTCTTTGTGGATATTTTCATCTCTTTGTAGCCAATTTACACGTCTCTGGCCATTTTAATTGTCTGTGAAGTCGTTTTGGGGCCTGGTATCAGCCCTATTGTGGACGTATCCTGTTTTAACAGTTCCAGCAGATGCATCTGCTGTCCCTCCCGCTCGTTATTGTGAATTCTTCTGGCAATGCCGAGTCAGTCATTATCAATGCTTTCATAGTCAGTCTGATTCTATTTGACTTGAATCCATGAATCCCTTTATCATTTTTTCTTTAAAACTTCCCAGCATCAAATTGCAACCATCAATTTAAACTGCGGCTTCCTCCCGGGCCGGCAGCGATGGTGAGTAATCCATCTTCGACCGTCTCACAGTGACGTGCTTGTTAAATGGACAGGAGTGAGGCTGCAAGGACTGCTGAGCTCAGAATGTGTGAGACGGGAGAGAGTTGGACTTATTCAGATTTAACTCTGACTGTCGGGAACTGTGCTGAACGGCGACAGTGAGTGACATGTTGGTTAGGTGATGTGGCGACATTGGGGTTTTGTGTTCGTTCGCAGAAAGGGGGCAAAATCTGCAATGCAGGCTGGGTTACACAACCTGTCATGCTTCATCTTTTCCCTGAGAGGAATGAATGATGGCAGGATGTGAGGAGTTTTAAGAAACCATAAGTCTGAGAAACTTTAGTAATAAGCAAAGGCAAAGAAGATTCTTTTGGAAGGCCAATGAAAAATTACTAATTGCTGTGATTAAAATTGGAAATTACAAAGCAACCATCACAAATTTACTTTACGATGATTGGTTGGCGAGAAAAAAATGCCAACAAACTTCTTGGTCAAGGAAACAATTAACTTGTCCCAACACAAACACAGGTTGGTCTACTTCATGCCTGCAGTGGATTACTTTTGACTTTTGGTTGGGGGTTGTGGAAAAATTCAAAAATTTGTACTTAAAAATCGAGCATTCGGATGCCAACTACGTGGGAAATGTGAGACAATAATAAATATGTAGTCAGTAGCAAAGAACACAACATCCCCTTTAATATTTGTTTTTAGCTTCCTTGCAAAAAAAAATCTATTTTTTCACTGGGATATTTTTCACCTCGGATTCTTGACTTAGGTTTCACATCCTGAGTCTTTCCGTGCAAGCTTACATTTCATGGACACTGTCTCTCTCGGTGTTACTTTTTTTTCGATTTAGTTTGAGCTGAACTCCTCTTTGCCTCCTGAGCTGTCTGCGTCCTCAGCCCGGTTTTTGAATGTGCACATAACTCCTGCTGTTCCTCAGACATAAAGCTGCTTTTTCTGTTGGATGCCTGCAGGAATGTTGATGTTGGCATAAGGTCGCGAGTTTGGCGACGCAGCCTTGGCACAAAACATGGTAATTAAATCCGGCGTCATAAAGTTACTTCTGAAGTACCTGGATAAGACAGTGGTGAGGCCCCCCGGCTGGAGTGAAGGAGCCAACCTCAGGCTGCAGCGCTGTGGCGGTTTCTGACTGAGTTCAAAGAATGGTTGTCAGGCTGCAGTGATTGGAGGCTTTTTTGATGGGGTAATGTCACTGGGAGAAAATTGGGGATTGGGGAAATGATTGCATAGGAAGAAATAAAAACTGATTGGATTGCGAAGTACATTTTCTGTCAGTAAAGCAAGCACTTTTATGCAAATCCTTGCAAGCAATTTTTCATATATTCACACATCTGTCATCTCAGTCAGACCTCAGACACCCAGCATGCAAAGAAGGGAGCCTTTGCCAGACATGTGAGGAGCCATAGGCACTCATTTGCATAGAAAATGGCCACGTTTGATTGGCTGGCAGTGATGAATAAACAAATAAGCAAGAGCTGAGGCTTTAAAATTGAACAAAAAACAAATTGTTTGCATGAAGTTCAAACAGCGATAGCTTAATGCATATTGTCAAGCCAATCGTCCACTGTGTTAAGCACTGCTGGGTCTATTAACACAATTTATGTAATAAAGTATAACGGGACAACTCTACTGCTGCTGATAATGACATTTGCAGTAATACTAGTAGTACTATTAAAGCCGTACTCAACATTGCAGTGAACTAGAAGTAGAAGATTTTTAAACATCCATTCTTACATATAGAGGAATCCATTTCTGTCAAAAATAAATCACAAACAGAACTTTGTGGTCTAGATGATGTCAAGAAATGATCATAATTACATCTAGATAACTGAGTTTAGTTTACAATCTGCCTTCAGATGCAGCATGGGAGATTTAACATTGTCATTAGGTTAATTGGTGTGCATTGCGCTTAAATGGCAATTTAAAAAGTGATTGTACCAACTACTGGGAGAAATGTTACATTAATACGTTTTCCTCATTGATTTTCTATTATCAATCATTTTCTTTTCCTTTATTTGGTTTCTGTAATCACTTATCTTGTGCAGAGTCTAGCTGAAAGTGGGTGAGAGACATGGGTATACCCTGGATACGTTTCCAGTTCATCACCACACCACTTTTTTGTCACCAGTTCATCTACATGTTATCGTGGGAGAAGAATGGGAGACCTGGCCAAGAACCACATAGCGAGTTTTTTCTCGCCATCGTCGCCAAGTGCTTGCTCAAGGAGGAATTTGTTGGGTCCTGTAGATAATTATATAAAGAGTCTGGTCTAGACCTGCTCTTTCTGGAAAAGCACCTTGAGAAAACTGTTTTTGTGAATTGGCGCTATATAAATAAAGATTGATTGATACCTATGCTTTCGTGAGCTACGCACCACTGGCAGGCCGGCTTTTAATATTGCCATAATATATCTATTTTGGCAGAATACTCCCGACTTCTACTTATTTCAGCTGCGAGAGTGTCAGGAATTCTCTCTGACAGAAGAGGAGCAGCAGGAGTGAAGGCAAAGGTTTACAAGATGGTGGTAAGGGCAGCTCTGCTGGATGGTTTATAGACGGCGGCTCTGAGCAAGAGACAGGAGGCAAAGCTGGAGGTGGAGTTGTAGTTGGACAGGAGGACATCAGAGGGACAGCACAGGTTAGACGTCTTGGAGACAAAGTCAGATGTCAGATGGTGGGACATGTGAAGAGGAGGGAGAGTTCATCCGTTGGTAAAAGAATACTTTAGACGGAGCTGCAAGGCAGGAGAAAAGGAGGAACATGCCAAAGAGGAGGTTTTCTGATGTGCTAAGAGAGGACATGTAGTTGGTGAGTGCGACAGAGGAAGATGCTGAGGACGGGGCAAGGTGGACGCAGATCCACTGTGGTGACCCCAAACAGGAACAGCTCAAAGGAGAAGAAGAAGAAGAAGAAGAAGAAGAAGAAGAAGAAGAAGAGGAGGAAGAAGAATTATTTAATGGTGGAACGGGAAAATATTTTAGAGGATCAACAAGACGCCCCAGAACATCACTGCTGGAAACTAAGAACATCCACCAGACATGCTTTAAACATCATTCGTGACTCAACGGCCATGGACCACAAAGGCCTTCAGTCTCTAACCTCACTGAGACACTGTTGGATAAAACAGAGCCTGGCATCATGGGAAGGTGAAGTCTGGGGCAGGTAATATCATGATTGGACAGTCTGAGACCAAATTGGAGACAGAGATCAATGAAGTTTCATCATTGGTGGAGGGTTCTCCCCTAGATCCCTATATTGGAAATATTCCGACACGAATCTCCTCGAGCAAACCATCGTGAATAAAAGCTAACTCCGCAAGATAATGGATGTGGCACCGAACGCCCAAATCCATTCATGTAGTTAGTGGACTCATTTACCATCCGTCAGTATTCTTCCCAATGTCCCGGCGCAGCTGATTGCCTCTAATTTCAGTCGATTGTCTGAGGAAGGGGGATTCACGTGGCAGAAGAAAGGAGACTGAGGAACTTTGGAGAGCAGCACGCCGGCTAAATGATCTCCAGTGGGTGGAGGCTTAAACGGAGGCTAAATGGTGATGCAGAACGTTCGTCTATCTGGCACACAATACCCGCCTCTCTCCTCCCCAGAGATCTGGCTCAGCTTCACGTTGAGCGCTTTCTTGCCAGGAGGAGGGTGATTACAACATTTTGCTCGACAAAGGCGCCCTCCCCTCTTGGCTTCCTCATCATTTCCCCTCGCCATCACGCTCTGATTGTGTCCTGCC
Source organism: Lophius americanus (assembly GCA_037951165.1). Lineage (NCBI taxonomy): Eukaryota > Metazoa > Chordata > Actinopteri > Lophiiformes > Lophiidae > Lophius > Lophius americanus. The sequence continues at coordinate 4,717,348 of JBBDHG010000039.1, read as the reverse complement.
AGTGACTACAACACTTAAGAGAGGCAAGCCGTTGATGCCACAGGAGGGTGTTTACTCAGAGACGAAGAAGAAGAAATGATGAATGATACATCGGCATGTAATGCAGACAAAAACAATAACAGCAACGACACCGAACTGTACGAGAATCTAAAGCTACTTGAGAGAGAATCGCAGAGCGCCGAACAGATGGGATAAACACTGGTGTTTGCATCGGGTATCATCCAGCCTGGGAAGAGGGCAGGCCTACGCATTTCTCTGCCAAGGCTCAATGTACTCCAGACCCAGATGGGCAAAGATGTCCTTTTCAGTCGTGGCTGCCAAGAATTCTTTCTAGAGAGAGGAGAGGACAAACACAGAGAGTCAGCAGCTTGTGCAGGTGGGACCCGACCAAAACCATAAATCCTCAATTTCAAGTTCCACAGTGTTCTTGTTTACTTATAGTAACTCCGCCAAGGTGATTATGTTTTTTACGTTTTTTTTCTGTTTGTATGTCTGTCCCTTTGTTTATGAGAATGATTGCGGTAAAAACTACAGGATGGAATGTATGACATTTTACCCACCGGTAAGTTTTGGCAGATCCTAGAGGTGATTCGTTTTTCGGTGATGTGACGTGTTTAGCAGCATTTCAAATAAAATAAAAATAATAAGCCATTTGGAGTGGTGACATCACTCTATGTCCATTGCTGCCTTTGCTCTTTTGATTTTATCGATGTTTCTTTTAGGGTTGGGCTGGGGGTTTAGTGGGCTGAACAGGGATGCTGAAGTGGAAGATGCAGGAGACGACGAGTATTTGAGAGATACTCAGTGAGTTTGTCCGGAGTTTACTGGTAGATATAGAGTCTGACAATAACTTTGACATTAGTGGAGAAATCTGCATGAATTTTTCCTAAACCTTGGGTACCGTTGATGCTTGGTGGAGGTTAGCGCTCTCCGAGTGCTTTTCCTAGTTCTTACCTTGGCTTGAATTTGGATCATCTTAAACAAGCTTTGTGTAAATTATTGTTATCTCTTTGAATAAATGGAACAAAATATTCATAACTTCGTTTTTGATTATCTGAAGATAAAAACATTTACATTTTCATTTTTATTTTACATTTTTAAAGAAATGTTTACTATCTTAATGAATCCGGTAGGGGGGGGTTCCTCTTCCAAGGAGGCTTCAATATAGTGCCGATCAGGAGGAACAAAAAGGGTATTGAATTAGCTGTTGGTGCAGCTATTCTGTGTTTTGACAACTGGAGGATTATACTAACTATTAAGCCACCGAGTGTCAAAACTTTGGAACTGCTGTTGAAGAAAACATGCGGACCCAACTCATGAAACTGTTGAAAGGTGATGTGGTGAGGTCTGTGCAGTCCGCCCAGAGGATCTCGCACCCTTCGCCGGCTGAATTAACCAAGCGGCGGTGAAATCTTGAATGTTTCCAGGTCGGCTTGGAATAGTTTGAGGGATCTTTACATGGACCTCTAACGGGGTCCATGGGGCGGCCATGTCTCTTCCCCAGGGGAGAGTGCACGTCTACACTATGCTGCCATCTCCCTCTTTAACTGCTTTGAAAACTCTGTGGATTTTTCTTGAGCTAAATAGAAGCTAACACAACAAGGAGCAAATAATGATACTAGTTATCTTGCATCTAAACTTTGACTTACAATTTTATGAAGTAAATAATTAGCGACAGGTTGGGGTCGTTGACGTCAACAGCGCCACTGTGGATTCTCGCATAGGGTGGGGTGAGCTGATGTGTCATCTAAGTTGCAATGTGGAACTTCTCCACTAGATGACACTAAATTGTAAACACTGCACCTTTAAGTTTTTATCCCCCCATGTTTTTTGTCAAGCTTCCGACATTCCGTGACTGTGCAGGATTATATTTCAGACATAAACACTCTAACCTTCCTCTTAAGCAAATAAGTTATGATAAGTCATAATTATATTGTCCCCCGAAGGGAAATTTGTTCTTGGCTACAAACAGCTACAATTTCACATAAGCAAAGATACATGCAATGATTTCAGTGAAACCAATATCACATAATACACACTCCATACATGAAATTCACACAGATCCGACTTCTGCCCGACAAACCGAGACAGGTCTTCTGACGGCTGCCCGTCAACAGACACCATGGGGCAGGCGTTGGTTTTATAGGAGTCGTGTCAGGGCCTGACTCATCTCGGGAGCGAAGCCTGTGAATCTGACACCCTCTGCCTCTGAGTGTTGAAGCAGAGCTGGCACTTCTGAAGTGATGGCATAAAAACCATGAGAGCGTCAGCTCCTACCGGCAGCCAAAGGCAGAGGGAGCTGAGAGGGACTGTAAGGCTGGCAGGGAATGGGAAATAAACACCATAAGGCGACTCTCCCAGTAAACATGCCTCTTAGTTCTCATGTAAAAGATTAGGCTAACCATGAACCAGAACACCTTCACCACTTGAACTATGAAAGTGAAGATGAGTGAGAAATATATGCCTTTTATGACTTTGTGGCTTTTTGCGAATTTGTGATATTAATTATGTCACTTTTATCTTTATTATGTCACTTTTGAGTACATTCAGAATAACATTTATTACCTCCGCCATAGAAGGAGGTTGTGTTTTCACTCCTGTGCGTTTGTCTCTTTGTCTGTTTGTTTGTTTGTGAGCAATATTATGGCAAAACGAATGAAAAACAATTTCAGGAAATTTTTCCCACAGGTAGATTTTGCAAGAGGCAATATCCAAGAGGCAATTGAATTTTGAGTGACATTATATGTTTCATAGCATTTAAATAAAATGATATGCATTTGGAGTAGTGACATCATGTTCTGGCTATTGCTGCCTTCAACCTTTTGATGTTTGTTTTGAGTTTTTTTGGGGTTAAACCTCCCAAATCGGTGCCCACAACAACAACAACAACAACAACACACAGTTTGCATGCATGTGCCGTGTTGTTGGTTTTACAATTGAGCCATTCTAAATGACGGGTAGATAACATACTTTATAAAAGGGAGCATTTTGGGTAACGGAATGGTCTACCCACCTCTCCTCAAAGACCAACCTACAGAACTCAATGAATTTATATTCACGCTCTGTAGAAGCCCTAAAGCATGAAACTCAATACTGGTCTCTTCAATTTTACTCCTTTATAGCCTTAAAGGCACATTTTGCTGTGAGAAAGGTTACGGTCCATCCAGATCAGTGTTGCCAGATACACAATGATATTTGTATTTTTACAAAAAATGTTGAATTAGTTTTCTGACATGATCAGGTTATGGACCCAACCTTTGGGTGCATCATCTTCGACATATTCAATATGTTATCTGCGTTAGAAGGAGATTGTGATGAACACTGACAACGATCGGGATGCAAATTGGATGTTTCCGACCATTTTCCTCAAAGTTTGATCCCTTTAAGCTTCTGGTACCACGTCTGACCATCTCCCATCTGACAAGGCTGATCCACATCAGCAACAGTTTTTCCAGAAGCGAGGGGATCTTCGTCCTCTGACACAAAATATCTAATCATTCATTAAAGTCTGCGAGTAAACTCACAAATAAAATCTAAATCAAGTCTATTCCTTTCTGATAAGAAAATGCAATCCTGTTTTCTTACACGTAATATGGGTTTTGATTTAAAAACTTTAACAACTTAAAAACTTTTGGATATTTCACTGAATCTGCAGTGTGAAAAGCTCCTGAAAGATTAATCAGCATTGCAGTCTGTGGGTTTATATTTGGTTATGAAAAGAGAAGAGGGGCCCGTTTTGAGCCAACTTGCATCGATCAGGTTCACGAAGCAAAACTTTTGCCTTTTTGTCTCACTACAGAAATAAGACCCAGAGATGTGAGGTTGGTTGTACTCCCAGGTCTTATTTTATCTTGCTAGCTAAAGCAATGAATCACTGCTGTCCAGAGGAACATTATTATCATAACTTTCACAAAGAACAGTGTTCTGTCGGTGGAAAAGTATTCTATTTTACATCGACTATCCCATTAAGTGGTCCACCGCTGGCTGTATTTTTCAGTTTGCTCATAACCTGGAGTCCATTTATTACCCCAAACAGTCAGAAAGCATGAAATGCACACACACACGCACACACACATACACACACACACACACATACGCACACACATTACTGCAATTTATGATGCTGCACACCATAGTGTATTAAACATACAGCTGATAAAAAAAAGTGGAGGCATCGATGCAGGAGAGATGAGAGAAGGAGCTGATGGGATGTGGAGTAAATCCACATTTTTAAACTACACTTGGCCGAAGCTTACTGACAACAACCCAGGAGATCCAACTCAAGGAGAAAACAGGGCTCAGATTCTCAGCATTCCCAATCTAGCCATTGTCCTTGATCGGAGCTAAAGCCCTCGCTCGGCTATGCTGTTCACCTTCCTCGATCCCCCCGTGCCCCCAGGGCTGCTTTATTTACTCGGCACAACGCAGCGTGCGCTCTCTCCGAGATAAATTCACAAACCTTATGCACCTCTCAGGGTTCCCCTGCAGGCACAGGCAACAGAATATAATTATTGAAATGGCAAAAGCCGTGTTTGTTCCAGAGCGCGTAGCCATCAAACAGGGCTTAAAGAAGAGAGCAGTGATTAATGCGGAGAGGTTATCTGCCTGAGACTCTCATCAGCGCCACGATCCAGAGCGGAAGCTATGCGTGTCACTGCCAGCCAGTGTCCTTGACTTAATAAGCCGCTAATCAGCTACATGTTTCTCTGTCCGCCGCGTAATGACATCCCTCGTGGACACGAACACATATCAGTCCTGCAAAACATCTGCCCCTTCTCTGCTGCCCGTCATCCTCTCTGCCATCCGACCCACTGCTTGATGGATGGAGCTGACGGTCATGGCTGCCTGCCCGGCTCCATCCCGACGCCACCGACACAGCAGAAAGAGAGAGAGAGAGAGAGAGAGAGAGAGAAGGAGAGCGAGGCAGACTGAGGGAAAACACTGCTGCCAGCAAACATATGAAGGACAGAATCATGGCGGGACTTCAGACTCGAGCATAACCATTGACTGGACCAATAAGTAACGAAATAATGAAGATCAGGAGTGACTCATTGGACTGAGGGCCCATTTACCCTCAATGTGAAGTCGGAGCCTTCTGCCTCTGGGTTCCTTCTGACATTAACTCCATGGGTCTCAGTTGCACTTATCACAGACTTATCTGTAATAACCGAGGTGATCCCGGCGCGCTCAGGTGCAAGTCTCATATCGAAATCTTTCACGTCCAGATATAGCAGCGCCGTTATTTGCCCCACAATGTTACAGCCAAACTATTTTGCTCTGCCGGGCAGAACGAGGAGAACTTCATTTGTCACACATGACATAAGAAAAGAGCTCAGAAACAAGTGGAGCAAAGGGAATGTTTATATATTTCCTTATCGGTGTCTCTGTAATTCCAACAAGACACAAATAATGTCTACAGACACCCCTAAGAAGAAAGAAAGAAAAAGAAAAAATCCACACAGTCAATCACTTAATAATGGAACAGCACTTAGAAACATATTGGGGTTCAGTGTCTTGCTCATGGAAGAACTGAGAACTGCATGGCCCAGGAATAGGACCCTTGAGCTTCTCTACGACCACTCTACATCCTGAGCTACAGCCGCCTGTTGAGATTTACAGAGTTTAATGACTTCACACTGGCGTCCTACACGACCGTATCGTTGAGCCGTTTCTAAAGAAAGAAAAGAGGATGGACTTTGTCTCCAGATGATGAACCGCTTTGGTGAGTCTAATGGGTTTTAATTCATCTTAAATAGCTGTTGATTATTGCTGACTTTAGATGTCTGCTGCTGTTGTGTGGTGTGAATGAAGTCCAGATTGAGTGACCTGTCGCTGCATGTGTGCCTTTGGGCACATATGTGTATGCCCAGCTGCTTGACTGGAGTCTTGGAGGAAACCTTGTGGAATCCTGTTTGGGGCTGCAGGAGTTGGTTAAAAAATCCTATTGCGATGATATTGGGCAATATTGCGATTTGCGATTCAAATGTGATAGAGACGTTATCTAGGAATTTGCGCACTTCACTGATCATTTTGAAATGTCAAAATTAAACTTGCAGTGAAAAGCAATAAAAAAAAATCCTTTTTTTCGAAATAAAGTTTTTTTGCAAACTATCAGTCGTACAACCAAATTGAAAATTCATATATTCCAAATAAGATATTTTGACAATCATACTTTTGTCTGTTTTGATAACTGGAGCTCCTCAAAAAAGGGGGTATTTCAAAACGGGGGTTTAACAAACCTTCTGCAGCCTCAGTGAATGTATCTTCTAGTCGTACCTTATTTTCTATGAATATTTTGTGACAAGGTGGAGCAATGATACTGAGCAGATTTCTGTTTTCATCTAAGGGAACTAAGCGCCCGTGAAAGCAGCTGAAAATTAAACACAGAACTCGCTGGAGTACCCCCCCCCCCCCCCGTGACTTCAGCCAGCATCGACGGCCGAGACGAATGAAACTTGACCGACGGCAGATAGATTCATGATTATACGTCATTTTGGTTGTAAACATATGTATGATATCAGTCAGTATCTCATTTTCCAGCAGCTCTAATATCAAACATTCACTGTTTTTTTTCCCTTTAGAAAAAAGAACGGAGAGCAACGAGTTGCGTTGCGAGGGACGCCCAGTGTGTGAGGTGTTGAGACGCACGGCTTGAGAATGACATTCAGATAAATCCTCGAATAAAAGCACAGATAATCCAGGTCTCTTAGTCCTCTCCAGTCGTCAATCTATTAATAAGACAATCGATTGACGGACACGCCTACGGCTCTGCTCCAGGATCAGACGGTGGAGCGCCAGCGAGCGGGTTAGCATCTCAGAGCTTAATGTTTCCCTCTTTCTGGAACGGAAAAACCAGAGTTTCCCTAATCTCAGGCTTAACCTTCTTGGATTTTCCACTAAACCCGCTTTCAGACGTACTCCCAGTTCAACGCCGGCCTCGCCTCGCATCACAGACACTGATTGCTCATTTCTTTATTGTTGTGGGCGTAGACAATGAGCCGACTGCAACTTCTCTCACATGTTTTTTCACTAAACCGCAGCTTTTTGCCCTCAAGTAAATAATCATGCAGCTTCAATCCTGATGCTGTTTATATATCAAAGTATTTTTCCTTACTTTTTGGCCGTATGAGTAAATGTAACTAGTTGTTGATGGTTTATTATGTAGTAATGACAGTTATTTGAGATAGAGATTAAAGGATATATATTGTCGATGCAGGGTAATGTCATCCTGTAAGTCTATTCATCAATTAGTAACTAGATGCTACGGACGCTTATCAGTCAATTACTCATCAAAATGTTCGATCATTAAACCGTTAAACTTTGTATAGAATTCCCACTTATGGACCCGATCGGCAGCAAGACATCATGAGAATCACAGTGAACCAAAAGTCTGCTAACTGGGCCAGCATGAAGGGGACTTTTGTAAAAAAAATATGCAAAACAAATCTATGCAAATGAAACCATTCAAAGTCGGAGGTTGGAGAATGTATGAGAAGCAGAACCTCGGTCAGAGCGCTGATGTCTCGCTGTTCTTGGCCACACAGGTGTTAGACCGCGTATCAATAACTCAGCCGCGTAGTTCCACCAAAAGGCTCTGAGAAGCTTGGATCACTTACTGTTTGTATTTCCACTGGTCCGACAGTAGACCTTTAGATTAAAGTCTGTTATGTTGAACTCAACCTCAAAGTTCAAGTTATCACTTCAGCTAATCTTCTTTCGTATTTTTCTCCTCACTCATGATTAGAAAAAGATTACTTTATTGCCTGGAAATGGAGAACAAAAAAAAATCCTCTGATTGCCTTTTAAGTTAATTTGCCTTTATTGCAGAACGCAGGAAAAAAGGCTGACAGGGGCAGAAAAAGTGGGAAGTCGATTATGCCCTTGTGTCTTCCTCCTGCAATGATCCGCCGCACACCCGCACTTCCAATTGCGCTCCGGTCTGCAGGAGCCCGGTTCACGGGACAGCCGGGGCAACCAGAGAGGGCACCGCCACCTCACTAATCACACCAGCAATTACAGCAAGCGTCATAAAGCAGCACGGCCAATAAAACAGCTATTGAGTTTAATGTTAGCGCCATTACCTATCCTTCTCCAGCCTGCTAATCAGCCCGCGCACCGAGCTGAGAGAAGCAGACAGGAAGTAATGTATTTCTAATCAGAAAATTACGGCTCTTTGCTTCTGTGAGGGAGTAAACATTTGCAACCGTTATTTGGTTGATTAGGCTGCCCACATCTTATTCCCGCTTATGTTTAGCGACCTATATTTGAATTTTTGTCATCGAAAAAACCTTCAATATTCGCGACCCAGGAGGAGCGAGGGTCCTAATTAAAGGTGTTCTGCATCCATGCTGGGGAAAAAACAGCAGGAGCTCTCAACAATCCGTCAAAAACTCTCCTGTCACTCCCAACAGACACATTAACTAACACCTGGGAGAGATCTACCTTCATCCCTGAACCCATAAAGTACCATCAACATCGTAAAACCCTGGCCCACAGAATTTACCCACCACCGCTCCATTGCCTTCACATCCACCGTAATGAAGTACCTGGAGTACCTGATGAAAACACCCCCCTTCTGGTTGTCCCTCCACTGCTGGTTCACCTCTTGCCTATAAAACCAAAGCAGGGCAAGAACTTTGCGATTGGAGCCCGTTTCTGACCCGATACTTGAGCTGCACCAACCATTTTAGACTCCGACCAAATTCCGTCAATTGGATGCCATTTGCCGTTCCTCAGTTCAAGGACCACTATCAGACGTTCTGATGAATTTCTGAAGTCGGTAATTTTGGTCGTCATCAGGCTTTCGCACAGTTGAAGCAAAACGGCGAGTCGATTCCCCGGGGTCAGCTACTCTTTTTCTCATCGCACCGGTACAAAGTGGCAAACACAGCGTCTGAATTGCCATGGCAACTTGGTGTGTCACATGGATGATAAATAACGTGTGTCATAAAGCAGGAAGTGCAGTTTAAGGCTGGTAGCAACTGAATAGCAAGAACAAACAAAAAAGGTCCTTAGCTGTCAGAAAAATGTTAATGTCAGAAATGTTTAGTGTTTAGAGGCATTTCTTGAATTCCCACCAAACTTGAAGTAAAGTTCATCTTTCTTTTTCTCCATTCAAATTACATACAGACATGTCAACTCTGGATAACCGTCCTAGCAGAATCTTCCCGTTCGGCCCACATTCTTCCTGAAGTTCACAGTGAAGTTCACGCAGTGGGATGAAGTTCCCTCTCGTTTGTGGCGCCTGTAATTGTAGCCCGAGTCTTCCTCATATGAACTCCAACACTCCTCTAATGATAACAATAAATTAACTTTCTCTGCTCCACTGAAGCCCATAAATAATTAATTCCTCTGTTGAAGAGAAGCTGGTTTTGCATGACCAATTTGCTTCCTGCTCCTGACAGCGCGATCCGATGCCGCTGCCTCAGCACTCCTTTTATTCTGCTCAATTAAAAGGGCGCATTGGCATAATATGAGCTTTGTTATGGATTTTCAACAACATATTTTCCCACCTGATATGAGTCAGGAACTTCTGCTTCGTTTGACCAGTCACACTGGGCTTCCAACCACCAGCCTCTAAACACGGGTCTGACCTTTCTAACCGGACTCACGCTGCATAAGGAAGCCGCTGCATAAGGAAGCCGCTGCATAAACTCCGTATAATTCAAATAATATGTTTCACCTGAGGTTTGGCCTCCTTTGGCCAGCAGGTGGCGCAGTAACTTTAACTGAATATTTTCACATGCACTTTTTCAGGGCGGGACTTCTACCCAACGTCTGAAGTTTGGGACCGACTGGACAATCAAAAGTGACGATATGAGCATTAGTCTATTATGTCGAAATGATGAATATTCACCATCGCAACGCCTTTCAAATTATAGAAAAAAAGCTTTTCCTTCTTAATGTATTGACATAATTTTGACCAAACTTCTTGTTGATGGAATTACGAGTTTGATTGGAAACATTCATAAAATAAATTTTTAAAAAGAAAGAAAAATGGTTGGATTCTAGTTGAGTTTAAATCACTTTTTATAAAACATGAAAAGATGCACAAGTTTCATATTTCTAGATGAAACACATGATGGGGTCTTATCTTTTTTTAAATGTTGTTCTAAACCCCAAATCCGATTTACAACTTGAGAGTCATGCACTAATTTCCCTAAAGTTTTGAGCATAGGTGACCTCTCAACAACAGCTTCCTGTTTAACGAGCTTTTCTTCTGTTGCCATGGCAACACACTTGGTCAAAAACTCAAACTCAATGCACATCAACACTGCTTGGGAATTTTTGGATTTGATATCTTAAACACTCTAAATTAACCTTAAAGTGACAAAATATTTGTTCATGTTTGTTTTTAAATTTGTCTTATAAAATTACTCCATGATGAAGATTAGCTCAACCTTTTCACATTATGAACCTGGACTGTTTCACAGTATGAACCTGGACTGTTTCACTGTATGAACCTGGACTGTTTCACTGTATGAACCTGGACTGTTTCACAGTATGAACCTGCACTGTTTTCACTGTATGAACCTGGACTGTTTCACAGTATGAACCTGCACTGTTTTCACTGTATGAACCTGGACTGTTTTCACTGTATGAACCTGGACTGTTTTCACTGTATGAACCTGAACTGTTTCACTTTATGAACCTGGACTGTTTCACAGTATGAACCTGGACAGCCTGGACTGATCCAGGCTTTGGACATTTTTTCAGACCAAGGTCCGAGTCAAATACCCAACAAAAGTCTGACAAACTGAACCATGGTTCTGTTCATTTACAGTGTGACTGTCCTTATTGGATGGTTTGGACCTTTGAACCAATGACAGGAAGTTACAGCAGACTACTATCGCTGAGAAACAACAGAAGAAGAAAAAGGGGAGGGGAAGAAGTCGGAGAGGCGCCACTCTAAGACATACTGAGAGGAAGCAGCGAGGTGTTTAAAGTGAAACCGGACCTGGTTGGATAAGTTTATCTCCAAACACTTTATTTTTCCCTAAGGGAAGATTTGTAAGGTGACACAGATAGTAAACTAATACAACAACTTAATCATACGATGGTCAGACCATCAGATGTGAAAGCATTCTTAGACGCAAGCTACACACACTTTTAAACTTTATTTTATAGAAAAAAAAATTCATTTTATACATTTTTTTTATTTATTATTATTATTATTATTATTATTATTATTATTATTATTATTATTATTATTATTATTATTATTATTATTATTATTATTATTATTTATAGCACAAAATTAAATTAAGTATCATTGGGTCTAAAATTTAAGATGAAAATACTTGAAGCTTTAAAAAAAAATATATATATATATATTTATTATTATTATTATTGTTATTTCTCATTGTTATTATTATATTTTTATTTTATAAATATATTTACATACATGCATAAAGTATACATACAAATATATTTAGGACTTTAGCCAGTCCTGATCATAACAAACAAAAATGAACAGGATTTTAACCCTTTAAATAAAACCTTGTTTACATCATACAGGTCATTTTATTTACATAAACTACACTGAATGACAAGGATTAACAATAATAATAATAATTCAGATGCGTTTTTACGTTTTGTTCAGTATTAGATCAAAGATAGTCTCTTTGAGGATATGAAATATCCCCTTCCTGAAACTGCCATAAAATACAAATATTATTTTACATACTTACTGACTTCGTTAAATGATTGCTATAAAACACTCATTGTTTTTCAGGCTTTCATTTCAGATTTTACGACAGCATGGATTTTACTATAATGTGTGGAAAACGGCACGTTCAGGTACAAAAACGTAAAAAAGAACTAGCCGAGGTAACAGGAGGGACAAATTAAAAACCTACAAACGTTGAACCTTAAATCACATCGCATTCGTTTCAACTTCAAAATCAGTGTTAGTGGGTTTAAGGGGGATTTTTTTGACCTTGACATGCGATGAGGAAAAATTGTGTTTACACTCTGAATTATCACAGATAATTTTATATTTTGAGTTTATATCACACATAAAAGTGAAAAATGTTCCTGCTGGGGCGTTTACAGATCCATGTTGAATAGTTTAACATACATAAACTCAGTTTGCAGACGTATCTATAATTTATAAACATTTCTACTGAAGATTAATTTGTCTGTACATAAAGAATATAGCATCATGTTTCTGTGTTTGTCTTTGTATGTGTGTGTGCGTGTGTGTCTGTGTCTGTGTGTGTATGTCTGTGAGTCTGTGGCTGTCTGTCTGCGTTTGTCTGTATGTACATGTGTTTGTCTGTGTGTGGATGTGTGTGTTTGTGTTTGGGTGTCTATGTGTGTGTCTGCATGGGTGTGTTTCTCTGTGTGTGGATGTCTTTGTGTGTGTGTCTGTCTGTGTGCGGTTATATCTGTGTGTCTGTGGTTGTGTGTATATGTGTTTGTTTTTGTGTGTGCGTGTGTCAGTGTGTATCTGTATGTGTGTGTCTGTGGCTGTCTGTCTGCATTTGTCTGTGTGTGGAAGTCCCTGTCCGTGTGTTTCCGTGTGTGTTTAGTCTGTTTGTGTGTTTGTATGTCTGCGTGTGCGTGTCTGTGTGTGTATATATGTTTATGTGCATGTGTGTCTGTGTTTCTGTTTGTGTGCTTGTGTGTGCTTGTGTGTGTTTGTAAGTGTGTGTGTGTTTGTCTGCATATGTGTATTTGTATGCGTGTATGTTTGTGTGTGTGTGTTTGTATGTGTGTGTGTGTGTGTTTGTCTGTGTATGTGTATTTGTATGTGTATGTGTGTAGGTTTGTGTGTGTGTGATTGTATGTGTATCTGTGTATGTGTGTTCGTATGTGTGTGTGCATTTGTATGTGTGTGTTTGTATGTATGTATGTATGTGTGTGTGTGTGTGTGTGTGTGTGTGTGTTTGTATGTAAGTTTGTGTTTGTATATATGTGTGTGCTTGTATGTGTATGAGTGTGTGTGCTTGTATGTATGTGTGTGTGTGTTTGTATGTAAGTGTGTGTTTGTATCTATGTGTGTGCTTGTATGTATGTGTGTGTGTTTGTATGTATGTGTGTGTTTGTATGTGTATGAGTGTGTGTGCTTGTATGTATTTGTGTGTGTGTTTGTATGTAAGTGTGTGTTTGTATCTATGTGTGTGCTTGTATGTATGTGTGTGTGTTTGTATGTATGTGTGTGTTTGTATGTGTATGAGTGTGTGTGCTTGTATGTATGTGTGTGTGTTTGTATGTATGTGTGTGTTTGTATGTGTATGAGTGTGTGTGTTTGTATGTATGTATGTGTATGTTTGTATGTGTGTGTGTATGTATGTGTGTGTTTGTATGTATGTGTGTGTTTGTGTGTGTTTGTATGTATGTGTGTGTGTGTTTATGTGTATGTGTGTCTTTGTATGTGTATAAATGTGTGTATGTGTGCCTTTTATGTGTGTGTGTGTGTGTGTATATGTATGTCAATGTGTGTGTGTATGTATGTGTATGTGTGTGTGTATGTATGTGTGTGTTTGTATGTATGTGTGTGTTTGTGTGTGTGTATGTGTGTGTGTGTATGTATGTGTGTTTGTGTGTGTTTGTATGTATATGTGTGTATGTGTGTGTGTGTATGTATGTGTGTGTTTGTATGTATGTGTGTGTTTGTATGTATGTGTGTGTTTGTATGTATGTGTGTGTTTGTGTGTATGTGTGTGTTTGTATGTATGTGTGTGTTTGTATGTATGTGTGTGTTTGTGTGTGTGTATGTGTGTGTGTGTATGTATGTGTGTTTGTGTGTGTTTGTATGTATATGTGTGTATGTGTGTGTGTGTGTATGTATGTGTGTGTTTGTATGTATGTGTGTGTGTATGTATGTGTGTGTGTGTGTATGTATGTGTATGTGTGTGTGTGTATGTATGTGTGTGTGTATGTGTGTGTGTGTATGTATGTGTGTGTAGCCTAATTCTGCCTCGTTCCTTGTGAGTAAACCAGAAGAATTGTGACACGTCAGAACCTTCAGCCACGTTTGTCTTCTGCGTGATTATCATCACTGAAGAAAAACGTTCACTGATGAGATCACATAACTGACCATCAGTCATCTGGAGATAATCTCCTCCGATCCTCCTGGAAGTCATCTTCTCTACATTACGTAGAAAAATCTAAACATTCACAGTCAAATTCACAATCATCACCAAAGAAAATAAATATTTGGATTAAAAGGCGTCACTAGTCGTCAGAGTAGAAATGTAGTTTGTATAAAGTTTGGGGACGTTAGAGAAGTTAGGACGGATTCTACACGCTGGGCAGTTTTCACTGCGGTGTCCCCAGTGAAACATCCACTATCATCCAGACTAAGTTTCTATCCCTTCTCTTATATCGGTAAAAAAATATTTTTTTAAAAGCAACCGTTTCCTTCTCTGTGTAAAGTTGAAGACGCAACCGTTTGAAAATGGCGACGCCACGACAACAGGAACAAATGTGACGCCATCTGGTTTATTTACTCTCCTTCAGCAGACTGTGGCGCTGCTGCACCGCTACACTGTAAAAACTAAAAAACTAAAAAGAATTGTTCGATGAACTCAAGACTATTTAACTGGTAATACTCCATTAAATTAAGTTCTTACGACCTAACTTAATAGTTAAGCTCAGAAATACTGCGGCTAGAGTTACTAGTTTCTTTAAGTTCATCAACAATTTTCTTTTTACAGCACATGATTAGACCCTAAAAGCATTAAAAAGTCAAATTCTAGCTTTAGAATGTCTTCAAATCTCTTTTAAACAACATTTATCTTCAAGCAACAAGAAAACAAAACCAATAATTTTTTATTATTATTATTATTATTATTATTATTATTATTATTATTATTATTATTATTATATATTTGTTGAAGTTGTAACTTTTTTCATCTTTAATTTTTGACTGAATTATACTTTTAATTGTAGTGAAAACAATATTTTTCTTTCACTTTTTACCCTGATACATGAGGATGCCGTACACTTCCTGGTTGGTCTTCTTCTGTGGTGTTTTTCTGTAGCCAACGTCTGGCCTACAAACCGATGTTTCCTCCACACATCTGTCTGAAAACAGGAAGTTTCCATTTTTAGCTAAAGCGCTGCTGGGTAATCGTTGCCTTAGGGTAATGACGCGATGGCGCTCCTCATCTGGAATCCGATTTTCACGAATCAGCACCACATGGTTGGACTCGGTGCGGTCAAAGCACCGATCGCGAGTGTCAGTAATGACCAGGAATGCTGGGTAATTTCGGAGGTCGTTCTCAGACCGACTCTTTTCTCATGGCGGAGGAAGAAGAAGTTGTTTTCTGTTACTTTCATGGACAACAGTTCCGGAAACCTCAGAATAAACGACATTTTCTTCACCCTGGCTGGTGCCGGCGTGCGTCATGAGGTCAGGGGCTTAAACACCACCCTTCCTCTTCTCCATCACTGAACAGCTTCTTTCTCTAGAACACGGTTCTTTTAAGACCCGGGCAGACGGCGCCAGAATCTCCTCCCACACCAATTTCACTTTCTGCAGCGTGTATTCTTGAGCAGAGGCTGTATTCGGTGGCAGAGGCTTTTGTGGCGGTGAATCTTTTGATGTGTTTTCTGCTCTGATCCCCAACTTGTCACAGAGCGCTCGCTCCAAAGCCCGCAAGCCCACCGCTTTTAAAAGGAATCATTTGATTTGTCCCGACTGGTGTCGGAGCGTACGCCGTCTGATTGATGCAGTCCTCCCGGTCACGCCGCGCTCCTGAGAACGAGTCGCCGCGGCCGTCAGGTGACAGAAAACATTTTGCTACATCTCGTCCGCCGGCACCTTTAGAGAAACAGACGGATCTGAGTTCTTATCTCTGCTCTCCCCGCTCATATTTAACCCAAACAAAGCTTCTGGTGCCGCAAACAGAAACACTGCATCGCTGCCGATCAACAGTTTACGTAGAACTTCAAATTCCCTTCGGTTCTTCTTTTATTCGTGCTGGATTCTGATGGCAGCGCCGCGCGTGTGAGCGCCGGACAGAAGGAGGCGTCAGACGCAACATGGCGACCTTCTGTGAGTTTGTTTATTGTGACCACAAGATATTCTGAGCCTTAAAGGGCGGCTGATGTTTGTGCAGATCAGAGGGTGTGTGTTTTTGGGTTTGGGTGTGCGTGCATTTGTGTGTGTGTGTTTGGGTTTGGGTGTGCGTGCATTTGTGTGTGTGTGATTGGGTTCGTGTGTGTTTTTGTGTGTGAGTGTGGGTTTGTGTGTGTTTATTTGTGCGTGTGTGTATTTGTGTGTGAGTGTGCGTTTGTATGTGTGTGTGTGCCTGTATTTGTGTGTGTGTTTTTGTGTGTGCCTGTGTTTGTTTGTGTGTGAGGGTGCGTTTGTGTGTGTTTGTGTTTGTGTGTGAGTGTATGTGTGTGGGTTTGTATGTAGTTGTTTTTGTCTTGTGTGTGTTTGTGTATGTGTGTTTGTATGTGTGTGTGTTTGTGTGTTTTTATGTGAGAGCCTGTGTTTGTGTGTGTGTGTGTTTGTATGTTTGTGTGATTGTGTATGTGTGTTTTACGTGAGAGCTTGTGTTTGTGTGTGTGTGTTTGTATGTGTTTGTGTGTGTGTGGTCGTGTGTGTCTGTATGTGTGTTTTTATGTGAGAGCGTGTGTTTGTGTGTGTTTGTGTGCTCTTGTATGTGTTTGTATTTGTGTGTGAGTGTCTGTGTGTGTGTTTGTATGTGTTTGTGTATGTGTGTTTGTATGTGTGTGTTTGTGTGTTTCTATGTGATAGCGTTTGTTCGTGTGTGTTTGTGTATGTGTGTTTTTATGTGAGAGGGTGTTTTCGTGTGTGTTTGTATGTGTGTGTGTTTGTGCATGTGTATTTTTATGTCAGAGCGTGTGTTCGTGTGTGTGTGTTTCTGTGTGTTTTTGAATGTGTTTGTGTTTGTGTGATCGTGTGTGTATGTGTGTTTGTATGTGTGTGTGTGTTTGTGCATGTTTGTTTTTATGTGAGAGCGTGTGTTCGTGTGTGTGTGTTTGTGTGTGTGTTTGTGTGTGTTTGTGTAATCGTGTGTTCGTGTGTGTTTGTATGTGTGTGTGTTTGCGTATGTGTGTTTTTATGTGAGAGCATGTGTTCGTGTGTGTTTGTATGTGTGTGTGTGTTTGTGCATGTGTGTTTTTATGTGAGAGCATGTGTTCGTGTGTGTTTGTATGTGTGTGTGTGTTTGTGCATGTTTGTTTTTATGTGAGAGCGTGTGTTCGTGTGTGTGTGTTTGTGTGTGAGTTTGTTTGTGTTTGTATGTGTGTGTGTTTGTGTATGTGTGTTTTTATGTGAGAGCATGTGTTCGTGTGTGTTTGCGTGGGCGGCTGTAAGTCAGTGGGTAGAGCGACCATCTCCTAATCAGAAGATCAGGGTCTACTTGTCGTAGGGTCCCTTGAGTAAGACCCTGAAATCAGAATTCACCGGCGCTTCAAAGGCTCCGCCCCCTGCTCCCTCAGCAATGGGTCAAATGAGGAGAAATAATTGCACTGTGTGTGACTGCATGTGATCAATAAAGGATTTCTGTGGTTGTGGGTGTGTGTGTGTGTGTGTGTGTGTGTGTTTGTGTGTGTGTGTGTGTGTGTGTGTGTGTGTGTGTGTGTGTGTGTGTGTGTGTGTGTGTGCATATTAAAACTAATCATCCAGTTTCCTCTAGTATGTAATCAGATTACACCTTTTAACACAGAATAACATTTTTGTGTGCTGATTCTGTTCTATTTTTTTTCTTTTACTCCCAAAGACCTGCTCACAAACGTTACCTTTACTTGATATAATTCAATGGGTTTCCCACCAAACTCCTTTGATCTGGACTTTTGGACCTTTCGGTTTGATTCGGGGCCAAAGTTCCAAGTGTGAAACCTCCCCTGGTTCAAGGCTAAAAAACAAAGTGGGGTCAGACTGAATCGAAAACTTTGGTTTTGTTCTGCGTGTGAAAGAAGTTTTTGGCGTCAAGTCAAACTTTCAGACCAATTACAGGAAGTTAAAGCGGACCACCGCCGCCGATAAACCGAAGAAGAGAAAAACAGAAGGAAGTGTGGCGGCAGTTTAATAAACGGCGTGCATGAACGCCCTGCGCTGATTTGCTTTCATGAATCTCAACCACTGAAAGTGTAGCGCTCCTTGTGGAGGGCGTCGCCCACTGACCGACCCAGCGACCGCGCCTCTGATGTCGTTGTAAATAAGTCAGAGTGCAACGCCAAAAAAGGACCTTGGCCGCCGGCGTGCCCCGCCCACTTCAATGGCTCTGTCAATTAATGTTACATGGCGCTCAGACTCGACCCGCCCCCCTCAAACCGTCTGATGTTCCCGTTCATCCATCATGGAGCAGGATCTGTCTCCTGAGGGAGCTGACACCCTGGTCCAGACCAATCGTCACCTCTAACATTCCTGTCTTCTTCATCATCCTCTTTCCACTGAGTTCCACTGTTCTATAGAAGTAGAATCTATAAGTTCCGGGAGGCAGCAGAAGTGGAGGCAGAGGTGCAGTGGGTAAGGGAGCAAAGGGGAAAGGAGTGACGTCCGTAAAGAGGGGCGGGGGCGAGGGTACAATTCACGAAGAGTGAGCTGATAATATCCCTGCAATTATCCTGAATATGCTTCTCCTCTTTCAGAAAATACTCTGAAATGGGTCCGGCGGTCTGCTTCTCCTTCTCCATTCCCTTCATTTGAGTCTATTTTTTCAGCACTGGCTCATCCCTCCCTCTGTAATTACCCCCCTTCTCCCTGGCAGCAGCAGTAAATATGATTTATCATCGACGCCATCAGATGTAGTCGTCCCGCTCCAATTTGATGACCACCCCCTCGCCGAGGGAAAAAAAACCCTCTCCTTCTTCTTCTTCTTCTTCTTCCTGTGTCAATCTCTCTCTCTCCCTGCATCCGTCTTCTGTTTCGCGGCCGTCCTCCTTCCTTTGGCGCATTCCGACATCAAATCATCACGACGCGGCCTCCCGAAGCTAAAGCGCCAACATCTGGAAATTTAGAATCTGTCAGCGAATATTACAATCAGTGGCTGAAATATGTGCTCCAGGTTTGCCTCTGACGCGGGATTATTAATCCTCTGTATTCTGGATGGATGAAGCCTTTTGCAGAAACATAAAAGGATTTTTGGTCACAAACATCGTACGTAAATTCCTTTGGCCAAAGCCTTGAGTGAATAAAAACAGGCTATTTTTCAGACTTAATATATTTGAATTAAACAAAATATTTGAATTAAACAAAAAGGAAAACAAGACTTATGATGTCATAGACAGAAAAGGTATGCCCCCCCTAAAATCCCCCCATCCCCTGTGTTGTACATGCAATCAGCCTGATTGAACTAATGTCAGAAAAACTGTGTTTTCCCCCCTAGCAATGATGATGACGATGCCATATTATCCCTGACTCTCCGGGGGAATATTTACATCTTGACAGCCATGAAAGGTTGGCCTGTCGTTTCCGCCCTTGCTGGCTCTGCTTCTCTGTTTGTTCCAGGAAGCGGGTGGGTGGAGTTGAAGCCTGAATGGAGATACCAAACACCTGAGCATCACCTTGGCTAGGGTTCTCCCATTCTCTTTGTCCTTGCCTGCCAACTGCAAATTTGATATTTTGTGTTTCCCACCCACTCACACACACACACACACACTGGGTAAACACACCCCCTATAGTGTATTCATTCTGTAATTTAGTTGAATTCAATTCTTAGCTCATGACTTCTTAGTTGATGACTATGTGCGGTCGCATTTCTGCGTGACAATATCGTGATGCCACCACTAGCCTCATACGAGAAAGCTGTTCAACTGTTCCAGGAACTGTTCAGAAAACTTTATTCAACCTCATGACAGACTTTTTAGGCAGGTAGTTAGTAAATAAGTTGCAGACACGATCTGCCAAATTGGCAGATGTGTTACTGTAAAATCGACAAAAACAAAGATTGTTTTCAAAAGAAAGAAGGTCGCTAGAGTCATGGTTGACTTTTGCTGTCACAACTTCCTAGATTGATTACGGTGACACTGAAAGAATCCCACAATGCGAAATTAATACTAAATTAGTACAAAAATATTGTTTTTTACCTCCATAAAGAAAGTAATGTTTTCCCTCCGGTGCGCTTTTCCTGTTTGTTTGTTGGTATGTCAGTGTGTTTGTTTGTGAGCAGGATAACTGAAAAATGAATGATTGTTTAATGATTAAATTATCCGGTTTCACAGTATCTAAATGAAATAAAATAAAATAATAAGCCCTTTGGAGTACAACACATTGACGTCACAATGTGGCTATTGCTGCCTTCCTTGCTTTGATTCCTTTGATCTTTCTTTGGGGTTGAGCTGGTAGCTCCGTTTCAACAGTTCCTTTGATTCCTTTGATGTTCACTTGGGGGTGGAGCCGGAGGCTATGTTGGCTGAACAGAGACGCTGAAGTGGAAGGAACAAGAGACGAGCGACTACAGAGAATTTTAGTGACACTTTTAGTGAGTTTGTTAGAGTTGTCGGTAGATTTATAGGCTGGCAATAACTCAGATATTATTGGCGAAATCTGCATACGGTTTTCTTAAAACTAGGGTTCTGTTGTGCCCTGGTGAAGGTATGTGTTCTCTGAGGACTTTTTCTAGTACATAAAGTTTATTCTTATTATTTATAAGTGTAGAGTTGAAATTATTACAAGAATAAGGAAAAAGAATTGTACAAAAATAAAGTTGTATTAAAAAGTTGTCAATTTACAAGATTTACGAACTCTACAGGATAAAGTCATGAATTTACAACGGTAAAGTCGGGGCTTTTCCACCAGACACCATCACGATAGACGACCACGTTGAACAAACCATGTTAGACACGGCTCTCATGTTTAACATTCAATTTGAGGAGTTCAATCAGGGGAATTGTTCGTTTGAAAACAGGGGTATCGGGGAATTTCCTTGGACATAACATAGGCCCAGCTCTATTAAAGAAAGATTTTAACGTTATCATTTGCGTGAAGGAATCCCCGTTATGGGTCCAGTTTGTGGTCTTCGGTCGCACGAAACCAGATGCTGGTGATCAGATGAGAAAGTCGCTGATCTTGGGATTGGTCAAAATCTTTGCAGCACCAAAGCTGAGTTATTTTTAAGTGATTATTTCGTTAATTTTATTTTCAACACCTCATAAATACAATCACTATCCGGACCTGGGTGGCCTCTGTTCAAGCAGAAAACTAGAAACGTACATAAGCCAGACACTTCTATCAATGGATAATCATCAATAATCATGATCCTTATATCGATCTGATCGTTACGGTTATTCATATGCAACCCTAATTTGACATTTTATGAAATAAAACATGAATAAATGAATGTTTCTCCGTCATGTAACCTCATCATACATTTTTAATCAGATCTTTCTATATGCCCTTTGTGAAATGACAAAGTTTCCATAAAACAAGCCAGCGTTGGATAAATTGCTGGCATCCTGTGAGTTTATAATGGATGGGAAATCAGTGCGGCAACCGCATCCACATTCACTGAATGGATGCTGTCACTGAATAATCCATCATACATCCATGATTTACCTGTCTGCAATCACTCCACCAACTCAGGGACAAAATCATCCAAACCAGTGTGATCAAAGCCGATCCCCGCAGAGAGAAATTCCTTGAACCTTTTTTTGACTGGCAGGGAAAAAAGAAAATATGCACATGCTTTTATGCCACCCAGCAAAGTCCTATTTTTCTAATGCTGAGTGGCAGCTCCCTCAGAGCAGAACGGGTTTTTTTTTTTATAATCAGAATAAATGCAAGCAGACAGTCAGACCTGTTGAGTGGCGGCAGCATTAGCATGGACAGAGAATCATTCCAGCCATGTGGAGGAGATCCTGATCGTAGAACATTCACACACATCGGAAGCAAACCAATGAAAGATAACAAGCTTGAAGAGATCCGGAGGTTTCCGATGCGTTCAAGGACCATACGGGGAAGGGATGAAACGCAGATAGACAGGCTTCCTCCTCATTTTGCAGCTGTACTGCCTCATTTATATTGTTTCAATGGATCTGGATCTAGATGTCCAGATCATTATCGGGCTGATGTTACGGTGTTGATCATATTGTATTATGTGCAAAGTTTGGATGCACGATAAAAAACAAAACCCCAATACGTCACAATTGGAAAACGACTCACAGAGAAACACTAAGGCAAAACAGCAGCCCGCATAGACTCATGGTATCTCTTAAGTATTCTGTAGCCACTTGTCTCCTGCGCCTTCCACTTCAGCGTCTCCGTTCAGCCCAGTCAGTCCCCAGCTCCACCCCTAAAGAAAAATCTAAGGAATCAGAGGAACCGACGCATCAATAATGGACACAGTTTCAGGAGGGCGCCGACTTTGAAAGGGCTTATTATTGTATATTATTTGAAATGCTACTAAACCTCTCGGATATGTCAAAACCTTCCTCTGGATACAATTTATGCAAATTCTTGCATTAATTAATATATATAAACAGAAAAACTTTCAATGGATCAGAAAACGTCAAATCGTGAGGTCATGGCATGACGTCATCCAATTATTTCTAGAATAGGCCCAAACCTACTTCTAGGTAAAACTTCATGGGAATCCGTCCATGACTTTTCTGTTACCTGGGAAGGTAAATAGAGAACCGCCACGGAGGTTTGGGTGACAAAAAGGGGGCTTTCACATTATGAGGCAGGAGTTTTAATGTTATGGCACGTTGCACAGCCATTTAAAAGAGATACAACCCTGCCTTTAGAATCAGTTGAACAATTGAATCAAGCTTCAAGAAGAGTAAAAGTACCATGAAAATAAATGTCAGAGTGACATTTGAACAAGAGCACCGGGTTTCCACACCTGTGCAGCTTTTATCACCAGTTCTCCTCTCGTTTGTCTGCAGAGCTCTGACTGCTGGCCTTGCTCCATTCTTTTTTTCTCCCCCCCGTCTCTGCCAACAAACGGTGGGAGAATACACGCGTGTGCAAAATATTCAAGATGGTCCAATTTTCCAAAGCCCATTTAAAATCCGAACGAATCTGGTAATCTGTCGTCTTCTGTCCTTATCTCACGGCGCCGCGTTGGAGCTTCTCCTGGGGAGTAACTTCAGGTTTTATGAGCGAAATCCGGCGCGGACGGCCTGTAAATGTGAGATACGTTGAGTTTCTTTCATTCCCGTACTCTGATCCCAGCTTAAGAAGCGACTCCTCGTGCAGCCCTGCTCCAATTGTGCGGAATATTGCTCTATTTTTATCGCTGTCCAATGTTTTACAGTTTTCTTGGGGAGATTATCGCCTCGCTGTGTCAGCGGAAGACGCGGCGAGGACGTTTTTACCGCAGATGATGTCTCTTCCTGCAGTGATGACATTGATTCCCATGGTGATGACATTTCTATCTGCGGTGATAATGTCTGCACCCACAGTGATAACTGTTCTGCACGCGGCGAGGACGTCTCCAGCCAAGATGTTGCTCCGTCTCGATGACATTCTCATGGCAGGAGGAACTGATGCTATTTCTGTTTCTTTCAGATTGAGCCCATTTTAGCAGCTGAACAGCTTTGACTAGTCCAAACAAAGCCAAATAAATATCTCGATTATAAAAACTAAGCCTATGCTCTCCCCCACAGCAAGGGTATGTCCCCAAAAAGTCCCAAATCCCCTGCGTTGTATAAGCAATTCAACTGATTAAAATCCTCTAATTAAATGTAAAGATTTGTCAGAAAAAATGTGTTATTTGTACGAAAAAGAAGTTCCTCTCTTAGTGGGTGAAATAAATGTCATACAGGATAAATCTCCTCGAGTTGATTCATATGCGCCGAATTTGGACGAAATGGGTCCGACATTTGAGAAATTATGGCTCCAAAACTTTTCAGATCCAGTCCCCCTATAGTCAGATATTATACAACCAACGTTTCCCAAAAATCAATCCAGTTCTTCCTCACCCTAAGGTCTTTGTGGGTTTAAAGTTGGAAAATGATCCATTAAAGTTGTTCATGTATGTTGTGTTTTTCGTAAAAAACTGCTCCCCCTAGAGTGTCAAATTTGAACTTTTGGAGTAAATCACGATGTATTCACTAAATAAACCAGGTTGGGACTAAATCGGAGTTATGGCAATCTTTCAAAATAAGCTCCCCCTAGTGACGGGAATATACAACCGACCTTTCCCCAACTCAATCCTGTTTTTCCTGGCACTGAGGTCTGTGATGGTATAAGATCTGAAAATGATCCATGAAATAGTTTTCGGGAGTTATCGCGTTAAAACAAAAGATCTGCAGACGCAGATATCGGAAGGATATTATGAGATCGTCACCGGGATAAAATGATCAATTTTCATTCTAATTTAAAATTGACAGTTCTGTCCTGAATCTTCATAGGCGGTGCGATGTCGATATTCAGCTCAATTCTTTCTCAGTCAACCTCAGATTTAGGTAAAGTAGAGGGACAGTAGAGTCGACTGCTTCCGTCAAACCAACAGGATTCAACCGTCAGATCAGGAGATTACAGCGCTGTTAATTCTCGCCTTCTCTTGGTCGGAAATCCGGCAACCCAATGAGGAGGCGGGTCGAACGTGGCTGTGGAAGCTCTCTGATATTCTAGCAGCCTTCTGATCCCAGAAGAAGAAAGAGGAAACAGATATAAGTGGACCGTTTCCAGGAGGTAAAGCAGAGGACGTCTGCTGTCCTTCACACAGTCGCACATTTCAACAAGCCTTTTTATTCGTCACCGCGGTTCCAACTAAAATCAGGTCATGTGACCTCAACATAAGACTTTGGTGAACATATTTATGCGCCAAAACATTTAGTATCCCCAAAAAAGTCCTCGTCATAACTGCTGCTCTATAACACGACTCTATAACGCTTTGATTTGATTTCAGGAAAAGGTCGGTAATTCGAGCCATAATTTCTCAAGTGTCGGTCCGATTAAGTCCAAATTAGATTCATATGAATCGAATCGAGGAGATCTATCTTGTACATACATGTTTTTTTACTCTAACTGCTCATATTCTACTCACCAGCGGGAGCTTTTTCATGAAAAACACTAAATGTTCATTTAATTTGAAGAGTTCAATCAGAGAACTGCTCGTACAATGCAAGGGTTTGGGGGCTTTACCCTTGGACGACAGCGTTGACCTAGTTTTTACACAAGAAAGTGTGTTTTTGCAAGACATTAAAAAGAAAATCTAATTGTTTCATCTTAGAAATGTCTGAAAAATGATTTATGGAGACATTCATCCGGAAAAATGGAAACCTTATCTTTACGATCCTGCTATTTGATACTAAAAAGAAAGAAACCCAGTGTGCAAGTATCTTTAAAAGATGATTACTTTAGATTATTTTACATTACATGGTGAGTTAAAGATTAAAGAGCAAACCAACCCTGAGACTCCAGACGGCTTTCCTTACCAAAAAAAACAAAAGCCGTATCAGAACAAGAATAATTTTAAAGTCATTATTGAAGCTGCGATGAAAAATAACAACAAAGTGTTTTTCTGTGCCTATGACATCATGAGAGGACAGCAACAACATTAAGCCCTGAGATTACGTTCATATTCTGATCTTTTCTAATGAATATCTGGTGAATAATAGAAAAATATTGTTGGTGTGCCAATTCTTTATAAACACTAGAAAAATCACCAAAAATCCACCAAATTACAAAAGTACCCAAGAGAGACATTATTGTGGTATAGTTTCATACAAATATGTCTATTGATTTTAATGAGTTGTTGCCAAAAGTGTCCAAAAGTTCCCATGTCCCTTAAGAAAACGTTATTATGACATCATGTGGCGAGGTCATGACGTAACGTCGCCGTAATCTTCTCTTCACCCCTAATATTGGCACAAACCATAACTTTGGCTTGTGTCGGTGAAACAGAAACAACCTCCGCACTGAGCGGCGAGTGAACTGGCTGGACTTGTGACTTTGAAAAGGAACAAACATGGACGCCGTCCCCCTCCTCTCCCAGACGCTGGTGCACCGGCTCCATTCATCCAGCTCTGTTAATTAAAATTCATTAGAACAGACGTGCCACCAAGGTCAAGAGGAAACGTTTGCAAACGTGAATGGTAAGCGACAATCTCCACCCCCCCCCCCTCCCATCCACGCCATACGCCGCTCCATCTAGAGAGCAGCAACCCTCCCAGTCCTCCCGGTCCTCCCAGTCCTCCCGGTCCGCCGCCAGGATGTTTGGAGGACACTCTCCTCGCCTCACTCGTATGTCCCAACGTTCACTCAGGTATGTGCATGTCAAACAGCATGTGAAGCCCTGAGGGTCCCTGCGCCATCATCCACTAAATTAAGATCCTCCACTACCTCCACCTCCACCACCACCAGCACCACCACCACCCTTCATCTGCTCGCTGAGCGCGGGACGCTCGATACAAATGGCCAGGCAGCTGAGGGAGTCCTCCAGACCCCCAAAGCCCAGTGCAATTGCCCTGTTATTGTCCACTCACCCACTGCTCAGACGGTCCACTGCAGGTGGGCCGCCAGAGATCATTCCAATCATCTGAAGTACTGCTGCTTAAATATTCAAATTTTATAAAGTAATAAGGAAATAGCCGAACAGCACAGAGAGAATAAAACATGTGATATTCTTTTTATAGTTGACCCGTGTTTCATTTCTTCTTTTTCTTATTTTGTGAACTATGTTCTTATGTAGAATTACTATATTTATATTAATCTTATCATATTGTATTTTTATCTATATATGTCTTATTTATATACATAATAATTATGCTTGTTTATCATTTTCTATTTATCCTAGTATTGTCCTATTATTTAATCTATTAATCTTTTATTATTATTATTATTAGTATTATTATTATTATTATTATTATTATTATTATAACACACTGATCAGCCATAACATTGAAACCACTTGACAAATCAGTTCTGTGATATCACTTTGTTCCCAAACCTTTGTATCAGAACCAACATTTACTATTTTCAGGAATCCGTGTAACAGCGGTTCTTCTGTGGGATCGGACTAAACAGACTAGCCTTCACCAACCACGTGCATCGGTGAGCTTTGGGAGTCCATGACCCAGTCGCAGGTTCAAGTTTCCCTTCCTTAAACCACATTGGTAGGTTCTAACCGCTGCAGACCAGGAACAACCAACAAGACCGGCAGTATTGAGATCCCCTGACCCAGTCATCATCACAATTTCATCTTCGTCAATGTCGCTCAGATCCATTTTCTTGCCAATTTGTCTTTCATCCAACTGACTGCTGCCTTGACAATCAATATTAATCTGACTTTACCTGTGGTTATAATGTTATGGCTGATGTGTGTATATTTAAAATGAGCTCAGCTTTGATGTGATCTGAAGGAATGTGTTGAAAGATGGTCATTAAACGTTCTGATTATATTTGTTTGATGTTATTATTGTGAAGTTTAAGTGTTTTTCTCTGCAGGTTTGAGGGATTAAATATTCTGTTAATATCTTTGTTCCTTGTTGATGGATTTTTAATTATATAAACTGTTATGCTGATATATTATAGATAAACACTTCATCTTTGTCTTGGGTTTTGGCATTCTCTCAGTTTGGGCATGGATCCTCTAACAGGTAGCAGACGGTCCTGCAGGAACCAACTTAAATACTGGTATGAACGCAAAAACGCGTCTTCAGCGATCCAAATAGTTCATAGCTTTTATTCAATGGGTAAAATGCTGCATTTGGGAAAAGAGTGGGTTATTTGCGGAGCGTTTTTCCGGCGTGGAGCCGGAGGGCTGTCAGGAGGAGAGAACATGAATGCCTCTCTTATATCGGTAACTCTGCTCCAGGACCGAAGCCAGGACATCTCCGCCAGCAGCCTTTTGACCGGGAGCTCATTAATCAAACTCCTACGCGTGACATAGAGTAATTACCCTACCAGAGAGAGAGAGAGACTGATACACTCCCGCTGTATAGCAAATTATGCATAAAGTATGTTAGAGGCCTGTCAGAGGCAATGACGGTGAATTACCCATGAACACATATTTACCAGCTGTACTTGGGTTTACAGCCTGGGAGCAGCGGAGCCGCAAACACACACACTTTCAAGGGTAGCTCCTGCCACGCATAGAGAGGTATGGGGGTTGTTTCTGGAAGGTGGTGGGCAGGTCATGGATCCCTCCAGCCCGGGGAGGGAGTCAGTCCGTCTAGGCATGATCAAGTCCGGCACCTATCCTCATTCATCAAACCCTCTACACGTATTAATTATCACACACCTTCAGATTTACAGCAGAGGACACCCACTCTCACACTCCCCCAGCAGACTCCACTCCCTCAGACTCCCCTTCAGTTTAAATTCTATTGCCGTGGCCACGGACTCACGCCGGTGTTGCCTATGGCACAGCAAGCCAGCAGAGCGTTTTCAAAGGACGCCGAGATGTCAGTAAATGCTAGCAGGTCGTTACTAAAAAGGGAAAGGGGAAAGACCGTCCCCTTTTATTTCTCATACTACTCTGTCATTCAGACTTTTCACCTACGCTCAGTCCCAACTACCTGATTCATGGTCTGGGGCGTCAATTCCGATCAGCTGTCCACATCAGGAGGTCAAAATGTTCCGATATCATGATGTCACACCTTCATCGTTAGCCTCATCATTTTGCTGATGTCCTTTCCAATATGATTCTCTCCATAAATCTGGTTCCTTCATTTTGCTGGCACCAACTACATCCACCACCCTCTCTCCACCCAGTCCTCACAGATTCCTCAACTTCATCATCGTCCGTCTCAGCAGAGTCATCAGCCACCACCGCCATTATCCAGACCTTATTGGATGAACCTGCTGTTGCACCACTGCCAAAATTCCGAACTCACAGGCATCAGACGCACAAACTCATCATTCATCAAGTCTAGGTAGAGTCAGTCCATACATGCAGTAGACGATCACATGATGAAGGCTTGTCATGAAAAGTTCTTTAGTTGCTTGAAAACTTGCATCTTGATACCAAAATGAACCAGATCAAAAGAATGCGACATATGCAATGGTTTCAACATTTGTTCAGACTTTCAGGCGTGAAAAATGTAAAAATAAGTTCATTTAAGAAACATGCAGCAATCCCTTTATGCCCGCTTTGGTGGGGGTGTTAAAAAAACATGCAGAGTAAATGAGAGCCCAACACTCCGTGCAACTTAATCGATTATTAAGACTTTTGAAAACGGCATATCGGTATCTGTGCTCCAAAACTGTTTACTATCAAAAACTACTCTGATCTGTTGGACACCTGAACTTCTGGCAAAAACTTTACGGTTCTTCCAATAAGGTAAAAATCCAAAATGGACTTTGCAGTTTTTAGTCTTTCTCGGGGCTCCTTCTTGCCTGAGACTGTCTGGTGACAAATGAACTCCACATCTGATCATCAGTCATTCTGCCAGTTTAGAGGATTTTAGAAGCAGGAGGGAAATCAGAGGGGAAAATGGTGATGGAAAAACAAATTTAGCCCAGCATATAAATAAAGCTGTATTTTCTTTCATGGGACATTTTCCGCGCAGGTTATAGCCTGTTCATTTTGTTTTGTGAGGCTTTATGTGCACAAGAACTCCAGCTGTCACCACCCATCTCCTGGTACCCATAAAGCCGTGTTTTGTAGGGTCATTCCCTGTAATTGGTTTGGATAATGCTCCCACTATGGACCGCAAAACACAACTTACATCCATTGCACTGTTGTTTCTTTGCGTTTCCTCTGTTCCAATGACATCGTCTTCATCAGGGCAGCGAAATCAATTACAGTTGATGCTCCAAACTGGAGACCCGTTTAGCGAGCATGAACTTTAACCTGTCACACACTGTCGCTGCCGCGGTGTGTGACCGTCCACAACAAAGATCGGAGAATTTCCTCTTGAGCCTGATCTTTATCGGGAGATCATCGGCTCCACTACAACCTTGTAATCTTTTGTTATGCATTTTATTAGAAAGCCGGCACCAGCCTGAATCCATCAAGAGCCTCTCTGAAGCCCAGGAGATTAAATTGGGCTAATGACTGCCTTTGGTCCTTCGCTAGGATGTCTCCACTTTAATCAGACAGCACTAGCCATCACTCCCCCGTTTCACACTCGTCCCAAGAGCAATCGCTGGATCTCTCCGAATGACTGGGCAATTAGCAAGGGCAGATAAAAGATGAAAACGGCATCATGGCTCTCTTCTCAGTCGTACGTCCAACCAATTAGAGGTGACCAAAGGGGGAGACGCTCCTCCTCTCCACGACCACGGCGAAGTGGGCGAACAATGAGCGCTGACAGGACAGACACCGGGGCAGTTAATTGATCTTCATTATGTTAATCACGGCTGTGATGTAGAGCGGAGAATGAAGAACGGGTCACACTGTTGTGAGATTCTGTCTGAATATGCGTCATCAAGCTTTCTGCCGACCTTCAAACTGGCATGGGAGGCGATGGCACGACTTCAGGGAGTTAGTGTTCCTTCGTAATCCTCCAGACTTGGATCGGAAACCGCCGGAATTCATTTTTCAAGTTAAAGACATTTGACCTCTCGTCCGAGAGTCTTTCTGTCGTGACTCTCTTTATATTTAATTATTTCTTGGTTTGTTTGTATTGATTTTTACCATTTTGTTTTGTCAGTTTATAACAAGTGTAGACTCTTTCTCTTTATGTTGTTCGGTTAAATTTACATTTCCTGTAATTCCGTCTAAACTGGTTTGATTTATTAGTTATTAAATCTCCTGAACGGGATTTTATGGAATCAGCATCGCCCCTACCGCCGCCGCCGCCGCCACCGCTAACGCCGCCGCCGTCAAATCTCTTTCATCTTAACAGGATGTCTAAAAAACTATTTAATGGATAACTTTTCAAATTCTAAACCCACATTGACCTTACTGGGAGGAAGATCTGGATTGGACCAAAAAAAGTCCAGTTTTATATTTCCAACAATAAAGTGGAGCTTTAGCTACAAAATTGTCAGGCCATAATTACTCAACCGTTGGTCCAATTTAGTCCATTTGTGGTGCATAAGAATCGACTCGAGGAGAACTACATCTTGATTAACTACAATGGTTCATATTTTCCTCACTAGGGGGAGCTTTTAACGACATAACTTCTCTACCTTTGGTTCGATTGAGTCCAAATTTGGTGCATATGAATGGATTCGCAGAGATCTATCTTGTACAAATATATATGATTCACATTTTACTCCAATAGTTCATCTTATGTTTAGTAGGAAGAGCTTTTTTTTGCTCCTCCCATAGGCCGGCCTTTTTTGTCCAATAAGACATATCATGTCGCTCTTGTCTTTTTAAAATATGATTCTCTCCATTCATGTACTTCCTTTATGCTGTTAGCTCACCCTCCGCCTACCAATCTCCAACCAGTCCTCGAAGATCCATCAACTTCATCACATATTAGTCTCAGCAGAGCCATCAGCCACCGCCACTGGCAGAATCCTGTCTCAACGGGGGGATACAACTGCTGCTACAAAGGGCCTTACCCTCCAATCAGAATCTCCCTGAAGAGTCTGAACAAAAAAGACTTTATAACAGACTAATTATTATAGGCCATCTGTTGTACTAAACATTCATCTTTATTTCATTCTCTTTTAAAATCAATATTAAACCGGTTTGAGGCGCAACAAAAGGCCGGGGGATCCCTGCTCTCAACTGTGTTTTTCGGGTATCGATTGATTCCACAGGAGTTGCTGCTTGGAAGTAAGGATTTCTTACCTTCTCAAACTCATTATGTGTGTGTGTGTGTGTGTGTGGGTGTGCGTGCGTGTGTGTGTGTGTGTGTATGGTTTCCTCCTTTTCACTCCAATGCACGCATGGCTTCACTGTCAGCATGCCTGGCTCTGCCCTTGCATTTCAATAAACACCATCTGAGTTTGCTGCTTGTGTGTAATATCTGTCAGGAAGCTGCCACCCAGTGATCCCGGAGACTTTGACCTCTGTCCCCGGGGAGCAGCTGATGGGACATCGTGGTGACAGGGTGTCTACCCTGTCGATCCACAAACTGATACGCCTAACACCCTTGTCCCGCTCCGCTCTGCTCAAGTGCTCTGCCTTATGCATTGGAAATGAGCTCAGGCTGTTTTACGGGATTCAATGAATAGTCACGAGATAGGATAAACAAGAACATCGGAGATGCTTGTCACAAAGATGGATGGTTCCCTGGAATCTTTGTTGTCGTCTTGTCAGTACCGTAAACTTTTCCCTGCTGAATAATTGCGACTGTCAGCCGAAAAGGCCTGTCAATCTTCTCGTTCACGCAGGTGCCTTCAGGAATTCACTTTCTGATGGCTGTAAATCAGCTTAGAAAACTCAGACGGTGCAAATGTTGCTGAAGTTAAACACATTAATCACTAATACAGTGGCTAAAAAGATCGCAAACGGCTTCACCGATCAAGACATTTCAAATATGCAATGAAATGAATCCTTAGTACCACAGGTCATGTGAATCCAAACTCATGACACCTGCTGTCAAACTCATATTAAGGGGTGAAAAAAGACTTCTCTGAATGGCTAAACATAATTATTTCATAATGATGTTGGGATTAAGAATGCCAGTCTCATATGGGGCACCGTTTTGTTGGGGCTTCATACCTGTTATGTAGGTGCAACACCTTGATTGATTTCTTGGCTGTCAAAAATAACTCAGTAGTTACATTGAATAGGAGTTAACATTAGAGTGTTATTAAATCCAACATTTGAAAATTCAAAATTGAAAACTAATAGATCTAATCAGTCATTTTTTAATTGTATTAAACTACCTATTTTGGAACAAAATCATTAGCATGAGCAGATTTAAAGTCTTGGAGGTCTGCATTGAAGATGTACAACATTAAACAGAACAGTACTTATATAAAATGGAAGAAGCACTCAGAGAACGCAAACCTCCGCCATGGCACAACATTACCCCGGGTTTAGGAAAAATTCATGCGGTTTTCGCCATTAATGTTCGAGTTATTGCCAGCTTCTAATATTGACAACTCCAACAAACTCTCTGAGTATCTTTCAAATACTCTGTAACCGGTCGTCTCCTGCGTCTTCCACTTCAGCGTCTATATTCAGCCCAATGAGCACCCAGGTCCAACCCGAGGTGAGCATTAAAGGAACCGTTTAAACAGAGCCCCAATCTTCACCCCAAAGAAAAGGAATCACTGGATTGTCTCGTGGAACAGTGTTTTTCCTAAAAAATATTTAAAAAAAGGGAAATAAAAAGCTTCGCCCAGTGAGTAAAATATGAACTACTAGGGTAAGATTTTATATTTAAAGGATAAAACTCCTTGAGGTGATTTGCACCATATTTGGACTGAATTGGACCAACAGTTGAGAAATGATGGCGTGACGATTCTGGAGGTAAAAGAATCCTCTCAGTGTCTACAAAGCTCCTGAATAGAACCTAACTAGCTCTGGGGGGAAACAAAGGGTTAAGTGGTAATTACGTTGCTCTTAATCGATTTCCTGTCCTCTTATGTGTAAATATAGACTAATGTGAAAGGGAGGATTCGGTTTATAGAATAAGGATCTGTGTGAATGAACTTTTTAGGGCTGGCCATACGTCACTCAGTACCAAGCTCCTATGTTGTGCTTCCATTTGGGGGAAACACATCTAGTAAAAGAACTCGTTCTTTATGTTTAAGTGAGCAAAAACCCTCGAGTGTCCCAGAGATGGAACGGAAGGAGTGGGTGGGTCTACCATGAAAGAAAGAGAGGCAACAGACATGACGGGGACTTTGTAGGATCAGTGTCGGATCAAGAAACTACCTGGACCTGGGAGGATCAGGATGTCTTTGAAGAAGTTGTCCAGAGTGGAGAGGAGGGATTCGTGCACTTTAGAGATATTTACATATACGAACTTGGAGTGAGACCCTAAAGATCTTTCCAATGATCTTGCCCCCTCCTTGAGATTTTGCCTTACTCTGAACAAACTCACTTGGTTTACATGCACACTCTTCATCATCGCCCCCCCGCCAAAATGGTTGTATTTCTCCTGAGCGTTTCTCCGTTTGCTTGTTTGATTGTTCTTTTGTTTGTTAATAAGATTACGGAAAAACTGCAGGATGGCGTTGTACGAAGTTTTACCTAGACGTAGATTTTGGCATATGCAGAGGTGATTTAATTTTTCTTATGTGTTTTGCAGCATTTCAATACTCCATTTCGAAACTCCTCATCACAGGATTCACCTTGCAAACCCAGATCCACCGAGGGTCAGAGAGCTCCCCCAATGGTCTTCCTCTTCTTCAATCACTTAATCTATCTATCTTAATCTATTGTTGCATAAAAAAGTGAAGTTGTTAGTTCTGATCCACTTTTTATTCATGGTTTTTCCTTATAATCGGCATCTTCAAAGTTTTTCAGCCGTTTTTAATTGCTCCTCACAGTTTTTTCTTGACGTGTTTGTAAAGTTCATCAATTATTCCTTTCCTACTTAATCATTGGAGAGTTTGTGTTGCAAAGCCGGTGTATGTGCTGTGTAGCAGCTCAAACTAACCCACTCCCAGAATATACCAGGGTATAGTTAAAGCTAGTCTGTGATCTCTCACAATGTTTCAAAAGCAAGAATGGCATTGATTTGAATTATTAAAACTTTTAATCTTATCAACAATACTTCTAATTGATTGGAAACACACACTGCACTTGCTGACCAGGAAGTATTCCGATCCATCATTCACATGGCGCAGTTCTCTTTCCGATCATTATTCTGAAAGACTTATTCTACCTCCCTGAAATGGAATTCAATTTCATTTGGAAGGTCCGTTCTTGTTTTAAATGGGGGTATTAACATGGAGCATTGTCATTCTGATCAGGGTTTAATTCCTGCTTTTATGTCTAAAAGAAGATCCTCCCATCATGTTTGTCACGTGTCTAGATCTCATATCATAGTAGCGGACAGGACACCGGCTGAAAGCCTGGATCAGGGGGGCGGTAATTAGGTCACAACTTTTTACCCACGAACTTTAGAGTGTTGTTAGATGAAGGTTAGATTTGTTCCCATGAACACATCTCTGGGGGTCAAACCCAATGGCCATTACTAAATAGTTATATTCTATAGCAGGCCTGATATTCAACCTGATGAAGATAAATACGAGTGATAGCAATGCCATTTTCCATGTCGCTCTACTTGCTTATTTTTATACAGGCATGAACGAGCAACACCCATAAAATGTATTCACCATTTCTCTCCATCACAGTCATTATCCAGAGGTGTACACATACACTTCCAATCAGCTTGCCTTGCACGTCTGCATCTTCCTCCTTCACACATCTCGACATATGATGGCTGCAAAATCTCCTGCTTGTTACGTTTGTCTCTCACCGATATTTTTCAAATCGCATGAATAATGGAAAAATGGCGTTTATTTAAGGCTACCTGCAGTTTTGCATTGCCTTGTATGTAATCGGTAATTGCCCTGTAATCGTACAGCACCTTTTAGTCTGCCTGACCCCTCAAATAGTGTACAGCTTTAGCAAGCATTATTGTGTTGCTCTTCCACTCACACTATCCCATTCAGAATTTATTGCAATGTAGCTTTTTACTCTGTGTTAATAAATTATTAATATATTATCCAAACATATTCAAAAATGCTGCAGGCTGTGCACAAATATTAAGAGCATATTGTGGCCATCTCTGCTTACATCTTTGCCCAACCCCGGGCACTTTACACACACCATTAAAAAAAACAACCTAGAACTGACCCTGCCCTGAGCTCAGGACCTGGTCAATGTAATTACAGAAGATTGACTTCATGGAGTCAGTAATATTAGTCTGGTGTGATCATTTTGCTGCAGGCGGCTCACTTTATGATGAGACAGTGTGTAATCACGTCCAATTTTAGTTTTTTGTTAGGCAGAAAATAGAATATTGTCACCCTATGGGTCCCAGTATGGCAGTCAATATAGCATTTTATCACTGTACAAATACGTGTGCAAGATCCACGGCTCCGAAACCCAACTTGGGTTGTCCCTGGTATCACCGAGTCCCCAACATATTATCTAAATATTTGTTCAATCCCAGTGCCTCCCAAATGGACCAGTAGGGCTTCTATGGGTTAACTACACCTTATACACATGATAGGATGGGAGGAAATGACACATTCAACAAGGGGTTGCTTTCTGCTCTTTCAAGATAGAAATGTACCAACAACGCGGTTGACCACACCCATATAAACACCGCTGAAAGGAGTGGGTATGAAAACGACAACGGTGTCAGTTGGAAGTGAGTAATGACTCTATAAAGCACTGAAGATAAAGCTTTAGACAGACTTTTGTACAAAAATACAAAACAAAATTCATAGTTTCCTATCCCTTAAAATAAGGTTGGGGGAAATGTTCTGTCCCCCGGCGCTGGATATCTTCTGGTTTAGTTTAATTTGAGTGAATATCAAGACAGGAGAGCTTCTCACACACAGAAGAAGTGGCAAATTAAAACTCGAGAGAGAAATGCGGTTACTCAAAGAGGCCGCACATCTCAGGCTATTTCAATACATTTTCTACTTGACGATTACACGCTGATCATTATTCTCTAAAGAATTTGGATAAGTACTATTCCTCCATTTGCAGCTTGCAAGACACTGATGATTATTGGACACTGAAAAGCATTTTATCATCACAATTTGTTGCTCTTTATCGTCAAAATGGTCAATTACCACCTGAAACTGCAAATTTATTCATAAGTGTACTCTGCAGCAAGGAGTACTGCACATATTTTTGTGACTCTTGTGTATCTGCTGCACGGTACCTTGGTTTGGTCGTACAGTGAGTGGTTGTCCAGAAGCATCCGTTTCAATTTAGCACACCTCCTCAGGTCTCTCTCAAACTGCTGTGGAAGAAAATAACCAAAGACCAATGAGACCAAATACCGATTTTGATGGCATTGAAAGGAAGCACTGATGCATTTATATCTTGCAGAAAGAAAGTATTTGCTCATCAGACATGTCACATTCTTATAGTATCATATTATACAGTCGGAGACGTATGTGATTTTTAAGATAAAACATCTTTCTGGTTAATCTGGATCTTCTTGCTGTACTCGTGTCTCTTTACTGAATGGTGTTCCCACAGATTGTGGCTTATAGTAGCTTCTGCATCCGGATTCAACGAGCAGCTGCTGCTGACATTAAGTTTAAACAAACCATCATACCGTGGAGCCGGACCAGCCCAGGAGAACGAAGGCGTAACGATCCATAGGTGGCGAAACCAAGTCCACGCGGATCGCCCTCCAGCCCCTGCTGTCCCCCTTGTCAATGCGGAGACCCTCCTTCACTCGGCTGCTGTCTAACCGCACGATCAGGAAACACTTTGCAAAGTGGTCCATGGCCTCGAACCTTTCAGTGGGAAGCTTTGACATGTCAAAGGTGGAGGCCTTGTAGTCGCAGTACAGGAGGATATCCTGGTGAAGAGAGAAGTGCCTTAAAATCAAAGAATACATTCACAAAAATAAAGGTTCCAAAAACAGATATGTAGAAAGTCAGGTCATCCAAAAATCACTCTTCCTGTTAAGGGTCACATGGGAGCTGGAGCCAATCCCACTTTATGCTAGTTACGATAGAAAGGCGTCGGAAACACGCAGTGACATCACAGCTTGCTTCAAATGGGGCAGTGCAGTCACAGACCGCTAACAGGGCTCATGCTAACACCAGCCCACTGCAGAAGGAGCCTACCATGGTATCAGTATCAGAACTGGAGATGGAAGAAGTCGGCCTGGTCTGATGAATCACATTTGCACATGGGATGGTGTGCGTACGTCACATTGATGTACCACCTACTTGAACATAGCTGCTGACAGAGTACCCCTTCATGGAAACTGCATTATCTAATGGTAGTGGCCTCTTGCGGCAGGATAATCCAACAATGACTCAGCCCTACGAATTCCCCTGATCTAAATCCAATCCAGCATCTTTCTGGTCCACAAAGGCACGACCTCACAATTTATCGGACCTATAAATTGCTAATGTCTTGGTGCCAGATACCACAGCACATCTTCAGCGGTCTGGTGGCATAAAAAAGGAGATTTACACAGTATCAGGTACGTGGTTGATCGTTGTATTTGTGATTACATTTTAACACTGAAATTTACTTTTTGCAGTGACGATATTTGTAGAATGATTACTTCCGCTCATTGATTAAAGCCAGTCATCTTGATTGGATTAAGACTGAGAAATCAATGGTGGCTGGTGTTCCAGCCGCGCGATTATGGATCCGGCAACAGGACATGGACCGCTATGTGAACATCTGCACAAACAGGCCATCGATGTTTGAGCTGTGAGTGTGAGATCCAATAAAGTGACAAGCATCCTGTCAAACATGCTACATGGATTGACCAGGGCAGTAAATCTCTGCCAAATTAGATACCAGGTGTGAAAAGATAGGATAGGAGGACAAAGTCATAGTGTAGAAGAAGAGCCAAAAGAAGTAAATAGATGAAGAACTAGAAAAAGTACCTAACATTTAGGGAAAAATTCATGCGGATTCCTCCATTAATGTCTGAATTAATTCCAGTGTCTACATCTCACAACAACTCCAACAAACTCTCAAATACTGTCAAGCTGGCACCACAGTTAGGATCCACAAGCACGACTAATACAACGTCTGGTGAATAAACTCTTTACTCGTAAGGTCAGGCAAACAATAACCGAGGAAGCAGGCAAAAATACAAGGTTTCTTACAAGCAGAGATCAGAACCATGGAACACTAGGAATTACGCTGGATAGGTTGGCACAATGGAACAACACGATCTGGCACAGGTGGGAAGGTGAGCACAGCTTAAATACACTGAGGCAGAGTCTTAACAGGACGCAGGTTTTAACAATCAAGGGGTGGAGAAGCAATCAGGAAACCACATGACAACAAACCTAATTACAAGGCATGACAGTACCCCCCCTTCAAGGGACGGCACTGGACGTCCTGTCCTTACGCCTGTGGAAATCCCTGATTAGGGAGGAATCGAGGATATTGCTGGCCGAAACCCAGGATCTCTCTTCTGGGCCGTATCCCTCCCAATCAACCAGGTACTGATGTCCCCGTCCCCTCCGACGAACATCCAGCAATCGTTTAACGGTGTAGACTGGACCTCCGTCAACAAGCCGGGGGGGTGGTGGGGGTTTGGAGGCAGGGACCAAGGAACTCTCCCTCACTGGTTTAATACGAGACACATGGAAAGTGGGGTGAATTCTCATAGTACAAGGAAGCTTTAAACGTACCGCTGCAGGATTAACCACTTTAGAGATGGAAAAAGGTCCCACGAAGCGGGGAGCCAGCTTCCGTGACTCCACACGTAGCGGCAGATTCTGCGTGGAGAGCCAGACTCTTTGTCCTGGACGGTAGATGGGCGCGGGGACTCTGCGCCGATCTGCTGTCCTCTTGCAACGAGTGCTACTTCGGATTAACACCTTACGGGCCCCTGCCCAAATCCGGCGGCAGCGGCGAATGAGAGCATGGGCAGAGGGGACACTGACCTCTTTCTCTAGGTCAGGGAACAGCGGTGGTTGATAACCATAGGCACACTGGAAAGGGGAGAGACCAGAGGATGAGCAGGGTAAGGTGTTGTGTGCATACTCTACCCAGATGAGGTGCTTGCTCCATGAAGCTGGGTTCTGAGACACGAGACAACGGAGTCCAGTCTCCAATTCTTGATTAAGGCGTTCGGTTTGGCCATTAGATTGAGGGTGGTAACCAGAAGAGAGGCTGACTGTGGCTCCCAGCAGTGAACAGAATGCCCTCCAGAATTTGGAGACAAACTGTGGTCCCCGGTCTGACACCACATCCCTAGGAAACCCATGGAGACGGAACACATGGGACAACATTACCTCCGCCGTCTCCTTGGCAGAGGGAAGCTTAGGCAGAGGAATAAAGTGAACCATCTTGGTGAATCTATCCACGACCGTGAGGATGGTGGTGTTACCTTCAGAAGAAGGTAAGCCTGTAACAAAGTCCAGAGAGATGTCTGACCAGGGACGCTGTGGCACCGAGAGCGGCTGGAGTAGGCCCGAAGGAGAGCGGTGTGAGATCTTGTTTCGTGCACAAACAGGGCAAGCAGCCACATACTCCTCCACCTCCTTGGTCATGGAGTTCCACCAAAAACGCTGTCGGATGACAAATAAGGTCCTACGGACCCCCGGATGGCATGAAAGGAGGGAGGTGTGAGCCCAGTTGATGACCTGAGATCGTAGCAACGCCGGGACAAACAGCTGATTTGGAGGACAGCCGTCCGGCACTGGAATATTCTTACCCGCCTCTTTAACTCTCCTCTCTATGCCCCATGTTACTGCCCCGATGATGCATGATGGTGGCAACATGGGCGAGGGGATCCTAGAAACGGGATCAGGGTCATATAGCCGAGAGAGGGCATCAGGTTTGATGTTCTTGGATCCTGGACGGAATGAGATAACAAAGTTGAATCTATTGAACAGCATGGCCCACCTGGCCTGCCTGGCGTTGAGCCGCTTAGCTGCACGGATATATTGCAGATTCTTATGATCCGTCCAGACTAGGAATGGTTGCTCTGACCCTTCCAGCCAATGGCGCCATTCCTCCAGGGCCGTCTTCACCGCCAGCAGTTCTCTGTCCCCCACGTCATAATTCCTCTCGGTGGGTGACAGTTTACGTGACAGGTAGGCACAGGGATGAAGCTTCTTGTCTTCTGGTGACCTTTGTGACAGGATGGCTCCAACCCCTAATTCGGATGCATCCACCTCCACCACGAACTGCAGGTTTGGATCAGGGATTGTCAGAATGGGAGCTGAGGTAAACCTCTGTTTAAGTGCCTCAAAAGCCTGCTCCGCCTGAGAAGTCCACTGAAACTTTACATGAGGAGAAGTTAAGGCATGCAGGGGAGCGGCTACTGAGCTGAAGTTGCGGATAAAACGTCTATAAAAATTAGCAAAACCCAGAAAACGCTGCACCAGCTTACGGCTGGTGGGCCTGGGCCAATTTACCACCGCACTGACCTTAGATGGGTCCATCTGCACCTTGTTAGGAGAGACCACAAATCCAAGAAACGACACCGAAGTTGCATGGAACTCGCACTTCTCTGCCTTGACAAACAGCTGATGGTTGAGAAGGCACTTGAGAACTTGGCGAACATGTTGAACATGACTCATCTCATCCGGGGAAAAAATCAGGATATCATCCAAGTAGACGAACACAAAAGAGTTGAGCATCTCTCTGAGTACGTCATTCACAAGGGCTTGAAACACAGCTGGGGCATTCGAAAGTCCAAAGGGCATCACTAAATACTCATAGTGGCCTGTAGGCGTGTTAAAGGCAGTCTTCCATTCGTCCCCCTGCCTTATCCTTACCAGGTGATAAGCATTTCTAAGGTCCAGCTTGGTAAAGATCTTGGCACCCTTTAATAACTCAAATGCCGATGAGAGTAACGGAAGAGGGTACCTGTTCTTAACGGTGATGTCATTCAATCCTCTGAAATCAATGCAGGGACGTAGGGTCTTGTCCTTCTTGGAGACAAAGAAAAACCCTGCCCCGGC
The DNA here is from genome assembly GCA_037951165.1 of Lophius americanus. Classification (NCBI taxonomy): domain Eukaryota; kingdom Metazoa; phylum Chordata; class Actinopteri; order Lophiiformes; family Lophiidae; genus Lophius; species Lophius americanus. Next base: position 4,676,022 of record JBBDHG010000039.1, on the reverse strand, counting down.
GGGTGATGAGGATGGTCGAATGATCCCTGCTGACAGGGAATCAGTAATGTAGGTCTGCATGGCCTCCCTCTCCGGAGCCGAGAGAGAGTATAATCTACCCCTTGGTGGTGAGGTTCCTGGCAGAAGGTCAATGCAGCAATCGTAGGGCCGATGAGGTGGCAACGAGTCGGCTCTCGTCTTGCTGAATACTTCTTCTAGGTCCCAGTAACACGAAGGGATCTTAAGCAGGCTAGGGTCAGTTGGCCCTGGAAATGGGTTGACTGCAACCCCGGCCATCCTGGAAGGGAGGTTCTCTGCCATGGTGACCTGAGAAGGGGGTTGACAGAGCTGGGAGATAGATGGTCTACAGCAGGACATTAAGCAGTTCTTACTCCAAGAGATTATCTCTCCAGTACACCAATCAATGTGGGGATTATGCTTCTTTAGCCATGGTAACCCGAGAATGATGGCATGAGTAGGAGAGTCAATGAGGTGGAAACAGATGTCTTCTCTGTGATTCCCTGCTACTAAGAGCTGGAGTGGTTGCGTGCGATGAGTGATTCGGTATAAGAACCGACCATCAAGAGCACTGGCCTCCAGAGGCTTGGGTAGAATGGATACCTCAAGACCCAGTCTCTTTGCTATACTCCAGTCCATGAAACTCTCGTCGGCTCCAGAATCCACTAACGCCTGATAAGACAAAGTCTGGGCGGACACAATTATTTGAACCAGAGTTAGAGCTCGTGAACATTCAGAGGATATATTCCAACTCACCAGTCTCTTCATCCTTGGAGGCCCCTTTTCCTTCAATGGGCAGCGGGCTAAGAAGTGGCCCAGTTGCGCACAGTAAACGCACCGTCCCTCCCGAAAGCGACGCTGTCTCTCCTCCGGGGACAATCTGGCATGGCTGACCTGCATGTACTCCTCCGAGACAGCAGGGGGCGGAGGCGAGTACCGAGGCTGTGGAGCTCTGGAAGCAAGCTGCGAGGAAGAACCTGTGCAGAGTCGATCTCTCTCCCTCCGTCTTTCGTGAAGCCGGTTATCGATCCGTGTGACCATGGCGATAACAGAGTCCAAGTCAGCAGGAAGATCCAGAGGGGTGATCAAATCCTTGATTGTGTCCGAGAGTCCAAAAATGAAAGTGTCGCGGAGAGAGGCGGAGTTCCATCCACTGTCCGCTGCGATGGTACGGAACTCAATGGCGTAGTCGGTAACCCGGCAACGTCCCTGTCTCAGACCGGCCAGAGCTCTTGAGGCTTCTGGACCGGGAGCGGTGTGGTCAAAAATCTTACTTAGAGTGTCAGTAAAATCATGCAGCGACTGGCACACCTGGGAACTCCGAGCCCACTCTGCTGTCGCCCACGCCTCTGCGCGTCCCGAGAGGTGTGAAATCATGAATGCCACCTTGGACCTTTCGGTAGGGAATGAGTGGGCTTGTAGCTCAAAATGAAGGCTACATTGAGTCAAAAAGGCCCGGCAATTACCGGAGCTTCCGGAGAACCGTTCGGGCTTGGCCAAGTTGAGACTGGTGGCATGGTAGGAATTCAGCGCCGGAGGGGAATCGGACCGTTGAGGAGCAGGTGCAGCAGCGGCCGGAGAGGAGAGGAACCGGGTATCCAAGCTACTCACCAGCTGCTGGAACTGGGCGCTGAGGTGAGTGACCTGGGTCTCGATGGAGGTTTGAAACTCGCCATGTCTGTCGGTTAAATCCCTCACTCCTCTGTACACCGCGGACATCTGTTCCTCATGCTGGTTGATGCGCTCGCCCTGAGCGCGGAGAGCAGCATGTAGTGGGTTGGAGTCGGCTGGATCCATTATGGCCAGATCGTAATGTCAAGCTGGCACCACAGTTAGGATCCACAAGCACGACTAATACAACGTCTGGTGAATAAACTCTTTACTCGTAAGGTCAGGCAAACAATAACCGAGGAAGCAGGCAAAAATACAAGGTTTCTTACAAGCAGAGATCAGAACCATGGAACACTAGGAATTACGCTGGATAGGTTGGCACAATGGAACAACACGATCTGGCACAGGTGGGAAGGTGAGCACAGCTTAAATACACTGAGGCAGAGTCTTAACAGGACGCAGGTTTTAACAATCAAGGGGTGGAGAAGCAATCAGGAAACCACATGACAACAAACCTAATTACAAGGCATGACAAATACTCTGTAGGCGGTTGTCTACTGCTCCTTCCACTTCAGCGTCCCTGTTCAACCCCTTGAACCCCCCAGCTCCAACCCCAAAGAAACTTCCAAGGAATCAAAAGGAACAAAGGCAGCAATGGCCCCATGTTGATGTCACTATACTTCAAATGGATTATTATTTATTTTTTGGGTAAAATTTGCTTCAAATCCATCTTGTAGTTTTTCCGTAATCCATCTCACAAAAAAACAGACAAACGCACAGAATTGAAAGCCTGACCTCGTTGGTGGAGGTCATTAATATCGAGTAGGGCGTCTGGTGCGAAGGTCTGTCTGGAACTCTAATAACACCAGGACTGAATAATGACTCATGCTCCACATGCGGCTTCATTGTATGGCTGTAATTGGCTGAAAAGTGAGCATTATGACAACAGTCCTTTATTTGTATTTATCAACAGAAAAAACACACTGCTCAGCACGCAGTGCGGGAGGAGGCAGATGGCGAGTGCGTGGCGCTGTCTTCTCAGCATGAGGTTGCGTTGAGTCAGATAGGATCTTGTGGAAAGATGCAGCAGAGGAAATCTGCAGATTACAGCAACATTTAAAGCAGAGCTGTACACTATTTTATCAAAAGGAAATGAATAAATACGCTTATCCGCAGGAAGTGTGTTTGCTGGTGGAGAGTGAAATGTGAGGCTTGTTTGTTTGCTGTAGCATCTGAGAAAGAAACATTTGACCTATCCCTGAGGGAGCAGTGTAGACCCTGGTGGGACTTGAACTTGCCACATTCTGATTGGGAGATGGCCCCTCTACCCGCTGAGCTACAGCCGCACTTTAAAGCTGCTATCAGGGGCGGTTTAACCTGGGTAGCACCCTAGGCGAACCTAGCTTTCAGCGCCCCAGGCCTGGAATATTATTAAACAAAATATTTTATATATCTTAGCTCCGAACCCGACTATAACCTTCCCTGAGGTGACCGAGACCCGAACATATTTTCCAAATATTTTTCAGATCCTGAAGGGACCATTCGGGCTTTGGTCAGAAATGCACACTTTAATATTTATGACGGGAGGGAATGACACATTGCGATCCTCTGAAGATGGAGATTGTGCGGCTTGGCCCAGCAGGTAGGCAGACGGATGTCAGGTCTTTCCGGGTATATCTGTCCTTCAAACGATCAACGACGTCACCATTCCAATTCTGTTTTGATTGTTGCATCTGCTACCGGCTGCGATGCCAAAATTCTATCAGCGTTGAGATTCTGTAAATGTCACATGTTCAGATATACTTGTGGCTTACGTAAAATGGAGGAGAGGCAAAGTTTAGATGTCCCGCGATAATGTTGTTAACTCGAACACGGTGACGTTTGGTTTTCAGACGTATCTGTGACTTAACAAACACAAAGGGCCAACTGTACTCATTTCGTTCACATTTTTCTAAAATGATGGAATAAAATGTTGTACAAATGGTTCCCGATAGAGAATGGCGTACGTTCAAGAGTTCACACATCATTCCAGCGTTCCATTTGGTGTGAATGCGAGCAAAACATTTATTCATGACTTCTAAAATAAATCTATATAATAACAACATGACTCAAAAACTCTATTAAAACCTCATATTATATATAGTATTCCTGTTTTAAACACAAACTGAGGTAATCTGCAAACAGCAAATGTAGTCATGTTCAGTATGGGAAGCTTGAATATTGAATGGATGAAGAAAATCAACAGAAATTCCTGGTTGACTTGTAGCAGTGACGCAGCAACACAGTGGTTGGTTCATAGAGAAGTAATTGTTTTTCATTTATATTCTCTATATTCTATTTTTCTTTATTTGTGATTCTTCCTGTATACTCATGTTTAGGTTTGTCACTGGTGTATTAAACTGTTAGCCAGTTTCTGTTAACATTGATGGAAGTTTGGCTTCAGCTTGGATATCTCAGCCTCTTATCGCTCTTTTTTTCCCCTCCCCCGGCGGTGACTAGAGTGTGACTCAGTGATCGCTCAACTTGGATTATAACACATCATTGATTTTGGAATGTTTGCCAATGGCATGGATGGCCAGGGACTCTTTGGGACACTTATATTCCTCTACTTTTGGCACTTTCAGGTGTCTGTCTCAGCCAATGGACAAAACCTACCCAATGGTCTGAGTCACACACTCCAGGGACACCCTGCTGACTTCACTCCCCCCAAGCCAAAACAAAAGACACATTTCCAGAGGAGATACTACAGCAATGTTCATACTGAGAGGACCCCTCACACAAACAACCAATCGTCATCAGAAGGTGAAAAAAGAAAGGTTGGAATTAGAACCAGATTAAAATGGTTGAATTGTAAACTACGACCTCTCCCCTTTTGTAATCCAGTCTAATATACAAGCCCTGCGTAATAAATGAGACAAACTATAAGCTAACGGTAATCAAATGCTCAAATGATACACTTCTTACTTTTACCGAATCATGGTTAAACAAGGAAAATGGCAATAACTATCTGCAAATACTTGGCTTGGTAGCAGTTAGCAACAAAAGAAGAATGACAAAATCAGCTTGTTCTTTTTTCAAATCGGTGAGGAAGAGCAGAGGAAAAATCTGCCGCCAAGTAACAGAGAAGAAGCAGAAATTTCTTTGCCAAGTGAATCCATCGTCTACAGGGTACTACTCAACACATACGTAAGACTTCACTCTATATGCAGACGATACCGTGATATACATCACAGCTGTATTAACAGTGAAACGCTTTCACACTACTCACAAAATCACACACTAGATCTGCGTTATTGTGCCATTTCTATTTTCAGAATAACAAAACAGGCATTCCTGCGGGTTCTGCAGCTGACAATCGGTGAAGTACAATATTCTATTTTCAGTTTTTGAGGATACCACTGAGAGCGAAAATCTTCTTGAAACCTCATCTTTCCGTGAATCCACTGCAAAATGGAATGGCATCTTTCTCAGTATGTGCCCAAACGCTGCAAAAGTTACAGAAAACTCAAACAACAACACAGGTGAAAATATTACACCCAATGTGGAAGTAACAAACAAACATAAAATCCTAAGGCTGCCAATTGAAGAGATAAACTCCACAGGGTTTGTGGGATCATCTTAGGGCTCTGCTTCAGCTGTGTGAGAAACAGATGATGTCCTAAAGCCAAATGACGCCTGACTGCAGTGACATTCCGGGCGACTAAAATGCTTCATGTTGCATAGAAATGTGGTCAAATTGTCCGGTCAGCTTAAGGAATAAGCGGATGAGAAGATCTCTGGAAAGAGAGCTACAGAGAAACAAGATGGAATCTTGGACTGATTTCCTTTGGGACCCACCCCGGCTGATTATGCCTCTCCTTGAATGCAGGACTGTCGAAGACAACACGCTTACAAATTGTCGATTAATTGTTGCAACCAGTATAATCATTGGGATGCTGCTGTCCTCTCACAGGTCATAAATCTACCACTCTCTACTTACAAGAGCCATAAATGTCGAGGCCAGTCCAACCAATGCCTGGTGTTAATCACAAAACATGAAACAACCTGTCAGCATGGTTCGATTGGCTGCTACTAAACAGGACATGGCCTCCCAGAAGGCACTGGGAGAGCAATCACAGGAGTGATAAGATGGTGATGATGAAAGAAAATGGCCATTCCTGAATTCCCCCCCCCCCCCCCCGAAATCTCTCGATGTCTCACCTGCACTTCTGGAACGCACTCCCTCTGCAATTACAGATAACCGTTCACCTTCCAATAATAGGCCTACGGAGGGATCGTACATCCGTCATATCTTAGCTGAAGGCAGTGACAGTCCTCACTTAGATAATGAGGTTGTAATGACAGCAGAAACATTCTTAAACAATGACTAATCTGAAATTAAAATCCCCACAAGACACACTTGAGACAAGTGGTGGAAGAAGGTCTGAGAGTCATCTCCGACACGGGGACGCAAATGTGGGTCACTTCTCTTCTGGCGGGTCTCAGTCCTTCAGTCCCTCGTGGCGCTACATTTCCTTCAGCCGTGAATCATTTTTATGCCACGAGAGAAAAGCTTTAATGAGTTATGATGACAGACCTTTATGGATGTCCTTCGTTCGATGGGGGTCCGTGGCCTACAACTGTAGTCGCACTGCTTTCCATCGGCCTCTCTCTCCGTCTGATAGGCATCCGTTTACAAACCCAACAATTTCCAGGCTGTAATCATCTCCCACGCCACAGGTTATGTTAGAAAGCATCTGAGAGGAAGCTTATTTCACCCAGAACTGTTTACAGGGGAATTACAGAGGAGGACAGGAATTTAAGCTTTCACACAAAGCCTCTCTTTGGAGCACTTGATCTGAAAGCAGTTTTTTTTAATTTTTCTCAAGTTGCTTTCTAACTGAAGCTCTTTCTGAGTCATCACATGTCTCTTTGAGGGGGCAGCGGTAGCGTCCAAAGCACAATCTTGTCAGGGACGTGAGGCGTTCTCATCTCACAGGAAGAGACTTCTAAAACTGCCTCCGAGATGCAGATTTGCGAGCCGTAGCCACGACCATTTCAACTGTGCTGTGACTTTGATTCGGAGCATTTCCAGAATGAAAGACAATGATGACGGAAATTCAAGTGCTCTCATTTGCATCTTCTCAACGACGGTCGGAGTAGCCTTACTTATCACATTTTTATTTAAATATCAAAGTGCCAAACTCTCCGTGACTGCAAAATAACCTCAGCGGTATGCGTAGCTCCGCCTGGACCACATCCAAAGGGAACAGGATCTCCGATCCCTAACCACGTTGACTGGGACCAAAGACGGCAGTAAAGCCTGAGCTGAATGACATTATGATGATGGTAATGCCCACAGCCTTCAGAGCAGCAGTATTTAGAGAGGGAGGTGATAGATGGATGGAGGATGAAACATTGCCATTAACAGGGCCAAGCTGAATCTCATCTGTCTGCGAGGGAAGCTTGTGGCTGACCTTGCCTCGGCCCCTGGATGTGGGGGTGGGTGGTGGTGGTGGTGGTGGTGGTGGCGGCGGCGGCGGGGGGTTGGAAGAAAAAAATGATGAACCCGTTTTTACAAGGACATTTCGAGATAGATGTATTTTTAACTCCCTTCAGGCTTGAGAGGGTGCTGGAGTGGTTGGAGGAGGAGGGGGCCCCAGTGAAGACACGTGGGCCCCCGGGGGCTTGATTTCAGATGACAAGGTTACACGACTTAGAGTCAACCTCTGCTACCTCCACTTAATCACTGTCTCTTGTGTCCTCCTCCCTGCTAGCCAGTCCCCTCTGCACCCTTTATCCATCCAGTTGTCTGATGGAGAGCTTCCGGTGGTTTCACGCTGTCGCTTCTTTAGACTCCGAAAGCGTCTTTAACACCGGCCCTATCCCCCCTTAATTCACTACCTCACATCCATTCTACCTGCTTATCCCTGCACACCTTCACCTCATTCCCTGCTCTCATTTTGAGTGTATGAATGTACAAGTAGGAGGTAATTATCATCAGCTTGGACGGCTGAAGAACTGGAGGCATGGACACACGTGGAGATTGAAGGATTTTCCTTTAAGCCTAGCAATGCAATAATTATTTGACTGATTCAAACTGGATTCAACATGTTACAACCTGAATACACTCCCAAAGGTGCAGAAGTGTGCAATTTACAAGCATCTAATTCAAGTTCCAGGTTGTAACCTCAACTCACCCCTCCCTATCCAAGAATCTACTGTGGCATTCAAGTGCCAAATGATGTGCTCTGTAAAAAAAAATGAACAGGTCAAATCAAGTAAGATCATTTGTACGATTTTTTATTGGGGTAGTAGTGACAGTCTCATCCAAAAAAAAAGTCATGCCGTCATCTCATGCCGTCGTTCTTGGCTTCCAAAGCTTTCAATTTGACCCTGAATAGAATAAGCAGTTACGGATAATGAATGAATGAATAATGGGAATCTAAATGAGGATTCACTCAACCTGTTAACGTGTAAACGTGACAATCCTCAATGCGAGACATGTTACGTGAAATAACGACATCAGGTTACCACTTAGACTTCTAGACAGGAGATTCTGTAGCTCCATTGTTCATGGTCCAACTAGTCCAAGTTCATACACACACGCAGACCCCCCCACACACACATACTTACATACATATAAATGCCCACACACACACAGCTACATATACCTATACACACATACATACACGCACACATACATACTTACATACATACAAATGCCCACACACCCACACCTACACATACCTACACACACCTACCTACATACATAGAAATGCCCACACACAGATACGTACAAACACACTCCCAGGCACACATACAATCACGCACACCCACACATATAGACATACACGTACACGGACACACACATACACCCACAAACACACTCATAAATACATACATACACACACACCCAAACATACACACATATACATACACACCGACACATACATACATACAGACACATGTACACACACACACACATACAGACATACATACACACACGTCCTTTTTTTAATCAAAATTTTAAAAGTTGTTTGTTTTGCAGCCTTTTAAATAAAGTTAAATTAAATAATAAGCCTTTTGGAGTAGTACTAGTGATCCTCTGATTCCTTTGATGTCCCTTTGGGTAGGAGCTGGGCACTCATTGGGCCGAACAGAGACACTGAAGTGGAAGGCGCAAGAGACGACCGACTACAGAGTATTTCAGAGATACTCCTCAAGTTTGTTGGAGTTTTCTGTAGATTTAGACGCAGGCAATAACTTCAACATTAATGGAGGAATCTGCATGAATTCTTTCTAAACTTTAGGTATTGTTGGGTCTTGTTTCTTTAATGTTTTATACTGGAGTGGAACAGGAAATGATTCAACAAGTTCTGTTTAAGAAATTAGAGTTAAATTAATCCTCATGTGTTCAACATGCTGAAAACATGAAGAGAAGAAAAATGGGTCCAGAGGAAGCTTTCGGAACCTTTGCGAATGTTCCGAAAGCTTATTTAATGTTTTGCTTTATTGCAGCAGCAGTTGTTGATACTACCACCAACACAGACTTAAAACTGTCTCTGTGTTTTATCTACCCCTTTTTTGAGAGAAGCAACACAAAAAAATATTTATTGTACCTGCAAATATGACAAAGATTATTCTGATTCTGTTCCAATTCTGAATTAATCCAGTCCAAGTGGAACATGAGGAATATCAAACTTAATGGGAGATTTGGTGCACACACACACACACAAACACACACACACACACACACTGACAAGCAATTTTGCAACAATAGTCTGTTGTTGTCAGCTCACGTACTCATAGTGTGTTGTTTGTGAACCCAATCAGTGTCGTTCCTGTATATTCTAGATTTTCCTTGCCAGTTTATCTCACAGGTGCACAGAGAGGCGGGTCAGTAGGTCACAATGTGTGGGTCACATTCGCAAAACATGAGCAAGAGAATCTGTTTCCAAAGAGCTGCAGAGCTGCACACAGAGGAGCTGTGTGCAGATGGGGATGCATCAGAACCGTAGCATCGTTGGTTCACATCCACCTCTGGGGCCTTTTGGTGCAGGGTTTGGATTGCATCTGAAGATGTGCCGTTGCGATACACGCTTCCGATGACGACTGTGAGCTGTTAGTGTTTACACCAGCTCCAAAAAGAGATCGCCACAATGAGAGCAAGTCATGTGTGACTGAGATATTCTGCTGCGACCTGAAACGCTGACGCCACGATCCACACAGAGACAACCGCAGCTTCACGTACAACCGATGCATCATCGTATTCATCATGAAATAAGGTTCAAACAAGAGGAAACAAAGTTCTTCTAGAGAAGTAGTTTTTCTGGTTGAGTCTGTGCCTTGGTCGTATAGGATGACATTATTTTGCGGCATCCTGTATCGTCTTCACTGAAGAGGCCTGAGCTTCACGGTGTCTGATTATGTTGATGGCATCAATCAGTCAGTCAAATGGAGCCCAGTATTTTTCCTCTGGACCATTTTTGTCATTTATCTAATTTCCGGTTATATATTAGAATGTGCTGCTTGATTGTTACAATGGGCTAAACGTTTTTATCGCCTGTCACCAAAAATATCATGTCACATTTCAAAGACATCAAAGCCAACAAGCTATAAGTCACAATGACGACATGTCACATGTCAAAGACATCTAAGCCGACAAGCTATAAGTCACAATGACGTCATGTCACATGTCAAAGACATCTAAGCCATCAGGTAACATCACACAGACATCAAGTTACCATTCACAAGGACATCAAGTCAGACATCAAACACATCAAGGCCAGGTCACATGTCACAAAGACTTCAAGTCACAGGTCAAAGCCATCATGTCACAAAGACATTCAGTCCCATGTCAGAGAAATCTAAGCCATCACGTCACATGGCAAGGACATCAAAACCATCAGTTTACATCAAGCAACATGTAACAAAGACATTAAGTCGCATCAAGACCCGTCAAAGACATCATGTCACATGTCATAAATACAAAAAGTCACATGTCAAAGACATCCAAGCCAACAAGGTATATGTCACAAAGACATCACACTACAGGTTGAAGACATCATATACAACAAGCAATAAAGTCACATGTTAAGGACATCAGAGCATCAAGTCAGAGGCCAAAGACATCAAAGTCAATAAGTTAAATGTGAAAAAGAAGTCAAGTCACGTGTCGATGACATCAAATACAGCAAGTAACATGCCATAAGAGATCAAAGCCATCAAGTTACATGTCAGAAGGAATTCCCTTCTTATTCTATTAGACAGGAAGTTGCTCTAGCGCCATTGTACACGGTTCTTACATCTGCACTAAACTTCAAATGTCTTCCTTCTTCCATCGTAATTACTTCAATACTACCACTAATATTGTTACAAACTTTATCCTACAACAAGACGCCTTAAGGATTCGTGCAGTGGAACAGGCAACGTTAACACAGCGCGTCGTTTATACTCACCTGATCATTTCTTGAGTACGTTTTTTCAGTTATACAGGATATGTTGTATTAAGTACTTCCTTTAAGTGTGAAACAGGTGGAACTTACTTGCTCTGTCAGTCTCTTAATAACGCTGCGTAGCAGAAGCTCCTCCTTCCCTCGTTCACGTGTGGACAGGATGAAGTCTACATCGTGGCCAAACTCCTTCCCCCTGCAGGTAAACACACAGAAGTGTGACAAGGAGATAATGGAGGAAGTTATCTTCTGCTCATAACCCTCGTCTGATGAGAAGCAGCACACAGAGCTATAAAAAGCACAGGCTGTACTAATGGAAGTGACATTTTCTTCATTCAAACAAGCAATTAGTCATAAGTTGTTAAGTGCAAAATCTCCCTTTTTTGTTGCCTCAGCCGGCAGAGAACTTTTTGTGAGAATCATCATTTTTTTTAACTTGGATCAGTGTCATAAAGCAGATCCATATGGAGCGGCGGCAATACGCTCGCTCCATGCATTTTTTTTCCGTCAGCACAACTGCTGAGAGGCGGTGTTTCAGGACTGTAGGTGATTATCAAGCGGGAACAGATACAATGAAAAGCTCAGCAGAGACGCTCTGCATGTGACGCGGACACAAAAGGTTTGTCAAAGCTGGTATCGACAATCACCCGGCTGCATCAGGGACAACACGCTGTTTTCAAAACACTCCCTTTTTTTTTTTTTACCTTCAGTTAGGTTTGCCTTTTTATTGTCTGCAGGATTAATCAATGGCTACTGTAATGATTTCCATTAAACTGTGGGGGAGGATGGGTCAGAGCGGTCCTCATTAAATTAAAGTTCAACCAGGAGACACTGACACCGGACAGCTCTCAGTTCTTGCCCACTGGTTCTTGAACAAGCCCGGATTCTGGTGATTTCCTCGAGGCTTGTCCCTGAATACAGAGCGTTACAATAGACCGCAGGAGACGAGAAGAAAGCCTGGATGACATTTCCAGGTTAGAATGTAATACCTTGGTGATTTGTAAAAAACAAAGGTCTGAGTCACAGTCAAAGCCCAGTTGCAGGAAGTGCTCGGCACTGGATGACAGATCTCTGGGATTGTTTTTCAGGTAATTGCTCAGGTACCGATCAGGGAATCATGGGGGAATTATGACATCCAGTGTTTTTGCTCTGCTTGAGAAAAGCTCTGACATTTCTCTGCGGAAACCAGACAGTGAAATATTATGTTTTATTATAATCATATTTTGTCTCATCCTGTCTTCGTCACATTGATGTTTTAATTGATTCTCTTACTTTAAAACTTTGTTACATTTTTTCTTTTCTTTTATTAGTACAGCGAAAGAACAAGAAACCCCGACCAGGAAAACTGGAACTACAGGAAGGCTCCTTCAGAGCTCCTTTCATTCTAGTGTTCTAGTGCCTCTGTGGTATAATGGTATGGCTCTAGTGACTCTTAAATAATAACGCGGTTCTAGAACCTTGACGATATAATGACTTTGTATTATTGCAATCATGTGGCTCTAAGGTGTTATGTGGCAACCAGGAATACCTTGCTTAATTTACCAGAGACTATTTTTGGAGGTGAACTGGACTGTTGACCTGTTTAAGGTGTTTCCTATCCTTTCACGTCAGACAGGCGGCACTCAATCAGTCAGATAATCAGTCAGTAATGAATGACACAATGAGTCGCTGTTATTGTGGCACCCTTCAGAATAAATGAGTACAAACAAAAAAAAAACATCTGCAAGTGCCGAAATTTCCCATCAAATGTAAAAAGCTTCCCGTCGACAGTTTGTGCTCTTCTCAAGGTGGCTTAGCTTTGTACACCGGCTCTAAGCACCAACAGGCCAGTTATCCTTTCCGTCTCATCATGACCCACTCCCTCATCTTCACATTCCTTTTCTGAAACAGCGGCTGATATCATATAGAGACATAAGCTCCGGTGTCACTGCTAGCAACAAAGCTAAATGATGATGAATGTCAGGGGGAATATGACTCCGGAGAGACCTCAGGTTCCACCAGGCTCTGTGTTTGATCTCCCGCAACACATGAGTAATGGCAGGGTGGAACATTAAAGGAGCGACAAGCGGCCGTGAATGGCTTGTGGGAAAGCTTCAAAGGTCACTGTGGCTTATTCAGGGAGAAAGGAAGTATTAGAAAGCAGCCATAAGAGCTCCACGAGGCATGATAATGTTGATGGTTAGCGTTCCTGGCAGAGAGCATGTACCCTGTGGCATTAATAGAATGAGTGGCGAGCTAGCAGGTTCACCCAGCAGACGCTTCTTTAGTCACAGTCTTTTAATTTGCACCCCGACTGCTTTTATGTAATTCAATCCTTTTCTGAAATAGTAGAAGATTTGGGAGTCACTTTTACGCTGCTGGCACCAGGGTTGAGTACACCGGTTTACGTTTTCTCCTTCTTCTTTCGGCTGTTCCCTTTTACGGTCGCAACAGCGGATCATTTGTTTCCGAGCATAGTTACCGCCGGCACCCTGTTGTCAAACGCTACCACAGCAACAGTATCTGTTAGCCGGTGTGCCAACAGATAACATTTCGAAAAACAGTTTAATTTACGCCTGATTTCTTTCCTGACGCAACCTTCCCCATTTATCCAGGCTTCTGGACCGCCACTGAAAGTAAACTAATGGGTGACTCCATCATGGCTTGGTATGCAGGAGATAGCTTATACCATGAAATAATTGGGATTCTGACTGGAGACTGGAAATTGAGCCTCGGTCTGCTCGAACCGGAAGTCACATCAATGCTATAAAAATACCTGCTCAATAAATCCGTCAACGCCACGTACAAGGGAACCAGGCTTTTTGCCCGATATCTATATTGAGACATGTCTCAAGGCTATTAATATAACAGCTAAAAACACGAGGACTCAAATAGTCCTACAAATAGTATCTCTTTGCTTGTTACTTTGGTTCTAATTTGGTTTATAATTATTGCTAATACTGCTATCTGTCAAGACCCATTTAACGGTACCATAGCTTTTATATACATCAAGTCACATCACACAACATAGTCCGTCCAAGTCCCTGGTCCAAGCAAAGGTGATTTCTTTCCAACCAAACGTTGGCCGCCAAATTATGTGGTGGTTTCAATGAATAGACAGATAGGTACAAACTTTTTTAATCCCCAAAAGGGTAAATTTAGTCGTTACAGCATCTCCAACAGACATTTAAGCAGAAAAAAGTTGGTGAATGTAGGCTTTAATTAACAACAAAAGCTGTTTTCCTTTGCAGAGCAACCAAAGAAAAAGCACAAAACCATCCAATACTAATAGATATTGTAGACCTTGTAGATTACCGATTAATGCCGTCTAGACACCTCGTCATCGCTCCCATCCAACCGCTCATACAACAATGTCCTTCAGTCTGCATATCGCAAATGTTCTCCTGACAGAAAAGGGATTTCTGAGTGTCCTTGAGTCTTTGTCTGACAGGTAGCGCAGACAGAACGCAGTGACGGCCTGAAGTATGTGATTGATTAATGAAATGGTTTATATATAACGTGAAACTTCCACACTGGTACTTCAAACTTGTGCCCTTATTCCCTTTGTGCCGTAGCCTAGACATATATGTGACCTCACCTCTGAAGTACAATACAATTTATAACATAAACTACAACAAAGCCAGCACCTGTTCTCACTTAACTAAGAACTCTGCTTCTCTGAGTTCTGCTTCCGTTTACTAAACAGAACAGTTTGTGTTCCCACTCACTGTTAAAGTCAGGCCTGGCCCTTTAAGAAGGAGGCCTTGCATGTATTGTGTACTTCAGACGTGGGAGATTATGGGAGTTGTAGTTTGTTGTTACTTGTGAAGCCACAGTAGCTTGAGAACCTGAGTCCTGTCGGAGTAAGGCTATGTATTTATTTAGTCTGTTAGCAAGGTAAGCTGAGCATGTTTGCGTAAATATTTCCAATATATTAAGTGCGACATTATTTAAGTCGAGTGTCGTGTTGATTTTCCATCAGTCTTTACTTTTCTAAAGTAAAACATCCTTCTCTTTGAACAACTTTCTCCTTTCAAGCAAAGCCTGGTGCCGGTACTGGATTCCAGGTACCGTGCCAGCGTCAGATCTGACACACAGCCCTACATTGAAACATTAAAAGGGTTTTAATGTAGGGCTTTATGCGAAAGCTTGACTCTTTTTTAATGGGTTTAGGGCAAAGCTACTTGGAGACCGCATCACAAATTTCCATCTGCTGAACAAGCAACATTTCTCTGAACCTTCCAACACTACTAATTGGCAATTGTACAGTAAACTCAAGTTGTTTAATGAATTTCAATGACAGACTCTGCTGCGCCGGCAAAACTCTGCCATGAATTGCAAAACACCACAGCAGGCGGGAGAGTAACAGAAATCATGGGAATAAATTCAGTTCACCCAATAAGGGTGTAAACACGGTCGATGCCGACGCAGAATTCTATGTTTTACTGCCTTCCTGTGCAGAAAAATCTCCTCAAATTCAATAGTTGTGAGGAAAAGAGTGCAACAGCATGTCAGGCACAACAGGAGTATTTCTTTCTCTTCTCCGTCTCAAACGCTGCTCCAACCGAAAATCAGTTTTTCATTCAGCATTAGGCGTCACCTCCTGCACAGAGGGACATTTGGCAGAAGGTATTGGCTTTGACGGGCCGTTAACACACTGTTCACGCTAACACACTGTTCACGCTAACACGACCGGTGTCCTCTACAATTTACCGCAACATGGAGGAAAGCAGGTGGATTTTTTTTTTTATAGCGTGAGGGAAAATCTTATAAAATAAACATGATTATTTATACATTTGTGTGGAGGACAGGGTGACATTTATAAATAATAAGGACTTGGGAAGTGTTGTGGCTGATGGAAAGTTCCCAGAATGCATTCATTCAGTTGAGCTCAGTTAAGCTGGTCAGGGGAAAAGAAAGTGGCATTGGTGCCAGGTGATGCATCATCCTGTATCTCACTCGCTATCTTCCCGCTACGGACAAACAAGGTGAGAACGAGGGAGTCGTATAATGAAAGAGAGAGAGAAGCTGCTTGAAGTCATTATGACTGAAGATTTTAGATGAGATTTGATCTAACACGGTCTGGTGTTTACAGGAGATGTGGTCTATGTGGTCTTAGTAGTAGGTATTCACACGCTCTTTAATTGGAACAGACCTTTCAGTCTATCCCAGCTTGTTTAGTTTCTTATTTCTTCCTTTTTCGACAACTCAGGCGTTCAATATCGTTAAAGCAAACTGCTGCTGCCGTCCAGTTCTGCTGAACAGACGTTACAGTTTTGTTGGATAGGAAAACTGATAACGCCAGGATGCAACTTTAATTTGACCTCAGCCGCCCAAAGATATTCATTTTAGGGTTAGACTTCCTCAAAAATGATCATTGATAGCCACATAGGGATAGGTCTAATCTAAATTAGGTAAGAGGTGGGGTCCCTCTGCAGGCTGATGGCCAAACAAATCTGTGTTCAAGCAGCTACAATATGAATGATGGTTCCGCACATTGAGACACTGTGTTGCATCATTCACTCTTTCTTCCAGCCGTTGTGTCAAAATATGAATTTTTTCGAATTTAACCTATGATGATCTATGAAGAGTTTGGTCAGGAAGACTATCCTCTTGCACACTCAGGCAACAGTCACTGCTCATTCCACTTAACTATAGATATTGTTATTATTACGTTTCACACATGCTCAGTCTCAATTATCTGCTTCATGGTGTGGGGCATCAGTGGATATAAGCTGCCTTCATTAAGCCAGCTACATCTGTCTAATCGCTGTGGCAAACCTTCATCATTAGCGTTTCATCATCAGTTGATCTGTTGATCAGCTGTCTTTTTACACAATTGAATTCTCCATTCATCTAGCTCCTTCATGTTGCTTGTTAGCACTCCCTTCACTTCCCCATCTGCACCCAGACCTCAGATCCATCAGTCTCAGTGGAGTCATCAGCCACCACCACCACCACCACTATCCAGACCTCAAACGGGGGTAAACCTTGCTACTGCTACAATCTGACAAGCACAGACTTACTAATGGACTAATTATCCCAGATCATCTGTTCCAATAAATAATTCATCTTATCCTCATTCTTTTCCTTATGCTTGGAATTCATTTGTCGGCACAATCAGATGATGGACCTGCAGCTGTGTTTAAGCATCTACATCTCGTTACAAAGAGCAAGAACAGGATGCACATCAAAACGCAGTGTTGCTTTAGTCGCTCTTGTCTCCAAACATTTGTTAAAATATGTAAAACACATGCATAGAAAGCAGCCAGGAAAGTCTGTTCCATCGTTTACGTGGCACCGTTTTTTTTCTTCTGATCAGCTGATGAAATGGTTATACTATCCTTCTGCCATCAAATTAAATTCCAGTTATTCCAAATGAGATGTTTGTACGGAACATTTTCATTCAGACCTATTTTAGTGAGAATCCTAGGATCCATCCACACCCAGCTAGCGTTTTTGAGCTACACCTCCTGGTCAGAAAGCTTGTTTTCCTCTCACTCCTGCTGATAATAGACATTTAAAACACCCTGAGCTAAAGTGATAAAGATCTCATTCCTGTCGGATGATTTGAGAAAAAGACAGCTTCACCCCCTCGTCAGTGTCCCTTTGAGTCGGAATCCAGACAATCAGATGTTAAATAAAACCCACATTGGGGACTTGCTGCTTCCACATTGAAATGACTAGTGTTCCGCTGACGCCGCATGAGCTTGTCACACGTTGCACTGGCAAACGCTGTATTTCCAAGCCTAATCTATTTTTAATCCGCTCCCAACAAAACCACTTTAAAACTTGTCACCCGCCTTCCACAGCTGTCCTTTCAATAAGGCTAATGTCAGCGGCATCAACAAATCCTCGCCGTGCTGTCGCCCTCTGAAGTGGATGACAGCTCGAGTTTAGTGGAGTGCAGCGCTTATGTCCTAAAAACATCTGGGAGTCGACTTGTTTGGTTGTGTATGTCATCCACAGATTAAAGAATGTGAGGGCTGACTGCATCTATTCCAAGGCATTTACATTATGCTATATGTGTGTCATTTTTTTGGCGAGGGCTGTTGTCCGGAAAGATGATGCCACTATGAGCCTCTGCAGCCTGCAGTGGGAATTTCTGGTTATTAAATAAGGAAAACTTGTCCTATGCTGGCGTCCCCCAGTAAGGGTGCGTACCCCCAAAAATCGCAAAAACATCCCATGAAGTTAATACTGACCCTAACATGCACAGAACCCAAAGCTTCAAAAACTCAGGGCGGCGTTCCTGCAGAAACCTCATAACCAGACATTTTAATAGCGTTTGTTTGTGACATTCTGACCACTGAGTAGGCGCTGCCATGGCGACAACCGAAGCCAGTATGTGCGATGGTGGTTAAGAGTTTTCAGCAAGTATAATACTCCTCATTTACCGAAACTTTGGGTTCTGTGCATGTCCGGGTCAGTTTAAACTCTATTTGTTGTTTTCGCTGCGTTGATTAAAGTTTTATTCTTAGTCACATGACTGCCTGACCCGGAAGTAAAGCAAAGCTACAAAGACCAATCAAAATATAATGATACGTTGGTGTATTATATCTGTTTTATTCACTTAATGAAGCGGTAAAAAAGTTTGTCCGGGGATGAATCACTTTTAAATGTCCTTAGTAGACACTTCCGTTGTCTTGTGGCTTTTGCAGATTGTTTTCCTTAATGTGTTGTGGCTTTTGCAGCGTTCTTGTGTTGTAAAATCGATGAAGATGTTTTCTTAATTTGTATGAAAAAATAATAAAGCTATAGGAAGTGAGTAAAATATCAAGTATTTGAATGAAACATGATATAAAGGAGATATATCTCCTCCAGTCGATTCATATTCATCAAATTTGGACTAAATTGGAGCAATGCTTGAGAAAAAAATGACGGCCCATAAAATCTTTTAGATAAAGCTCGTCCTAGTCTCAGAAATAATGGAACTACAACATATAACCGATCTTTCCCCAAAATCAATTTAGTTGGTTTCTGTAATTATTTCTAGCAGGGGAATAAAATTTGACCCACAGTGTAATCTTTTGAAAACATCACCGTGTAAATTGGCAGAACACAACTCTTGTCAGAACAGTGCTGACGGACCATTTTCTCTCGTGGCCTAATAATCACTCACGGATAGACCAACAACATAAAAAATGTCGGATTATCTCCTTTAGTTTGGGCTGCAGACTCTGCTGTTTTGTATTAATGTGTTTATTCATTTTAACGCTATAACTCAAAAACTAATTCATGCACGATCTTCAAACTTTTATACCCGGGTAGACCTTAATGTAAGGAACAAATGTCAGTTTTACATTTCCAACACTAGGGGGAGCTTTATCTCCAAAAGTATTTGGCCCCTTAATTTCTCAACCGTTAGTCGTTGTACGGTTAAGTCTAGATTCGGTCCGTATTAATCGACTCAAGGAGGTCTATCTCATATTAATGGTATTTTACTTAACTTCCAATTTAATTAGAGGAGTTCAATCAACGGGATTGTTGGTGCAGCGCAGGGGATTGGGGACATTTCGGGGATATATCCTTGGGTCTGGTTTTGAAAAGTTATATTTTGGATCCTTGTGATTGAAGGAATCTTCTCACAATGTTAAACGGTAGATGGACTTGGTACTTAGGAAGACTAAGTTTGACCGCTTTTACATGAACAGGAGGATTCGGGGGCGAGACCCCACCATGCAAAACGCCAATTGCCATTCACGCCGTCATTCACACACCGATAGAACAGCCAACCGGGGGTTCAGTGTTTGGTTAAGGACACTTCGGCGTGAAGACTTCAAGAGATCGGATAAGCAGACAAACACTCTGCCATCTTTGCTACAGATGCCTGATCTTGTCATCGGAACCCAGAACTCTTTTAAAATGCAAAGACAAAACAGTTGGCTAGCTAAAACCGTGTTTTGTAAACAGGACTTTAGATAGCGCATGAATTATTTCGCTTCATCAGGTTTTACAACTTCCCCCGCCGCGTTTCAACCGTGTCTGGAACAACTGCGTTTCAACCAGATAAAAAGAAAATGACTTATTGACTGATGCCGCCATCATTCTTCAATTACAGCTCGTCATGATTCCAATTAGGTCTCGCATAATATTCCCCAATCCTGCGCCACATTAGAGGTGGAGCGAACGTGTGCTCCATCTCTCCCAGACATAAAAGTTCCCTCACAGGCCCCGTTAGGCTCTGCAGCAGACTCCTGGGTCATAAATCTTGCACTGTTCCTCCTCTTCTTTCTCCATGTTTACCATCCGTGATGCACTAATCACTTTCCTCATCTCCGTTACCGCGGGTTCCCCGGAGCAGCGGTTATTTACATAATCAGATAACATTCCAGCTGTCATTTATCCCCTTTGAAGATTGGACTGTTCTCGTGCGGTGTGATAGCATCTTCGCTGAGGAAAGGTATGGACCTATAAGAGGCAAACTCAATATTCACCACCGTCTAGACGCCATAGAGCCGGACTATGTGACATGAAAGAGAGAATCATCCGTCTTTACGGATCAATACTTAAATTCATAAGGGGTGAAACACATTTGCTCGAGTCGAAACAGTAGGACATTTTAGTTCGGTGTGTGTGTGTGTGTGTGTGTGTCCTCACCTGCAGCAAGATTACAGAATAACTACAGGATGAATTTGCATGAAAGTTTTACCCAGAGGTATTTTTTCCGCATATTTTACAGATTAAATGTTGCTAACGTTTTGTGTTCTGCTGCATTTAAAATAAAGTAGAATAAAAACAAGAAGCCGTTTGGACCAGTGCACAGACAATATGGCGAGGCACACTCTTGAAATTCTATCCATTATTCATGCCTTTGTTCCTTTCGATTCCTTCGATGTTCCTTTGGGGGTGGAGCTGGGGGTACAGTGTGCTGAACAGAGACGCTGAAGTCCAGAGACGCTTTAAGTATAAATCTTAAACAGACATTGTGTACACTCTAATCCAAAATGCCCCACTCTGAGTCTAGAAGTGTGGAGCAGAGAACAATACAAGGTGCTGAACACAAGAAAAGAATGATAGAGGAAGAATCAAAGTAGGTTCAGATGCAGAGTTTGGTTCTTGGCGTAGGTTTTTCTTGTTTTTTTAGAACAACATTTATACAACCAAATCAGTTGTTTGGTAGTTTCCTGTTTAGCTCTTTCTGATCCCGTTGGAATTGTGGCAGATATGTTTTTGGATGCTCTGATGATTATCTACTTCCTTCCACCACTGAACATCACAGAGGCAATGTCAAAGTCCATGTATTTCATGGTAAGTAATATTTTGAAAAAAAATTATATTTGATACAAAACAATTTTATTTACATTAGTTATGAACACTAAAAAAAAATAAAAATGTGATATTAAGTTAAAAACACAGGTAGTGACTGAAACCATAGTGAAGATCCAAATTCACAACGACTCTGTCTTTACTGACTCTGGTTTAACTTGGTTCAGTTATTCAACACACTGCACAAGAACACTATAAAACACTTCAAGACAAATTGAGAACTGCTGTTGGAAACATGTAGCGGAGGGTTTGTGCCCAGGCTTTAGCAGAGACCATCAGGTAAGCCGCGGCGGTTCCGTCGCCTGTTGAGAAGGCAAGCGTCGGTCTCCATTGCCAGGCGGCTTTTGAATTATTTACCGCACACATCACGGTTTACGGCTGGGTTTTTACACCACAGAGCAGAGTGCTCCTCTCTCACTCAGGCACTAAGCACATAAAACACAGCGGCGGTGAAGGGGAGGCGTCAGCCGTGAGCAAATAGTTGCAAGTCAGCAGGTAGCCTCACAAGAGCACTCTCACCACGCACTCTGACAATATGATGTATTTCAACATCTAAATGTAAATGTAATGGGAATGCACTCAGGATTCAGTATCTCTATCCTAGAAAAGTCGGGGATATTATGGAATTGCCATCACTGATCGGAACAGATCTTTTATGTTGACGCGATAACTCAACAACTATTTCAGGGATCATTTTCAAATGTTATATACACATAGACCTTAGTGGGAGGAAGAGCTGTAGTAATTTTGGGAAAGGTTGGTTGTATATTTCTAACATTTGAGGGAGATTAGTCTCCTAAGGTTTTCGGGACATAATTTCTCAAGAGCAACTTTATTCCAAATTTTGATGCAATCTGAATGAATTTGAGGAGCACTATCTTGTTTTCATCAAACTTTACTCACCAAGGTAAGCTTTATGTAAGGAAACCCCTATTACCTGGACATACCATCCTCACAATTGGTCCGATTTAGTCCAAATCTGGTGAGTATGAATCGAACCGAAGAGATCTATCTTGGATAAATCACATCTTAACCTAAAAGATCATATTCTACTCACTAGGGGAAGAGTTATGTCTGAAGTTTTTAAGACATTACTCCACATTTAAATTGAGGAGTTCAGTCAGGGGTTTTGCGTGTACAACTCAGGCGATTGAGGATATTCGGGGATATATCATTTTCAGACCAAAAGTTAGGAATTTATGTCCAAAAAACTGTGGGGGGGGCTTGCCAGAAATCCAGTGTGGACCCTCAGTGCTACCAGCCACATCAAGTGCCGGTCCCAAGCCCGGATGAGTGGGAGGACTTTGTCAGGAAGGGCATCAGATGCCTAATCAATATGCGAAACAAGACGATCCGCTGTGGCAACCCGTAAAAAGGGATAGAGTCGAAAGAAGTTGCTTTGTTAAACAAGATAAATCTCGTCGAGTCAATTCACATTCAGCAAACTCGGAATAAATTTGACCAACGTTTGAGAAATCATTCCCCGAAAGAAAGATTCTCACCCTAGAGTACAAAGTATACAACCAACTTTTCCCCAAATCAATCCAGTTCTACCTCGCACTAAATTTTATTTTATGGTGATATAAAATTGGAGAAGAAGTTTTTCGTGTTTTTTTAATGGACCCATCTTTTCGGGGATTGAATTTGTATTAAGAAGACGTCTTGGGACTTGCTAGCATTCCCCCTGGCGTACGACCAAAATGAAACAGTAAATAACTCTTAAAACTTCAGAACAGCAAGCGCTGTTCTACTTCATTTGCTGAATCCACCCTGAAATGAGGAGACAAGCGTTGTACCTGCGGAAGCCACCTGCCAGTGTCAGTATGGCGTCGGGTGTGATGGCTTGGACAGTTTCGTCTATGACGCTCATCACGGCTCGGGCCTCTGCACTGCTGACAGCCCTGGAGATGTCTCCATAATGCTGGAAACCTGTGGGGAGCAGAGAGTCTGGGTCTTAGTGTGGGGTCTGCCATCAATCACAGCCGTTTGCTCTGGGCAGGCGGGGAGTCAGGCTGAATTAAAAGTACAGTAAAATGTGATGCCTTTTGCTGGCTGCAGACGCCAGAGGATTACAGCCACTGTAAATTATAACTGACGGATTGATGGGAATCGTTCTTACATCTCTCTCTTTGTAGCTGGTCATTTTTTTGTGCGACAAAAAAAATGCATAAATTCTCTTTTGTGTGGTCCAGAATAGACAGAACCACATTTCGAAAATTAATTAAAACGTCTTTTTATGATAGCTCTTCATAAAATAATGGGATAATTCATGTTTCTGGTCTTTTAACATTAACAGTCAAAAGAGAAGAGGTTCAAACATATTGTCCTTGTCAAAAAGCTTCATTATTTCTCTGCAGTGTTCCGAAATGATGGATCATGTCGAGTTTGATGAAGATGTCTGTCAGCATAATACATCAACGGAGTCTCGGACTGAATGGAAAGCGTGAACCGTGCATACCCTGAAACACTCTGAGCAGCAAACAAGCACGCCTTGATGCAGACAAATGAAAAGCTGCATATTTCCCTCTGAGATATTCAACCGATCTATCAAATGCTCTTTGGGATTTCTACTGTACTTCTATTCTAAAACTTAAGACAGATACGTTCTTCATGTCCCGATGTTCCTATATTGCTGTGTTCCTCATCACCAAGATATTTCAATCAGGAGAGGCAGAGAACAAAGTAAAAAATGAATGTTTATTACAACTGATGATGATGATAGTCCGTCAAAAAAGTCTTTGGCGCTCAAACTCTTCAGGCAGATTGTGATTTAAGAGTTTCTGCGCTGAGCAGAAGCTGGTAAGAATGGAATGGAATCAGGATTACTGTGGCAGTGGCTGATGAATATGCTGAGATTGATAAAGGATGAAGGTCACGGAACTACAAGGACTAGGACACAAATACTGGCAGCATGAAAGAACTAGATGAATGACGATAATCATATTGAAAAGTAGGTCCATCCCCGACAGAAAGGGTACATCCCTGAAAAGCCCCCAATTTCCTGCGTTGTACAAGCGATCCCCCTGATTGTATTCCTATAATTAAATGTGAAGTGAAGCTATGAAAAACATTGTTTTTCATAAAGAAATCTCAACCTATTGAGTAAAATAAAAACTGTTAGAGCAAAATATGATATGTACAAGTTACATCTCCTTGAATCGATTCATATGAACCCTAGTTTGGACTAAATCAGACTTATGGTTAGGAAATACTATACATATAATATATATACTACTATATATACTTACAGTATATTAGACCCAAAACTCTCCAGTCCTGCTTCCTTTATTTAAAGACCATCCCCAAAGTTAAACCAGTACTTCCACGCCACGATCTGGCAAAAGTAATCCATGCATCCGTTTTCTCCAGACTAGACACCTTGAACTCTCTCCTTTCTGTTCGGAGTCAGAACCATTCTCTTGACTCTAACTGCTACAAAATGCAGCAACAAAACTTCTTAATGGTTCTAACTGGTAACATCAAATCACATCTGCTCACTGTTAGTACAAGAGTTTGTTTTACTGATCGCTTTTAAAGCACGTATAAGTCGGACTCCAATCAATGCAACAAAGCTCAAATCTTAAGGTGACCCCATCTTTGGGGTCAGGCACCATATGCTTTGGAACAGCCTAACTAAGGAGATAAAGCATGCTGGAACCATTAACCTTACTTCTGAAAACACAGTTTGGTGGAAAAAGATCTTTAAAAAACGATGTGTCCTTTAGTATTTATTGAACCGAATGATTCTCTAAAATCAACTGGGCCTATGCGAAAGAGTAATCCCTCCCATGTTCTTCTTCGTCTTTCGGCTGCTCCCTTTCGGGGTTGAAACAGCGGATCACCTGTTTTCATCCATAGGACGGTATTAAAAATTGTAAGGACCCACCCAGACCTGATGACTTAAAGGAAATGGTTCGAGTTCAAGTAAAAGTTCACTCATATCATCACTTCAATAGAGCAATTTTTAGACGCATAGGTATCATCAGTGGCACACTATGCCAAAATCAAGAGAAATCCCACAAGGTGATTGAAATCCATCTTCGGTTACAAATCAATATCTAAGATTGTATAATCTTCAATGAAGGAAGACTTGGAACAGTATTGATCCGTCTCGGAAGTGGACCACCTTTCAATCTTCATCCAGGAAAACGGTGAAGGCTAATTCAGGAAGTAACAAAACATCAATAGAAAACCTCCTGCAGGCCACTCTAACCTCATTAAAGTTCAGAGTTCTGCTTAAAGACAGAGGTCTTGTTGCATCTAGTATAACCCAAAGCGTAGATTAATAGATTTTTCTCATCGAATGTGGAGTTTTTCTAACAGCGGATTACTTTCAGAGTACAGTATCAGGACTCGAACTCAAGCGACGGGGCAGAATACTTCATCCACCACTGCTGAGCGCTCATTGAAATTCCAAAGCAAGAGTTCCCTTCTCCCGTCACTATTGATTGATTTTTATTAAAAAAATAACCCTACTACTCATCACTGTTAAAACCCCTGCTGACTTTCATTGGGTTTGCACTGGTACTGGTCCCACTCTAGGGAAAACACATTATAATAGGAGCCCAACGGCTTATTTAGGCCTTTTAATCCGTCTTGAAAGCAAACCTGAGCTGAAATTTATAATTTTGTGGAGTGACAGAGTGGAGAGTGTGAGACGTTAATGTACCACTTTGTTGCATCTGGTTCAGATGAATGCTGCTATCTGCCAGGATGTCGCTGAAGGACCGAAGACCTCTTCGGTACCACTTCTCCGCCGTCTTAGGGCCGACTCCAAACACACTTGTGAACAGCTGGCAGGAAACGAGGTAAGGACATGATCAAGAAGACAGGCACTTAAATTAGACACTCTTCTCGGAAGAGGTTAGAACGCAAGGAGCTCGGTGTTTTTAAGGAATAGCAAATGCAAATCACTTCAGCTGCAATTTGACAAAGTGGGTTGTTTTTCATCTACTTACCTTCAGCGTCTGATACCTTTCATCAGATAGGATTTTCTCCACTTCAAACGAGCGGCCATGTTGAAGGATCTCCTGCACAGACATGAAAGAAGATCATCATCGCCACTGTTTGTGTCAGCATGTGCAATTTCGTCTCTTCCATCAGCAATTAGCAAACAGCTTTCAATTGCTGCTCATTTACGAGAGGCTCCTCGTTTTGAAGGCGTTACTTCTGCTACTTGGAAACTAGGGATTAATACCAATTCTTTGGCTTTCATAAAATGTACCCAGGTAATGTTTTTCTCCAGCTCCAACTCTTGGTTGTCTGAAGCAACTTGTATATATTGTCTATATTCAATTATCTGCCGCTCTTGTCAGAGCTCCCGCTAAGCTGCATTTAAAATAAACGGCTATAGCTGTCCTCATAATGTGAGTGTCTTAAATGTGACAAGAATTCTGACTGTTACTGATGTTAAAAAAATAAGCTGGTATCTTCACTGCAAAATACTGATCGAAGTTAAATGAAATACTTTGGCAATTGTTCGCCCTTAGGGACATTTTTAGTCTTGACATTTTTGATTTGTTTTTTTATATTTTGTCTGTGATGAAGTAGCTGGCGGCAATTCTGTAAAGTTTAGTGTATTTCGGAGGGTTATGTTCACATTGTTGAAAATAATTCACTGTGTTCCAATTTTTCAAATTCAAACTGGCATCGGAGAAAAAAAACTTTGCATTCCATGTTAGGCATTCCAAGCCCCTTCCAGATGTCTGTACCTTATCTCTAAGGCTGAGCCCAGACCCCCTTAGATGGAAGCTCATTTCAGCCCTGTCACTATTGTGGACCTCATTCTTTTGGTCACTAACCAGAGCTAATGACGAAAGGTGAAAGTTAGAAAATAGATCTACTCATTTATTCGCTTCACCACATTGGCCCGATGCAAGCCGGATATTTAGAAAACAATCGTGTCCAACTTTCTGTTATGTATTCGGACACAGTTCTCACTTTGGTTGCAAAGGGACTCGTTGCAATGGTCCCCGGTATCCCATATATACATACTGGGCGCCCAAGAGTACAGTCAGGCCTTCTGCACTCCACAAACACATCCCACATGGTTTGGGATGTGGAGACTTTGGAGAAGTCTCCACATGGAGACTTTTGATCCACAGTGGAACAGAATGGTGATGAAGTGACTCGCACAGTAGCCTATCCCAATAAAAAGGTATTGGGTGCAAATCCACCATCCAGTTTAAAGAGCGTGACACAATTAAATACAAATACAAAAGGTAAAGTTACAAATGTGGTGGGGGGAAAAGGTCAGGTTCAAATCAAAGAAAATAACAAAACTGAGAGAGGAATCTTACTCCTCTAACGCTGACTGAAAAACAAAAATAATCTGAAATCCAATCCTCACTATCTGACCTGTGAACTGTGAGTTGACCAAAATTGCATAAAACATCACCCTTGTGACTATTGAAACTAAACAAACAGCCCTTAAAAACAATGTTTTTTTTAATCAAACTAAGCCTCGCCCAATCCCCAGGTCTAAGTGCATCGAAAGAATGCTTTTTCCACAATATCGACAACTACGAGGTGAGCTGCACCCAGCCGTCACGGCCGTCTGACTGGCAGTGAACTTGAGTCCTCAGTCCCTGGTGATGCATCTGCTCGATTCATAGATTAGTGTTGGTCCCACGCCAATCAGGTGCCTGCAGATTCGAACGGCGGAGAATACGTCAACGTCTCCGGCTAGGAGCCAGTCACAGAGAAGGGACGGCACAGTAAATTTGCCCTAAGAAATCTGACAAATCAATCAAACAAATAGGAGGAACTGGGCAGTACCGCCTGCAGCCGTAACACCGGCCAATCAGTGAGGGGTTTGCATGTTCCCCCCGTGTTCCCGGAGGTTCGGTTTGGATCTGAAAACATGCAGTCCAGGTGGATTGGTGACAAAGATGAGAATGAAACTATGAATGTTTGACTCTTTGTGTCCTTTGTGACTGTTCCAGGATGTACCTTACCTCTTGTCCAATGTCCGCTCAGATTTAGTACCAAACCCCCTTTGATTCTGAACAGGATGAGCGAGCAAGTAAAAAACTACTCTGTCCAGTCAGAATTTCTTATTTCTAATCAAGCTTTTAATCCTTTTCATAACTTTCCATATTAATGGATTACATCTCCACCAGTGATGCTGAGATCCAGACTGTGACTCAATAGCGTTTCCGCTCCTCAAGGGTGCATTGACCAGTTCAGGTCTGCTTTTCAACCCTCAAGCACACGCCGTCACAACACCTCTGACACACACAGAAAAGACACACTCACCATTCAGTGACTCTGCCTCAGTGCTGCTAGATTTTCATGTCAGTAGGTTTATATCTTCCCTCTGCTTTGGATGTTTCGTGAGCGGGGAAGCGGCTGACAGTGTGTCACTCCGATGATCACAGACACATCAAGCGTTTTGTTTTTACTCTATTTGGTCTCACTTTGTTTGGCACGTCATGTAATTTTGCTTGTTTTGAGCGGCGATCTGTTTTTAAAGACGCACAGACACAAACAAAAAAATGCTGGGTGTACGTCTGAAACAAAAGGATCAACCACCGGGATCATTCTCAGGCAGTTAAATTGGGTCTCATGAGACGTTTATCTTCTTTCTGTAATGAATCTGCGGAGCTCCTGTCAGATTTGACAGATATGGAGACTTGCCATGTGGATAATGTGTCAGAGGGGTGGACGGCAAAGCTCTCCTCATTCTCCTCCAGGGACCCGGCATTTTCCAACAAGCAAACATATACCGACACTTTCGCTTCACGTGCCGTGATGTCTGCCCTGAGCACAATCAAGTGAGTCCAGGATTGGCGAGATAACCAATAGGATATTTGTTCAACGCAGACACAATAAATGTGTGTGATGCCTGTCAGTGCGTTTACTCATGCGTGCTGCTTTATCTGTTTTGCTGTCCTTCTGGGATTTGGAATGTCAAATATAGTAATGATATCTTGTTTAAAGATTGTACTCAACTTTGAAATTTTATTCAGCCTTCAATAACTCTCAGCAGATGTGTTTTTGTAGGAACAAATTTAACTCTGAAGCCTAATCCAGAAGATTGTTGTTGTTGTGAGGACAGAAGACAAGTCCAGCTGAATTCATTTTCTTCCATTTATCCAGGAGGCACCACTCCTGATGGCAGCAGGCCAAGCACAGGATTCCAAATGTCCCTCTCCCCAGCAACTATTTCCAGCTAGTCTCAAATGTATTAGCCCATCAGCGAATCCTGAGTCAATCCCTGGTCTTCTCCCAGTTGGATGTGCCTAGGTGGGGCTCTGGACGCATTCAAATAAGATGGCAAAACCACCTGACATGGCTCCACTATGACGTGTTTACTTTGAAAGCGAGTTCAAAGCAGGGCTGGTCGCCCGCCCAGAATGTACTGGGAATATTAGAATGCTAATCTGGCTCTGTTTTGTGGGTTCTCGTCTCTGAACTGGGGCCATGATTAAGAACTACAACTAGATTACGGCGTTATGCCGCTAGTGTTGAAATGCTTGGACTGGCACAAGACGGACAACAGTGAAAGTATTTGCCAAGAATGATTCAATTAAACGCCTCGGAGCTCCAATCGAATGTCCGCAGATAATATCTAAGGCTGTGCCCACCCACCATATGAAGGAAGCACTTTCATCTGCTTATATTGGCAACTTCATTCTTCAGTAATTAGAGGTTAGAACATAGATATACCGGTAAACTGAGACCTTTGCCTGTGACTCAGCTCTGTCTCATCACCACAGTAGACCGATACAGTGTTGGCATTGCTGCTGATGCATGGTCCATTCTCTCAAGATTTGTGATAAAGCAGATACTTCAATGAGGCTGCAACTTGGCCCCAACTCATTTTCTGGAAGAGAACCACAGCATCACATTGGGAGGTGCTGACACATGTGCCAGGTGACCTCATAGTCAGCTGTGAATCGCTCCAGTCACGCTGAAGCTCACTAACTGGTGAAGCTAACAGAAACACATCTTAGCACAGTAATGTGTCACTTGGTTTCACCATTGAATTGAAACCCGAACATGTCATCTGGCACTGGTACCCATCTGTACCATTTTAGGTCATTTACTTTCTCTGTGGTAACAAGATGTAATTTCAGATAGTCGCTCTATTAGTGGACAGAAGCTTTGGCTTTGATCTGAACATTTTCTCAGACACAGATTATATCTTATCTACCTTCTTTCCCTCCATCATATCAGCTACCTCTCTACCTTTCTGCCTCTCCTTATTTCTCACTGTCTCCAGTTATGTCTCCCCGACCTCACATTCTTCTTTTTTTTTTTTGCATCAACAGTAGCATAGTTTCGTAATATCGGTGTTGGTCAATATCAAATCGGGCTCCAACATATCTGGTTCGAGAATCCGTCGGAGGCTACATTAGTAGTAACAAAATGTAAAAAGAGAGCAAAATTTGTCGTAACAAAGAAAGAAGCTTTGTGAGAAATATTTACACTGTATTGGGTTTGCTGAAATGTTGAATGACAACTACATAAGTTTTTCATTTGGAATGATGAAAAACTAAAGTATGACATCGATTTGGAGTCTTGAGGAAGGGTCTGCATATTGTGAATGAGAAATGAAAGACGGATAAATGCCATAATGTATGGAAAAATGTGGAATAAACATTCTACTACTAGTAAGACACAATTAAAGGTCGCTTGCAAATTGAAAATATGTGTATGTCTTGCTCCCGGTTTCTAGTAGATGAAACTGTGTCTTAAGGCTGGAATTTTTATTCAACCTATAAAGTTTGGGGAAGTTTGGACCATGGACAGTGGATTTACAGAGAATTCCTGTCTGATAGCTAAAAATCACAATTTGCTGTGTTGCAAAATTGACTCTATTCTAAAGAAAGATTTATTGATTGATTGACTGATTCATTCATTCATCAGTTAGTTGTGGATGCAAGGAAACTTGTTAAACATTTTTTTGTTCTTTGATACTTTGATCCAAAATATCTTTGAAGATGTCCTGCATTTAAATCAAACACTTTCCTAATCTCGTAGGTGCTCTCCATGGCAATGCCATGGGGAGCACACAAGAGCCACAGAATGCAGAAACGGTGAGGATTAGAACTGAGACTATCCGTCTGATGATTGATTCTTTTTTGAACGGAATTAGTGCAGAGCAGTGGGAACTGTTAAAAAAAGGAACCCCTGATTCTGCCACAAAGATTTATTTGGCGGAGCTCCTCATGGACATCATCATAACTCTGGCCAAGGTTGTGGTATTGGCTCTTCAGAACAAGACTATAATCTTCTCAAAGAGGCGTGTTGAGACCAGACTGGGCAAATTACTCCTTCAGAGTTTTGGTCAATCTCTGAACGTTAAAGACCAAGTCCAAAGTGCCAGCTCCGAAGCTTTGTCAGACTTGGTGAATACAGAGGTTGAAGAAATGGTTAACTCTGCCCTCTGCAGTAATGTGAACTCTATTGTATCTATAGTTAGTGAGCGCATTACCTCGCCCTGCATCCTCAACTCTATGGTGGTTCATGCGATCAAAGTGTTTAAGGACTTCATGGCCAAGGCTTTGTGCATACCCCGACGACGGAAGCACAAAGAAAAACATCTGAAAGAAGAGAAACCATTACCACTTAGAAAGGATTATTACAAAGAGGAAGACTCTTTGAGCGATATTTCAGTAAAATCAGTTTCCAGATCTGTCGAGAAAAAACTCCGTATGGAGCTCACCAACGTGATGGAATCCATTATGGAAGACATGCCAGAATCTTCCAGCGAGACTCTCAGATTTGAAATCTCTCAGGAGATTGAAAATGCTTCAGTAGACATAGCACAGGAGATCGTCCAGAATAATTTGAATAGGAGACCCCAAAGGAAGAAGAGGAAACAGTTTTTTAAAGTAGTAAGGAACAGGATAGAAGCCTTTTTCAAAAGTTGCTTTGCCAAAGCCTCCATTCTACGGATAATGGCAAGGCTGAAGAAGAAATTCAAACTGAAAAGCAAAGGCAAAAGAAAGCAGTCCATGAAGCCAATCATGGCTAAACTTGAATGTCTGGCCCATTCAGAGAAAGACCAGGAAGGAAAGGGATTTGGAAATGAGGATCATGTCCTGATTTTCACACAGGAACTCAGTGACCTCCTCTATACAAATGTGACAGGCGTGGCAATGCCATATATTGTTCCAGAATCCCTTCTTGTGGCACGTGACAACACTCATTCCATCATATCCTCAAAAGTATGGTCTTTCATGGCCATGTTGAACTGGTGGTACAACACTCAGGTTGGCAGCCACAGTCAAAGGGTGGCCCAAGCTTTGCTGACACCTTCTGCAGAGACAGATGGCAAACGCAGGGGGTCACATGTTCGCCTGCACCGGATGGAACAAAGAAACAAAGCAAATGTTCGGCATCACTCTGACAAGATAGCTTGGCGGCTATTCAGAAAATTAGAGATGATACCTAAGAACAAAGATGACATCATGGAGCGAATGTTTGAAATTATATGGGCTGCTGTTGAGGGTTCAGAAGTTTATGTGACCCAAGATACGTTAACGAGCCACAAGAAGGTTGTCAAGGACCTGTGTAAGCAGTGGGGTGATGCAGATACAGTACTCATTGCGCTGAACATTAAGGATCCCGGAATTGAACAAAGTCTTGCATCATCTGTTGGACGTATCTTGACCAGATCACCAAAACATCCAAGTGCTCTGAGGATGTAGTTCTCGTCTTTGGACAAGGTCATGCCAAAGCCTTGAGAAAGGTATGATGGATTTCCTTTGCTACGTTTCTCTGGGGTTCGCCCATCTAGACGTCCAATTAGACCCTGTGAATAGGCAGACAGAAAACTGGAGCATGAGGCAACCCAACTATCTGATTAATCCGATTACCTGACAGTCCAACGGGACATCATCCTATCTGTCATAGAGAGACGGCTCTCATCCTGGGGGACAGAAGAGAAACAAAGCAGCCTTGACTTTGATCTAAAGTCTAGCTCTAGCTCTCTACCTTTACCTGTCATCATGCCAACGATGACGATGATGCTAAAACCATCAGTGGCCGTTGTTGTTAGGCCTGGTCCCAGCTGATCGGGATTCCAAATGGCTTTCATGACTTCCGAACACCATCAACAGAAATACACTGAATGTTGACTCCTATGTGGCCGGGTTAGTGGTAATAAAATGTAAAAAGAAAAAAAAAAATCACAAAATTGAAACGAACTAAGGATTTCTGAAGAAATTGTGTGTGTGAATGCTAGATGTTGAAGAACTGGGGCAAACTGAAAAGCGGCCTTGAAAGGGTGCTGCATGATTTGAAGAATGTATTCAAGAAGTTGAGCATTTTACGTTGCTGAGTAGCTGAAGCAAAACTGCAATGCTATTTTTCATTTGAATGAGGAACCAACTAAAGTATTGCAAAGATCTGGACTGTGCATTTACAAAGACTTCCTGTTTAATGGCTCAGGATCAAAATTTGCTATTATGGATGAAAGGAAATTTCATCGACAATCAAAGAAATCAGTTGCGATTTGATCATTTGATCTAGAACTTCAAGGATATCACTTGTGCTTTGATCCTTCCATTCAGTATGCTTTTGAAGATCCGGCCGCCTATAAATCAAACACCTTCCTAAACTCAAATGGACTCACTTTTACAAGTCATTCAACCAGCGCAACAAAAAGTGATGTCCATAAGTGTACTAAGCGCACTTGGTCAAAATCAAGGAAAAAAAATAAAGCATCTGTTGCCGTTGAGAACATGCAAGAGCCGCAGAAGGATGAAACTATGATGGTTAGTTCTGAGAATATTTGTCTACTGATTGATTCATTTTTCAACCGAATAAGGGCTGAACAGTGGGAACTGTTAAAAAAAGGCACCCCTGATTCGGCCACAAACATCTATTTGGCAGAGCTTCTTCTGGACATAATTCAAGTTGTGGCTGAGGCGTTGGTAATCGCTCTTCAGAGCTCGGCTACAACTGCGCGTCACATTGAGGTCAGTCTTGACAAACTGCTCCTTTGGAGTTTCGGTCAATCACTGAATGTTAAAGACCAAGTCCAAAGTGCCAGCTCCAAAGCTTTGTCAGACTTGGTAAATACAGAAGTCACAGAAATTGTCAACTTGGCCCTATCCAGCCGACACACTAGCTGGTCTACAATAGGTGAGCATATTACCCGACCCTGCACCCTTAACTCTATGGTGGTTCATACAATCAAAGTTTTAAAGGACTTCATGGCCAAGGCTTTGTGCATACCCCGACGACGGAAGCACAAGGAAAAACATCTGCAAGAAGAGAAAACATTACCACTTGGAAAGGATGAGTATGAGGAGGACTCCTCATTAAGCGATTTATCGGTGAAATCAGCATCAGTATCTGTCGAGAAAAAACTCCGTGCTGAGTTGAGCAATGTCATGGAATCCATAATAGAAGACGTGCCAGAATCTTCCACTGAGACACTCAGATCTGAAATCTCTCAGGAGATTGAAAATGCTTCAGTATACATTGCAAAGGTAATACTTCAGAATAATTTGAATCGGAGAGCTCAAAGGAAGAAGCGTAAATTGTTTTATAAAGTAATAAAGAACCGGATAGAAGCGTTTCTCATGAGTTGCTTCGCTAAAGTGTCTATTCTTCGGATCATTGCAAGGCTCAAAAAGAAAGTCAAACCGAAAACCAAAGGTAAAAAAAAGCAGTCGATGAAGCCAATCATGGCTAAACTTGAATGTCTGGCTCATTCGGAGAAAGACCAGGAGGCAGAAGGATTTAGGAATGAGGATAATCTACAGGAACTCGTTGATCTCCTCTACTCAAACCTGACAGGTGAGACGATGCCATATATTGTCCCAGAGTCCCGACTTGTAGCACAGGATACCACTCATACTGTCATATCCTCAAAAGTATGGTCTTTCATAGCCATGTTGAACTGGTGGTACAACACTCAGGTTGGAAGCCACAGTCAAAGGGCGGCACAAGCTTTGCTGACTACTGCGGAGACGGGTGGCAAACGCAGGGGGTCACATGTCCATCTGCACCAAACGGAACCCAAAATCAAAGCAGCTGTTCGGTATCTCTCTGACAAGATTGCTTGGCGGCTATTCAGGAAACTAGAAATGGTACCGAAGAACAAAGATGACATCATGGAGCAAATGTTTGAAATTATATTGGGTGGCGTTGAGGGTGCGGAAGTGTATATCGCCCAAGACACGTTTACCAGCCACAAGAAGATTGTGGAGGACCTGTGTAAGCAGTGGGGTGATGCAGATACAGTACTCATTGCACTGAACATTAAAGATCCTGAAATTGAAAAATGTCTTGCATCTTCTGTCGGACGTATCCTGACCAGATCACCGAAACAACCCTGTAGCCTGAGGAGGTCGTTCTCGTCTTTGGGCAAAGTCGTGTCAAACCCCTTCAGAGGTAAAAAAGTATGATTCATTTCCTTTATTGCGTTTCTATGGGGTTTACTCCGGGTGCTCCGGTTTCGCCCACCTTGATGTCCACGTGGCCCCTGTGAATGGACAGTCAAACAAGTGAAGCAGGAGGTCAACTAGATATCTAGGCTTGAAAAATTCGAAACACACACTTTAAGAAACATAACTACTCAACTCAACTTTTTTTATAAGCACATTTGGAAAACAACAGTCAATAAATAGAATAGACAAATAAGGACAGACAAAGTTAAGGTTAAAGGAAGCCAATAATACCACAAAAAATAAATGTCCAATACTCATCCGGGGTTAAGGGCCAAAGAATAAAAATTCGTTTTAAGCCGTGATTCAAAAACCGACAGCTTGGGGGGCTGACCTGACATGTGGGGGTCAGCCACCTTGTTATCAGCTTCGTCTTAGGGCCGACCAAAGAAAGTTGGACACCTCGGTGAGTATATGTCTGTTGGAGGTCAGAAATGTAAGTTGGTGCTGACCAATTCAAAGATTTAAAAAACAAACAATGAAATCTTAAAAAGATTCCTTAAACGTACCGGTAGCCAATGAAGGGGGGCCAGAATGGGAGCGACTTGGTCTTGCTTGCGGGTGGGTCTATTAAAAGCTGAGGGCCATCTTTTTGGACCAACTCCAGAAGGGAGAGGGAGGTCTGGCTCAAGCTAAAATAACGTGCATCGCAGTAGTCCAGTTAGCTTGTAATAAATGCATGTATAAGCTTTTCAAAACCATTAAACGTTTAAAAGGTCTTCGATTTGGATAAAAGCCTCAACTGATAAAAAGAAGAAACTGGATTCAACAACAGAGTTTATCAATTTGGCAAGTTTAAAATCGTGTGCATTTTGACGCCAATACTGGAAACAGTGTTTTTTTAAAAATGGCTGCAGGGAGCCAAGGTCCATAACAGAGGGATCAATAATTAAGCCTACGCTGTCATGCCTGATAGCTAGGGTAAATCCCTGAAAAGCCCACAATCCCCTGCATTGTCCAGGAAATCCCCCTGATTGAACTCTTCTATTTAAATGAATCAAAACTGAATCCGTAATCATCTCAAACAGTCCATAATGACTCAACGAAACTACTTA
Source organism: Lophius americanus (assembly GCA_037951165.1). Lineage (NCBI taxonomy): Eukaryota > Metazoa > Chordata > Actinopteri > Lophiiformes > Lophiidae > Lophius > Lophius americanus. The sequence goes on along the minus strand of JBBDHG010000039.1, from coordinate 4,639,269 downwards.
TATGAAGACAGGTTTTCGGCATTAAGATCCCATAATGACTCAATAATGAAGATAAAGTCAATTAAGTATTTTCTCTGAGCTCAGTTATGAAACAAAAACAATTTCTTTGTGTCAATTGTATAGGCTGAATTTAGATAAGAATTGACTTAATGGTTGGTAAGTCACGGATGAGAAAATCTGTTTTCTATATAAAGTTCCCACTAATGAATAAAATATGAACTATTATTATACTAACCCCATTAGTGAGTGAGAAATACGAACAAATACAATACAATATGACAAATACACGTTAGATCTCCTGGAAGCGGTTCATATGAGGCAAATTTGGACTAAATTCGACAAGCGGTTAGCGTGTAATGTTCAAAAAACACTGTTTTTTTGTGAAGGCAAAAAAAAAAACGTTCTACCTTTTGAGTAAAATGCGAACTAGTAAAGTCAAATATGATATGTTTATGAGATATTGCTTCATATGCACCACATTTGGACTAAATCCGATCAACAATTGAAAAATTGTGGCTCGAAAACTTTTGGGGATAAACCGCCCCATTATGTGAGAAATATACAAATGAATTTTTTCCCCAAAATAGATCCAGTTCTTCCTCGCAGCAAGGTCTATGAGGATATCAAATTTGAAAATAATGCATGAAATTGTTTTTGAGTATGAGGTGCACCAATCGGTTGGCCTGCCGAGCGTAGCTGTGGAACGACGATGGACTTAAACAGATACTTCCAAACTATCACCCAAAGGAAGTTTCAAGAAGCAAACGTTGGCAGGAGCCCTTGAAGTCCCTGAACAAAGCCAAGATATAGAATACAACGGACTTAACGGGGCTTACAAAGTTTTATTTTCCCTTCGAAATGTCATACAACTGGTTTAAAAAACATTGCGAGGAGGACAAAGCGAACATTAATTTCAACTAATCAGAACACATACACAATGTCAACCAACATTATTTCCACTTTAATCCTTCAAATTAAGAGCACTTAAAATACACTAATTATTATGGCTGTAAAACTTTAAAGAAGATAACGTCCCCATGGACGTATGTTCTATCCCTATGAGTCTGCTGGTACGATGTTTTTTTACTAAATATAATACGTCGGTCACCGATTGGTCAGATGCATTTGAACTAATTCCCCTCTGAGAAGTACTGAATGAGATTAAGAAAGGTTGACAGAATCAAAATCGAGAGAATTGTGACTTCAAAGTCAAAACTCTCATGTTTTGATTTTGGAAGGTTTTCCCATCTGAATGAAAGGGTGGAACTGAGTGGATCACAACAGGAACATATCACACAGCTGGTGTGTGCTATGTTCCTGTTGATAGCTGTGTGATAGCACGCAGCTGGTGTGCTATCACTGTAATTAAATGTTGTCAAGTAAATGTCTTCAAGGTAGAACTCTCATCCAACATGTGTTGTTTGGTAAATATAGGATCACAGACAAGCAGTGGTGCTACAACTTCCTGTTTTTGGCGTGTGATTGGAATACGCCACGCCATAAAAGAGACAATGTTAACAGAACATTTTATTCCAGTCTTCCTCTTTATAATAAGAAGACTACACCATAAAAATGTCACGTGTTTCATAAAATATTTGTCAAGACATACCTCCTGCTGCCAGCAGGTGGGGCTATCACTGTAACTGAACATTGTCTGGTGGATGTCTTCAGGGTGGGAATCTTATCCAACATATTAAGGTCAAGCTGGGTTGGTCAATGGACAAAGAAGATGTCCCCACTTCCTGTTTTATGGCGAAAGATTAAGATTGCGGTGGAAATTTGGTTAAGCTTTTCAAGATATGCAAAATCCTTTTTTCATCTTTACCGCTTTTGAGATTGTACGAAATAAAATCCAAGATGACAGAATATAATCTCTTGGAGGAATTTGTTAAAGTACCTGTAAATGCCGAAAAACACGAAAATGTACCGCAGCTAGATATAATAGAATAGCACTTTAGTTCTATTTTGTGGGCATTCTTCTGAGCTGGGGCCGTGATTAAGAAGGACCGCTGGAAGCATTCTTGTTTCCTTTAGGGGTCACTACAAAGGATGATTTGTTTCCATCATGTCCTGTCGTCTGCATTTTCCTCCATCACACCATCTAACTGGATGCCCCTTTTCTCCACATCCAAAAAAACACTCTGGTCTTCCATTTTTTCTCCTGCAAGGCAGCTCCATCTCAAGCATCTGTCTACCAATAGATCCGCTATCCCTCGTCCTCCCGTGTCCAAACCATCACAATCTGGCCTCTCTGACTTTTTTCTCCAAAATGTCTAACCCCGTCTGTCTCTCTGATGTGCTCCTTTCTAATCCTGTCCATCCTCGTAAAACATCAACATCTCAAGCTCTTCCACTTCCAGCTCTGCCTCCTGTCTTTTGGTCGGAGCTGTCGTCTCCAAACCATCCAGCAGAGCTGCTCTCACCTTCATCTTGGAAACCTTTTCCCTTCCCTCTTGCTGCTATTCTTCTGTCACTCATGCAACATGCGTTTCCATCTTCTCCGACCTGCCTTCCCTTACTTTTTCACCTCTTTTCCAAACTCCCTCCTGCTCTTAACAGTTGCGCCAATGACCTAAACTCCTCCATCTTCGCCACCTTTACTCCTAGAACCCTCACCGTTCCACCTGCTTCTATTTCATTCACACATGCAAATGAAAAGAGGGCCTTCAATCCTCTTCTCTCCAGCACATACCTCCACCTCTCCAGGTGTTATTTCAACCTGCTCCCTGGTCTCACTACAGATCACAATGTCATCTGCAAACATCAGACTCCATGGAGACTCCTGCCTGACCTCATCTGTCAGCTTCTCCATGATCATAGCAAACAAGAAGGGACTCGGAGCCATTCCTTGGTGCAGTTCCAACCCCACCCTGAATCCATCTGCCACTACCACACCTCACCGCGGCCATTCAGGTCTCATACATATCCTGTACGATACACTGAGTATTATTTTCTTTTTATTCAGTTACCTTTAAATATGAATGAAACTTGAAACAAAGTGGAAATTAAATTCTTGGATCGGCTCAAAGCCATAATGTGTTCTCTTCTGCCAAATCCGTAACCTTCCACCAAGTTTTCATATGTTTATTGATTGTATTATTCATTGCATTTAGTTTTTTCTGCACCTGCATAAATTGCTAGGAATGCATATGCCTCCATGGCAGGGGGGGGGGTTTGATGCCCCGTGTACTGCAAGCTTTCATTTTTAAATCCTCCATGAAGAGTTGGGGAAATTATGAGCGAGTGTGATGTCAGCAGGATAGCTCAAAAGATTTCAATTAAGTTTTAAGGAAAGATGCAAACTAAGGGTCGGTCCGGTATTCCCTTTTGTACCTTATCCAGAAGACGGTTTCTCATGTCACTGATGTTCTTTCTGCGGCGGGCTGCTGCAAAGACTCATCAAAATTTTAAAAAGTAATAATGAAGAAACCAATGATGAGACGCAGACATCTAGGGTCCCTAAAAATGATGCGTGAAATTTGATTGGAATTTTTTCACTGCCCTCTTCGGTTGGCACTAAATAATTAGCATCCAATTTGCTGTCCTACACTTTAGTGTGGCTCCTCAACGTAAACAACATTTTTCAGGGTTAATTCAAGATTAATCTGGAAACATAACAGAGATGGACCGACTGTCAGCAGGAATAGACTTAAACTCTGGGTCTTACATCCATGACGGCCTTAGCATTATTCTTCAGGCAGGGCAGGTTGTTGGTGGACTCGAGACAATACACGGCCCCGGGCAAACTCTTCAGAACCGACGCCGCTCTCCTGAAAGCCATACATAAACTCTCCATCTCGCTGAACTCATAGCTCTCTGCCAGCACCTCAAAAGCGTCCTGAAGAGAAAGGGGTACATGAAGACAGGGGGAAGGAAAAATTATTTTCTCACAAGAGCAAATCCCTTACATTGTACAAGCAGTCTTGCTGATTGAACCCCTTAAATCAAATGTGTACAAAAGAAAAAAGTTTTTCCTGAAAAAGCTCCCCTAATGACATAGATTTTGTTCAAGTAATGAGTAAGCTATAAGCTATTACAGTAAAATGTGATACAAGTTAGAATTCCTCAAGTCGATTTATATGCACAAAATTTGATCTAAATTTTAGCAACAGTTAGGTAGTTACGTCCAAAAAAACAGTGTTTTCATTAAAAAAAAACTCCTCCTAGTAAGTAAAATATGAACTATTAAGAGTAAAATACAATATATTCAAAGTACATAGTCGATTCATATGCATCAAATTTGGACTAAATTGAACCAACGATTGAGAAAATTATAGCCTGAAATCTTTTGAAGATAAATCTCCCCTTAGTGTCAGAAACAGCAACAACAATCCAGTTCTACCTCATACTAAGGTCTATGTGGTCATGAAATCTGAAAATGATCCATGAAGTACTTTTTGATTCCGATCTACATGGGCCACAAGCATAGCATAGGAAGGACAAAGAGAAACGTCTCGAGTCTAGTCCTGCATAGAGAAACGTCTCGAGTCTAGTCCTGCATAGAGAAACGCCGTAAGTCTAGTCCTGCATAGAGAAACGGCGTAAGTCTAGTCCTGCATAGAGAAACGTCTCGAGTCTAGTCCTGCATAGAGAAACGCCGTAAGTCTAGTCCTGCATAGAGAAACGGCGTAAGTCTAGTCCTGCATAGAGGAACGTCTCAAGTCTAGTCCTGCATAGAGAAACGTCTCAAGTCTAGTCATGCATAGAGGAACGTATCAAGTCTAGTCCTGCATACACACGACTCCCCAGTCTAATTCCTGGTCTATTTTGGGTAAGACGCCTGGCCCGCTGACTTGAAGTTGGGAGGAGAGGTGAAGTGGGTGATTTCTGTCCAAGATGACTATACGGCTGAATATGAATAGGTATGTATTGAAGTTAGCTTATCTGATGTTTCAAAAATAATCCAGTCTTCCTCAGTTGAAGATTCTTGCGGGTCTGGTGTTTAGTGTCCCCTTACACGAGAAGAATGTGAAAACTACTTTGTGTTTTAATTTGGTGTGTTGACTCACAGGATGCCACTTTTGCAACCGACCGATGGGTGGGTGGGTGGGTGGGTGGATGGATGGATGGATGGATGGATGGATGGATGGATGGATGGATGGATGGATAGATAGATAGATAGATAGATAGATAGATAGATAGATAGATAGATAGATAGATAGATAGATAGATAGATAGATAGATAGATAGATAGATAGATAGATAGATAGGCAGGCAGGCAGACAGACAGACAGACAGACAGACAGACAGACAGACAGACAGACAGATAGATAGATAGATAGATAGATAGATAGAGAAACTTCCCAAGTCTAGTCATGCAAATAGTTAAGTCGAAAGTTTAGTGCTGCTTAGAAACAAGTCTTGTCCTGCGTTGAGAAAAGTCCCAAATCCAGTCCTGCATAGAGACAAGTCTAAATAAATGAATTAGATCTAAATGTCATTACCTACATACCTCCACCTCTCATACAGTAGATACCAAGTGTTTTAAAGGATGCACTTTCAGAAAACAGACAAATTATTTGAAAATCTTCTAGATTTCACGAAGTCCATAAAACATGTTGACATTTGGGTCTGCATTCGTATTATGCTGCCTCTTGCATGCTGCTACTCTGCCCTTAATGAATTGCATGAATAATAGAATTACATGTCACTGAAATATCATACAGCTGGTAAAAACAAGAGCCTGCCGGCTTACAGGGTCTGAAGCACAAATACTGACTAACCTGACCGAACCCTAACTCCACTGGGACTGAAGCTGACAAAGCTTAAATCCAGGACCTGAACTCAACGTTGCCCGTTGTGACAACAGCTCGGGACAGACGCTGTCTACCTGCCACCATCTGATGTCTGCGGCCCACCAGAAACCCAGAGTGTACATGCGGCCTCAGGTCAGAGAGCAGCAGACTTTAGTCCAGCTCACCCAGCGGATGCACTGACCCGTTTACTGCAGAACAGAGAGGGGATGGCTCTTTATATCCCTGCCAGCACATATACACAAACAGAAAACCAGGCTCCTTCACACGATGTGACAGATAGTAGAAGATAGCGGCCAACTCGATGGCGTGCAGGGTGACTGTGTTTTCTCTTAAAGGTGTGCCACAAGCATTTTGCTACAAATGGACTTGGTTCCCCAAACCCTCACAAATGATAAAGAAAAGCTAAACGATGGCTCATCAAAAATATAATCCAGAGGTATAAAGAAGCCATTAAGGACCCAAACTACTTTTAGGTAATGCTACTGTATTACTGGGGATGTTACCGTTTTCAGAAGTATGCGTTTTGACTGTTTACACAGATTACACTCTGCAACCCGTTTTGAAAAGTTAGCATTCGGTAGATGGGGATGCTAAGAGACGATTGTTACGATTGTTTCATCACAAAGACCACACAGGGAGCGAAAGGCTGGAGCAGGAGGATAGGTGAGTGATGAAACAAGAACAGGAAAGATGAACATTGATCAACCTGACCAACGCTTTCCCCGACGGAAAGGGTGTATCACCGAAAAGCCCCCAGTCACCTGTGTTGTACAAGCAGCTGCCTCTGATTGAACTCCTCAAAATAAAGTGAAGATTTGTCCAAAAAGCAGTGTTTGTTTTTTTTTTAAAAGAAGCGCCCGCTAGTGAGTAAAACATTAACTATTACAGTAAAACGTGATAGATCTCCTCGAGTCAAATCATCTGCACCATGTTTGGTCTACCTCAGAGCCAGGGTTAGGAAGTAATGTTCAAAGGAAACACGGGTTTTCATAAAGAAGGTCCTCCTACTGAGAACAATATTGCCTTTCAGAGTAAAATATGATTTTGATTTCCCAAAATCAATCCTCTTCTTTCTCATATTAAGGACAAGAACACAAAGTATGTTATTTTCCGTATAATAAATTCAACATATATTTTTTTGGAATTAAAACCATGTGGGTTATGTCACCGAATACAAATAAAACGGATTTAGATGCATTTTTTCTTACATTGTGCACGGAATTAGATTTTTTTGTAAAACGCATTCATCACCTCCGAGGACATAAAAACATTCCCTTCCTGAAACTGCCAAAAGATTTTATTGTTTAATATTACAACACTTAATTAGGTCCTCAGGCCAAAACAAACAACAACCAGACCTTGCTTTGATTTACAAATTCTTGTTTGACGAAAAAGCACTGAAATATGTGCTACAGGAGTGAATATGATTAATAAAAAATACCTTTAAATGGCATGACCAGGCTTGAGAGTGATCTAAAAATGTAGAAAAGCTGTTTATTCCACATAAATGTTTATACATCGATAAAATAAAGAACACTATATCAAAAATGAACAATTTCCTAAGGGGTTTAGGAAGGCTTCAGGAAGCTTTATTGTAATTTTATTTTATTTTTTGCACAAAGCTGAGTTTGAATACCAATGGACGTAGCGCATTCACATTCTAAACATGGAAATGGCTGGAATGTATAATGAAATGATAATGGAAAAAAAAATCCAAAGCATAATGACATACGACCATGGTGGCTTTGATGTCACGGTGGCATGTGGCTTTGATGTTTCCAAAAAATGTGATAACTGCATCGACTTACTTTTATGCCATTTTACAGTTATTTTACCAATTACTTTTGCCAAGGAAGGAGGTTATGTTTTCACCCCCATTTCATCCCCATGTTTGCTATTAAGATTACTGAATAACTCGTAAAGTTTTACGCAGATGCAGGTTTTCCGCTTATCCTACAAAGCGTTCACAGCATTTAAAATAAAACAATGGGCCGTTTGGAGTAGTTAAGTCACAATGTGGCTAGGCGAACTCTACAAAACTGTGCTTATAATTGTTGCCTTTGATGGTTTCCTCTGTCGGTGGAGTTGGGGGCAGAACAGAGATGCTGAAGTGAAAGGGACAGCAGACGAGCGTCTAGAGAGTGCTTTTGAGTAAGAGTTTGTTGGCATTGTCGATAAATTTAAAGACTGGCAATGACTCACACATTAATGGAGAAATCTGCGGTAATTTTTCGGAAACCTCGGGAACTGTTATGCCATGAACCTTTGATGTTTTACACTGGAGGAGAAGATACTTGCTCAAAGTCTAGGAGTGTGGAGCGGAGAATAAAACAGCCTGCTGAACACAGGAAGAGAACGAGAGAGGAAGAAACAAAGAAGGTTCAGGTTTGTGCTCTCTGAGGGTTTTTTCTAGTAGTCCTGATAATTGTTAACTGATTAACCCGTTTCACGATTTACATTGCATGATTATGAGGACTCGAAAGGAAAAAGACACCCGGCCTTGACGGCTTCAATGTCTTTGAACTATGTGGTAACTGAGTTGTCTTGTGTAAATTGTTAATTTTTACTGCTAAAAACCACTTTACGCTCTCACAGCGTCAAATCCAAAGGACACCTCTGTAAAATATATAATAATAATAATAATAATAATAAACGTTGATCTTCCAGTCCAATCTTATATTTTATCAAACAAATACACAAAACAAATTCTGATGAATACTTCAAAAATCAACAAAATATGAGACAAAGTGAACAACAAACTAGTGGAGTAAACACAGCAGACCCTTTATTAACTTTACGACAGGAGAATAAGGAATGCTGGCCACTTGTCAGTCCGTCACGAATTCCCCTTGAATGCTAATGTTTATTTTGTCATCTGGATGTGCAAATAAACAACCGCTACAGTAATCACATCAGTTATCAGTTAGAGTAAAAACAGTTGTAGCCCTTCCTGTGAAACTTCCTGTTGTCTCGGCAGCTGCAGCGAGTCGCAGCCTTGGGCTCACCCTCTTTATGTGTCCATCTAATTAATGAGGAGCTGAGGCTGGTAGGGGGGGGACGCGGTGTCCACGGACGTTGATAGAGCGCGTCGATTTACCCCCCGCCACTGGATATCATGGACATGCCTGCGAGTCGTGTCGGCAGAGCAGTCCGTCTCTCTGCATGCGCAAAAAGGAAACCATGAAAGGAGGTCAGAGAACCCACTGGGTCGACTTCTAAAACGATGAACACCTCGGAGGTGGAGTTTGTCCATCTCATATCTAATGACACGAGTCTGGAACTTTTTTTTACTCACTAGTGTGATTCTAAGGCCTTACTCCTGATGAGGAGTTTGTTTCCGCCACAAATCTTCTTTAAAAGTGGAGGCTGTCAAATATCTTTGAATAAATGGAATATAATATTCATGACTATGTTTTTTTGTTCGTGTGAAATCAGCTTAAAATACAAATCGTCTTTTTTTTAGACTTAGTTCAAAGAAAGCCTTTAAAATCTCTAGAGGGACCAGGTCGCCATATCGCGCTGCCATGATTGTACTCTAGTCTAGAACGGACAAACTGAACCCTGGTTCTACTGAGCCCCAGAGATATCGCCTCGCCAGCAAAGCACTCAGCGTTGTGGGTGACCCCAACCACCCCTCCCACAACCTCTTCTGCCCCCTACCATCGGGGAGAATGTACCCCGCTTGTTTGCTCCACCAGGCTTACGAACGGCTTCATCCACTAAGCTGCTAGGAAACTGAACTCGCTCACTTACTTCTTTGAAACTTTTGCACTAACGTTCTGTCGGAAAGAAAAGTCTTTTTCGATTGTCTGTATGTCTGGAACATTACTGCAGCATTCACAATAAAGCTCCTTGAAACTTTGAGACCTTGAGATCATTTAGAAAGTGTTCAAGTCTAAAAGCCAATATATAAAAAGAGCAGATAATAAATATGGCGTTGGTCGGCCTAGAGAATTTAACTCTGCAGGAATCAGATAGCTAGAGTGGTGAGAGAGCGCTGGCTCTTGTTGGGGACATTTCCGACATGATGGTGTGACGTGACCACCTCCGGTTCAGCCTGAAAAGCAATGGAGGAAGGTGGCGGTGTTCACTACCTGTACAGCACCCAACCCACCTCTTTCACCTCCCCCACTCACCTGCTGAGGTGGATCCCCCAGACAGACTTTGCAGTCCCCACCAGTTAACCTCTAAGTGGTTTCATGAGTCGGGTCTTCATGTTTACTGGTTTGACACGAAGGATCTCCGGTGACGGATTCAGACATGGCAGCAGCAATGATGATTCCATAAAATCCCCATAAAATTATCTTTCATGCAAGTTTTGACCTATAATTTTATAGAGTAAATAACTAAAAAGTTAAATCTGTAGATGTCTATGTGGACAAACCTCATTACTCGATGCTGTCATACAGGATGACATCATTTAGGCACTTGAAAGACACCGTAGATTCTTGGATAGGTAGGGGTGAGCTGAGGTTACAATGCCACCGTTTGTTTCTAGGCGAGGAACAGGAAATGATGGAACAGTGTCTGTTTAAGAGACTTATGACCTATGACTGGTATGACCTACAGATGGTTGGTTTGTAGATTTTTGGTGCTTGCGTACCAAACTGCTTTAAACACTTTCACTTCAAGATCTCAGCTTTCTGTCAGAAGAAGCTCCCGTTCGTCCTTTAGCTACGTCTGAGGAGATAATTTGGACGAAAGGCTGAATGTAAATTTCAGAAATTCTTCAAATCCCACACTTATACTCGTGTGTACAAATTGTTTTAATACTTCAAAGGTCGGCAGATGCGCGGAATATATGAATAAAATGGTAGACAAGACGTTTTAGCTGTCCTTCCTTTTTCAGCAAATGTTGCAGGGACCGAGATAAAACAGAAATAATGACTTAATTCTAAATATGTAGCTTCATTGACTGAAAATCAAATATGTGTTCATCAAAAGGTAGAATAGAAAAAAAACCATAAATCCAGCAAGCCTCACAGGAGGAGGCAGACGTCGAGGGTGAGGAGCTCTCCTCTCAGCATGGGGTCGCTTCAGTCGTGCACAATAGTGTAAGAAGAACGATGGGCAAAGGAGGATCTGCACATTTAAACAAAGCTTGTACACCATTTTATCAAAAGGAAACGATCCATTAATGTCTTCAGTGGAAGGATAAAGGCCCTTGTGCAGAAACAGAAAAGCAAGGATTGGACTGCCTCCTGGTTTCTTTGTGTATCTCCGACTACGTCGTGTCAGATCTTCAAGCTAAATTTGATATAAATCAACACGAGAAAACGCAAAGTCGCAAGTTCAATGACATAATTCTATTCATGGGATTAAAAAGGTTCTCTAAAACGACTAAAAAAGAATCTGCCCCCTTCAAAACTAAATCCTAAAAACTACCCAACTGCATTAATAGCTGGTTCCAGATGGACTCGACCCACCCGGACCTGATCACTCCCAAAACCTTTTTCATGATTTAAGTCACATCATGACGCCAATAGACGATCTTCAGGTGCAGGAAGTTGGCTCCTAGGTCTCACCGGTAGCACAATATGCCAGAATCAAAAGAAATTCCAGGAGGTGATTGAAGAACTGCAGGCGTCTCTTTCCTCCATAAAGGTCAAAATTCAATGCTCCACTATGGCAAAAATGGCATTATGGGATAGCAGTGAGGAGAAAACCTCTGCTGCCCTGAGGAAAACTTAGGTTTGTCTGAATTTTCCAATAGGCCAGGTCACTCTTGGAAAAGAGATATTTAATCTGATCAGGATTTTACCTTGTACAATAAAGGAGATATATATAAAACACACCTTAATGACCCTCTAAATCTTTGGGAGAATCTTTTTTGGGACTGATCGGGGGGGATTGAATCATTTGGAAGACAGAGTTCCCGAACATTAGACCTAAGGTCGAACATGGAGGTGGCAATAGAATGTTGTGGGTTTGATACAAAGACCTGAACCCAATGAGATGCTGGTTTGCGGAACCTGAAGAGTTCTGTTCATGCTCACAAACGGTCCAATGTGGCTGCACTTCAGCAGATCCGGATAAAGCGTGGTCCAACATTATATCATGGTCGTCGGCGACTGATCCCCAGTTATCAGAATCAGATTGCCAGCTACATTTAATAAAGTATACTTTGGATTTGAATATCCAGCACACTTTAGTCAGAGATCGTAAAAAAACAGTGGGGGTCCAGAAAACTGCGATATGAGATATAACGGAATATTTTCCTCTGCATGTAAAAATGCCTCCCTAACGTTTAACCAAGCACAGTTTGACCCTGTTCTGATCCATACAGCTTTTCTTTGTTAGCCTCTTGAGTTGTGACTGTTCTCCACTGAGGGATGGAGGCGATCAATACGATGCATTTAAGGTTCAGTGCTCCCGCTGCCGCTCCTCCTCCACCCGCCTCGTCAGCCATGGCTTTGTTCTTATTAATCCATCGGAGGCCTCGCACTGAAGAGAAACAAGTCCAGGGTGTTTCCCTCTGCACCCCCTTCCCTCGTTAGTCTACCATGCTGTGTGTGTTGCTTGGTGTGCGTTTGAGTGTGTGTACCCCAGTGTGGTGCCTTCAGAGAGAAGACATCCGATGCTCCACGTCAATCAGCGGAGACACAAATGTCAATTTTTGTGTCAGCCTGCACCAGGCTTACGGTGGGAAATATGACAGCCGAAGACTCACGGCTATGCAGAGATAAAAAAAAAAAAAGGGGGGGAGTCTGTCGGGGTGACTTGTGGGTAAGCGCACAAAGACAGCATGGATTTTCCCCATCACAGCAAGAGACGACAGAGAGAGCATGGAAACGGTGGGTACACTGCAAAAAACTCAGATAAAAATCAAGACGAAATATCTCCACTATTAGAGATACTTCCTCTCATCAGACAGATTCTGTGTTCCGGTAACGCAACTTGTCTCGAGCTATTTTGTCTTTAATAATCTTACTTTCTATTTTTGGTGGTTTGGAATAACTCGAACTAGACTAAACTAGTTTAGAGTCCTTTGACTGCTTCACTGACTGCAGAATTTATGATTCTGAGCATTTTATTCAATGCAATAAAGAACGACGACACGAGCCGTCGACCAGCACAAACCAGAACTCGATAGCCGTCATTAGAACCGCGGCGGAGTTTGAGCAGATTACTTTATCAAAAGGAAAGGCAGAAACGAAAAGGCAGGTAGCTCAAAACAACAAGTCCAAGTTGAGCAAAGGTCCAGAAGGTGGTACTTCAGGAAGAAGGCTTAGCTGAAACTTCGAGCTGGATTAGCCTGAGATAAAGGAAACTCCGGGTTTTCCGTTTCAGAAAGCAGGATAAGTTAAACTCTGACTCTGTTTGGGATAAACTTGATAAACTCTCATCGCCGCTGACGCCACGCAACGCTCCCCAGCTCATCCTCAAGAAACACGAGACAAGGAATGCAAACAAACTCAGACGACCAAAACCGAGAAACTTAAAGGTTGAAAAAGATCGGAGAAAGGGCCAAAACTGAACAATAACTTATAAAGACGAGAATAATGCAAGTCAGAACTGATGGAATAACCTTTAATTATTAGCTAGTCTGTTTATTATTAGACTCTCGAGGCCAATTTCTTCTCTGAACAAAACAAACTCATTACTAACTTTAATACAAGTTTCTCCGTCAGGAATACTCATTAAAATAAATATATTTCTGGATGTGCAGACTTTTGATGGCGGTGGTAGGAAATCCGGGCGGGTCCCAGATTTGTGATCATTTGAAAACCATCACCGTCTAAAACTCACAATACTCCGATTCACAGATGGAAATTAACTTTCTGCCTGATACGGACAAAACAATAACTAAAACCATGTCGGATTGAAAACCACATGGAACGACACCAATTATATTTTCCTATTCGTTGTCACCAAAAGAGGCGGATTCCCATTTCACATTATTACTAAAGCGAGAAGCGAGGTCTGGACTGTGTTTCACAAACAGCAAAATCTGAATAACTGTGCAGCCCGGTTTATTTATAAAGTGTTGAACTTTGACCTATGACAAATGCATATGTGGGACATGAAGCAGCTAAAGGTAAGAATGTCGTTTACCTCCCAGCAGGAAGGTTCTGGGCTCAATCAAGAGACTCGATCAAAGTTGTCATTTCTCCGGATAAACACAACTTATTCCTGGCTCCTCTCCTATACGTAGAACCATTTCTACGAGCGTAGAACCATTTTCCCAGTCTCGGTTCAGAGGGCGGACACCTTCTCAGCATTCAGAAGGGGTATTAAACAACTCTCTTTTCATAAAGTTCTTAATTTAGGCTGGCCTAAGCTAGCTCCTAGCTATGCTGCTATAGATTTAGACAGTTTGGGGTTTTCCCACGATGCACTGAGTTACTAAGCTACACCTTCCCTCCTCCATTGATGCATATTACTAACTTGACTTCTTCTGGAGTCTTTGGGGGAATTTTTTATCCTTCAGAGTCACTTGGACCCTGTGCGTTTTGTAAAGTTGAGATTGAGATAGAATTTGTTGTGATTTTATATCCATACATCTATGTTTATATATCTATGCAAGTTGAATTTGCTTGACACACTTTTATGCCAAATGAAATAAATTCCAGCCAAGATAAACTTCTTTTCCTCCACCTGCAGATGTTTTCGCTTTAATCATATTTAAGAATATTCAGCACCTTTTTCCAGCACAGTGTCACTCTCAGCGGCGGATCCGTGTGTGCGGTCGTTGTCATAACGTCGCTGTGCGAGCGCAGAACTTTTGAACAACACAAAAGGGAGAACTTTTCAGTGTTTAGTCAAATGTAGGCCTTTGATTTTTTTTTTATGTTTTTTTTTTTGCAGTGCAGACGGGAGAGGGGGGAACAGCGGGAGTGCGGAGTCAGAGATGGTGAGGGATATAGAGGAAGCCAGGTTGAATAAATCAATAGTGCATGGCAGTGGAATGAAGGGGCCGCTTGCTGCCAGTGTGTGATTGACACCTCACTGGGGTGCTGTTGCCGAGATGATCCTCCACTCTTCCTAACACCTCCCCGCAGCCCCTCCCCTTCCTGAAATCATGGCAGGGTGTTCGCTCCAACACTTCCTCCGACTGTCTGATGGGTGCCTCTCTGCGTACACAGGATGTGCAGGGAACCGCACCACTTCTGGGTGTTTGCCTCACAAACAGCAGCAGTGACCTTAACAAACCAGATCCAACGTGTTAATTAGCGAATGCTGGGAGAAAGTCAATCAGGGCCTCTTAAATTAGCTCGCAGGCATGAGAGCGCTATCAATTCTGACATCTAGTCCTTGCCAAGAAAGCAAATAAGTGTGTTTTCAGAGATGTTGCAAATGTGTCTTGACTACAAAATCCTCACACCACAATTTAGTAACTCGCGTCTTGCATTACTTCCAGCAAGGCTTTTATGTTTTCATCACTTTCTGCAAATTAGTTCTTTTTAAAAAAAAAAATCTTTTTAAAAACACTCACACTGCTGCTGCTATATCCCGTCTTATTATGTAGCGGGTTAAATATGTTTTAACTTGAGTTACGAGGTGAAATATAATCATCTTTAGACGCATATGCATTCAGACGATGATTTTTTTTTGCTCGCTGCTGTTTTCAGGGCAGAAAGACGACTCGACTCGTTATCTGCGTGACCTTCTGGATGCTGGAGCCGCAGGTGTGGGTTTTGTTTGATATAAGCAGGTTTAATCAAAAGTTCAAAAAAAGATTTTTTTAAACACATTTTTTTTAAAAAGCTAGGATATAAACCAGCGAACAGATCCTTGAATTTTTTTTTGTGTACCAGTCACTCTTTACCCGGAGTTTTGGATTCTTTTTGCCATGTTTATACCTTATTTATTTATATTTATCTTATGTATGTATACATAAACAGATTTCATTGGGATTAATAAAGTTCCTTCTAGTCTATTCTATTCCATTCTATTCTTGGAGACTGAGTCTGGACCCACATGTGGGTTGCAGAAGAAAAGTCTTTGCACGGCACATTTATTTGATTAGCAGATTTATATCTGCCGTAACATTTTTCTCCCAAACGATGAACAAACACAGAGTGGCGAGAAAATCGAAGCCTGTCATGACCTTATTTTGTCTGATCGATAATGTGAAGGAAGATTCTGCGGGCTTTACTGGTTAGAGGAAGTTAGGAGCAACTGAATGCACTATTTGCCACATCCATACGTTTCCGAAATGTGCATTGATTTACTGAAAATAAATAAAACAGTGAGATTGTTAAAGCCGCATAAATGCATTTATTTCATCGCAATTTTGAAAGTATTTAAAAGCATACAAGTTTTCAAGGCTGTTATTGTAGATAGATATAGATGTCTGAAAAAAAGAGATTTTCTTTAAATAAAAACTCCCCCTGGTGAGTAAAATATGAACTCCTAGAGGCGAACATGATATTTATGAGATCGATCTCCTCAAGTCGATTCATACTAACCAAATATTGACTTTATCGGACCGACGGTTGAGAAATAAAACTTTTGGAGACAAAGCTCCCCCCTAGTGTCGGAAATACACAACCGGCCTTTCCTGAAATCTATCCAGTTCTTCCTCGCACTAAGTCCTATGTAGGTTTACAATTTGTAAATGATCCATGCAACTGATTTTGACTTATCGTGCTAACGCGAAGGATCTGCGATGGTGATGACCACAAAATGTCCACGACTTTTCTCGGATATAATAATTAGCTGCCTCTTTGGTTTTTCGCAAATAGTAAGGGTCTTTACATGGTGCAGAAACGAATAATAAGTACTTTGTAGGAAATGAATAGGTAAATCGATTTACTGCAAATGTTGAGTCCTTTCTAGAAGCAGCTCCTTTACGAGAATCCTTCTCTGTGGCGCATTTGTTCACACGGACACTTTCACAGCGGAACGAATGACCGCACAGAATCTACATCAAGCAATTCTTTGTGAGCCATGGGTTATACGGCCAGAATCATCAAAAACAACAATTTTAATCCAACTTAATAACCAGCTAGAGGGTCCGGAGCTTCTCAGTCACGTTAGCTGCTAGCTGCTGCTAGCTGCTTTTTCGATGCGGGGACGGCAAACATAGTCGTCAACCGAAAATATAATGACCTACTGCTGCCTTTTCCCCTCCCCTTTGTACAAACGTCTCTAAACTGTCTGTGTCTACAGTCCAAACAGAACAGAAGGTACGTCTGGAGCTCTCTCTGCCGGGAATCAGATGCGAAATGACCTTAATCTCAGAGAACTACTCTCAACTAATGTATTCAAGGTCGTCGTCACAGACGTAGAGTAGATGCAGGAACATCTGTCATGTTTTCGTGTCGTGTTTTCATTGATTCTGGTAACAGAGTTTGGCGCCTTTTGACAAACATGGAAGAATTGTTTTCATGTCTACTGTTTCCGATGTATTTTGTATGAGTGGGTGCGTGAAAATGTCTTTAAATCCTCTTTTTCTTCCTCTTCTTTGGGCTGTTCCATTTAAGGGTTGCCACAGAAACATCTGTTTCCATCTTAGGCGTCTTCCTCTTTCACACCAACCAATTGCATGTCCTCTCTCACCACATCCAGAAACTTTGCCTTTGGTTTTCCGCATCTTCTCCCGCCCTGCAGCTCTCCAGCATCCTTGTACCCACAGACCCACCGCCCCTCCTCTCCAGGTGTCCAAACTGACTTTGTCTCCTAGACGTCTAACCTGAGTTGACCCTCTGAGGTTGTCCTTTCTAATCCTGTCCATCCTCCTCACTCCCAAAAAACATCTCTTCAACTCTGCCACCTCCAGCTCTTCCTCAGATGTTGTTAAATGTTAGTTTAAAAATATCGTGCGTAATCTAGAGGAAGCACTCAGAGAGCGCAAATCTCCGCCAAAGCACCACAGGAACCTAGGTTTAGGAAAAATACATGCAGATTTCTCGATTAATGTCTGAATTATTTCCAGCCTCTATAAATGTACCGACGACTCCATCAAATCCTTTGAGTATCTATCAAAAATACTCGCCGGTCGTCGCCTTCGCCTTCCACTTCAGCATCTCTGTCCAGCCCACAGAGCCCCCAGTCCCCCCCCCCAAAAGCACATAAAAGGAAGCGAAAGAGCAAAAATAGCAGTAGTCAGATTCCAACGTCAGTAATCTGCTTACTATTTGATTTGATTTGATTTTTAACGCTGCGAAACACGTAATATAACCAAATTTCATTTTTTGGGATATTGGAAAAGCGACCTATGGGTAAAATTTCATGCAAATCGTTTTTGCGGTTTATCCGTAATCTTGCTCACAAACAAACAAACAGACAGACAAACATCATAATGCAAAGGAGTGAAACCAGAACCTCCTTATTAATAATAATAATACATTTAATTTATAATTAGCTCATATTGGCCAATAACTTACATTTGATCTCAATTTGAGAAAAAGGCTGCAGCTCGTTAGCACAAAGCTAAAACATTAAGAGTCCGTACAAGGCTGGAGGTTTTAATGGGATTTACTTTGACTAGTTTTGGTTCACCCCTTGGGACTGAGTCTTTTTGGTGGGGCGAGGATCGGACGCGGCGAGGAAGGTCCCAGCCGCTGTAATTTTTTGTTTTTTATTACCTGTGGCTTACTGAAGAGCACATCAACAACGACACGTCTCTCTGATCAGACTCTTCCTTGATGAGGCTGTATGCGGGGATAATGAGTTAATCGTGGGGATAGGGAAATTGAGTGGGCTCGCTAATTAGGGAGGTAATGCAGTGGAAAGAACCGGGGGAACAGAAAATTGAGCGGCAGCCCTCCCAAGGTGAGGCGCGTGTGGGCGAGCAAATCTCCACAATACATGCGTGCAGGCGGGCACATGTAGGCGAATCTCAACACCGGTGTGTGCATCCAACGTCTCCGGGAAGTAAAGACGTCGTTAAGAAACAGATGCCTTACAGGCCCCCGATAAGCCGTGTTTAATAAGCCTACAGACAGAAACTCATCATCGGGTTTCCTCACTCCCACACAAAAACACACACACACACACACACACACACACACACTCACTTCGCGGTAATATCCCACCTCTCAGACCTCTCATCTCACATTCTCTGCAAAATACGGCCTCGAAACAGGCACTTAGAAAAACTACGCCTTCGCTAACGCTGATGTGTCTTCGCATATGTTCCTTGTTTCAGCGAGATTGTGAGTGTTTCATTACCGCTGGGATGTCCTCGCCGAGAGAAAACGTCTATGGAAAATGTATCTGCCTGTGTGTTTATTTATTGCTTTTTCTGGGCATTTATTCGTTTAATATCTGAGACGCTCTCTAACGTCGATTGAGGAATCGTTTGATCGGACTGATGAAATTATGTCGTGATGACATTTTGTATTTTATAGACTAAAAATCAGAGTTCATTTGACACTTATTAAACTTTTTTTTGGTGGAATCAAATTACATAAATCTGTTTAGTTAAGTCCTCACATGCTTTTTTTTATGAACCCAAAAATATCCAATGTATGGAGTTAGGGGGGACGCGTTGATCAGGGATTATTTCTCAATAGAGTTTCCGCCTATGTGGCCCCCTTTGACCGGTGGTGTCCCCCAGGGCTCCTTCCTTGGATCCTTATTCTTTAAGATGTATACACAAGACTCAAACCTTAAAGGGTTTTAACAATCTTGCACTCTTATTCCCTTTAAAACCGTCATAAATCATATTTAATCTTTTTTTTTTAACCAACACCAGTCCTTATCATAACCATCAAAACCATAACGATCAAATATTAGTCTACAGTATATTAAAAGTTTTCCGTACCTCTTTGTTCCCGTGATGCTCCTCTGTTTTACAAACACAAATAAAATATATATTTTGTTTGTTTTTTCTTCTCAGTGTTGGATTAAAAAATAACCTTTCATCTTTTTAGAGGACATAAATGTCCCTTTCTGAGTCTACCTTGCTACACATTAATATCATTTTACATATATTAAATTTATTATATATATATTTATAATAATAACCTATATAATAGAATCAAATATTATATTTTGGGATACAGGACATGGTTTGTTTTCTCCCAGTGCTAAACAAGATAAAAATGTCACCTTCAGATAGAAAAATGTAAAAAATAAAAAAAAAACAATTTGGAAGCCGAGAGGCCGGAATTAAAGTCGTATAAAAAGGAATGCATGATTTCGTTCTTTCTTTTCCTCTGGTGCCGGTGGGATCAAGAACTGTTTTAATGTCTTTCAGTGGAGACATGTTGTTAAGTCACAACAGTGACATTTAATTTAGTTGATTTTCCGCCACAGGAATGAAGCGAGGAACGATGGAGGAGTTTGTTCCATCCATCCACCACATCGAGTTTCCGGAGCAGAACTTTTTACCAAACAACCAAGAACTGAACTGGAGTTGGCTGCTTCTTAGGAACTCATACCGTCTGTATTATTTTCATATCCTAGGTTACGGGTTAGACTAAAGTTCAGTCTGTGAGTGGGGTTTGGCTCAAATGAGCGTTTCTGGGGCCAAACCCAAAAACTTTTCACTATTTTATGCCCAGAAAAGTCGGTGATATTATGTCATAACTCCATTACTATTTCATGACTCGTTTTCAAATTTTAGACCCACATGGACCTTAGTGAGAGGAAGAACTGGATTGATTTTGGGGAAAGGTCAATTGTATATTTCTGGCAGTAAGGGGAGTTTTATCTCTATAAGTTTTCAGGCTATTATTTCTCAACTGTTGTCCTGATTTAGTTAAGTTCTTACAAATCTTACATAAAGACTGCTTTCCGCACATAACCTCACCTTTAATTTGAAGAGTTCAGTCACGGGGGGATTTGCTTGCGTAACAAACGAGATTTGGGGGTTTTCAGGGACATAACCTTGCTGATCGGGACGACCGCGTAGGACTAGTTTTTCATAAATCTTTGAGTGAACATCTCCCACACACGGAAGAGGCATGAGGGGAGACGGCATCTTTTATATCTTGGAAAACTTTGTCATTTATTGATTCAATTATTTTTTGGGAATATTCTCAACAGGGACAAATGAAGCCTTTCATCGGCCGGCCTCCCTGATCACTTCTTCCCTGCGCCATTGCCACCTGGTTCCGATCATCTCTGTTGCATTCAAGCCTGGTCACGCTTGGTAACCAGGGACTTCCAGCTGGGATGAGAATTGAACAAAGATCCGTGGCACTGGAGAGGCAGCTGACACCGAGCTCAGCGCTAACAAGAGGTTACCAAGCAAGCCTCCGGAATCCAGAATGAATAATTCCCCCAGAGCCTCCTGAGGTTCAGATAAACAACCTGGACCAGGAAGGATGGTGGAGTTAAAGGCCATAATAGAAAATGTTCACAGTCCTAGAGATGTTTCAGCACCTGAATCTACCCGTGGGCCCGTGAGAACCTCCTCCAGTGGAGGCCGAGCGAGAGGAAGAGCTCAAACTCAAATTTGTTTGTTCAGGGTTCACATTATAACCAACCAATCAGCAGCAATTATGGGTTGTGATGTCATTCTAGGTGCAGCTTGCAGATCATCGCCCATGAGACAAAAAAAAAAACTGCCCACTTCAAAGCCATTCAAGCAGGAATCGCTAATTTCAGCATTTATAGCGCAGAAGAGGAAGATTTGCTTGGATTGTAAGCTAATTTTTTTGGGGTGTGGGAATTAATAAATATAGAGTTAACCTCTGTTGATTTCATTTAATGTGACAGAAATATGTGTGAAAAGTAAATGTAACAGGACTTGTGATAACAATAGTTCTACCTGCTAAGCAATCCTCAACATTAGCTGTAGCTGCTAAGCTAAGCTAAAGAGTTTTGAGGTTGGGGAATTATTATATGTATTCAAACTCAGTGGGTTGTATTTAATGGGAAATAAATATGTATGTTGGAAAGGCAGGTGCTACGAGACTTGTGGTAACGTTAGCTCTACATGCTAAGCTATGCTAAACATTAGCTCTGCCTGCTAAGCTACCCTTAACATTAGCTCTACCTGCTAAGCTTTCATTAACATTAGCTCCACCCGCTAAGCTTTCATTAACATTAGCTCTACCTGTTAAGCTATCCTAAACATTAGCTCTACCTGCTGAGGTAAGCAGGTTTTACCCTCAGTGGGTTGCATTTAATGGGAAAAACAGGTCTAACAAGACTTGTGGTAACGTTAGCTCTACCTGCTAAGCTAAATTAAGCAGGCTAAAAGGCAGCTTGCTGCTGAAATGTTTTGTATCGTAGCTAAGCCTGTGTCTGCCGGTATTTTCTGAATTATTGACTCAACGTACCCCACCTGCACCTCGGCAAAGGGGCTTATT
The DNA here is from genome assembly GCA_037951165.1 of Lophius americanus. NCBI lineage: Eukaryota > Metazoa > Chordata > Actinopteri > Lophiiformes > Lophiidae > Lophius > Lophius americanus. The sequence goes on along the minus strand of JBBDHG010000039.1, from coordinate 4,617,302 downwards.
TAACTGTTCTTATTATCACAAGCGATAGCATCAGCAACGTATTGCACGTGGAATGAAAAATAAAGGCGTTGTATAGACGTCGTTAACACTTATCGGTGATATCAGATGGGCCGTGATTGGACCCCCTCTGCTCAACCATCACTGCTAGTGTCGGTAGATAAGTTTCAATCAACCCTGGTGATCTTTTAAGCTGGACATTCTGTGTACGATTTTAAAAATATTGTTGCTGTTAGCCATCTTGGCGCGGCGTGCGTCGCCTCGGGGCGTATCTGTGCCGCCCCCCCCCCCCCCCCCCCCCCCCCCCTTTGCGCCAGGACTCATGTGCATGTCAGCTGCCGCACCGCCACAGCTGCAGATGCTGCTCATTTGCAGGTTAATGTATTTTGGTTGGCGGTGAGTGAAACAAGCAGCCGTCCAATTAGAGCCGAACAGATTGGGGGGCTTTGGACATTTCAGAGTCAAAGCGACAGCTGCTGGCGGATAAAAGTGAGTTTCTGTCCGGATTGAGGTTAGACAGCAACGCCTTACTGTGAAAATCTTGTTGCTGTTCTCTGTGGTCGTCCGTCTCTGGCAGGCATACTGTGAAACAGCGGCAGCAGCAGCGGGTGTTGCCTCCGCAGGTAAAGCGTTCTGCAAGGGAAAAATAAACGGAGGAGACAATGAACAAACACACCCAGAGCCACGCGTCTGCTTCACTTAACCTCCCAAACGTCTGTAAATCTTCTCTTCCTGACTCGCACTGAGCCAAGAGTTCAAAATTGAATTACACAAAAATGCAGCCATTTGCCTCGCAGAAGTTATTTTTATGATTGTGCGTCTCCAGGGCAACGAGCTAATGACTCTCATCACATAGTCTGCTGGAATCCAAATCCATTATGCGGCCCAACCTGTGGCATTACAGATCTGCTTCCCATCATCCAATTCTCATCCTGAAAATGGCCTTTTCATTCCACGCGCAAATTGTTCCCTATTTGTAGTAAATGTGTCAAAAGGGTTGCTGGTTTAGTGTTATTATTCTTGCAGACAATTAGGCAAAACAGGAGGGAACGCAGTGTCCATTAAATTAGACTAACTTGGACGGTGGTGTGTGTGTGTGTGTGTGTGTGTGTGTGTGTGTGTGTGTGTGTGTGTGTGGGGGGGGGTCTCTAAGACATTATGTAGGGAGCGTGAACCTCTCACATGTTGGGCTGAATCCCTCAGAATCAACGTTCGTCGTTTACTCTCTGCTAAAAGCTGCTGTCGGCAAAAACAAAGCTTTGAATATATTTCATGCCGCCAATTTTTCTGCCAATCTAAAGTGAAAACCTTAGAAACTTCCCGACCGCGCCGCCTCTAAACACGACATCCCTCTCAAACCTCAGCTGGAGTTTTTGTTTAATCCAATATGGGATAGTTGGTCCGTTGAGACGAGCGTCTGCGCATCAGCATGCAGAGGACGGTTCCCCCCCATCTGGGCCGGGTTTTTATACGAGCCCATAACTCAGGGGGAAGCTCGCGGTGATCTCAGCGGCGATGTTTCCCCTCCTGGCCTTCAGTCCAGTGTCCTTCTGCTGAATGGCTTGCCTCTGACTAAACTAATGTTTCATTCAATGATCAGAGTTTACGAACCATGAAGACCCGTCACATCCTCTTATCCAGACTTTAGGTGACGCTGCTCTCAGCCTCTCCGCTCCGAGTCGCCGAAATCGTAAACCAAAAACTCACTGACTAAGTCTGGCTTTCATGGAGTGTCCTATAAGTTTATAATTGCTTGTTATTTTATATTTATTTTAGTACTATTACTTAATTACTTCATTTACTTTCTGAAAGATTGATTGAATGAATGGATGGATGAAGGATGTATTGACGGATGGATGGACAGACGGACAGACGTCAACGCCATAACTCCGAAACTGTTTCATGGATCATTTTCTAATTTTATACCCACTTAGACCTTAGTGTGAGGAAGAACGGGAGTGATGTCGTATATGTCCAAAAGTACAGGGGAGTGTTTGGGACACAATCTCTCAAATGTCGGTCCGATTCAGTCCAAATTCGGTGAATATGAATCGACTCAAGGTCATATCGCATGAATTTATCATAGTTTACTCACGAGGGGGGAGATTTTTACACAAAACATTCCTTTTGGATATAACTTCCCATTTAATTGGATCGCTTGTACAACGCAAGGGACTGGGGCCTGTTCGGGGATAGACCCTCGCTGTCGGGGAAGACTTCGTCCGTCTCGTATAAAAAGTTGAACATGGGCGGGACTGAAGATCAAAAATGACTCCCTGGCTGAGCAGAAGAACTCTTACCCTAGTAAAGAAGAGCTGCAGGCTAGGCGTTCCCAAGAATCCGCCTGTTTGGGCATCATTCAACCTTACATAGTAGCTCTTAAAGTGGATTTATGACTCATAAAAACAATCTACTTGAAGCGCCGCACACATTTATATATGCCACCACATGTTAGCTCGTCAATTCAGAGGAGCTGAATCACGGGATGAGGAGAGAAATGGGCCGGTCGTTACCGGGGAGATGGAGACTTAAATGTCACCGTGGCGTCATTAGATAATAAGCGATTAATGGTAGTCTGCTCGGCGAGGAAGTGTGGACTCCCAGCTACAGGAAGACGGATACATATTTACATTTTTTTGGCGGGGGTGGAGGAGGGAGTTCGAATGAAAGCGCAAACATGGAAAATGTCCTTCGTCACAGGAGAAAACTGGTGGTTGTTTTTTTTTTTTGTTCCCCTTTCCAGTGTGGGAGGAACAGGAGACAACTTGTTTCTCTATTTCCAGATCGATATGCTTCCATATCCACCAGGGGACATGTGTGTGGTTCTATGTGTGCGCGGGTGAGTGTGTGTGTGTTGTACTCTTGCAGACCAGATGGGATGTTTTCCTCTGGCTATCAGTGAGATGAAGTGTGGTCAGATGAGCAGAAGAACCTGAGACGTCGGCCCTGTGTCATGTTATAGATCCCTGCAGGAGGAGCCACTCATGGTCGGGTGTGGGAGCGTGGAATCCTCCCTTCAACCCGGAATGTGAGCCAAAGCCTTGGGTGGCTGTACTGATGCTAACGTCAAACATGAACCCCTCTCTCTACCGGGAACATTAAATACAAATCCAACAACCTTCGACCTCCGGCCTGACGTGACATGAGGCGTTGGGAGGATTCTCCACACGGAGAGGCTATTTCGTCAAACTTTTTTAAACCAATCACAAGAGATTTCCAATGTGTCATGTAAGGAGGAGTGACCCATGCAGGATGATTATCTTATTTTGGAAAACTTCGTCATATCTCTAACTGGACTGTTTTAATTCATACTTATATTTGCTATTATGTTGATCTGACTCTTTTCTTTGTCTTTATATATGTACGCACTTTATCCTTTATGTATTTATATGTATATGTATGTATGTCTATAAGATGTGGTATTATATAGTATGTCTTCATTTTTAGTCCAGCTAACTACCTGTCTGTCTGTCTGTCTGTCTGTCTGTCTGTCTGTCTGTCTGTCTGTCTGTCTGTCTGTCTGTCTGTCTGTCTGTCTGTCTGTCTGCCTGTCTGTCTGTCTGTCTGTCTGTCTATATAGATATTTAAACCAGGGTTGGAAGCTTTGGCCTTAGAAGGTGCATTTCTTAGAAGTTTGATTTGCAGTAATCAGAATGAAAGAACGATTGTTTATGATTGTTTTGCATGAAAATATAAAATAAATGTCATTACAAGATTGTAGAAGGGAGGGAGAGGAGGAGGAGGAGGAGGAGGAGGAGAAGGAGAAGGAGAAGGAGAAGGAGAAGAGTCTACTCCAGCTTTTTCACACCTGCACAAAGTGAACATACAGGAGATTCTAAAAGACTGTTTTTACCCTCAGGCTGTCATTGGACATACGGAAAACTGAAGATGCTGTTAGCACCATTTTCTAAAACTTTTCTTTCACTTTTAACCATAATGAACCAGTTTTATGCTTTTGTGACTGATTGTTGCTGTTGCTTTCACAAGTATTACATGTATGAAATGTATTTAAAGTGAAAGTTCCATTGTTGTCCACCTTACACTCTGATGGTGGTTTTCTGGCCAACAACTGGGCCTGGGGTCTTCAAGTAAAGACTGAGCTTCTTTTTTTATTCAGACTTTTGCTTCAATTCTGGATCAAACCTTCAAAATGTGTTCCAGTCTCTTCTTTGTTTTTCGAGGTTAGGGATCCGAACTAACAAATAAAGGAGAGAGGCTAAAACACACTCAATAAAACAAGAATAAAAGACTTCTATAAAAGAGGCATCGACAAGAAAACTTCTCAACTTATGACCTTATCAAGACTTAAGAAAACACACACAAGTACCAAAGGCAGAGAGAAATAAAGAAAACATCTTCATTGATTTGACAACACAACAGAAGTGTTTAGGAAGGACACTTTAAAAGGAAGCACCACCTAAATGCCTGTTTTGGTGAATAAAACAGACATTTCATGATATTTTTTATTTTCAGATTCATTAAACTTCCGAGTCCTGCGGTAATTATGAACTTTATTGGTTGTTTTCAGGGTTTTAATTCATGTTTTATTCTAAGTCACATGACCACATGACCCGGAAGTCAACCAACAACGGCTAATCAAAACATCACGAAACGTTTCTGTATTATATCTGTTTTATTCACTAAATGAACAATTAGACCAGGTCTGGGTGTGCGTCACTTTTATGTGTCCTCCGTAAACGCTTCCGTTGTGTTTGTGATGTGGCGACTATCCCATAATATCGCAGACAGAATTAGAATCTACCCAAACATGCGTGGAAGAAACAAACCTGGATCAGGTGTTTGGGCTGCAGAGCTGCTGGTCTACCTTCCCTCATGCTGTCAGTGAACCAGCTGATGTCCAGCACATGCATGTTGGCCAGATTCTTCGGCGCACACTCCTTTAGCCACGCCCACAGCGATGAAGCCTGGATGCCCTCTGACACCACGTGAGTCACGTCGTCACTGTGGAGCGAGAGGGGAAGTTAGTCCTACTTGATGGAAGTCATTTTGCAAACATGAAATTATTTTAAGAATATATATATATGCTGTATTCACATGAATGTAACAGCCGGCATATTTTATTTTTGAAGAGCGGAGGGATCCATGAAAGAAAGAACTTTGAGGTAACTATTACCAGTATCATCATCATCATGCCCGTAGTAGTAGTTCATATTTCACTCACTAGGGGGAGCTATTTTATGAAAAACATGAAGAAAAGGGTCAGGTGCAAAGAAACCGGACTGTTTCACTGAATGAACCTGGACTGTTTCACTGTATGAACCTGGACTGTTTCACTGTATGAACCTGGACTGTTTCACTGTATGAACCTGGACTGTTTCACTGTATGAACCTGGACTGTTTCACTGTATGAACCTGGACTGTTTCACTGTATGAACCTGGACTGTTTCACTGTATGAACCTGGACTGTTTCACTGTATGAACCTGGACTGTTTCACTGTATGATACAGGACTGTTTCACTGTATGAACCTGGACTGTTTCACTGTATGATACAGGACTGTTTCACTGAATGAACCTGGACTGTTTCACTGTATGAACCTGGACTGTTTCACTGTATGAACCTGGACTGTTTCACTGTATGAACCTGGACTGTTTCACTGTATGAACCTGGACTGTTTCACTGTATGAACCTGGACTGTTTCACGGAATGAACCTGGACTGTTTCACTGTATGAACCTGGACTGTTTCACGGAATGAACCTGGACTGTTTCACTGTATGAACCTGGACTGTTTCACGGAATGAACCTGGACTGTTTCACTGTATGAACCTGGACTGTTTCACTGTGTGAACCTGGATTGTTTCACTGAATGAACCTGGACTGTTTCACTGTATGAACCTGGACGGTTTCACTGTATGAACCTGGACTGTTTCACGGAATGAACCTGGACTGTTTCACTGTATGAACCTGGACTGTTTCACGGTATGAACCTGGACGGTTTCACTGTTTCACTGTGTGAACCTGGATTGTTTCACTGAATGAACCTGGACTGTTTCACTGTATGAACCTGGACTGTTTCACTGAATGAACCTGGACTGTTTCACTGAATGAACCTGGACTGTTTCACTGAATGAACCTGGACCGTTTAAAAAATAACTTCTTAACCATCTGCCGAATTTAGTCCAAAGTTGGTTCATTTGAATCAAGTCCAGCTGATCGATTATGTACAGACCAAATTTTACCCACTTCGGGTTTTTTTACGAAGAATATTGTGGACAAAACTTTCATTTGAAAATTGAGTTTGTGAGAGTTGGAGTTCAATGAGGAGGATTGCTTGTACAATGCAGGGCGTTGGGGTCTTTACGGGGATATAACCTTGCCGTCGGGGACGACAGCATAGGCTTTGTTTCGGTTAAGAAACACTTTGCTGATATTCCTTCATTCCAGTTCCCGGCTTTAGTAAAGCGTGCGGAGTGTAAACATTTTCTCTGATTCTTTTGAGCGGCTTCCTCCTCTGAAGCAACCCTGCTGTTACGACACATCGGTTTACTTGTTCTTCTTAAACCAGAATAGAGAAGGAGAGGCTTGTGTACTTAGGTAACGTGCCGTTTGTTCCCTGCAAAGGTGAATGTTAGCCAACCCTGCTTACGAAACGGTCTTCAGTGACAACAGCTGCAGGCAATATGAAGGTATGAAAGAACTCAGAGAGAATCCAAAACGCTGAACGTGTTGAGAGATTCTAAAAAAAAACTTTTCTGTTGAGCTGCAAAATCAAATAAAGATTCAAAATAATCCGAGTCCTGTGATCCAGTGTTTTTGTGAAATTAGTGATTAAAGCCGCTAATAAGAGCCCGGAGTGTTTTTATGGGTGTTTGATGGGAAATACTGAGAAATTGTTTAATAATAATAATAATAATACATTTAATTTATAGATTAAAATAAGCTCAAAAAAAACCTTCATGAATCTCCACAGCAGAAATATAAGTATTACAATAGAAAAACAAAGTTAATATTTGTAAAAGATATAATTAACAGTAAAATAATAAAATATTATCTACGTTTAAGTATGAATAAAAACTATTTCACTGTGTGAACCCAGACAGTTTCACTGTATGAACCTGGACTGTTTCACTGTATGAACCTGGACTGTTTCACTGTGTGAACCTGGATTGTTTCACTGAATGAACCTGGACTGTTTCACTGTATGAACCTGGACGGTTTCACTGTATGAACCTGGACTGTTTCACGGAATGAACCTGGACTGTTTCACTGTATGAACCTGGACTGTTTCACGGTATGAACCTGGACGGTTTCACTGTTTCACTGTGTGAACCTGGATTGTTTCACTGAATGAACCTGGACTGTTTCACTGTATGAACCTGGACTGTTTCACTGAATGAACCTGGACTGTTTCACTGAATGAACCTGGACTGTTTCACTGAATGAACCTGGACCGTTTAAAAAATAACTTCTTAACCATCTGCCGAATTTAGTCCAAAGTTGGTTCATTTGAATCAAGTCCAGCTGATCGATTATGTACAGACCAAATTTTACCCACTTCGGGTTTTTTTACGAAGAATATTGTGGACAAAACTTTCATTTGAAAATTGAGTTTGTGAGAGTTGGAGTTCAATGAGGAGGATTGCTTGTACAATGCAGGGCGTTGGGGTCTTTACGGGGATATAACCTTGCCGTCGGGGACGACAGCATAGGCTTTGTTTCGGTTAAGAAACACTTTGCTGATATTCCTTCATTCCAGTTCCCGGCTTTAGTAAAGCGTGCGGAGTGTAAACATTTTCTCTGATTCTTTTGAGCGGCTTCCTCCTCTGAAGCAACCCTGCTGTTACGACACATCGGTTTACTTGTTCTTCTTAAACCAGAATAGAGAAGGAGAGGCTTGTGTACTTAGGTAACGTGCCGTTTGTTCCCTGCAAAGGTGAATGTTAGCCAACCCTGCTTACGAAACGGTCTTCAGTGACAACAGCTGCAGGCAATATGAAGGTATGAAAGAACTCAGAGAGAATCCAAAACGCTGAACGTGTTGAGAGATTCTAAAAAAAAACTTTTCTGTTGAGCTGCAAAGTCAAATAAAGATTCAAAATAATCTGAGTCCTGTGATCCGTTTTTTTTGTGAAATTAGTGATTAAAGCCGCTAATAAGAGCCCGGAGTGTTTTTATGAGTGTTTGATGGGAAACACTGAGAAATTGTTTAGATTAAAATAAGCTCAAAAAAAACCTTCATGAATCTCCACAGCAGAAATATAAGTATTACAATAGAAAAACAAAGTTAATATTTGTAAAAGATATAATTAACAGTAAAATAATAAAATATTATCTACGTTTAAGTATGAATAAAAACTATTTCACTGTGTGAACCCAGACAGTTTCACTGTATGAACCTGGACTGTTTCACTGTATGAACCTGGACTATTTCACTGTATGAACCTGGACTGTTTAACTGTATGAACCTGATCTATTTCACCGTATGAACCTGGACTATTTCACCGTATGAACCTGGACTGTTTCACTGAATGAACTTGGTATGAATAAATAAATAAATAACAATTTTGTTTTTATAGTATTGCATTTTTTGTTTCGTTGCCAGGGTTACAGATTGAGCTCATTGAGAAAATAACAGCGTTTGTTACTAAAATAGAATGAAACTCTCGTTTTATAATTTCCATATATACAGTATATATACAGTATATATATATATTTGTGTGTTTGTGTATACTGCATATACGCTGAGAGAAGAGATACTGCAAAAATGGCTGAGAGGAAAACAAAGTAAGAAGAATAAGAAGTTTAATGAGCAGCAGTCAGTGCGCGTTACACACACACACACACACACACACACACACACACACACACACACACACACACACACACAGAATTAAAGGACCTCCAACAGGAATAACTTTCTTGTCTTGTTTCTCTGCAGCCTTCAGAAAGAGTCCTGTGAAGCTTTTGAAACGGAGCTCAGATCCGGGTATCTCGGTCTCCTTCATGCTGTTCGGGGAGAAACACCGGCCCCTTCAACAATCGGCAGAGACTCTCAGCGCCTGGCGCCATTGTTTGATTGCCTAACTCATTCAGCGCCTCCTACAGCTCCACCGGGACCTCCTCACCAGACTGATCACAGCCTCCTCCCCTCGGCCTCCTGCCATAGAATCTACATTCCAAAACCAATCAGGGCGCTCAGCCATTCATAATTACCCTCGGCGCACCTCCTCTTCGTCTCTCCTGGTGTGGGTAAATTGGTCAAAAGACTCCTTCAGACATGAACTGAGCGGAGCTCAGCCTGGCGGCCTAATTGGCCAAATCACCAGCGAAACTAATCCTGTATCTGCTCAGCATCCCAGTTCAACAGCCGATGGCTCGTGTTTAAAAACGGATCCCTTCCCAGCACAAACACAGTGACCTCTCAAAAACACGTTTGAGGTATAAGGGGACACAGTTAAGTCTCTCCAAAAGCTTAAACGCACTCCCTGCGAACAGTTGTCTAACCACCGTAATAGAGATTTGGCTCCGGGTCGATTTCCCTCTGAAGGGAATTCAAGGGCTTGCTTTGTCGGAGCAAGATTGAAGATGATAAAAAAAAAAACACTCCTGTTTACCGAGATATAATCCAGCCCTTGATCCGTAACTTTCGTGCCGCTGCACAGAATGCAAAAGAGCAGATTGGCATGCAAATGAGCGAGAACGCAAACACAGCACCGGCTCTGACTCCGCGGAATCAGAGGAGTGCCCCGGGACACAAGGACGGGCTAAAGTCAACATGCTTTGATACGGAAAAAACCCTCCGGAGCCGCCGCTGTTCATGTCAGAGGCAGCCTCACTAATCCTTCAAGTGAAAACAGACGGGCGGATCAGATCCAGAGGCTGACCTGAACAGATTTCTGCACCATGGCAACAGTTCATCCGTTTTTCCAGCTCCTCAGATGAGAGCTCTTCCCTGAGCGACACACGGGGAAGGAAGTCGTAATTGATCATAATAGCCAAACGTGTAAATCAAATTCCATTAACGCATTAATAAACACACGGAGAGCTGCCCGCAGGCCTGATCAATTAAGATCTCACGTCACAGACGTAAGCCCTAAGCCCCGCCCCCATGACAGGGCTTCTCCAATCACAGCTCTATTAAGCAATGCGGCCCCCACGAGAGTCTGGTTTAGTCTGTTTCCGTGTGTCACACTGAAGCGTCTCGGATCTTCACATTTGATATAAAACAACCTGTGTAGAAAATGCTGATTTGATTTAATAAGGGGAAAAAGGCATTTGCACACCGGGTCTCACAATTGACTGACATTAAGAAGGTTCTGGACTGAGGCTCCACTGCCCTACAGGGGGGCTTTTCTGTGCAGAGTTTGTATGTTCACCCCCCCGTGTTTGTGGGGGTTTTGTCCGGGTTCCTCCAAAGAGTCCAAAAGCATTCTATATGGTTGAATTCATGGCTCTAAAACTTCTGGATGTGTGAATGTGAACGGTTGTCTGTCCCGACATGTTTGACCCGTGTTTGACCCCAGCGCTCGCCCAATACCAGCTTGGATAGGCTTCAGCCCCCGGTGACCCTGAACAGGGTAAGCACTTACAGAGAGTGGATAGATGGAAGGCAAAAAGTATATGTACCTAAATCCCCAGTGAGAAAAAGGATTAACCCCCTTGAACTTTTATAAAGTTATTCCACCTTTAGCAGCAACCAAACTTTTGACGTTTGCAGTTCAGTCACACAAGATGATGAAGATTTAGCAAACAAAGAGATGAGTCCAAGTTAGTAGACGAGGAAGAAAAACGCATTAAATAGAAATAAAGGGATGACATCACCTCCCAAAGATTGAATCAACTTAGAACCGAAAGGGGATGAAAACCATAAAACAAGATAGGAGAGAGATAAAGGACTTTGATGACATCACAACCGCAATGATTAGATTAAAACAATAAGAAGTGGCGTCTAAAAAGAATAAAAGGACAAAAGGAATATAGAGGATGACATCATCTATAAATATGTTATAATAAGTATCGATTTAAACAAGGACACTTATTTAAAAAATGAAGTCGCCTTTACATTTGAGCCTTTCCGTTAGCACAGCCAGAACGTAACCCCACCTGACGCTCTCAGGTCACAAACTGGTTCATGAGAGTTTATCAGTTTATCACCTCAGTTGGGGGTCTAAAACCTCTTTATTACCCGAAAGCCCATATAATTCTTCTACTTAGTTAAGCAAATGTTCATAGCGAGCACAATGCTAGATTCTGAATAAAAGCATTGATCTAATGTAACAGCCAAAGTCTGAAATGTGTGAACGACACTCCCCCTGGTGGACATTTGTGGTATTTCGCAGCCAAAGTCACTCTCTGGGCTGAAAATCCAATTTTTTGGCACATTTTGGGAACGTTGGTTCCCAGGTATGTCGGATGAAGGGCCACCCGGGTGAAGACCCACAAACACTGTGAGAGTAACGTGAAGTTTACATTTGTTACAGTAGTTATCAAAGACTTTCTGAACAAATTGATTGATTTTGTTTAATTTCCTTGTGTCACTGTAATATAACTGAAAATAAATTATTTTAGGTCTTACCTGCAGATAGACAGTAAGGATATAAATGTATAGCTGATGTCTGTTGAGCCGCTTTAAAAGTACGGTCTGTAAGAATTTAGCGGTAATTCCTCGAATAAACGGAACATAATATTCCTTACGATGTTTTTTGATATTCTATCAGCTGAGAATGAAAATGTTATTCGTAACGTTAGTTTGGAAAAAAAAGCCCTATATACCTCCATAATATCAGGTCCTCACTTTCATTTCTCCTTTCTGGAGAACTGTTCTGTGTTTTGACAAGGAAGGGGGTCATTCTTCATCATCACTATTATTATTTAACACAAGAAAAAGCAACAGAGCCACCAAGCAAACATGAAGACGGTTGACCCGCTGAGCTGATTTCCCCGGGTGAACAGGACCAACCTCATCAATTCTCCTCTCAACGATGGTTTCCATGCTTTTATTCTTTGACAGCGGGTTTTAGAGGCTGAGAGTGTAAACTGCAGTTTCCCTGATGTCCACTGGGGGGATTCGACAACAGCTGCACGGCGTGGAGAGCTCGCTCGCGGTTTCATTTCCTCTGTGGTGGTTTGATGCGAGAGGCACCGGGTTGGCTTAGAAAAAATTCAGGGGAAGGTACGGAGAGGGAGGGAGGGAGGTCACAGCACCTTCCCTCCTCAGTCAACCACTGGCAGCAGTCCAAGTCTTTATGCTCGCTTTTTTTCTGACGGCTAGATGCAGTCTCCATTGTTGCACGCTGGGCCTTTAAGTTTATTTTCAGTATAACAGAATGAAAGCGATCAGTAGAATCTTAAAATCCAAGAGGCGACGTAATGAAGGCAGGATGGGAGGGATGTGATGTCATCGTTGTCTGTATGAATTATATTAGACCCACTTAGTGGAACTGAGTAAAGTAAAGAGTCACAGCTGGGTCCAGAGGGCACATCTGTCCATCAGAGATTTTAATTTAATAACACTGATCATATGCTCATCAGTCGGCCGGTGCGAGTGTGTCGATGTTCGGCGCCGCGTTTATCAGCTTCAGACCTGGAATGAGCCGCTCCGGACGGCGCAGAGAAAATCCGCGCCGGTCTATCTGGCCATACGCGCGAGGCAATTACTCCAGGTTGTAACACAGAAACTAGACGCAGGAGGTGTCGCTATCAAACTGCAACTGATATCAGTTTTGTCGGTTTGCAGAATTAACGTCAGCTTGAGGGGAGGCACGCTCCACTTCCTGTCGTTAGCTTCAAACAATTGCATCAAGCCAAGTGTAACCGTAGGAGAGCTCAAGCTGTGTTTCTGGGAATGCTGCCACGGCCAGGCTGGTGCGCGGCTGACGTGCACACTTCTTTAAATACCAACAACACACACCGGTTTCACTATTCCTGCGAGGACCGCACACACACACACTAACTTCAATACTTTTGTTTAACCTTAAGGGAAAGTACTTTTGGAAAGAGGGTCCCTGCTGTGAAGTCAAACTGGTTTCTTGCAGAGATAGAAGCAGGCACAGTCACAAACACACACACACACATACACACACACACACACACACACACACACACACACACACACACACACAACAAACTCACTCACAAACACACACACACACACACACACACACACACACAAACAAACTCACTCACAAACACACACACACACACTCACCTCCACACAAACACACTCACACACAAACAAGACTCACCCACCTAGACTCACACACAAACTCACATACACACACAAGATACACCCAACTACGCCCACACACATTCACTCACCCACAGACACACACACACACACACACCCAAACAAACTCACTCACAAACACACTCACCTACACACAAACACACTCACACATAAACAAGACACACCCACCTACACACACAGACGCACACAAACACACAAACACTAACCCACCTACATTCACACACAAACCCACATACACACAAGATACACCCAACTATGCACACACACATTCACTCACCCAGAGACACACACACACCCACAGACACATACACACACCTACAGACACAAACTCACTCACACACACAACACACATCCACCTACACACCCATACACTTACTCAAACAAAGAGACACTCACGCTCACACACTAACAAAAACAAACACACCTACACACACACAGACATTCACTCACACACACACACACACACACATACTCAAACTCCCACATGCATAGACAGTCAAATATTCACATACACCCACACACATACACAAACAGACATACAATCACACACACACATACATCCACACACATACACAAACAGACATACACTCACACACACACATACATCCACACACGCATACTCACACTCCCACAGGCATATACAGTCACATACTCACATACTCACACACGCACACACAAACAGACATACACTCACACACACACATTCATACACACACTCCCACACACATACCCAGTCACATACTCACATACTCACACACGCACACACATACACATACAGACACAAACTCACACACATTCATACACACACTCCCACACACACACACACTCCCACACACACAGACACACACACATGGTTTTTCAGCGAACCTTTGTTAGGACATTCTACTGATTTACATTCCTTTGGTCAGTCTGAACTTAAGTTCTAACCTTTACCCTCACCTCTACCTCAGATCTGAGGTGTTTAGCACCACTGATTCCCACAAAGTCCAACACACCTTCTCCTCAGCGGAGCTCAGTGCCCGACTTTAAGCAGCCCCAAACAAGAAGAGTATTAAAAATGGGAGGAGGTATTACGTAGTCTCAGAGCCTCACAGGAGCGTGACGGCGGCGCGCTGCGGGTGTCAAGCTGAGTTCTTCAGCTGCGTTCACAGTTTGGGATTTAAAAGACGCTTTCAATTAGCAATGGGGGGAAATTAAGAAGGTGTGCTGCTTCCATAATTACGGCACAATAGATTATTCATCATGCCCAGGAACAAGCTCGCAAAAACTTTGGTCAAACTCATTAAAAAAGTTTCCGTTTGCTCTTTCTGACACTATTTTTAGCTTCCTCGCTGGGTCGGGCAACATTCCCCCCTCACAAACACACTGACAGATGGAAAGACTACGGATTAGCAGAGAGGGGGGATCATTGATGCTCAACAACGGACACAGACAGAACCTTTCATCCGTATGTTTAGCAATACCACCGAGAAGTTCTATTGTATTTCATGGCTCCAAGTTTCTGCCTTTCCTGTTTTATTTTGAAGGTGCAGTTCCCCGTGTTCTTCTTTCTACCTTCACACTTCTTGTCTTTGTTCCAGTTTCCCCTTCCCTTGATTGTTGACTGTCACCAAATGTTTAACATGCTCGGTGTGTCATTGAAGGCCATCAGACCTTCAGACCCTCTCACCCAGGACATGACCTGTCCTCCCCCCTCCACCCTAAAGCTGGGCAAACGCCGTACGACTTTAGATTCGCTGTTGTTAGATTCCAACCCACAGTGTGCGAAAGAATCGTTCGGAAGCTCCCGATTGGTCGGTCGGACCCTGCAGCCTGTTCTCACTATTGACTTATTGGCAACAAAGATCCGTCGAAAAGCTCTGCGACCGAACAAAATTTGGCGGGCGTCGCAGAGCTTCCGATTGGTCCTCGCAGCCACCTGTGCAGTTTACGACGAACGTTGCCCGACCAGACTAGTTTGTTGACCCAACACTCGTGAAGCAAAGATCGGGCAAAAGATCGGTTCAAATCATACATTGTACGTCTGGCTCACCCTTTTCATCCTTTAAAGGCCCCGCCCCCTCTAGATACTGATACTGGTCAGTGAAAACCTTCTATAGGGGTTGAATGAAGGACTGAGGACACTGCCCTCTGAGGAGAGTGGAATAAATCACCCCACCTCTCCCACCTCCATCCACACTGCTCACATTTAAGTGTGCAATTATTTTTCCTATCATGTAAGTGCAATCGTTACAATTACAGTGTAATTCTCTTACCGTTAGGCTACAGTGTCATTTTCTTTTTGGGCTTTATCTTGGTTCTTTTACGTGCCGCTTTGTGTTGTTTTTATTACTTTGTGTTGTTTTTATCACTTTGTGTTGTTTTTATCACTTTGTGTTGTTTTTATCACTTTGTGTTGTTTTTATTACTTTGTGTTGTTTTTATCACTTTGTGTTTTTTTATCACTTTGTGTTGTATTTATTTCTTTGTGTTGTTTTTTATTACTTTGTGTTATTTTTATTACTTTGTGTTGTTTTTATCACTTTGTGTTGTTTTTATCACTTTGTGTTGTTTTTTATCACTTTGTGTTGTTTTTATTACTTTGTGTTATTTTTATCACTTTGTGTTGTTTTTTATCACTTTGTGTTGTTTTTATTACTTTGTGTTATTTTTATCACTTTGTGTTGTTTTTATCACTTTGTGTTGTTTTTTATCACTTTGTGTTGTTTTTTATCACTTTGTGTTGTTTTTATTACTTTGTGTTGTTTTTTATCACTTTGTGTTTTTTTATCACTTTGTGTTGTTTTTTATCACTTTGTGTTTTTTTATCACTTTGTGTTGTTTTTTATCACTTTGTGTTGTTTTTATTACTTTGTGTTATTTTTATCACTTTGTGTTTTTTTATCACTTTGTGTTGTTTTTTATCACTTTGTGTTTTTTTATCACTTTGTGTTGTTTTTTATCACTTTGTGTTGTTTTTATTACTTTGTGTTATTTTTATCACTTTGTGTTTTTTTATCACTTTGTGTTGTTTTTTATCACTTTGTGTTTTTTTATCACTTTGTGTTGTTTTTTATCACTTTGTGTTGTTTTTATTACTTTGTGTTTCGAATAACATTCGTCGAACTTCTTCTTCTTCCTATCGATGTCGTTATTATTGCTGTTATTATATTTCCCTCTCTAGCATTTTTCCTGTGTATCCAGTCTCACAGTTCTGACAGCATATAGATCAAAATCTTCAGCTGGCAACGGGGCAATTCTTGGTAAAAATAAAATGCAATACTACTACGAGTACAAATATTTCTCCTACTACTATTTATACATTTTAAAGAGTCCTGGTTCATGAAGCAAACAATCCAGGTTAATACGATATACGTCACAAAGCCGTCAAGTTACATTAAAAGAAAGCGTTAAAAGAAAAAGTTAAACCCCTAAGAACAAGGGAGAAGGAATGAGGGCAAAGTAGCTACAACTTCTGGCACCCCATTCATGGCTAGGGTCCAATCAGCTGATTCCCCGTGATCGGACCTGCCGAAGCTCCATGCTCAGTGGAAGGTGACATCGACCCCCCATTGGACGACCAACCTTAGGTTTTACCAGTAGTAGATTTCCTCCATGCTAGAACACCCAGATAAGCTAAAGACGTGTAGTCACTTGTAAAAAACACCAAAGCCATCAATAATCATTATCTTCTGGCTGTGAAAAGTCCAGGTTCACACAGTGAAAAAGTCCAGGTTCATACAGTGAAAAAGTCCAGGTTCATACAGTGAAACAGTCCAGGTTCATACAGTGAAACAGTTCAGGATTCATACAGTGAATAAGTCCAGGTTCATACAGTGAAAAGGTCCGGGTTCATACAGGGAATAAGTCCAGGTTCATACAGTGAAAAAGTCCAGGTTCACACAGTGAAAAAGTCCAGGTTCATACAGTGAAAAAGTCCAGGTTCATACAGTGAAACAGTCCAGGTTCATACAGTGAAACAGTTCAGGATTCATACAGTGAATAAGTCCAGGTTCATACAGTGAAAAGGTCCGGGTTCATACAGGGAATAAGTCCAGGTTCATACAGTGAAAAAGTCCAGGTTCATACAGTGAAGCGGTCCAGGTTCATACAGTGAATAAGTCCAGGTTCATACAGTGAAAAGGTCCGGGTTCATACAGTGAATAAGTCCAGGTTCATACAGAGAATAAGTCCAGGTTCATACAGTGAAAAAGTCCAGGTTCATACAGTGAAGCGGTCCAGGTTCATACAGTGAAAAGGTCCAGGTTCATACAGTGAATAAGTCCAGGTTCATACAGTGAAAAGGTCCGGGTTCATACAGTGAAACGGTCCAGGTTCATACAGTGAAACGGTACAGGTTCATAGAGATGGTTCATTCTGACCAGGCACACACAGATAGTTCTAGAAAAAAAAAACGTAGGGCTTTCAAATGTGGGAGGAGCTAATTCATGCATGAGTTATTCTTCAATGCTGCATCTCCTTGAAAAGGTAAACCAAACATTTCATGGAGAAATGATTCATAAAAACACAACTTTGTTTCACGCACGTGTTATTAGCTCCTACGCAGATCTGCCAAAACATTAAAACCACCTGTCTAACATTACCAATGTCCCCTTTATGTCTCAAAAACAGCAGAGAAAGAGAATTATTTTGTACAAAGTAAATGACAGAGTTAAATAGAGGAAATAAACATTGTGGATTTCGTTTCTCTTACTGACAAGAGAAACCTCTAATGTTCCTCATGTGGCAGGCGACATAACCTGCTGGGTGATAAAAATATAATAAGAAGGAGGAACAGAAAAATATTCCGTAAAAGAATATTACTCATAATCATAATTACGTATGCTTTAAAGTCTTTATTTTGTATTTACTAGTCTGCTAATCTGCCGTTTGATAGTAACTCCCCACAATAAGGCATTTAAACGCTAAAAACCAAAGTCAAATTCTAATAATGTACATCAGAAATAAGAAGCCTCCTAGTTTTCATGAGCCTGACAACAGTAAACGTTTTTTCCAACCTGAGGACGTCTTCCACAATAAAGCCCTTTGACCTGGCCAGCTGGGTCAGGAAGCTTCTCCTGCTGCAGCCCATCTTCATCTCCACCAGGTACAGCCTGAGACCCTCAAACTTCACCTCCTCGCGCCTCGGAGCCGCCGCTTCACCTGGCCTCGGCCTCTTCCTCACACGAGGCACTAAAGGAGTGTGGAACATCTCCCCGAGAAGAATTTCTGCACGACCAGGAGAGTCTCTGCTTTACTGAGCCTTTTTGTTCTTGTGTGTCACTGAACCTTCATCAGTCGAGTTGATGACAGCAAGAGGTGTTTATTATTTATTGTCCCTGTCAGGGCGTCAGTTAGAGATGGGTTGGTTAGAGTTAGGAGACAGGAAAAGGGCTCTGGCAACAGGTGTTGAGGATTTGGTGTTTACCAAAACCACCTGCCAAGATCGAATGTTTGATGATGGGAGAGAAAAAGACAGAAGCGCTCTGTTGGCATGGAATCATTCACTTCCTGTATGCACACATGAGGAGGAAGCAAACATCTCCTGCTACAGTTGCTTCTTCATAAGCTCTGAAGCTTTAAAGCCGTTGTAATTTCTGCCTCCCTGCCGCCTCACTCCTGGGAGGGTACCGGAGTACGGGTCACCCCTCAGACCCTCCAAATCTGTCCTGCCATGTCCGGTTCCTCTCGCTGTTCACCGTCTCATTAAGTCCAGATCAAGTCGGCACCATCTGCTGCACTGCTTTAATTATCGTTCTGCCGATAATGACGATCCCCCTCCCTCCCCCCCCCGGAGATCCCACGATCTCGTCCGACGGAGAGAGGACTGAATATGAAAGAATAGCAAAATACATTTTTAATCTGTTTAACTTGTCTCTTCCCTGACACCAAGGGGTGTGTCGGGGGAGGAAAAAGCCTGTGATCCCCTGCGTCGTACAAGCAATTCTCCTGATGGAACTCCTCAAATTAAACGTGAAGTCTGTCCACAGTCATATTTTTGAGAAAAAAAAACAAATACTAAAAAAAGAAAAGTTCCCCTTAGTGAGTAAGATAGGATCCATGAGAGTAAAATACAAAACATGCGAGATAGATCTCCTCTAGTCCATCGGGTAGCACCAAATCTGGAAGAAATCAAACGATCGGTTGGGAAGTTTATGTTCGAAAAACATTGTTTTTCGTAGAAACGCTCCCCCTAGTGAGTAAAATATGAACTGTTCAAGTAAAATATGATATATACGAATCAGAAGCACCAAATCTGGACTAAATTGGGCCAATGGTTAGGAAGCTATGTCCGAAAGGCAAACAGAAACACAAACGATGCTGCGAAACACGTTACGTCACCGACATGTAATCACCTTTAGGAAATACCAAAACCTACATCACAAACAAACAAACAAACAAAAAGTCAAACCCATAGGAGTGAAAACATGACCTCAACCATGACGGAGGTAATGATGTAAACTTTATTCATCACTAGTCATACACAGCACAACATCGTGACATTTATTCTCTGCATTGGACCCATACCTGAGGAGCAGTGGGCGGGGCCTCTGAGGCGCCCGTAGGGTTTCAGGGTCTTGCTCAAGCACCCATGGCATGTAGCTTCGAGGGCTGGGAACGAGGTCCCACTCCTCTGGGGATGTGGGACCTCTGCTCTTCTTGCCGAGCTGAGGTCGCCCTTGTTTTACTGTAAGCCCACCGTACCGCCGCAGCACACTGCCCTCATTAGCATAGACCTAAGACGCGACTAAGTGTTGAACTATCCATCCCCGCCAATCATTCGGCCGATCATGAGGTCGCTGGCCTCCAGCCAGACGGAGCGCTGATACGTCAAAAGACTGAGACTGATGTCTCCATCACTGCCAGCCACAATCAGTCCGAGAGAAATTCACCCCCTTTCTCATTTACCTCCCTTCATTAGTTCTCTGGATTTCTTCAATTTATGATAATCGTTTGAGATTATTTAGTTACATATGACAATAAGACGGAGGATTTTAATGAGCAACTAAACACAGAATGTCAGGATGGACTTAATCCATCCATCAATCCATTTTCTGCTGCTTATCCGATGTCAGGTAGCGGCAGAGCAGGATATTCCAGACATTCGGTCTTCCCAGCAATACTTGCAAACCTCTCCTGGGGGGGTCTACCCTGGCGTCTCCTCCCAGGTGAAAGTGTCTGGAAATTCTCAAAAGTGAGGCGCTGAGGGGAAAGAGTAACCATTTTCTTTTCTCCTTTGGTCATTTGTGTTTTTATTTGCTACCAAGAGTTCTTGACCGCAGGAGAGGTTTGGAATGTGGATCAACTGGTCTATCAAGACTGGTGCTGCTGAAACCTGCTCTGAACCACCTGTCCACCTGGCCCTCCATTTTTCCTCGTCATTCGTGTCCGAAATCCGGGTTAGGGTTAGGTCCCGATTTCTGAGCGACCCGTTTCCTTGCATTAGAGGATCTATGTGAGTTCTGGGTCTAGCTCAGATCATCCTCAGGTGACGCGTGACCAGGATTTAAGTTTGACCCCCTGGGGACTCTTATTATGGATACTGAGTGATTTTCATATAAAAGAAAATGTTTATACCAGTCAGCCTTAACATTGTAACCACTGACAAGAAAACAGAATATCATTGATTATTTCATTACCATGGCAACCATCGAAGGTTTTGTCCTGAAGTTGACGTGTTATAAACGGGAAGAATGGTCAAGCATGAGGATCAGAGCGACTTTGACCAGAACCAAGGACTTTGACGGTCTTCAGTGGTTAATAGATCACAACACTACCTTTTCCGACGAGCTGGGTTCCAGGGCTAATTCGGAGCCAGAGCCTGACTTAGCAACGGTTCTTTGATTTCCGACAGCCTAAGCACCAGCTCCTTGCTGGTCTAGAGCCAAGAACCGATTACGTCAGGGGCCGGGGGCGAGGTTATTGGGACCATCGAGACCCTGAAACCGCCATTTTTAAAACACCAGCCGAGCGAGATTCATCTGATAAATCAGCAATATTTATTTATTTTTTAATATTCTTAATTGACAACACAATTTATTTATTTTTTCATCTCTTGATCTCAACATAGGCTTTTAGAGCCAGGAACAGCACTAACATGGAGACGATGAGCTCCTCCATCTTCCTTGTTGTGCTCGAGTATGGCGCCAGCGTTGCTGGGGAAACAGACAGTGACGTAGTGACGTTGTGCCGTGACGCAATGGCGTGGCTCTGACTTGGATCCTTGCCAATAGAATATCAAACAGGTTCTTAGGAGGTGCGCGAGTTTAACCGACTAAGCACTAGCACCAGGTTCCTGTGGGGGATAAGGGGTAAAAGGGATCTTAGGAGGGACCACTGACAGTCATGGGGACCCAAGGCTCCGTGATGCACATGGGGAATAAAGTCCGTGGTTGCTGAAAACGTTTATGCTAGCTCTGATTGAAGGGTGTCAGTGGCATCACAGAGCTGTTTTGGTGGTAAAAAAAAAAAAAAGGAAAGGTTCAACTGCACATTTTGAGTCTCTATTCCTTATTATAAATGTGAGCCACTTGACTGAACCTGTTTATAATATGACTCAGGGGCAGCAGTAAGGTATAAGGGGCCAAAGATGGAGCCCCGAGGGACCCAACAGGACCATCAGCGAGGGGGTATGGCTTTTGAGAAGGTCTTATTTGATAGGTACAGTTTTTAGTATTTTAAAGCATTTGAGCACTAATTAAACAGAATTATGTGACTTGACCCAAACCCAGAAAGTCTAATCAGTTTTTAAAAACAGGCTTTTACCAAAAGATTGAACTCATTTAATTAAACTTTTTATACTTCCCCATAATTATATAAAATGTCATCATGAAATAATTTAATACATGAGTTTGGTGTCTTTCAACTGTTTAAAAACGCGCGTGACCTAACGATTTTAAATTTTATGGTAAGTTTAGAGTGTCTTAGAAAACTCAATTAATATACGCACAGACTTAATCGCCGTCGTTTTTTTTCTCCATCCAAAAGCCGACACACGTCTATAATAAACGGGGGCTCTCGCCTGACCCCCACGATCGCAGTCATATTTCCAGCATCAGAAAAACCCTCGTCAACAAGAAAAACACCTTTCCTGTTTTAACGATGAGCCCGATGAACTCGACACGCGGCGATTTCATTAAAGGTGTCCCAGCTGCTCTTTCAGTCTGAATAGTCTGGCACCTCAAATGAGATTACATCCTGACGTAAAAAAGAAAGTGGAATAAATTACCCCACCCCCCCACCCACAACCCCCGCCGCCTGACTGTAAGGGAAGGTGAAAATCCAGCTTCCGTCTACTACTGGCAGTAGAAGGTTGTTTTTTTTTTCAAAACCCACTGAATTGCCACATGACTTATGGGATGGAGGAGACAGAAAGCATGTGCTGGTTTTAATGAGGTGACCTTCCCGTATGTACTCCTCCCCGCTGAGGCGTGACGGGTCAGTCGATGACTGTACTTCCACCAGCTCACTCGTGCTCAGAGACTAAAATGAACCTGCCGTCCAGAGAGGAGTTTGAGGGGTGGGACCAGGCGCAAGTTTCCTTTTATATGTGCAAGGTGAGTGGAAGATAGATAGATAGATAGATAGATAGATAGATAGATAGATAGATAGATAGATAGACAGACAGACAGACAGACAGACAGACAGACAGACAGACAGACAGACAGACAGACAGACAGACAGACAGATAGATAGATAGTCAGGCTAAGAGCCTTTTTCACAATAAGGAACTTAAATGGCGGATTACTTCTCCTCATGCAGGCACAACTGAAGCAAGAGTTCAAAATGCACACAAGATGATCTGCGCTTTGTTCATGCAGGGAATTAAATGAAAATATGTTTACCGCCTTCAGAATAAAATGCCAGAAATCGCCGCCACCATAAACAGACTCCGAATTAACGGGCAGAGACTTTTGGTGAGTTAATCCTTCACTCATTCCCCTTTCTTTCACCTGCATTTTACAGAGAACGCTCACTCAATCCCTCCTGCAGTCGCATAATCCACTAATCCGTTCTGAATCGTATCTGGATTGGTTATTCTAATTACATCAAAAATGGACAAATCTCCCACCCACCCCCCCTGCTAATTATTCTTATGATTATGGCAGCAGAATAATAACTTCTTCCCTTCAGGCAGATGTGCGAACGCAAACTTTCCGGCCTGCTTTTAAAGCATTTGGCATATTTTTCGCCCCTTCTTTATCATTTTAAAAAGAAAAAAGATATAGCTGAATCCCAATCGAAGACCAAGTGTCTCAAACGTGACAACTCTAACGCAGCGCTGCTAAATGTCCAAAGTCGAACAGCAGAGGAGAGTTCACAGGATATGAAACATCACTGCTGCAACATACTACTTCCTACTCTCTTATTTGGTGTCATTCTCTTGTTCCCCAATGTGGAAGTGAGTAAATCAGTCGCCACATCTGCTTTAATTCCCCACCATCCGTATTGTTTGTGCAAACGGTTTCTGAGTGCAGGTGGAAGCTGTGAGTGAGGGAGAGAGTAAGAGGTGTGAAATTAGAACCAGCGCCTCAGAAGCTGCGATCCCCGACTTATTTCATAAGGAAGTATCATTAAATCTTCTTTAGTCAAGGGAGACAGTTTAAAGGGGATTTAGTGCGCTGGGATGGCTTTAACTCCCTTATATTTATTAGTCGAAGGATTCTAATAATACCTTGGTAATTCACTCTGAGCATCAGCATGACTTCATCCGCGTGTGACGGCCCCCGCAGCCATTTATAAACTCTTCTCGTCACGTCAACAAATGAGAGCATCGATCCTCTCCGCCGGCCTCGGCGTCCGCGGTTTCCAATTGACGGGCGGATGAAATCACAAGTTTGATTTAGAGGAGATGATATTAGCCCCCCTTTAATGTTCTCAGCCAGACAAAAAAAATAGGTCTTATGCATATTTTATCTGTTTGGGGGCTTTTATTGATTTAATATCTTGGACACATTTACCGTAAAATGACATGTTGCTTGGTAAAGCAAAACATTTGAAACAAAACAGCATACCATGAATATAAATTGCCTCCTGATGAAGGTAGAAGTTTGCTGTCGTCCCCAACAGAAGGCTATATATTTAAATGTGAAGTTATGTCCAGAGTATTTTTTGGTTAAGCAGCACAGAATGAGTAAAATATGATATATTAAAGATAAATCCCTTGGGTTGTTTAATATGCAGCAAATTTGGACTAATTTGGGCCCATTTTTAAGGAGTTAGGTCCGAAAAACGACGTTTTTCATAAAAGAAATCAAACTATTAAAGTAAGACACGATGTATACAAGAAATATCTCCTCAAGTCAATTCATATGCACCAAATTTGGACTAAACGGAATCCAATGGTTAAGAAATTATGGACTAAACTTTTTCAGATAATGCTGCGTCTAGTGGCGGAACCATACATCCGAATCAATCCAGTTCTTCCTCGCAAGGTCTATTTTAATGTAATCTTTTCAGGGGAATAATTACATTGAATAGATCAGCAACGATTTATCAGGAATTTTGTATTTCAAAGACAACTTTACGGTTTATGAAAACGGTCTACGGTTTGGAAATCATTAGACTTCTGTTTTTTTTTTAAATTAAGTCATTTTAAGTTTGAATTGTTATTATTATTAACTCAAAAACTTTCATGGATCATTTTTTAATTTTATACCCACATAGAACTTAGTGCGAGGATGAACTGGATTCATTTTTTTGGAGAGGTTGGTATATTTCCACCACTAGGGGGAGCTTTATCTTATCTTTATCTTTTATCTCTAAAAGTTTTCGGGCCATCCTTTCTCAACTGTCGGTCCGATTTAGTCCAAATATGGTTCATATGAATCGACTCAAGGACATCATTCGTTTGTATATATCATATTTTATCCTTATAGTTCATGTTTGACTCAACAATCATGAGACTCATCAGTCTTGTGCGCATCGTTTTTTACGCTAATACGGCATACGAAAAACACATTTTTGAAGATAACAAAGTTGAGCAGTTCAATCAGGTGGACAATGCAGGGGATTGGGGGCTTTTCGGGGATGCTGTCAGGGACATCAGCGTCGGCCTATTTCTTTTCAGTTAGTCGTCAAACGCAATAATTTCCTCCCGTTCCAAGAAAATTCCATACTTTTGAGATATTCAGCACAGATAGAATGTCTCAGGGGACATTTTTCTGGGTATTCTGAGACAGAGTGACGCCTAGTGGATATTATTTAAGCATAACGGACCTCAACCAGGTAGAGATGGCTCCAACAGGTCCAGTCATGCGGCACACATTCGTGAACAAAAAGAAATAACGACTCAAAATGTGCTCAACCAAACATTTGAGCAGGAAGCCCGACGTCTGACTTCTGGCTTCAAATCCAGACGCCGTAAATTGAACTGAACCAAAGAAATGAAGCGGGGGGGTGGGTTTTTTTTCATTGCTGTGAAATTTATTTTACTTCATCTTCCTCGCATGTCCGCTCACATGACCGGGCGTGAAAACAGAGAGGATTCTGATCTCTCCTCCGAGGACAGACCATAACATTGGATTCAGATCAAATGTAATTACTGAGGCTGCGCCATTCCGGATCTTTCCAAAGCGAAGGCATAGCAAAGTATTCCCGAGACCCCCCCACCCCCAGCCACACTCTGCAGTCCATCCTGGGGGATCCAGTGGTTCTCAGGCTAGAGGAGATACATAATTCCTTCAGTGAGCTCTGAGTTTACCCCAGGGCCTCCTCCAGGGAAAAAGGAGGAGGCATCGCCCTGGAGGCATTGTAATCAGATGCCGAAACACCTCAGCTCTCTCCTCCGGACCCCAAGTGGCAGCGGCTGGGTTCCTTGTTCCCTCCGGATGTCAGCGCCCTACATCTGAGGCCGAGCCCAGAAACCTTACAGAGGAAGTTCACCCCAGCCGATCGTATACACGACCTCATTCTCTCAGTCAGAACGACGGCCGAAGGTGAAGCGTAGGACACACACTTCAAAACCCAAATTTAAGCAGAATTTAAACTTTGGAGCCATCGTTCATTATTTCTTTCGTGTTTTTGCAACAAAAAAAAAAGAGGGAGGCATTATCTCATAAGTGTGGTTGCTCGTATTATTCAGTTTCCACATACAGCAGCAACAATCATGTCGAGCACAGATAATTCAGTCTTAATGTTTTTGGAAGGGAAGGGAGGAGCCAATGTGGGAGGGGGAGGGGCCAAGGAAGAAGGAGAGGCATAATGGCGGTGAGCACAACCACATGTCGGCACAGGTCCTGCATGACGAATCCTTTCACAAGCCCAGAAGAGGGATGGTTGAGTGCTGTGTGTCTGTACAGCAGTTGTATTGAGACCTTGCTATGGTGGTGGCGGGGAAAATGCTGCTGAGGGTTTGAAGCAACAGGTTCCCACACAATTTTCTTGTTAAGTCAACTAATGCCAGATAAGAGGGAGCTTACACTCCAATATAGGCGTCACCGTCTCATCTACGCCTGTTACTACCTCTGCCGCCGTATGAAGACTGACCTCTCAATGACATCACTCTGTTACGTTTGTGTGTGTTTGTGTGTGTGTGTGTGTTGTGTGCGTGCGATATATAATCCAAATGATTCCCATCAGTCACTTTCATGAAGTGTTTGCTGTCGTTAGATGTTAATTTCCTGTTCCCCTTCTATTTTTGACAAACAAGCAGCTCCTGCCCCTGGCAGTGAAAGTCACTTCCCGTTGCAAGAAAAAAAATTTACAACAGAGGCTTTGGTGTGTTGGTGTGAATGAATCACAGTGGTGTTAGTGTGGAACAAAACTAACATGTGTTGTACTCAGCTGCGTGTTTGCAAAAAAAAAAATGCAATAAAACCAATTTGAATTTTTTTTACAATTTTTGATTGATTTGGGGGAAAAGTTGGTTATATATTTCCGAAATTAGGGGAAGCTTCATCTCCAAAAGTATCGGTTTTAGTCAAAATGTGGTGTTAATGAAATGACTCACGGAGATCTATCATGGCTATATCATATTTTACTCTAAAAGTTCATATTTTACTCACTAGGTGGAGCTTTCAATGAGAAAACACTGTTTTCGGACATAATATCGACATCATTTCGGTATAATAGAAATCACGAGGAGATCCATCTTGTATATATATATATATATATATATATATATATATATATATATATATATATATAAGTAAGTATAGTATTTTACTTACTTGGAGGAGCTTTTTTATGAAAAACACTATTTTTCAGACCTAACTTTCATTTGAGGAGTTGGGACTTGCTTGAACAACCCAGGGGATGTGGGGCTTTCGGGGATATACCCTTGGGTACACAGCGAAGGCCTATAGGTATAAGTTTCAAGGTTCTTTTCCATCCTTTCTTTGATTGGGTTAAGTGTTAAAAGTAAACTAATAGATAAAATATAGAACTTTTAATGACGTCTCTTCGCCCTGTTGTCGTCCTCCGTGCGATGACGTACCTACGTTCTGTCCTGATGTAGACAGAACACCTCTCTATACTTGATCAGTGATTGGCATGTAAACCTGTGTCCTCTTTCATTTTCTCTCACCCTCATAAAAACGTAAATTAAAAGTCTCAGCATTTTTAGGCTGATTGCATGAATATTTATACAGCTGACTATGGATTCCTCCGTCTGACCATAACACTATTAAATACCTCATCTCTTTCTGTCCCCATGTGCTACCGCCAATCATTTTTTACCTTTTTTTCATTTATTGCTCATAGTATTCCGCTGTATCTTCCTGTCATTGGTCAAAAAGTCCAAACTATCCCAAAAATTGCGTTTACACTGTAATCGAACCGAAACCGTGTTTCAGTTCGATTGAAGTCAACATCAACTCTTTACCCAAATTCAACTTAGTGCGAGGAAGAATAGGACCAATTTTAGGAAAGTTCAGTTGTATAATTTTCCGATACTAGAAAAAGCTTTATGTCCTAAAATTCTTGGGCCATTATTTCTCAACGATTTCTCAAAGTCCAGGATCTAAGATCTGATACTGGACCTAATGCACGAGTAATAATAAAATGAATGCAAAATCTACCAAACATCGTGACTCCTGAGTTAATAGAGATGTTCATGCCTTCTTCATAAGTCTGCTGGTAAAATGCAAAACCAAAAAACACTGAGCGGTCACTGCAGAACAAATCAGTGATTTTCTGCCAAGAGCTCTAAACAAAACCATTAAACCCACCAAGACCCAGCTTTGATATTAAAAACACTGTAATGACAATATAGGAGACCAACAAACAATATCACAGGAAGAGGGTAGTCGGTCTCAGAAGAGTCGTACAGTGGTCATCTTTTTTCAGAGTGCATCTCTGGACAAGGACCTTCGCTTTGATTGGATTTCTTTACTATTACCACCTCCAGCAGGAAGGGAACCATCGGACGATCATGTGTTGTCCAAGCAAACTCTCTAGGATAGATGGCGCACTATAAATATGCCACTGCAATCCTTTGCATGTAGAGGGGACGCATTTTGACTAATTTCCTCTACCTGTCTGCGGCTCATGAGTTATGATCCGACCATCTGCTCCAGAGTTCAAGGTAAAACCATTAGAGGGAAACACCCGGGTTGATAAATGATGGAAACTGACGACTTTTCTCTCGAGGGGAATCCTCTCTCTGTCTTCAACCCCTGATTATTCATAGTAGTAAAAAACTATGTAACAAAAACTATGACGCAACATTCATCGTCAATGACCGTTTTTTTCTCCTGGGTTCTGGGTTCGAATCCAGACTTGGCGTAACTCTGGAGTGGGCTACCTCTGGATATTGTTGTTCCTCCCACAGCAAAAATCTAGCAATTGGTGTGAATATTTATAGTTGTTTACATCTGTTGACTGGTCCAGGGTGAATTCGCCTCTTGCCCAATGTCAGCTGGGATAGGTTCAATCCCCCGTGATCCCGCAAAGATGGATGGTTACAGACAATGGATGAATGATCTTCTGTTCATGTATTAGTGTTAAAGATGGACCAAACCACAAACACAATGAAGTCATGGAAAGTGAAACATCAGTTACTCATTTCAACATCAAGATGGCGGTACGCAGTGACGCAGTAGCCCCCCCCCCACACATACAGACACACACACAGACACACACACACACACACACACACACACACACACACACACACACACAGACACACACAATTAACCAAAATGATTAAATAATGAAACAGAATTAAATAAACACACTCATCAGATTCCGGGTTTGTTTCTACCCAAATACAACTAAAGAACTCGATTCAGAAGCAGTCATGCAATAAATAAATACAATTACATGCAATTTCAATTATCCTGTATTTGTACAATAATATCCTGGGATGTGCATAATTACTGGAGTATTTTATCCTCATGACTTGCCACGGGTGCTGTTCAGAGCTGTAGCAGCCTCAGAGCGATAAAGCTGATGAGCCGCGCGATGAAGGTCTGGGGAGGAGTGGTGGATGCCAGGTTAAGAAAAGAGGTGACCATATGTGAGCGGCAGTTTGGTTTCAAGCCGAGAAAGAGGAATAGAGACGTGATGTTTGCTTTGAAAAAGCTGATGGAGAAGCACGAAGAAAGCCAGAAGGAGTGGCGTGGTGGATTTAACGACAGAGGGCAGAGGGAGGAATTGTGAGGGAGTCTGGAGTGACAGAGGATTATGTTGGAGTGGTAGGGGATATGTGTGAGAGCAGCATGACAGCAGTGAGGTCAGGAGGGCAGTAGGAGTGAGGGATGGGTTCAAGGTGGAGATGGGCCTGCATCACGGATTGGCTCTGAGCCCCTTCTTGTTTGCTATGTGGTGGACAGGCGGACTGATGAGGTCAGACAGGAGTCTCCGTGGAATATGATTGTCTGCTGCCGATCTTTTCACAGTGACTCTGTGATCAACATTTAGATAATAATTATTTGTTATTGTTTAAATAAATGTAACGGCATCACTGCAATGACTTTGATGGAAATAATATTTATTTGTCCGTGTTGTTTGACTCGTCACTAACGCTGCATGAGTCTGCAGGGGAGAAGGTTGGTACTGTGGGCTTCAAAGGTCATCCGGCAATCTGCCGCCGCTGCTGAGCGTCGCCCTCGGTTCACTTTGCTTATTCAGATTATGTTTCTACACAAAGGTCATAAAAGCCCCGGGGCACATGTCCGATCTAAAATACTCTCAGAAGACGACATTGGACTCAAATGAAGCTTCTTCGCATCACATCCTCATCCTCAGAATAAGAAATATAATTTTTTTAGGAAAAAATAGACAGTATAAAAAG
Organism: Lophius americanus; assembly: GCA_037951165.1. Lineage (NCBI taxonomy): Eukaryota > Metazoa > Chordata > Actinopteri > Lophiiformes > Lophiidae > Lophius > Lophius americanus. Next base: position 4,586,883 of record JBBDHG010000039.1, on the reverse strand, counting down.
ATCCGCGTTTAGAATTGACTGTTTTATGCTATAAACACAACGGCGATAGAGCAGACGTAGGGTAACCAATAAAAGGCCGAATGATTGCACTATAAAAGCAGCAGTGTAAATAGTTATTGCACATAAATCCTGTGATGTCGCAGTATGGAAACATTATTGCACATGCGGCGCTTGAAATGTGTGTAAAGGTGCAGTGTGTAAACATTTAGTGGCGTCTAGCAGGAAGTTTTAGAATTCACCATACATTTACTTCAGCTCAGCACTGCCTAGCCAAGATGATGTCATCAAGTCCGTCAAGTAATGAAGCTTTCCTTAGGCATTCATTTCTGGGATCTTATGGAATCAGTATCGCTGCCGCTGCGTCTACCGCTAACGTGATAACGGTGCTAACGTGATAACTGTGCTAACGTGATAACTTAAAAACAATTTCATGGATCATTTTCATGTTATAACGGTTTCATGAGTCGGGTCTCCATGTTTTCCCTTCTTTGATGGTGAGGTTTTGAACTTTGTTGCTTTAACTTGAGCTAATAACAACTACGATCCTCTTCTCACGACATCACCCAGTTATCCAGCAACAGCTTAATCATTAACTTCTTCTTCTTTGGATTTTAGAGGTGAAGCCTTTCTTCATCGTCCGTCCGAAAATTCAACCTAAACGTGCAAAGAGCCAGTGTTCCGTTTGTCCAGTAGTAGTGTAGGCTACTGTACAGACATGCCAGCGCAAAATGTCGGCCTTATTGAAAGAGGACTCACTCCATCTGTACAAAAAAAAAAGGCCTCACTTTTAAGTTTAATTATATGTTTATTTTCAGTTGATTTAACATTTACAAAAACATAGTTATGAATATTATATTCAGGGGTTTCAGTATGAACCGACTTCTCTCTCTCGCTTGGTGTTACATATTGGATCTGAGAGAGGGAGGAGTCTGAAGGTTGACTTCAGACTGACGAATCACTGTCTGCGTAAAGAAAAATAAAGACTGTTACCTGTGATCCATCCTTGCTGAGAGGAAACTATGGACGCGGCAACGTCAATAAGCAATCAGTAGTTAGACTTTTCTTCATTATGACTGAAGTTTTTGTTTCAAATGTTTACATAAACTGTGATCTGACTGGATCTGCCGTTTACTGTCATCCCGGAAAGCAAGAGTAAACCCCTGAGAATTAGGGACCTCCGACCTCCTCAGCAGTACCACCCCTCAGAACATTTCGCTGACTGGACCGCTTGCGGTTAAGTTGAGCGCCCCCTGGTGAAATCAGGGTGGCAAGAGGGAATCTGATTCTGTCTGGGCGGCGCGGCTCTTCCCGCCGTATAGTGGGCGGCGTGAGTGACAGCCAGACAGACAGGACATGAAGGTAACTTCCATCTTTTTGATGGCGTACTCTTTAACACAGGCAGACAGGTTAACGGAGAGATGTAGCTGATCAAAAGAGCTGTCGGCCTCCATCTTCGTGACGCCGCCTGTGTTGGGCGGCAACGACAGGAAGTCACTTTCAACTTCTGTATAGGAGGAAATCCACGCTCCACATAAAGGCCGCTCAGAGTAAAGGAGAGGAACATCGTGCTCGACAATACGTACTATCAATATCAATACTTATTTATTGGCATCAAACATGACAGCAGCATCTTGAAATGAGCATAACACCGATGAGCCATAACATTATAACCGCTGGTAGTTGAAGTACGAATAACATTGATGGTCTAGTTACCATGGCAACTGTCAGTCGTTTGGGTATTTTAGGCAGCGAGCGAACATCTTCTCATGAAGATGATGTGTCGGAAACAGGAAAATGTTTGTCTGGCTGAGCATCTCAAGATCGGCAGGTTTTATTGGGTTTTCCTGGTCTGCAAATCCAAGAGAATAATAATTACAATAATAACAATAGTAAAAAATTAGAATAATAACTTCTGTATTATTTATAGACTTGCAGATTTTTCCATTAATGTCTGAGTTATTGCCAACCTCTAAATCTACGGACAACTCCGACAAATTCTCTGAGTTTCTCTCAAACACTCTATATCCGCTTGTTTCCTGCGCTTTCCACTTCAGTGTCTCTCTTCACCCCACCGAGCCCCCAGCTCCACCCGCAAAGAAACATCAAAGGAACAGAGGAACAAAAGCACATTGTGACCTCACTACTCTGAAGGGCTTGAAGGATATGTTATATTATATTGTTGTTATATTATGTTATGCAAATCCTTCCTGTAGTTTTTCTGCAAATCTTGCTCACGAACAAAAAAACAAACAGACACACACACGGGAATGAAAACAAGACCTCCTTGGAGTGGGTAATAAAAAGAGCAGGGCATCGTTGTCTTAAAGGAGAAAAACACTTTAAGCCACCGTTTGTTAGTAACACTTGCGGATTTTCTGAACAGTTAGTGCAGATTCGTAACAGCTGAAAAGCTAAAAACAATCCTGTGATGCCGCAAAGCCGCCAGGAGGAAATCAATGCCGGCTACTTTGGTGGGCATGCCGCTGCGAAAGCTAAAAGCCATCCCACCATCTACTCGGCTGTTAGTCATTACAGCTGAACAGACGTGAAGAAGAAGTTTAACTCTTGCTAAAACTGTGCGTGCTAACCCAGCTTTGTGATTGACGGTTCTATGGTTCTATTTTTGCACACAAAGTCTAATTTTCATGCAAAGCCCCCATGTCGCTTTAATTCTTGCACCCATATAATATTAATAATAATAATAATAATAATAATAATAATAATAATAATAATAATAATAATAATAATACATTTCATTTATAATGCACTTTGCATTTGGATCAAATTTCAAAGTGCTACAAAGTAAAAGCAGATAAAAGCATCAATAAAAAAATAAAATAATAACTATATAAAAACCTGGCCAAAAAGCAGCAATGTTTATTAAAATTAAAGGTTCTGCTAAAAAGGAAAGTTTTAAGTCCTTTTTTAAATGTGTCCGTCATCTGTGGAGCCCTCAGATGGTCAGGGAGGACATTCCACAGACGAGGGGCAGCAGAACGGAAGGCCCGATCACTCATGGTGCTGAGCTTAGTCCGGGGAAGCAGGAGGCGGTATGAGTGGGTAGAATGGAGGGATCGTGTTGAGGTCAGTGGGGTGATATATAATCACCTATGGGAGAGGTAGCGTTGTTGGGAAATCAGTATCTCGAAGCAGCAAAAAGGAATTGAACCACCGATCAACTAGAAGCACACTGGATAAGAGTACAAACCTCCAACAGAGCAGCTCACTTTTTTCGTACCATGACATCTAAGTCACATGTAACAAAGACATCAAAGCGATGTCCCTGGTAGTCCTCAAGGATAAATGTTATCATTCATCCTTCCACATTTATTCACCTTTTGTCACTTTTTATCACGTTTAGTTCATTTTGCCATTACTGGATTATTGTATACCGTCTGTTACAGAAGGGCAGCAGCGAAGGTGAAGGGAAAGGTTTCCAAGATGGTGGTGAGACCATGTGTCACGGACCAAAAGACAGGAGGCTGAGCTGGAGGTGTCAGAGTTGAAGATGTGCTTTATGGAGTGATGAGGATGGACAGGATTAGAAAGGAGACATCAAAGGGACAGACCAGGTCAGATGTCTAGGAGACAAAGTCAGAGCGGATAGATTGAGATCTTCGGACAGATGAAGAGGAGGGATAGTGGGTCTACTGTTAAAAAGATGCTGGGGGTGGAACTGCAGGGTAGGAGAAAAAGGGGGAGACCAAAGAGAAAGTCTCTGGATGTGATGAGGGAAGGCATTCAGTTTATTGGTGTGACAGAGGAAGATACATAGGGCAGAAGAAGAAACCGACGATCCACTGTGGAAAACCCTCTGAAAAGGGACTGCCGTAATTTGGAAATGTAGAGGAGGGAAATGATTGTAATAAACCAATTTACAACACTACTACCATTATTAATGGTTTCTAAATGTTTTACCTCTAGGTTATTTAGCCTTGTTGCTTTCCAAATGGTGAGCGCACGTGTATTTATAATTCTTAACCTGAGACCAGAAAGTGTTGCAGTAATTTCATATCGTCAAATAGTGAACTGGCGTGGATTACTGAGAACTACGATATTCATAGATAGATACGTTATTCATAGGGGTGTAACGATTCATCGACCCATATCGGTATATCGGTTTGTTGAACAACGATCAAATCAATGGAAAGACAAAATATCGCTATATATATATATATATCGTCTTTTTAAGATACGCCTTTATTTTGAAATGACTACCAGCGCAGGGTTGCAGTGTTTCCTGTACACTGTTAGTTTCATTTGATCCTTTTATTCTGCTCTGCCTGAACGTTAGCGTTCCCCTTGGCGGATAATGCGTTCTTCAAATGAGAGATAACGGTAACATGTGCAGTCTGAATGTTTACTGCCTCACAACAACGTGGAAAAAACAATTAGCACTTGGTCCGTCGGCCTAATGCTAACCTATAGTGGGAATTTCCATATACATGCTAACGTAGTTAGCGTTGACGGCGGGACCATGATCAAACCATAAATAAGTTTGTACAAATAAACTATTTCACTAAACAAATATTTGTCAGTTACACTTTAAAAAAAAAGTGTTTGTTAATGAGACGCTTGAGTTCTAACATAACACAAATTGGTCAATGCAAAAAAATGTATTTTTCAGAAGACGTTAATTATGACTTATGAGAACAAGTTTTGTTCTGAAGGATGTGAAACATTCAGACTTTAATACCTTTAAATCACTGAGCACAGCGGCGATCAGAACCATGTAATTAAATTTCATAAAGGATAAGCGTAGACAGTTATTTTCATAATATAAAGGTAATCAGGGGTCCTTTATGTTAACTGATTAGAGGGAAAAAATTATTCTAACAAATTATGTTAGAAAAAAAACAGAATTTGTATCTACAGATGGAAAATGAGTCACTTTACAGTGAAACAAAGGTCTTTGTTCTTTTGTTATTATTACATATCACCATTAAATTGTCCAAACATGTCAAAATTGCTTGATCATTTTTTTCTCTCTTAACGTGAAATCCTATTTCGTTAAACGGGTACCTGATATCGTCTGATATCGATCGCAGGCCCCTGAATGGAATCGAACCGTAATCGTACCGTGGCAGACTTTGTGATGTCTGCAAATATCTTATTGTTCAAAGAAAGGGTATAATAATGGAACTGGTGATTTATACCCCTAGTTACTTATACTTTATGGACTTATTACAAACCGTTTCCGTAAGTTCTTCATAGAGGAATCCTCATCCTAAAGCGTTTTTTTTAATGTCTTCTTCACGTTTCAGGCAGTTCTTCTTGTTCTCTCTCTACCGCTGCCGTTCACCACGGCGGACCATCCTGACCTCTGTCCGACTCTGAGAGTAGCGTGTTCACGCTGTCCTCGGAACCACCTGAGCCTGACGAGCATTAATCTGCTTGGATGAGCTCCATTTATGGAGCTACTTTAGCCCCGTCTGATTTTTAAGGGTCCGTTTATACCAAGCTCTTCTTCACGTCCTTAATGGAGGAGGCCAGGATCCTCTTGTATCAGGACCTTTAGGCGAGGTCGGACCAACGCAGAATAGACTAAGCTATTCACGACTGTCGGTGTTTGATCATTCGGACCGGTTGTGGTTTGGCGGAACGACACTTGTACGACATTTTGTTTTTATCCATCCATCGGCGTGGTCATCGTAACTGTACAATAGTTTCACCGCTTGTACAATCAGCAATGTCAAAAGCCCCGGAACGTACGACAATTTCCTCATTCTAGGACACTTTAATGGTTAAGTTAGCTCTTTTTTGCTGCAATAACTAAATTTCCCCTTTTGGGTATTAATAAAGTAGCTGACACGAGGATCTGGACATGTTTACATATTTTCTCATGTGACATCTTCCCAGAAAATCAAACTTGCCTCAGCGATGACATCACAAGTACAGTGTGAGCGTACACAAGGATTTGTTACTTTAGATTTGTTTGTTTTTTCTCTTGTACTAGAATATGAAAAAACATGGAAATACATATGATAGTTTATGGAAGGAAAAAAGATTCTTCAACATCTCCCGTCTGGTAACGGCACTTAACGTCCATCTGGAAGCTTTTTGTAATGAGGAAACATAAACAAAAACACCGCATTTAATTGGACTGTGGATACTCGGTTTGGGTACTGCAGTGAATTTCCATATGGGGACATTTAGTGGCGTGTTTGGCGTGTATTTCAGTATATTTAAAAAGTACCTTACCTATTTTGACAATACATAGAAAATGCAACTATGTAGAATGTATTTATTCTACTTAAGGATTAACTTGTCAATAAAACATTCATTAAAGTAATTTCCATTGTAGAAAGTTTAAAGACATCTCTATAGTAGCTGACCTTTGACCTAGGTCTGACTGCAGAAACATCATTAGATGATATTCTACTTCTGTCCGCAGCACGGATGTATAACTGTAACGAACTGTCGCAAACAGGAGTCAAAGGTCACGGAGCGTTAACAAGTTTTCTGAAGTTACCGGTTTCTGTGAAACATTAAATATGTACTTATGGAGCCTGGGAAGGTATACTGATACAAAAAGAAAAAGTTAAATGCATATAACAAAAAAATACTTGTGTATTAGTGAAATGCAAACCTTTATTTGTAAAACAGGCATGTTTGTTAGTGAAACGCCCATATTCCTAAAACTTGCTTGGAGATTAGTAAAACGCCCTCATGTATTCATGAGATCCGCTGATGTATTAAACGTGCTCAGGTATTAATAGACATGCTTCTGTATTAGTGAGACGCGCCTGCATACAGGTAAATCTCGTAGGACAGGCTTGTGTATTCGTAAAATACGCTCGCATATAAATAAGAAAGGCTTGTGTATTAGTCAAATGATCTAGCATCCTGGTCAACGCGCTTGTCTGTTAGCAAAACATGCTCGCGTAATCGTAAAACAAATTTGTGTATTAGTAAAACACACCTGCACACTGGTAAATTGCTATTGTTTATTCGTAAAACGTTTGTGTTATCATACAACACGCCTATGTATTCGTCAATCACCCTCGTACACTTGTAAATTGCGCACGTGTAATTGTAAAACACACCTATATACTGGTAAATTCTGCTTTTGTATTAGTAAAACACTCTGGCATTCTGGTCAATATGCTTGTCTATTTGTAAAACACGCTTGTGTATAAGAAAAACACTCTGGTATACTGGTTAAATCCGCTTGGGTATTAGTCGAACGAAAGAGGATACTGGTCAAGGGGCTTATCTATTTGTAAAACATGCTTGCGTAATCGTATAAAATGCTTTTGTATTAGCTAAACACGCTTGCATTCTGGTAAATCGTGCTTGTGTATTAGTAAAACGCGTTTGCGTAATCATAAAACATGCTTGTGTATTAGTTAAACGCTGAATACCGATAAATCGCACAAGTGTATTAGTAAAACACACCTGCATACTGATAAATTGCGCTTGTTTATTCGTAAAACGTTTGCGTTATCATACAACACCCCTATGTATTCGTCAATCACCCTTGTACATTTGTAAATTGTGCTTTTGTATTAGTAGAACGCGCTTGCATAGTCGTAAGACAATCTTGTGTATTAGTAAAACACTCTAGCATCCTGGTCAATGCCCTGTCTATTTGTAAAACACGCTCGTGTAATTGTAAAACACGCTTGTGTATAAGTAAAGCGTGCTTGCATACGGTAAATTGTGCTTGTGTATTAGTAAAATGCGCTTGGATATTCGTTAGACAGTCTTGTGTATTAGTAAAACACTCCAGCATCCTGGTTACATGCGCTTGTCTATTGGTAAGACACGCTCACGTAATCATGAAACAGTCTCGTATATAAGTAAAACACTCTGGTATGCTGGTAAATTGCGATTCTGTATTGGTAAAACGAGGTCACGTATTCGTAAAAACGCTTTTTTATTTGTAAAAAGCGGCATGTTTCAAGAAAAAAGAAGAAAACGGCGTAAGTGGCGCTCACTGAAATGGACTGTTGGACTGTTTGTGCTCCTTTTTGTTTTCTGAAGGTGAAGCTCCGGTCAGGCCAGCGAGGAGCAGCAGCACTGACACCCGTTCATACGTCAGGAGGGTTTGATCGGCGTTTGAACTTTTCTTTGTTCATGTACCCCGTGGACTTACTAAGACTCTGGCGCGCTTTAATAACACGCGTTTGAATAACACGGCCCTCCCAGACTCCGTACATCTGAACACCTGCGTCGTACTGGTACATACTGGTTTACCAGTTGGATGCGTCGCCGCAGTGGATACCAGTAGTCTGTTCACCTGAGCTGGTTCGGACCGCGTGTGGAACTGAAGATGTGACTGAGTGCGGGATCTATTTGATATTTTATTCCATATCAAAAAGGCTAAGGCTAAATTTGTACGTCTTCTTTGTTTCTGCTTTAAGCCGGCGGAATAACCAAAGGTGCACCTGTGATGCTGGGGGTCAGGTAAAGTCTGATGTCACTCTGAGATGTGCGTTCACTTTGCTTTTTTATCCCTTGCGGCGCAGTTTGATGTGAAGTTTCCAAGACTCGCACCCCGAGGTATTGTAAGCGACGCAGTCAAGCCCCTCCCCCCGTATCCATCACAAACACTTCTGTATAGAAGGAACTTTTCATCAGCTTAATAATGCATCGTTAGAGCAGTACCGCAGGAAACGCGTGATCCATCCATTATTCACGGCTACATATTAGACGCAAACCTGATTATCAAGCATTTCCCATTGTTTCCATCTCACAGACCTAAACGACAAACGGTTGTTGTCGCGGCTCTCCATTACATCTGCACAAATATAAAAGAGGAAAAAGAGCAGCTAAGGACCTGAAGCGATGAATTATGAATAGAGGAGGAATTGCATAATTTAACGAGATTTCTTGCATATTTTATGGGAATCATTTCCTTTTATTTACGGCTCACAATTGCCTCTCTGCCAGGCAGACATTAAACGCAACACAGATTGATAATGAAGGCGGCAGGATCCATCTTGAGGTCGGGGGAGAGCAGAGAGTAGCTCCCAACCTTCTGATGTAACCCATGACAAAACCTCGGTCGCACAAACCGTTCAAACGCCACGTCCAGTTCCTGAAACCACTTTATCCTTTAGTTTAAACTCGTGAAATGTTAGATATCAGCATGTTTTTGTTACTAAATGTACGTTTCAAGCTATTCAATTGAGTTTCGTTGATTTTATTTTCATGCAAACTGAATGAGTAAAGTTACAACTTCGACATGTTACGGAATTGCAAATTAAAAAAGGGGGGGGGGGGGGGGTTTCTTCTTAAGTAAACGAAAAAGAAAAAAAATACCTGTATGGAACAGATATATCATTATCTCCTCTGAGGATCGGGAAGCATCTGAAACCTCATTTCAGAATTCCATAAAACAGTCTGTTTTAGTGAGTGGTTTTTTTTTGGTCTATTTTTGGTCTATTTTTCACATGACTTTAATTTCTCCTTTTCTGCTCATTGGTTATTTTAACTTAAGCCTCGCCTGAACGACACACCCAGACTAAACTTAAACTGGCTCCACAGCTATCGCGTGTATTTGAATAACCTTAGTGTCTGCGGGCAGGTTGGACCAGTGTCACTATCACCTATCTACCTGGCAGTCCGTGGTAAACAAAAATAAATACCAGTATTTCCGTCCTTGCCTGATTTGTTTTTTGGATAAAAAAGGTTCTTACATAATTTTTTTTTTACAGTAAAACCAAGAAACAAAACAATCAGTGAATTTGCTCAGAAAGTCTTTGATAACTACTATATCACCTTTGATGGAAAATTCATGTTATTCTACATACTTTATTATGGGATAGCATAAACAGTGGATCCAAAATGTGCCAAAAAAAAGGTATTTTGACCACAGAGTGGGATTTCGACTGTGAAATACCACCTATCCCCACTAGTGGGTGCTATAAGCACAAACTGCAACCATTGGCTGTGACATAAACCTTGTGTTTTATTAAAATATAGCATTGTGTACAGTAAAGAAATAGCAGAAACTAGGTAGAAGCCCAATTATTGGCCTTCAAGCAAGAACAAGTGGAGTAGTTGATTTGGTCATGACCATCATACATCAATACTTCCGTTTATCTCTATTTCCAGAATATCTGTTCAAACCATTTGAATCCTGAGATCAGGTTAGCGGGATCCCTATCCTTAACGAAAAACTATTTTTTTTTATCAAACTCTGCTGCTTAATGAAAGAAAAGGCATCTTGTGCTTACTCAACACCCACGCCATGTGCTGATAGGCTGTTACTGGGTCACATGGTGGGTTTACATTGGACACATTTCTCCGTTCCGAATTAAACCTTTCCGAAATGCAATGGCGGTCGTTACATGTTGTTGTCATCTTGTGACCTTTTCCGATCCGATGTTTACATTCGCCGACTCATCTGATCGGAAACGCTTTCACACATGCGCAGACGATCCACATTCCCGTTTGTAAGGTGGTGATAATGCTTCTGTGAGTTGGGCGCCGACAGCCAATAAGCGGCCAGAAGAAGAATATGACAAAGAGGGCGTGTGTGAAAGTGACGTTCCTCTTAACAAAGGAACAAAATCTAATTCGGAAAAGGGTTTACGTGCAGCATCTTCTTTCCGATTGGACGTCTTTTCCGAATCTAATCGGAATCAGGCTGTCCCTGTAAACCCACCTGTCACACGTTCAGCTCAGGGTCCGCAGATAGGCAGCTCACGGGCCGGATGCAGATCGAGGGACGCCTGTTGAAGGCCGCTGCAATAGAGGAAGACGAGCCCACTTTATGTCTTCTCTGGAACTGCTCTTAGTCCTCTCCTACATTATGGCCATCATAAATTCACGGAACGGTCTGATGAAACATGACATCATCCACAGCGAAGCGGTCAACCCAGCCTTTTTTTGACCTCACGAGTTCTCCCAGTTCCTTAAAAAAAGAAAAAATGAGCAGCTTTGTGAAGGGGAACCTATCAGCAAGGCACTTTTAGGGATTTATTTTTTTTTAAATAGAGATAGTGTTGTCAGTGTTGTGCTAGTCCTGATGAAGAATTATTCATTCATTTTCCATAACTGCTTTTCCTGTGCACGGTCACGGATGGGCGAGAGCCTCTCCAAGGTGACACTGTGACAGAGGCGGGGTCCAAACTGGACAAGAACACCAGTTCATTCATTCATTCACTGCTACATTATTGTGGGAGGGGCCTGATGTACTTTGTGCAAACAAAGGAGAACAGGCAGACTCCCCGCCCCCCAATGTTCTCTGATGGATTTGAACCCAGCACCTCCTTGCTCGGATACAACGGTTCCACTCACTGCACCACCATCCTGCTTTGATGAAGATCCAGTGTGAAAGTCAGTGATGATGATGATTAGATAAAGCACAGGTTACTTTATGTTGAAACGGCCCTCAGTGAGATGCTGCCATCTCCTGTCAGCCAACAGCTGATGCATCATAACAAAACTGCTCAATGCATCTGTTTAGAGAAGGTGACATACACCTATCAGCCATAACATTAGAACCACCAGCCTAATATTCTGCATCTTGCACCAAAACAACTCAACAGTGTTTTTGAATCTTTTCTATCAGATCCACCATGGACCTTTTCAGCAACGTCTACTACTGTAGCTTTTCTGCGGGATCTGACGCCACGGGCCAGCCGTCAATCCCAAGGTGCATCAATGAGCCTTGGGCACCAACTGGTTGGACTTCTAAACAAGACCAGCGGTTCTGGAGATGCTCTGACTTCGCCGAAACTGCGGCGTACACACGGATTGTTGAAAAACTGAGATTTTTTTCCCTCTGGTTTAGAGAGTAATCGGGTCCAGAGATCCATGGATTTAAAGGCCCTTCCACCCACCAGACAACGCTCACGAGCGCCGACTAGAGTGTGACGAGTCCGTGTCATGGGCATGTGGGGTATAGAAGTAGCCTCTTTGTTTAACGGCGTAGACGCGTGCAAAGTCCATCTAGCAAGGATTAAAAAAACAGCAACATTTTGGCTACGTCTGCCATCTATGTGAAATGACATAGTGTAAATAAACGGAGTCCAGGTGCCTTCGGGAACCAACACCTTGTGGTATCTCATTGCGACAACCTCGGATATATTATGTTATGTCATGCCAACAACACGTCAGCACCTCAAACACGGATTCCACGAGTCTTCACCCTGGAAGGAGTTTTTCGTAGTACCTTTTTAAGATGGCCGTTTATAGTGTAACAAAAGTACCAGTACTTATCTACTCGTGAACATGGTCTCATCACAATTCGTCACAATTTGTTCTCGAGTAGAAGTCACTAAGATCCTCACAATTCTTTATTTTGTCCTGCTTCCAAGACATCAATTTCAGAATTAAAGGTTCACTGACAGGCGCCGTGGTGACAAGATTATAAGTGTTCATCATGACATCACCTGTCAACGCCGCTAATGTTATGGCTAATCTGTGTTTCTCCCGTCGCCGTGTGCTTACGGTTGATTATCTTTTTAATGCTTTCACAGAACCTGTCGGACTACGACATGAGCAAGTTTAGTCTCATCCATCAGCCGTAAGTACGCCTTGTCTACTCGCTGTCATCAAAGATATTTCCTGCATTTATCTCCCCGTTCCTACTGCATGTTCACGTCACTGAAGTATGTCTGTCTGCCTGTCGTACCACGCCCTGAAAATACCTCACTCCCACTAAAAGGCCTGCATTCAAATCTTAACCTAAATCAAAGAATGGCAGATTTTCTAGATTAAGTACTCGTTGTGCAGTAAAACGGTCCCTAGCAGTATTCTCTGATTATATTTACTTTAATATTACTGCAGTATTAATAGGTGTGCCTATTTTATTGCCGTTGCTGTAATCAAACTACTTTATAATATTGAGGATACTTTATTACCTCCGCCAAGGAGGCGGTGTTTTCCCGCCTGTGCGTTTGTATGTTTGTTTGTTTGTTTGTTTGTAAGTTTGTTTGTTTGTTTGTTTGATTGTTTGTTTGTTTGTTTGGGGGAAGAATTTACGGAAAAAGCGCAGCATGGATTTGCATGATATTTTACCAAGAGGTCGGTTGCGGCGTATCCTAGAGGTGATTAAATTTTGGGGAGGCCGCATCAAAGTAAGCGGTTTGGAGTAGTGACGTCAGAATGTGGCTGATGCTGCCTTTGATTCCTTTGATTCCTTTGATGTTTTTTGGGGTATGGACTTGGGTAGATCAAGAATTCCTTTGATTCCTGAATTGTTTCTTTGGGGGTGGAGCTGGGGAGTCAATGGGCTGAACGGAGACGCTGAACTGGAAGGCGCAGGAGACGAGCAGCCACAGAGTATTTGAGAGATGCTCAGAGAGTTTGTTGGAGTTGTTGGTAGATTTTGAGGCTGGCAATAACTCCGACATTAATGGAGCAGTTTTCCTAAATCTAGGGTTCTGTTGTGCCTTGGAGGAGGTTTTCGCTCTAGTTATCTCCTGTTATGAGTTGTCTGAGTTTGACCAATCCCTGAGGAGCAGTGGTCATGCCTGAACTCGACATGTAGATGAGGGGGGGCCGAGTATCAAGCCAACGACCTTCCGATAAAGCTGCGTGATCGCCCTTCCCTCTGAGCCACAGTGGAGCGGAACCACCGGCTTTAGAAGTCGCAGAATGATTTCAACTCCTAGAGAAAGACCCAATCCTTCATTTGGATGAAAACATTTTTTAAATCTAAAATATAACTTGTAATCTGTCAGATAAATGTTGTGGAGTCAGAACCTTCTACTGTAAGCTAAGTGTGCTAATGAAGCTATAGATTTGTCAATCCCGATACTAAGTCGGGTCACGTCTTCCTGACTGAAGGCCAGGTTTCACGCTCTGCTGCCTCCGATTGTTTTAAGTGCACCTTTGAATAGAAACGTCTGAGAAATATCTCTTTAGGACTGAGCTGGATTCTTATTCATTCTTATCCTTTCAAGAGTAAAAGTGGGAAATAGAGAGATGAAGTCATATAATATGAACAAGACAAAGAAATGAACTATTAAAAAACACCGGATTCATGAATCACACACTTCCTCACAGATGTACAGCTGTGTCGTTAATAGTTGTAAATATGCAAAAAAAAAGAAAAAAAAGAAAAGACGCTGTAGTTGCTCGTTAGGCTCGTCAAAGAGGAAACACTTTTCGTCTTTACAATCATACGGTACTTTCCCAGACTCACACGCACTGCAAGAAACAGACATTCTCTAAAGAAGCCAAATATTCCTTAAATATTATCAAACTGTCTTTTATTTAGCAAAGGGATATTGCCATTTTTGTCTGGCTAGAGTTTTTAAAACTAGAAAAACAGTTACTGAAAGACATTAACGGGGCTAAAAACTAGACAAAAGTGTTAAAAGTATTTTATAGTGAATATTTTAGACACTTGGTTGAATCCAAAGAATATAATAAGAATAAATCTATAACTAAAGTTACAAAATTGCTTTACAGGATCAAAATCAAGGAATTAAAAGACACTAATGATAAAGGTAAATAATTGCAAATAGTATTACTATTAATAGCAGAAAAGATTCTCCGACGTTTAGACGACTTAAAGGCTTTTCGGGAAAAGATATATTTGAAGACGTTTTTTAAAGGGTGTTACTGATTCTGTGAGCCTCAGCTCCTCGGGTTCCAGAACCGATGGATCCCGACAAATAAGGACTGGCAAGGGTTGTTCAATGGAGGGTCAAGGTGAAGGTCAAAGGTCAAAGGTGAAGGTCAAAGGTGAGATGAGACCAAAGTACAGCTTTTGGTAACAAATGCCAAAGATTGGTTTGGGGTAGCAAGAAGACAATGCCACAGGGAAAAGACCCTCAGAGCCACTGTGAAGTCTTCTTCTTTGACTTTTGGCTCTTGCCTTTTGGGGTCGCCACAGCGAATCATCTATTTCCATCCATACCATAAGCCAGTACCCTGCTAACTAAAAGTACCGGTGACAGTATTTGTTAACCCGATCTGTATCGGATCCGGTTTGGAAATCAGTTTTCAGCATAATACCCACTGTGAAGTGTGGTGGTGGACAAGATCTTATTTATTATTATTATTATTATTTAAAGACCCCGCTCCTTGGTTCGATTTCTGTGAATAATTTGAATTAAGACGATGGGTCTAAGCAATAAAGACTTTAACTGACTAATTTTTTTTTTTTTTGTAAATGCCACCAATTTCGTTGAGCACTTCAATCATATATCTAAACGGGAGGAGATAAAAACGTAAATATCTTTAAATATCTTCTGGATTAAACCAAACCAATCTCAGAACAGTTTCCTGAGCAGCGGCAATGAAGAGTTCTGGCGGAATTTAAGATTCAAGAGAAAAATGCAAACTGCGAAGTGAGTTTCTGTGAGGTGGGGGAGGAAAAGGGAAGTGATGTTTCATAAAGGGGATCTCTGGAATGAATCCTCCCCTCCATGATGTAGACGTGACATTTGCTCAAAAAAAAAACCAACAGCTTTCATTTACAGTCTGGTAACGCGGGCATAAAAAATGTCAACCCCTGGATTAAACATCAAATGGACATGTTGAGTAAACTTGCGGCTCCCGCCACCGCAAAAATCAGGTGAGAACTTCAGCTTCTTAAGCCTTTGAGGAGAAGAACGAGAGAGAATATATTTCTTTGAATATTTGATACCTTTGGGGAATTTATTAACTGAATTTCTTAGACTTCATGAAATGGACTGAACCATTTCATGGGAAATAGTCCGTTTAATTAGATTAGTTCGGGTAAAACATTTTTTTAGAAAACTCTTTGACCCTAATTAGATTATTTCTCTCGTATCAAGTTACATGTTTCTGCCACTTTGACGTTAAATGTTGATTTAGGATGAAGTATTAACAATATTAGTTTGCTTTTTGTCTTTCCAGAGATTTTTAATGTCAAATATTTTTGCCTTGTTTTGGATTATTTATAAACCTGATAAGATATTTGAGTCAGTAACAATCAAAAAAAAGCAAAACTCTTTGAGTGAAATTAATAAAATCATGGTAAGTATTTCAACTTGATTAAAAGGACTTCATACACCATAGAGCATTTATGTTAGTGTTACTTAATATGTTCTGATTATGTCACAAGAAATTGTTCGAGTTCATTCATTTTTAGTTAGTACTTGGATTAGTTCCACTTAGTCGGGTAAACAACAAGAAAAAACAAAATAGCAAAAAATACTTTCATTGCATATCTTATTCATCCTGGGCATTATTTAATAATTAACACTCTGAATTTACCATTAAATTTAAATATCGTTTGGTCAAGTATCTTTTTAAACAGTAAAAAAGAAAATAATCTCACGATGAAATTCTCTACATCCTGGAAAATAGCCGATTTTATTAAGTACAGCTCGTTTTTAGAAAATCCATTCGACCCTTATTTGACTTTTTTGGTTGTATCAAGTTCCATAATTCTGTTTCGTAAGCCCTCACATGCGATATGTCAAATAAAATCCGACTTATCAAGCACATCAATGGCCATGGTTAATGGCTCCCATTCTTTGACCTGTGGAGTCCCTCAGGGCACCATCATCGGCCCCTTGCTCTTTGGTATATTCCTGATTCCACTGGATCGTTCTATAAACAGGTCCAGTGAAGTGGAACTAGCGCTACTTGTTCATCATTAATTCTGTAAATACAAATGTACTTTGTAAAAGTATCCTTTCCTTTGCGGCAAACATTATCGTGAAAGTAAATACGAGGTACTGACTCGTGAAACTGTTGAAGGTTAAATCGGTGGAGGGATTAAGCTTGGCAGGTAACTGACAGCCGCAAAGGGAAGGAAGCGAGCAGCTTTTACCAGTTCATATAAAGTTCCTTTTTGTTTATATTGTTATTTAAAAAAACAATTTGTTTCAGAACTCTTAATAAAAACTGTTCAGCGGAAACTATTCTGTGAGACTGCCGATAAGAAAAGGGAGACATAAAAATGAGTTATGCAGATCCCTTTTTGAATTTAATCTGGAATTGGAGTATTTTCTTTTCCGTTTGTTTGTTCAGAACTCTAAAAAACGAGCCAATAAAGTAAGAATAACAGTGTAATAGTACTTCAGATTCTTCTTCTTCGTTTCACAGCTTCACCCTTTCTGAGCGATCAAAAATGGCCAGTTTTTGTACTGCTGGGCCCTCGATGTGGTGATGTGGTCTCCATCTTATATTTTAGCCCCCTCTGTGGTTGACCTTGACACCCCTGCACCAGGTGAACTGGACGGATCTCACCAGCTTGCCTGTCAACGGTTTCATGAGTCGGATCTTCATGCGGACCTTTTTGACAGCGACATTTAGAAGTGAACCACGCAGTCAGGATTCAGCTGGGCAGGCGACCGACAGCCGTTCCGTGCGGCGGGTTCTCTCCCCGCTGGTGAATAGTGAACTGATGTTTAAGAGAAGCTGCAAAATGGAATTTCACGGCTCGATGCCGCTAAATTTTGCACGCTGCACCTTTTGACAAAAATCACGGGCAGAACCGCCTCTCAGGAAGAAGGTTGTGGGTTCAAGGTCCGTGTATGTTTTTTGGTATTTTTTTGTTTATTGTTTCCGAAATTCATATTGAAACTATAGGAAAAGTTTATGACAAAGAATAATGAAGGCAGTAAGCATTTTTCGGCTTTTAAGACGTTTCCAATCAAATGAATGAAGAAAAAAAACAAAAAAAACAAACAGTAAGAGAAGAATGGTTACGTGTTGACTTTATTTTACTGTATAATTAATAATTAATTAATGTCTCAGAAAAGAAATCACTGGTTTTCATAAAACCAGCAAGTTTTAATCCCTTTATGCAACCCCAAAAATTAGTACATCTCTTATGTTCTCTCTGCAAGGATCAGAAGTTTTAAAAACTTATCATATGTAATTAAAAAAATATACACTGGTCAGCCATAACATTATAACCACGGACAGGTGAGGTCAGAATAGCATCGAGTATGATGTTACCTTGGCACCCATTAGGTGAGGTGAGGTGTACTAAACAGGGTTTGGAAATCTTTTCTTTAACGTTGATGTGTTGGAAACGTTGTGTTGGAAAAATGATCGGGCTTTAGGGTCCGAATGACTTTGACAAAACCAAACTGTAATGGCCGAACAGCTCGGTCAGGGCATCTCTAGAACTGCTGGTCTTGTTCCTGGTCTGCAGTGGTTTAGTAACTACCAAAGTGTTCTAAGTATGGACCCCATTGGAATAGATGACATGGTCATGGGTCTCCCAGACTCATTGATTGGACCCGCAGAAGCAACTGATGCACAAATTGCTTTAAAAAAACCAACATAAATAAGTAACAATAAAAGGAAAAGGTGTTCCTTAACTCGGAATGGCCTCTTTTAACGCTCCCTGCCTCGCTGCAAAAATAGTTGGTTTGAGGAACAGAACAACCAGTTCACAGTATCCCCTTCCCCTCCAAATTCCCCAGATCTCAGTCCAGTCCTGCATCTGTGGGATGTGCTGGACGAACTAGTCTGATCCATAGACGCCCCACCTGCCGTTAGCATCCAGGTGCCAGATACCACAGTTCACCCTCAGGGTCTTGTGGGCTCCTCGCCTCGACGGCTCAGCACTGTTTGGGTGGCATAAGGGAACCTACGATATTAGGCAGGTGGTTCTGATGTTATAGCTGATTGGAGTACGCGTTTACAATAAAGCAAAACCGAGACATAACCTTGTCAGAAAAGCGGTGCAGTGGAAAATCAGGGTCAAAATCTGTTTTCCGAAGAAGCTCTGTGAGGTGGAAAGTAACAGGAAGAGCTCTTCTGACACGTTTGTTTTTTCATTTTCTGCCTAACGAAGACAAATCCTTTGTTTTCCAGACAGCTTCAAAAGATCGTCCAAGACATCAAGAAAAATGACGGCAGCTTCCTGAATAAGCTCAGAAGGTCAGTCACAAGAACTAAACGCTAACCTCGTATAAAATAACGCATTAAGCTGCGTTTGTTATTAAATAAAGTCTGGAGATGTGAGCGTTCTCTGTGGTTGATCCATGCATCATTGCAGAGGGCCGATTCCTCTTTCACAACAGCAGGAGTGAGATACCCACAAACTAAAGATAACAACCAGGTGTCTCTTCTCTCACTTTCCTTTCCTTAACTGTCTCTCACTCTCATTATAGCACATATAGAAGGATATCCAGAGGATCCAGAGGATAGATAGATAGATAGATAGATAGATAGATAGATAGATAGATAGATAGATAGATAGATAGATAGATAGATAGATAGATAGATAGATAGATAGATAGATAGATAGATAGATAGATAGATAGATAGATAGATAGATAGATAGATAGATAGATAGATAGATCGATAGATAGAACAATTTGCAGATACAACTAATAAAAGCATTCAGGAAAAGTTAGGAAAGATTTGTGCAGATTTTCTCCACTAATGTCTGAGTTATTGTCAGCTTCTAAATCTACCGACAACTCCAACAAGCTCTTTGAGTATGTCTCAAATACTCTGTACTCTCCTGCACCTTCCACTTCGGCGTCTCTGTTCAGCCGACTGAGCCCCCAGCTCCACCCCAAAGGAAAAACCAAAGGAACAAAGGCACATTAGCCAAATTGCGACGTCAATACTCCAAACGGCTAATTTAAGTTTATTGTAAAATGCTGTAGACACTTAACTTCACCAACATTGAAACGCGTCTAGGATACGGGATAACCCCGGGATATTTTACCCCCGGGTAAAATATCACGCAAATCCTGCTCACAAACAAACAAATAAACCGACAAATGCAAAGGAGAGAAAACACAACTTCCTATGTGGGCCAGAACATAAGCAGCACTTTGTTGGATATGTTGAAGGACCCCCATCCCCTCGGGAAGTAGAGTGGGCTCTGCCCCTCCCTGTGGACAGTGTTCACTGTCCAGTCCAGTCTATTGTCCAGAGGAAGTCCCAGGTTCTTATATGGCAAGGTGGTTTCCATTACGACACCCTTGATTGAGACCAGTAGCAAGTTGGGCCTGCTTTTCTGGTAGTCCACCACCATGTCATTAGTCTCGGGGTGTTGAGTAGACACCATGTGGTGAACTCCTCCACCAGCTCCTGTATTCCCCCGCCTGCAC
The DNA here is from genome assembly GCA_037951165.1 of Lophius americanus. Lineage (NCBI taxonomy): Eukaryota > Metazoa > Chordata > Actinopteri > Lophiiformes > Lophiidae > Lophius > Lophius americanus. The sequence continues at coordinate 4,566,919 of JBBDHG010000039.1, read as the reverse complement.
CACGGTAATAGTTAAAAGCGTTGGGTTTGAGACCTAACGAATCTAATTCCCAGGACATATTATGAAACACCTCGCAGGAGGTTGAATTCCTGACACCCCAGCTTTCTGTTAGAACTGAGGAAGCTTCACGGATCAGAGCCGATACGTCTCAAAACTCATGAAAAAGTCTGGGTGAACCTTCCAGGATCACCATGACGTTGATGAAGTAGAATCTAGACAGAATTACTTAGACCCCTTATCCACCAACACTCTCCAGTTGATAGATCAGTAGGGGGCTTTACATGGACGACCTAATTCCAAATAGATTTGGAAAAGGCGCCTAATCCGAACGAAAGTGCTCAATGTAAAAGCCCCTTTCCGAAAGAAAAGTCCCTTTCCGATGAGATTTCATTCCTTTGCAAGGATGTATTCTAAGTCCTTTCATGAACGACTTTCCGATATTCGTTCGCTGCATGTAAACACTGTTTCTGAAAAATGCTATGGCGGCTCTTTTTCAGTGCACACACAGCAAAGTGACGTATTTCAAATATGGCAACTTCAAAACTTCTACATCGGAGAATCATTTACTCATCGCAACTCTGATAGAGTTTAACATAGTTGGACGGTTAGATGGACGAAAAGTCACTTGTCCTCTTTGTCGTGTTCTTCTTCTGGGCGCTTGTTTGCAGTGGGCACCCAGTTCATCGTAGCATTATCGCAACCTTATGGCCCAGAGTTTGGATCATCTGCGATCGTGTCAGAAAGCTGTTTCTGATAAGATGAGTCGATGCGTGTAATCACCGGGTCGGAAAAGATCACAGGTCACGTAAACAGGCGACCCATATTGCAATTTGGAAATGTTTAATTCCGGATAGGAGGAAAGCGTCCCATGTAAACCCACATGTTGCACGTTCCATTCATGTGACAAAATTATACATTCAGTTGCTTTACAAGCTGCCACTTTGATCCTCTAAGGTGGCTTTGGTCTTCATCATTGTCGATCCCTTTCATCTCATGGCTGGTCTCTTTAAAGTGCCTGTTTCAGCCTTTGATTTTTTTCTTTCATCTGCTGGTTTGCACTGTAACTTCTGACAAGTTGAACTTACTTAAAAAGATATATAGGAAACTGATTGCTATGAATAAAACTGTAAGTTGTTTTTATTTTATTGTTGTTATTTTTACTTTATATATTTTTTTTCATCCCTGAATTTTCAGGGATATTATGGAATCATCATCGTCACGTTCGCTTCCGAAGATCTTCTAGCTCACAGACAACTTAATGAATCTTTTACAAATTATATCTAGGTGTGAGAAAGAACTGGAGTGATTTTGGGGAAAGTTCTCTGGATCTGCTGGAGGTTTCTACTCGTTAAAAGGCTTTTTTTTGTCTCGCCACTGTCACCGAGTGCTTGCCCATGGACGAATATCTTCTATGTCTCTGTAGAATAATGAATAAAGAGTTTGGTCCAGACCGGCTCTTTTTGAAAAGTGCCTCGAGATAACATCTGTTGTGAATTCCCGCTATATATATATAACATTTTAAATTATTTATTTCCTCCTGCTGATATCAAATCTCTCTCTGTGGCAGACTGAAAACCAAAACCTGTCCAAAACTACCTGCAAGAGACTACAGAGGTAAGCACTAACACCTAATCAACAAATAACTTCCACTGTTAAACATTTAAATCCAGTTTAACAGATTGATTCAAAAATTTCAGATCCTCCGGGGGCCGAATGCAACAATGCTTGAAGGACGGAATCTGTTAAAGTTATTCTGCTGTCTAATCGTTATGTCAGAGATATTACTTAGATGTCTTTCGAGTCTTCAAGCCAGATACTCATTTGGCAGTGCCTGATAGGAGACAAAGACAAGTACGCAGTATAACCTGTAACGTAGAGTTCACATAGTTCTCTCCAGGTACGGATGAAACCGTGGCTCAACTCTGGAATGTGCTTTTACACAGACCGCTTCCACATCACCACATTCACACTGGCAGCATGTTTTCTGTAGGACAGGAGCCTTTTTATCTCCACCATCTGCGTGACGTAGTTTTAAATATGAACCAGGTAGAATTCTTTGGAACTGAATGAAACCATGGTAACACAGGTGTCAGAGTCTTTTAAATGCTACGCAGACTTCCTTATACCTTGCTGTCGCTGATTTTTAAAACACTTATTGCTCTTTTTCTACTTGTTTTTTTGCAAACTGGTGGAACATGCATTCCCAGGCTTGAAGGCCGGAGTGCCCAGTTTACGCCTTTAGGGGGTCTGCAGCGGACTTCCTGTGCGGAGGCTGATTTTATGCCACCACGTCTGTCTCATCCATCGCATTCGCACACGATAAGCACAATCTGTATTTTGCTTGAATTTACTGACATGACTGGCTGCTACAACCAGGTCAGCTGTTGGTATTTAGCGGGGCGTGTGGGGCAGGCAGGGGTCCTGGAGGTCGGAAGAACGTACGGGCAGGTAACCGGATGCGAACCCACCCTCTGGAACTCTTGCCCTCAGCACAGTTTGCAGCGTGAGGCGGGCCTCTCGCATACCCGCCTCCTCATCACCCAGAGTGTCGCACCGAACCCCCTCTGTGATGGATGAAGTCTAACTGGTGGATCGCTCGGCTCAGGCGTCGATGAAGAACGCGTCTAGCTGCATTGATCGTCGGCACTTCTAACACACAGCTCAAATCGTTATTTCATTACATCCGCAGCAGCCGCCGCAGAAAATTGCAGCAGAGGAAACAAAATGACGATTCGCACAGGATTAAAATGATCACCTGACCTTTGTGTTTGCAAAAATATGGTAGGTTTTTTTTCTGTGGAAGCTTTACTTTCCAAATTGCAGACATGGCGTATTTGCGCGGGATTAATATCGCAGACGTTCTCCGCAATTACTGCAAGTTACCTCCCGTCCCCAGGAACCTAAGCCCTGTGGGCCTCACTGTCTCGGTCTCGCTGTCGGATGAGTTAAAGTCAGATCCAGAGCTTTATCGTTGTTGCACAGCTGTACAAAGAAAATAAGTGCCCCCGGTGGATCAGGCAGCAAAACACAAACTTCACTGACGGACATTAAGATCTAATAAATAAGAATTCCCATAGGAATAGGATTTCCCAATTGGTTGTTATTGCAATTATGTATCGCATGATTGCTTATCAATTGAGGTCTTTAATGGAACTTTGGTGAAAACTTATGGAATCTGGGAGTGCCACATTTGATTATGTTGATGTTTGTGGCCAGACGAAGACGTCGGTTTCTCTTAACGACGTTAAATTAAATGTTGGTATTTGTATTGTTGAGAATCTGGTTTCAATAAAATGCAAGATTTTAAATGCTGGCGTCCCTGCTGACCCACGCGAGGCTCATGTTTCCCTCTTTGTTTACAGAAGACGACCAGTGGTCGGAACCCGATTACGTAAGTTGGAAAAACGGGAATTGTAATTAAGAGTGAGACCATTGCTTTGTATGTGAAACATTGGGTTTTTCCCAGGATAATGACCAGTATGAAGACTTACGAGAGGTACAGGATGACAGCTACGAACCTCCCCCCAGCCATAGAGTCTTCACCACAAGTCCCTCGGCCTCCTTCCCCATGGCTGAGTATCTTGGTCAGTGCAGTAGTTTGACACGAAGAGTTATTTACAGTATATCTGCACCAGATAATCAGATTTGTATAGTATTATGGCGCTTCTTTATCTTCAACAGCTTCTGCTTTGGTGCCTTCAAAAGACACTACAGAGCTTCACAATTATGCAAATTCTGCTTCTTCTTTTCAGACAACTGCCATATCCTGCCCAAGATAGCACCCAGGAAGCCCCTCCGCCCGACCAAAGCCTCCAAACAGCTGCCACCTGAACCCCCCCTCGGGGAAAGTGATGAAGTAAAGTATTTTGACTCTTCAGACACACATGAACGCTTTTCTGGAAGCCATGAATATAGAAGGGTACCCTATATGGTTGTTCATTTGTTCCGTGGTGCACGACTTTATGGCAAACCGTGTTGTAGCAACCGAAGAATTTATGTGAACAAGCTTTGGTTCCTGACGATCGCCAAAATAAATGTACTGCATGGCGAGTGTTTACCATAAGTTCTGTTGTTGCCGTTTAGGAAGACTACATCAACGCACATGACGGGAACGGCGATGACAATTACGTGGAACCTGCAGCGAGTCCATCATCCAGTAAGACGGGGGTCCCCACATTTTTTGCAGGCCAGATGGTAATCTGGTGGATCAGTGATTTGGGCGGGGGTGTTAATCGAGACTGATATGTATCCGCGTATATATCTGACAGAAAAAGACGTGGATGTCTAGACAGACAGACAGACAGACAGACAGACAGACAGACAGACAGACAGACAGACAGACGGACAGAGATTGTTGGTCAGCCAGTAGCTGCATGTTAATCCTGAACTTGAGGCCCCCCAAGGATCTCGGCTCTGTTGTCTTTTCACAGCTTCTACCTCGGGTCCTGTCAGCTGTGGTAGACCCCCGTTTCTATGTATCCCATGCTAATGGCATTGCGTCTTCAGCCTCTTCATCATATCGCCGAAAAGTTGGGGATATTATGGAATCGTCATTGATGCGTCCGCCGCAGATCCTTCGTCATGGCGCGATAACTCTAAAACTATTTCATGGATCATTTTCTAACTTTATACCAACAAAAACCTTAGTGCGAGAAAAAAAAGATTGTTTTGGGGAAAGTTTGGTTGTATATTTCTGATACTAGAGGAAGCTTTAGCTCCAAAAATTGTCGGGCCATAATTTTCTCAACTGTTGGTCCAATTCTGTCCAAATTTGGTGCCAATGAATCCAATCCGGGTTCTCCATATTGCATATATTGTGTTTTACTCACTAGGGGGAGCTTTTTGCGAAAACGGCACAGATTTTCTTACATAATTTCCTAACCGTAGGCTGGATTTAGTCCAGATTTGGTTTCAAGGACATATATCTTGTAAATATCAAACTTTACTCTAGTAGTTCGCAATTTACTCACTAGGGAGAACTTTCACTCAAGAAAAAAAAACACTGTTTCCTGGAGAAAACTCAAAAACTATTTTATGGAACAAACTTTATACCCCATGGATCTTAGTGTGAGGAAGAATTTGATGTATTTTAGGAAAGGTAGGTTGTATATTACTACTCATTATGGGGAGCTTTTTTTAATGAAAACTACTGAGGGCATAATTCACATTTAATATAAAAAGAGTTCAATCGAGGGGGTTGTTTGTACAACGCAGGGGATTAGGGACTATTCTGGGATATATCCTTGCTGTCATGTACATTATAGTGTCATTCCATAAATTTCATGTCTCTCTGCCAATTTCCATCCGGACCAGTTCCACCTCAACATCTAATATGAGAGCTTGTAAATCTGGACAGGAGCGATCCGTTACGGTCTTATACGGGTTTCTCTCTCTCATATTCCGTGTATTCTGGGAGCCTTAATGGAGGCTGGGATCGACCAACAGACTGACTGACTGCGTAAGAGGGGCTTCGCTTTCCCCGTGACGTTTTCCCCATTTACACCTCAATCTCCCGTTGACACACCTTCCTTTCTAGACATCACTCAGAGAGCACAGAACTCTAACGAGGCAGCTCATTATTTCTCCATCGTGTCAACGCACCGTAGAGCAACAGCACACTGTCAGTTTCAACCTCATCATGTGACTCCCCGGCCGTGAAAACCTACTTTTAGAGTCTGGACTCATGCTGGTGTCATTATAATGTCCCCGAAAAGTTGCGGATATCATGGCCGCCACCGCAGATTGGTGGCGTTAAAGCGAATAACTCAAAACTTGTTTCATGGATCCTTTTCAAAATGTATATTTACATAGAACACAGTGTGAGGAAGAACTGAATTGATTTGGGCATTTTTTATTTTTATTTTATACTATGGGGAGCTTCCTCTCCAAAAGTTTTCGGGTCATAATTTCTCAACCGTTGGTCAACCATGACCTCTTTTGAAAGTAAGTCCATGACCTGTCTCCGTAACTCTACTTAGATGCTGGGAGACATTGTCGGAGCAGAGAGAGGATGGTCCGTCCCATGATGCCTATACCCCTAACAGAGCGCCCTATTCATCCTGGTGGGTCCACTAAAAAGAAACCATGCTGCATCTCAAAGTCAACCAAGGTCAACCTCTGACCTCTATGTAACCTGGACTCTTCAAGCTTCTTGAAACCAAGCACATCGTCGTGATATAACACACAGCTATGATCATATAGATCTTATAGCGATAATGCACACATAACAGTCTAGATGCTTCTAGAAGGGCTGTGCTGACGCGCCGCACGGCTAAATGGTCACGCTAACATTCTCACGATGATGATGATGCAAGCATGTTGGTGTTAATGTCGTTCATTTAACGTGGCACGGCATTTCTGTCGCTCACGAAGCAACGCGTGAGAAGTCTTTGTAATGTTCCATAATGGTTGACACATGACAGCAGATTGATAGAGAAAAACATAAAAAGCTGAATTAAAGTAGTGATTCTTCTTCATGCCTGATCTTTTGATTATTTTTCAGTTGCAGTTTCTGAGAGAGAGGTAAGATAGACTTTTATGTGAAAGCTTTGACGAATTCTTCTTCTTCCTCTTCTTCTTCTTTTGGCTGTTCCCTTTAGGGATCGCCACAGCAGATCATCTCTTTTCCATTTTCAACTGCCCTCTCCATCTTGCTCTGTCACAAAAACCAACTGCACTTCCTCCCTCACAGCATCCACAAACCTTCACTTTGGTCTCCCCCTTTTCTCTCCTGCCTGGCAGCTCCATCTCCAGTATCCCTCTGCCAATAGATCAACTATTCCTCCTCTTCATGTGTCCAAACCGTCTTTGTCTCGTCTAATCTGGGCTGTCCCTCTGATGTCCTCCTTTCTAATCCTGTCCATCCTCGTCACTCCCAAAGAAAGCTCTGCCTCCTGTCTTTTGGTCAGAGCCGCCATCTCTAAACCATCCAGCAGAGCTGCTCTGACCACCATCTTGTAAACCTTTCCCTTCACTCCTACTTGTACTCTTCTGTCACAGATAACTCCTCACACTCTTCTCCACCCTCTCCATACTTCTCCACTACGTTTATACGTGTAATTAATTGTGGTTCTTTTTCGTTACCGCTTTCCAGAGGAACTCATGTTCGCTCCCAACCAGCAGGTCAGTTTAAGATATCTTTGCTAACCTTCATTCTTATAGCTGTGAGCAGATCATGTTTTTAGAAAACAATCCACAGTCTGTGTCTGACCATCATCTCCGTGTATCTACCTTATAGACCGTGTCAAACCCCAACTACACATTCACATTCTTTACCACCGAAACCCAGTCCAAGGTAGAAATGTCGCACCCACAGGCCGCAAACGTGTATTCATTCCCCCTGCTGCGATATATACATACATAATAAAGGATTTTATTTTTTTGTCTTCCTCAGATTGAACATGAGGCTGTCACCTATTACTGTAAGTGACGGTAAATGTGCAAAGTTTTCTTTACAGTTGTTATTTCAACGTGAGGTTTCTCAAATGCGGGTACATGAGATTGTTTGGAAGATTATTAGTCATGTTGGATTTAAAAGAATCTTTCACCATCAACTACTAGTTAAACGTGAAAGGAAAATAATCCTTTCAAAATAGTCATATATATATATAAAAGATATTATATATCGATGTAGTATATCCTTGTATATATATATATAAGGGTCCAGAGCTTTTAGCCGTACATCCCCCGTTCTCTGGAACTCTCGCTATTATTATTATTATTATTATTATTATTATTATTAAAGTCAGAGTTCCATTTAATTTTCACTGACTTTTTAGAAGTGTTATCTTTTTTTTTTTCATTAACCAGAGGGGAACAAAAATAAGTTAAAAGTGGCAGATTATCGAAAACATTCAAGTTCTAATATTTGCTCTTATAGCAGGACATTGATGTTGGTGTCCCACAGGTGCAGGAGTCGACAGGTGATGATCAATACGAAGTTTGCGATGCTGATAATCGTAAGTGTTTATTGCTAAAGCGCGACGTCATTTTTAAGTTAACGCTGACGTGTATCGATTTGAATGGAAAAAATAGGGTCGTTTGGTTTAAGCTAAATGCTAATGTGCTTCAAGCTAAATGTTCAGCTTGTATTAATTTCCTCGTGTTTTGAGTTCATTCGGGCGTGTCGTTTGAGCTTAAGGGTCGGTTAATGCTAACGACTTCTTAGAACTGATACGATAATGTGCTTTGAGGTAAATGGTTGTCTCATGCTAACCTGCTCACACTGTCATACGCTAACATGCAAATGGTTGTTTTGAGCTATTATGGTAATATCCTTGCTCTAAATGGTGGGTTAAAGCTATTATGCGTATACATATAATGCTACAATGCTAATGCATTAATTGTTTTGAGCTAATATATTAATGTGCTTTGACGTAGATGGTAGGCTAATGCTAAGATGCTCAGTAGAATAAATCTAATATGCTGACGTTCATGCAGCAATAATTCACCTGAATTTATATGGTAACGTCAGTTTAGGTAAATTGTACGCTAACGCTGCCATGCTTACACTGTCAATGCTAGCATGCTGATGTGTCTAGGTAAAGGGTAGGCTAATGCTAACATAGTCATAAGATCAATGCTGGCATGCGGATCTTTTAAAAGATGTAAATTTATTTGATAATAAATTACTTTTGAGTCAAGTATTGTGTTTTGAGCTAAATGGTAGATCAATGCTAACGTGTTCACACTGTCAAATGCTAACATGCTGAGCTTTCAACAGACATACATTTCATTGAACCACTATGATGATGTTTTTTAACTCAACGGTAGGCTAATGCTTACCTGCTCAGCACATAAGAGCAGAGCTAACATTAAGATATAGAAGTAGTTTGACGATGACTATAAAGTTGTAAAACTGAAGACAGTGACTTTCGTGTCTGTGAGCTTTATATTTTTATGAAGAAATACTGCTACCATCAATCCCTGGGCCTTGTTCCAGAGGATGGACAGTAGAGGGAAATAGATTTAGCCGTTATAATAACTGGTATGTGATCGTCCTCTCCTCTAGAAACCAATGATAGATGCAAAGAGCCTCCTCCTCTTCATCCCAAACCTTTACCCAGAGAGTAAGCATCACTGAACTCATTATACATTCATGCATACTGCAGGCGGTCTGAGCTTTAAGTTGTGAATAACTGGTTTCTGTCTTCTAAGGAGGTCACCAAAACCACCTGTAGCACAGGTAAGAATATTATCACACAGTCAGCCATCGTCATCTATAAACACTTTATAATCAACTTCATATACACTACATAACATCTAACTTCTTTTTTTTCCTTTTTTTTTGCAGAAGCCAGCTTTAAAATCCAGGGAATTTGAAAGTAAGTCTTTACATCGATTATCTTTGCATTTAATCAGTAACTGTTGCTGCCAATCCAACACCGGTATCATGCTAAAAAGCGAGAAATTTGCTTATTACAATCAATTATTTTTCATGTTGCGACCAAATAGTCTCATATTTTTACCAAATACAAATGTATGACATCATAATACTAAAAGCTGTCATTTAAAATGATTTAGTTTCGACATTTAAACGAGTCAGTATAGAAAGTTGTCAGAAAACTAATGGTCTAACGCGATAACTTTGTACGACGTTATCTGTGAAAATATCTTATTATAACAATAAATCTTTCATGTAATAGCATCATAGTCGTACATTTACTTTTTAGTAGTAAGGAAAGTGGTAAAATGCTTATATACATGCAGAAACAATATGTTTAGGACAAGTACGACTTTGAAATATACGTTCGGCTAATGCTAACCTGCTAATGAGGTGTTGTGCTAATGCAGTATGTGATTTATTTTGTGTCAATGAAATAACTTATCTTTAAGCTAATTGGTAGACCAATGCTTAACATGCTCATAAAAACCATCCTTAAATGCTAACATGCAAATGTTAACTTTCCAGTTATTAGTTTTGAGCTGATTTTTATTATGTACTTTGAGCTAAATGATAAGCTAATGCTATCAGGAACTTTAAAAAAAAAAAAAAAAAGCTAACACGCAAATTTTTTTTGTAATTAGTTTTGAGCTTATATGACGGTTTATCAACTAGATAAGAGTAAAAAGATAAGAGTGCTTTTGGCACTCTGTTAAATGTTCTTTTTCTGTCGTGGCGACAATGATCTTCTGTTTATTTATCTTGACTTAGCTGTAAGACAAACTTATCTTCACTTCTGTTTAAGTATTTGAACGTCTTTCATAACGGCTGATTGCATGTAAATAAACACAACAGCGAAAAAACTATTCCATTTGTAATAGTAACATAAGTAGCTCTGCGCGCTCCTTCATGTTCATCAGTCACTTATAGTTTGTGGAAGAGGAAACAGATGGTGGGAAACGACCGAACCGACTGTTTCAAGGTTCACTTTTTCAAGTGACATCGTGAGAGTTACGATATCAGAATTATGGATAATGTAAGGAAACGTGACTTACAGAGTACATTTATCTGGAGACGTGTTTTTTTTTCATACTTTTGCGCATATTGGAAGGGGGGGAAAAAACAAAGTTCAGTGTCGGTTTTTCTGATATCTCTCAAACCCGCCTCTCCACACCACAACGGCGACAGAGCAGAACCTGGAAACCAGTGATACAGAAAAACAAAAACAAAACGTGACCACAATAAAAAACTGTCAGTGAGGCAAAAGAAAAACGGACATTTAATAAAACAAATATTCGCATTAGAAATCCCGTAATAAAACGGAAATACTTTTTATTTTTATTTTTAATAGAACTTTATTCAAAGTAAAAAAAAAAACAAGTAGTTGGGTGCAAAAACAAATTCCAGTATAAATGTAAACACATATCTTTCACTGCTAAATGCTACTTTATTTCTTAATATGACTACGTTCTACGTCGTAGACCAAAACTGATGACGTCAAAATCTTGAAATATAAATATATCTAATATGTAGTAAACCAGAAATTGTTAAAAAAAAAACATTAACTGATCAGCCATAACATTAAAACCACTTCCTTGTTTAGTTTATCATGTGCCATATTATATTATTTCACTATCATGCTCGTATTTGTAGACACTGGTTTGCATTACTTCTGATATTTTTACTTTCTTTATATTCTGTTCATCTTATATTCACTTACTGTAATTTTGAGAATTCTCAGGTACAAGAATTTCCTTCGGGATTAGCAAAGTTCGATCTTATCTTCTCTAATCTTGACATTGAGTGTGTCCCCTTTTGCTGCCACAACAGTTCTGTGATGTCACTTTTGTGTTCTGACTCCTTTCCGTCGGACCCAGCATGAACCTTTTTAGCAGTTTGTGCTCTTCTGAGGGATCAAACAACACGGGCTAGCCCTCGCTCCCTGGGGCGTCCATGACCCAGTCGCTGGTTCACCAGTTCTCCTTCCTTTAATCTCTTTGCTACAAACAAACAACATCCCACCAGGAAAACCCAACAAGACCTGATGTTCTGGAGATTCCCTGACCCAGCTGTCACAATACGATCCTTGTCAAAGTTGCTCAGATATTTATGTTTGACATATTGCCTGCTTAAAACATCAACTGCAGGACAAAAGTGTCCTACCGACAGAGAGGTAACCATGGTGACATTATACCACATGTTGCTGATAATGACTTCTCCTGTTAGCGGTATATTATATCCCCAAAAAGTCAAGGAATTTACAGATTCGTCATCGTTGCAGCTGTTTCCGTATCCGCCGGCGTGATAACCCAAAAACAATTTCACGGATCATATTTGACTTTCATACTGCACAAACTTTAGTGCCAGAACAAACGTGATTGATTTTGCGATGAGTTGCTTGTATATTTCCAGTACTAGGGGGAGCTTTATCTCCAAAAGTTTTTCAGCGATCATTTCTCAACATTGGGTCTTATTTAATCCAAATTTGGTGCACAAGAATCGACTCGAGACCTATCTTGTATTTATGATTTTTTTACTCCAAAAGTTCACATTTAACTCAATAGGGGGAGTTTTTCATTTAAAGTTCGACCTGGGGACTTGCTTGTACAACACAGGGGATCGGGGGCTTTCCGGGGGTATACCCTTCCTCTTGGAGGCAACGGTCTAGTTATGTTATGGCCAATCAAAGTATCTTAATATATAAAAACTGTTCAAATGTTCCGGTTTAGGAGTCTGATAGCGTAGACAGAAAATACACTGAAGTCCAAATTTGCCTAAAAGTAGAAACCACATATGGGAGGATCTTCTTCAAGGCTTCAGGAATTCTTTTCTCGCAGTTCTTGATGAGACGAGGTTGGACTCTTGTTACAGTCTGATTTATTGAGGCATTTTGGTGACAAAAGGTTGCCTAAACAATATGAGGCAAGCGGTTGTAATGTTATGGCAAACAGTGTAAGTGGCCAGTGTCACTTAACTTATGGATATTATTTATCGACTATTTATTGTGACTTGCTGTCGGTGTTTATAGGAACATGTTCTGTTTTTAATGCATGAAAGTCAATAAGGATTAGGTGAATTCCGCATCGGCTGTGACAGAGGTTCCGGTCCATCCACATCAGCACACTTGGACTTTATCCAGCACACAGGACTTAGCATGAAACAAGTATAATGTCATTATATAATAATGCCGAAACAACAACCTCCCTCTGATTCCCTCAGGCCGGACGCTGCCTGTGATGCAAACTGAGCAGAAGCCTCCAATGAAAACTTTCACGCTGGACTTGAAGCGACCAAAGTAAGAAAAACGTCCCGCAGTTGAACTTGTTGACCGTGGATTTCATTTCCACAGAGTGCACACATTCTCCAGTAAGGGGAACTGCCTTTAATTACCGCTCCGCGCTGCATAATTACCACGCTGCTCTCTGTGTGTCTTGCAGATTTCCTCTTCCACAGTTTAACGCCTTCCGTGAGTACAGCTCTTAATTGCGTCCCGCAGACGGTTGACGCCCCAAAGATTTCTCATTGACTGAAGAAGTTCAGCAACAAAATGTTCCATTGCTCCATAATCTAATATTTGTGTGTCTGTTGTGACAGAAGCAGCTGACAGGAGTGTTTCTGCTGACAGTGACTCCACAGACCAAGATAAGGTCCGTCCTCAAGTTCTACCATAAAGACTAGAAGAAGATTTACCGTCTGCCCGATAGTTAAATGGACCGTTTCACTGTGTGAACCTGGACTGTTTCACTGTATGAACCTGGACTGTTTCACTGTATGAACCTGGACCGTTTCACTGTATGAACCTGGACTGTTTCACTGTATGAACCTGGACTGTTTCACTGTATGAACCTGGACCGTTTCACTGTGTTAACCTGGACCGTTTCACTGCATGAACCTGGACGGTTTCACTGTATGAACCTGGACTGTTTCACTGCATGAACCTGGACGGTTTCACTGTGTGAACCTGGACTGTTTCACTGTATGAACCTGGACCGTTTCACTGTGTTAACCTGGACGGTTTCACTGCATGAACCTGGACGGTTTCACTGTATGAACCTGGACTGTTTCACTGCATGAACCTGGACGGTTTCACTGCATGAACCTGGACGGTTTCACTGTATGAACCTGGACTGTTTCACTGCATGAACCTGGACTGTTTCACTGTATGAACCTGGACCGTTTCACTGTGTTAACCTGGACCGTTTCACTGCATGAACCTGGACCGTTTCACTGTGTGAACCTGGACTGTTTCACTGTATGAACCTGGACAGTTTCACTGTATGAACCTGGACTGTTTCACTGTATGAACCTGGACAGTTTCACTGTATGAACCTGGACTGTTTCACTGTATGAACCTGGACTGTTTCACTGTATGAACCTGGACCGTTTCACTGTGTGAACCTGGACCGTTTCACTGTATGAACCTGGACTTTTTCACTGTATTGTGAATTGAATTGTGAGTTTCCACGCTGCAGTTTGAGTTTATTGAGTAAATTCACATTGTTTCTTATTTGATTCACATTGTTTCTTATTCACTATTAAAAAAAACTATTCTGGAATGGCTACTGGAACTCATAACAGAGTGGCCCTGATCACGCTGCACATTTTACTTTGAGATTAGATTAAAAACGGCTCCAGAATAAGACCTAATGAGAAGACTGAATAGAAGTCATTGTTCTGCAGAAAACTCCGGCCCACAAAACTACAATCATATGTTACATCCATTGCAGGGCTTTTAATCCTTCTCTTCTACATTTGTCTTCTTTCAGGTTGCAGAAGTCTATAACAAATGCTGGTATGCAGGCACATGTGACCGCAAAACTGCCGACGACATCTTGTTTCGCTCAAATAAAGTGAGAGCACATTCTTCCTGTGGATTGGAACCCATAGCCCTCCCGCTGCGTTCAAATGCGCGTGCTTCTCCGTTTCAGGACGGGGCGTTCATGGTGAGGAGGAGCTCCGGTCAGGACGCGCTGCAGCCCTATACGTTGGTGGTGTTCTACAAGAGCAAAGTCTACAACATCCCGGTCCGCTTCATCCCGGCCACGCAGCAGTACGCTCTGGGCCGGGAGAAGAGAGGGGAGGAGGTAGAGTGGACCGCTCTGGGATTTTAACAGTGTGACTGTGGAACAGTGTGAACACATACAGAAGCAGGGGGTGGGGGTGGGGGGAGGGTTTGGCCCGAAACAGGAATAGGGGCTCCTGCAGATTCTACCTTCAACACTTGAAGGCCAGAAGAGTTCACTTCTGCAGTTAAAACTCTTTTGTGTCAACACCGAGGAAAAATGTTTTTAGACAGAGTTATTTAAATCATTTCATGATGAAATTTTGAGTTTCATGAAATATCATTTTTTTATTTGTTTAGCTCAAACTTTTGGTCTAGCGTGTTTTTCTAGACCCTTATTGAACTTTTTGGGTTGCGTGAAGTTTCATAATTCAATCCGTCAGCTCTCACGCGCTTTAATGTGCCAAAAATCCTTACTACGAAATACAATCTGACTCAGCGCCGTGGTTTATGCCTCCGGCGTTGGCGCTCTTATATGGGTGTATTTACACGCTGCCGCTGGGTGACACCATAAACAGGTTCAGTCACATTTTTCAATTATAAATAGAGGCTCATAATGTGCTAAACCAAACAACCAAGATCGTGCTTTAAGTCGGACGTGCCTGGATCACCTCCAAAGGGAGGTGTCATGGAGGCATCCTCATCGGACGCCTGAACCAACTCAAGTTGCACGTTTGGACTTGAAAATAGCAGCGACTCTTGTTATTGTGAAAGTTATTAACACACACTTCCATCGTCGTCATTCAAACACATCAGAGATGCTTCGGTAGGAGGGGGCTGGAGCCTATCCCAGCTGACGTTGGGCAAGTCACCAGTTCATCACCGTTCACATCTAAGGGCGACTTACGGTCGTCATGTTTTGTGTCTTTGGATTGTGGGAGGAAGCCCCGCCCTCCTCCTCTCTCCCCCCTCCAGTTCTCAGATCCGTCTCTCTCTCCTCTCCTTCTTTTCTCTCTTCAACCCTTATTCATCTCTTTCTACTCGTTTACTCTCTCTCATTCCTCCGCCTCCTCCGAACTTTCAGCTTGACGGCGAGAGTGAGACCACTGACCCTCGCTCTATTGTTCTCCCATCCTTTTCTCTCTCTCTCTCTCTCGCTCTCTCGCTCTCTCTCGCTCTCTGTTTCTGATGTTCACCTCATGCTGTTGATTTTCAAGGTCCACTTACTATAGGTGTCTTAAAGTCAAATCTCACTTTCTCACAACATCTTTGGAAATATTTGGTTAAAAATGTTTATTTCATTTAAAGCTGATCTGCTGAGGTCAGCACATTTGTCTCCATAAACGTTCCGGGTCCCTTTTCACCCTCGTCTTTTCTTCTGTCTCAGTATTTCAACAGCATCTCCTGCATCATCGAGAACCACCAGAAGAACCTCCTGGTGCTGATCGACAGCCAGAATAACAACAAGGATGCCACCAAACTTTGCCACCCTTTGATACCATAGATGAGGAGCACTGATGGAACGGGTCCTTGGACGGTCCGGATCCTGTTCAAAGAACTCATCATGTGATTCCAGTCACATGACCTAAAGCAGCTCTTCGACACCTTTTTGTCTTTTATGATCATTTTTGAAAGTGTTTTCAGTTAACGCAGCGGCGGTAACAAGGAGGTTGGGGGGATAATTTCCTTTCAGACTTCTGAAAAAATGTGAAACTGCTCCACCAAATAAATTATTTCAAAATAAATTATTCAGTTGAAAATGCATGTTTCATTTTTTTTTTTTAAAGCCTCCTCTCTTGGTGTGAGTGATGCATCGTGTTAAATGGTAAACCAGAAAAACGCCACAGCCACGCCCACTTTATGGATAAAAGCAAGCATTCATCAATCAATTATCCGCGAAAGGGTCCAGCCCCCCACCCCTAAGACCCTGAACAGGAGAGAAGCTCTCATAAACCTCCGCCAAAAAAGGATTCATACACTGCACAAAGGCAGATCCAAAAAAAAGGTTGTTTCCCCGAGATTGTACTTAGACTGATCAGCCATAACATTACAGCCACTGACCGGTGAAGTCAGGATCATCGATGATGTCATTACTATGGTATCTTTCAGTGGGTGGGATGTACTGTATTAGGCATTATGTCAACATGTTGTCCCGACGTTGATGTTGGAAGCAGGTGAAATGGTCAAGCGTAAGGATCTGAGCGACTTTGACAAGAACAAATGGTGATTGTTAAGACGGCTGCGTCAGAACATCGCCAGAACTGCAGATCTTTTTTGGTGTTCCTGGTCCTAAGTGGTCTAAGGACGGGTAACTGGAGCATCGGCCACTGGAAGATGGACACGCAAGGCTCACCTGTGTTGTCTGATCCCTCAGAAGAGCTGCTGTAGCACGGACTGCGGAAAAGGTTAATGCTGGTTCTGATAGAAAGAGAAAGAGACTGAAAGGCCAATGCTGACCTTTGACCCCTGGGTTCCAACAGCCATGTTTATTACGGCGTTTAATTTGCGCCTCATTCTTAGCGTGCTGTGTGAGTCTGTGCACTCGCAAGTCTATTTTGGAGTTTGCAGTGGATAGTAACTAAGGGCCTTCACTCAAGTACTATACTTACATACAAATATGAGGTACTTGTACCTCACTTAAGTATTTCCATTTAATGCTACTAGTTCTACTCCACTACACCTGAGAGAAAATATTATACATACAGCGCAGTTACTGGTTGAGTACAATCCACTCATAAAACTCGTAAAGTTGTATCGTTACTCGTCGTAACTTTGAATATTTGTGATAAACTGAGTAATTAAGTGTCTTTTTTTTTTATTATTATTTGGAAAAAACAAGTAATGATGATCTTATAAAGTACTCAGGCTACTTCAACATAGACCTACTCATGAATATAATAGTAGTGAGAATCTTATATACTAAATGCATTAATGCACAATAACTATTTCTACACTTCGTTTTGCCGATTATACTTGCTTTGAAATAATTGAGGTTCCTGAGGCAGGACCTTTAATCCTGGTGGAATATTTTCGGTTTTACTCAATAGATCTGAAAAAACTTCATCCACCTCAACACGTCAGTCAGAAGCAGCCGGAGAAAAATGGTAAACAAGAGTGGAGTTCTTCATTTCAGACGGATTATACAAGATGGTTTCTGGAGTTTCTGGAGAGGAAGGATCACCTCAGTGAACCTCGAAACGTCTTCAGACCTCCAAGATGAGTTCAGTTGATTCTGACTCGTCTGTTGAGACTTACAGTGAAACTCCTCATTCTTGGATGCTCATAGATCGACTGGGCTCAGCCTTAAAAGGCGAGTGGGGAAACCAGCAGGCAAATGGGAATGGAACCGCCGCACCTTGGCGCAGTAAGGCCTCAGTCGAGGTGATTCTAATTAGAACGTCTCCAGAACGTTTCCTTTCACAGGTTTTTCCAAGAATGGGGTCTTTCAATTACTTTATAAACCCAAAAAGTTGTGGCTATTATGGAATCGTCGTCGTGGCAACCTCAGCTCCTTCTTCTAAATGCAAAAACTATTTCCTGAACCATTAACAAATTTCCGATGGGAAAGATCGGTTGAATATTTCTGACACTAGCGGTAGTTTTTATCTCCAAACATTTTCAGCACAAAATTCATCAACAGTTGATCCGATTTAGTTACTCGGTGCAAACAAATCACCATCTTTTATATATTTCAAATCAGATATACTTTATTTATTTATTTAAACATTTTCTAGATAAATCTTTACATTTAATTTAAGGAGCTCAATCTAAAAGCATCGCTTGTACAACGCAGGAGACCCGGGGGCTTTCCGAGGATATACCCTTACTGTCTGGAAAGACAGCGAACACAACAGTAACCTCAAAAAATAAAATAACTCCGGCTTATTTCGAACGAACGAAACTCTCTTCATAGTCTGTACAAATGTGCTCACGTCATCAGTCAACACACAAAACCCACCAGGAAGTGACGGACTGCTTTGTTTATTCTGTGGTCAAAAAGTAATGCTATAATACTCAAGCACATGTTTTAACAAAATTCATAGGCACTTGGTGAAAATTCTCAGGTCATATTTTTTACAGTACCTACAGCTTAACTATGTACACCATTATAAATCTCTTCTCTAGATTGAACAAAAAAAAAAAAAAGTATTTATGTACACTGAGTCAGTGGCCCCCGTAGAAAGAAGAGCGTCTGTCCGACACACAAAGTCGCCGCCGCTACGATAACGGCGGCACATGGAAATGTTTCGCCGCAGTAGGACACTAGTTGAGATTGTCGAAGGCTTAGGCCTGATGAGGTGAGGTAACTGGAAATCCTCCTTTCATAGTGCAATTAACAGACCAGATTACTTCAAGTCAATGGAGGAAAGAAACATATATATATATATATATATATATGATCAAATTATCTCGGATTCCTTGTTTTAAGAGACGACACAAATTAGGGAAAATATATAATTTGAAATTCATACAATTTTTTTTTTTTTTTTTTTACGAAACACACTGATTCTTCCAGACAACATAAAGAAAAGCATATGAATACTAGCCCTAGGCGTCATAAATAAGTGTTGAATAAAACAGCTTATCGTCTTTTCGTTTAAATACATGGTTTTGGTTTTTCTGAGTCACTCCACGGTCCCTGCGTCCCGTTCCAGAAACATAAATATGACAGCTAGCACGCCGCACAGCCTACCCGTACATAAACTCGCTCATTACCGTACATGTTCATGTTATACAGTGTTCTGTAAAATAATCCATACCACAGTGTAATTAGATTACTTTAAATAAACGATACAAACAGCTAGATATTCACCATGTCCTGGCGACTTCACAAATCATCTACACACTTTCTACAACGCTACTCAAACTGGGGGAGAGATGACACGAGGATCACCCTGAGAATCTCCGGGAAGCCTGATGATCATGTGATTCTCCTCAACACCGACCGATCACCATTAAGACTTGAACGCTGAGGAGGCTGGCAATCACGACTTCCGTTTCATTCGTATTGCAAATAATTTTATATTTTTTCCAGACTGTTTTTTTTTTTTCATCCAGTGTCTGCGACATTTAAGAGTTTTCACAGTTTGGCTATTTCCACTCCATCAGATGCCGCCGCCGATGGACCAGCCACTTTTCCTGACATGCAAAGACTCTGCCGCAATACCAGCAGGTAAACGTCTTCGCGGCATCTGCGCTGGGGGAGACTCCGCCCACTACTTCATACTTCTTCCTGCTCAACCTGCGAAGCTTGAGCTTCAACACAAACCTCTCCTGGACACAGTTTTTGTTTTTGCAGCACTCTGTTGAACCAAGCTGCTCCACGTCTGGCTCGCTCTTCTTTGGGACCTCGCTGCTCATGGCTGAGAGAGCACTGGCTGTTCTCCGCGACAGTACGACCTTCTGCACCTCTCTGTACCTGTTGACCACCTGCATGATCCTCACCACCTCAGGGATGTCGGCGTCTGGGTGATTTAGCACCACGACCGGCTGGTCTCCCGCTGGACGCTTCACCGGCTGGGACGGGTTTATAGCTACTAGCTTCAGGGTCCTCTCCACGGTTTTTGGGACCAGTGGCCACTGACGCTCAAAGGGTGGCGGAGGCTCCTGAGGAATGGCGTCCAGTGCTGGCGAGATCAGATCCGGAAAGGACTCTGCAGGCGCCTCTTTGCCACTCGCTCCCTCGACACTCACTTCTGGAAAGAGTTCACGGCCTGAATCTTCAAGGTTTCTTGTTTCTGCAACACAAAAGACCAGAACATTAAATTCTGCTTTTTAATGTGACTCTGAACATATAAATATATTATGTTAACTTCTTTTTCTGTGTGTATCTAAAAAAACAAAAAACTAAACCGTTAAATTTTTAAATTTAACATAAAGCAACCAGAGTAAAAACTAATTGCCACTTCAAAAAGAGATAACTACAATTGTTGAAAAATAAAAAAATTAACTAATACCGACTGGGTCAGTGTGAAAGAGTTTTCAGACATGTCTGGTTGAAGTTGTTGCTGCAAATGTTGAAATAACTTGATATTAAGTTCGGGGGGGGTGGGGTAACGTCCTACACCGGTCATTTAAGTATTAGATTACCTTTTTGTCTGCTGAAATTATCATTTTAAAAAGGTCTCACACTAATGTTATGGTAAATGCACAAAAATAAGAACACTGGGACATTTTTAATCCTTAGTCATTAATATAGATCATTTGCCATCTTACCTTGCGGCATAGTATTAGTGAGGGAATCAGGGTAAGACTCGCTGGGAGGAGTCACTCCATCGGCTGCTGAAGTCATCTCATCCTCCGTCACATGGCGGTCCATGCCTCCCTCTGATGTTTGGGTCTGTACGTTCTCAGGGCTGACCTGTGCTTCACCGATGGGTGCAGCGGTGGAATTTGACCGGCTGCTCACATCCATTTCTGTTTCCACCAACTGCTCCGACTTCTCGGCGTCGCCTCCCGATTCTTGCTGCGGCGACAGCGAGCTTTGGGCAACATCCTTCTCTGCATCTTTCAACCTTGCTGGCTTTGGGGAACAACTGGGGCTTTTTTCTGCTGGTGTTAGTTGTGGTGTTGAAGTGTCGGCCTCCAAGCAGTCTTGAGGGTCAGTCTTGGAAGCTTTGGTCCATTTCTTCTGGTGTGCTAGCAGCATGTTGTGGAGGATGTGCTCCATCTCCTCCACTGGTGCACGAGGACATGGCCATATATGAGAGTCACCCGTCAGATCACCTCCCGACGGAGACAGAGAGCCTTGTGACACCCACCGCTTCTCCATGACTGGGTTCTTCTTCAACACGACCGCCAAGGACGATCCTGCTGATCGTTTGTTCCGCCTCCGAGACCTGGCCTTTCTCCTTCGTCTTTTCCTTTTTGGTACAGCCTTACAAGCTGATGTCTGCTCCTCACTTTCTTCTGTCACCTTCAGCTCAGTGGAGAGATTGATCCCATCCTCATGCATAGGCTCCTTCATTTCCTGATCAGTCTTTAGAACCCGTCTCTCTCGGTCATCCTGCGTTTGCGGGCTATCAGATGGCTCATTTTGGGCTGCCAACGACGCCTCATTGTTCAATTTAGCATCAGTCTGTGGACATGTTGTATGATCGTTCAGATTCTGGCCAACTACGTGGCGAGCATTATCAGCAAATATTTCATGTGAAAAAGTTTCCTTATCTGATGAGGTCGTCATTTTCAGCTTTTTGGCATACGATGCTCCGTTCTGGGCTACAGTTATCTTGTTCTTGACCGTCAGCACGGTGAGATCCGACGAGTCCGACGTGATGCCGTCCTCCGACTTTGGGTGGAGATTCAAATCTTGTGGGACATTCGACAAAACAGTTTGAAGAGCCTTGGTCCATTTCTGGTCACCCCCTTCACCCGCAACAGATTTCATTAGAAACTGCTGAGTCTCCTCCAGCGTTGTCTGTGGATCTGACAGATGACAGTATTTATCCAGGAATTCTCTCCCTGGCAGAGAGAGGCAGTCCTGAGTCAGCCAGCACATTTCCCTGACTGCACTCCTTGTTAGTCGAGGCTTCGTTTTGGGGATCGGGTCCTCAATCTCCCTCATCATCTTCTTCTTCTTCTTCCTCCGATTACCATTCAGGCAAATATGGACAGCTTGAATGTGCTTATTGATCAATAATTTCTGAGGCGCCTCGTAGCCACAGTGCTGACAACGCTGGGTTTTTGGCCCACTTTTACTTCTGTCCTTTGTTTGAAGCGAGAGATTAGCACTCGCTGCCTCCAGACCCAAATTATGTGCATGCATGTGCTCTAGAAATACTCCAACGTCACCTGTGGAGAATTTATGACACGTTTCACATGAGTATTTGCCGTTTTGGCAGTGATGCGCAGTCAAGTGTGCACTGAATTCAGACCACGTGCGCTGAACATTGTCATTACAAAGGCTGCAACTAGAAAAAGTGTCCTTGTGGCTTAATAGATGGACCTGCAGGTAGGAGAACTTTTGTGTGCTGAAAGTGCACATATGACAGGAAAAGACGGGTGGGCTGCCTCTGTGTTTTTCCTCAAAGTGCCTCACCAGGTCTTTGGGGACATATTCCACGTTGTCCCAGCACTGAGAGCAGGTGAACCTGAGCGTGCCGTCGCTGTCATTTGTCCTGCGCTGTCTCTGCTGGGCTTCCTGAGGGGGTTTTTCTGATGAAGGCCACACTGTGCGTTGTGCCCGCTCCTCTCCCATCTTCTTTGGTCCGCGCTTATCTTTACGTTGCATAGTTAGGGGCTGAACGGCAGTCTTCCTGACGTGGGGTCCTTTCTGCCAGGCTTTATTCTTTCTGTTGACACGCCATTTATTACCTCTCTTTGAGGTAACTGTGCCAATTGCCAACGAATCCACCATTCACAGGTTTCTGAAAGTAAAGGAAAGGCGCATTAATAATGCAGCTTCAAGGAAACTGTTGTTATGCTTTTCAAATAGTTTGTTGTTGTTTTTTTTTAGGTCAGACCGTTTCATTTCACATAACACAATAGGCATTTTGTGTGCCTGAGTGGGCAGCACTCAGTCACACTGTGATTCAGAAACAGTTATTATGCAGCTCTTTATTATTATTTATCTTGAATTATGTTGGTATCCTTCTTCGACAAATATTTAGCCTCAACTCTGAGAGATCATCATCATGCGCCGTTTGTTTTTATTTGAACGGTTGTGATTTTTCTCCTCTCGTCTTTTCATTGGTAAGATCGTTTCGGACGTGTGATCCTAAGGAGAATATTCCATCTCAAACCATCTGTTGATCCCACTCAACATTAATACAGTCGGTGTATGACTCAGATATGCCTGGGGCTGGGGGGCTTGTGTAGATCTTTTGAACATCTGGCGTAGACTGCTGCCAGCGCCACCAAGGATAAGGTCGAGGGATGGCAGATAGGTTCTGGACTATACCTCACTTTGATTTCAAACATATTTATAATAAGTGGATATTTTTTGAGCAGCTTTAATATTAAATATGCGTTGTCCATTGTTGAAGCCAGATTAAAAAGACAAAAGGAGAGCAACGCAAATACTTTGCCCAGATGTGAGAGACGTTCACGGTGGTTGTGATATACGAGAGCTACGGTTGGAGAAGATCATATAGATTATCATAGAATGCAAGCACGTCAATCTGGGTCAATCAGTCCTTATCTATAATCTGACAGTATGACAAATGAGCGACGGACATCTCACATCTAATAGCTCTGCTACAGGCTCAGTTGGAGGAGGAGGCAGGAACAAACTCAGAATTTGTTGAAGAAAACCTGCCAGTGAGCAGGTTACGTTCAAGTTACCATGGTAACTGGGAGTTAACTAATCTTGCTTTGTGGCATGGAAAACACAGAGTTTACCCACCTCAGGATTGACAAAATTCAGAGATCCACTAAATGCGCTTCCTGAAATTCCTCCCAGCTTTTGTTATTTGCTCACAGTTGTATCCAAACTAAGTTCAGGACAGTTTGTACATTAGAAAACTTGCGCAGGTGAACATCACAGAGACTGCTGTCTCGTGCTCTACATAGCTATAATAATCCAGTAGTTCGGTCATCTTTGTATTCAGTTAACTTAGGCTAGACTATAAAACAAACTGTCCCGTCTGTCAGGAGTAGCAAAGTTTCTGCCATCACACGCTTTGATGGCATGTCGGTCAGACTGTCTGCTTGAAAATATAATGAAAAGGGAAAATGTAACGTGATTGAATAAAACACATGCTGACCAAATCTTCTTGTGAGTACAGAATATATTATAATATGTAAAAAAACATAAATGCAAGGCGTACATGTGTTATAAACAGTACCGTCACTGAACATTAACAATGACACCACTTTACCGCCATTATAAGATACAGCTTGATTTAAATAATCACGCGCCACGGTAACAATAACACTTTTCAACTACAACACCGGTTTACGGCAATGAAAACCCTTTATGGCAACGACAACCTTCATGACACTGAAACTTCACTTCACAGAATGGACACCGTTTTGGAACAACCACACCACCAGCTATGCCATTTTGCGGCAACAGCACTACTTTATCGGAATGATGGAATCCAAAACAATCTGGATTCCAAAAATGACACTAAATCCCAAAACCACAAGGGGCAAAAACTACCTTAAAACATTAATTAGAAAAATCACTCAGAAAGCGCCAACTTCCTCAGAAGCCCAATATCACCCTAGATTTGTAGAACATTTACGCAGATTCCTCCATTAATATATGAGTTATTGTCGGCCTCAAAAGCTACAGACAACTCCAACAAACTCTCCGGGTACCTCTCAAATAATCCGTAACCATTTATCTCATGCGCTTTCCACTTCAGCGTCTCTGTTCAGACTACTGAGCATCCAGCTCTACCCCCAACATACATCTGGGTACATTTTCATCCAAATCTGTCCCGTACTTTTTGCCTAAATCTTGTTCAGGAACAAAGATAATCCCTTGGTGTTTCCATCGGTGCAGACCCTGCACCAACTCAAAACCACATGAGAGACTCATAACTCATAGGATCAAAAAAAGCGTGATGTCTTGTTTTTCTTGTTGTGCTGTACACAGAACCCACCCAACCCTGTATGGTTTCCTGAGCAGAATTTAATTTTGGGCCCCGTACCATCAGAGTTATTACCTCGGCCAAGGGAGGAGGCTATGTTTCCACCCTTGAGTAAGTTTGTGAACAACAAAACTAATGAGACATATTTACATTCAAAATTGTGCTGATGTTTACCAGCTTTCAAAATAAAATAAACCAGAAAAATGTGTTCAGCACATTGAACTTATGAATATTTATTGAAGTGGTAAGCTTAAACAGACTTTGTGGCATCGTTTCCTGTTCCTTTCCAGTATAAAACATCGAAGAAACAAGCCACAACACCACCCAGGGTTTATGAAAAATTCATGCAGATTTCTCCATTAAGGTCTGAGTTATTGCCAGCCACTAAATCTATCGACGTCTCCAACAAACTCTGAGAACCTCACAAATACCCTGCAGCCCCTTGTCTCATGCACCTTCTACTTCAGTGTCTCTGTTCAGTCCACTGAGCCCCCAGTTTCAGCCCCAAAGGAACATCAAAGGAATCAATAAAAGTTTCAAGAGCGTGCCTCGCCACATCTTGACATAACTACTCTGAACGTCTTTTGTTTTTCTTTAAATGCACGAAACATGTAATGACAGCAAAATGTAATCATCCAGATATGACAAACTAGCCTCTGCTGAAAATGCAAATACGTCTAAAACCTTTTTCTTTTATAATCCTGCTAACAGACATACAAACGCAGCCGAAAACAACCTTCTTCCTTGGCGGAGTTAAAAACAAAACAATGTCATGTGTTTGCAACTTAAATGCAAAAAGTAAATGGATTAAAAACAGAGGGTATGAAATTGTACTTTTAATATTTCAAAATTACAACAGAAGGACTTTAAGTTAAAGATACAGCTTTACAGCAATTATACAGCTTTAATAAAAGGATTATCTTTACAGTAAGGCTACCACTAGCAAACAAGACTTTGAAGAAGAGTTTACCGGAGAGACAACCCTTCACAGCAACACCACCGGTTTACAGCAACGACACTGCGTGACAGCAGCAATACCCACAACAGCAGCAAGTATAGCTATATTGCAATAACAAACCAAAAAACCCTGGATCAATTGCTAAAAAATGGAACTAACACCCAGGCCATGGGGTGCGAAAGTCACTTTAAAATATCCAAGAACCAAAACTGAATAATCATATGTCATATCTGTGCAACGCATATTTAAGACGTTAACGTAGTGCAAAAAGTATTAAAAGCAGTCGCTGTGAAACCGTACGTTGATTTTCAAAACGGTAACGGTAACATTTTAAGACTCTACTTTGATCCCGCTTTACGTTAACAATACAACTTTGCGACACCAGTCTATGACAATGACACCTCTTAAAAGGCTGTGAGACCTCTTAAAAGGCCGTGACACCTCTTAATGACAATGACACCCATCCAGGACAATGCCACCCAAATTAATGTATGCCACCAGCTCACATCAAAGACAACGGTTTACAGCAATGACACCGCTTTCAGGCAAATGACGTGAAACCAAAAAACGGTGAATCAAACATTAAAAACACAAGTTAAATGCAGTTAGATTAGTAAATACAGAGTAAAGCTTCAAATGAAAACGCTAAAAAGAATTGTGTGCAAATGTCATGCACTCATTTACCAAACAGCAAATAGATATTACAAACACATTTAGTAGTAATTTTAAGATGGGTTATGCAAACAGAGCAGATGAGACTCTGCACTGGTTTGAACTTCCAACATACTTTCTGCACCTCTTGGGATTTTTACCTGTTGCTGCTTCAAATTGGACATTAATCTCAGATAATAGCTGAAGCCAACACTGATCATCCACCAGGTGCAGCTAATTTAAACTCACCTGTTCACACAATAATCCTAATTTAGAGCTTTAAAAAACACGATTTATGCGAGGGGAGGGGGGTTTGCGATCTAAAGTCTCCTACAGATTACCTCCAACGGATAAATAAAACTGAAATAAAGAGAAGAGAGTAGCTTTAAACTGAGTTTAAAGTATTTTTCCGTGTTTATCCGCTTGTAGTCGGAGGCCATTGTTTAGTTTGACTTGACCACAACAAAGTGATGGTATCGACCGACGGCCGCCTCGGGAAACATCAACTTACTATAAAACTACCGGGACAGACCGAATTAGCGTGTTTTTAATATAAACACGGAGTCCTCGTTTTATTTACCGTTCGGGCTGACCGTTAGAACGTCTTCTGGACCAACGTTCGACTTGTTTGAATGACGCGACGGGAGCTGACAAAGACGAGATAACTTAGAAAATAATGGCGATCAAGTTCCGTT
This sequence comes from Lophius americanus, assembly GCA_037951165.1. Classification (NCBI taxonomy): domain Eukaryota; kingdom Metazoa; phylum Chordata; class Actinopteri; order Lophiiformes; family Lophiidae; genus Lophius; species Lophius americanus. Next base: position 4,539,693 of record JBBDHG010000039.1, on the reverse strand, counting down.
GCACCGTCAATTTAACGGTACACCGAGTCGATACTGCTCACGGATCCACCGGGAGGCGGAAGTTAACCAGTTAAGATAGAGTTTGCAAGCCGGTATTGTCGGGGTTTTACCTTTTTCTTTTGTGGAGCTTGACAGCTCAGCGAGCGGCCGCCATGATGGTTTCATACGGGGATTACAAGCTGAGCTGCTTTAGCCTTTAGCCTCAACAGGGGAGGGAGAACCGGCCTCAGGCCCGGCCTCCTGCGGCCTCCTGCTGCTCCCGCTGCTCCTCCACCGAGCAACTCCCACTCAGCTTCATTAAAACAAGAGGATCTACCTCAGAAACTAAAACGGAGCCGGCGTGTTCTTAAAAATAAAAATAAAAACCCCAAAGCGTGAAAACGCCTCTAGTTCGTCACCTTCTTTGAGGCACCTCTGCGTTAAGTAACTGCTTTCGTGTACTCGAGTACTATACTGAAGTACAAGAGATAAGCGTTATTTGCAGCTTAGTTCCCAATTAGGTCAAGTAACTAAGTGCATTTCCTGAAATACCGTAGATAGACACCAGTGTGAGGGACTTTAGTTGCAGCCCGGTCCACCATCAGGTCAAGTAACTTAAGTACTAATACTTAAATACTCGGATTGACGCTTTTATTGTATTATAAGGAAAGGAAACGATGGGGGAAAAAAAGTATTTCTCTGGCTGTTTCATTCATTTGGGGCATCTTTTTAATTTAATATCTTAGATTGTCTACATTTACTGTAAATTGAAAGATTTTTTTTTTTAAATAGTTAAAAATAATCTGATTTATAAAATGATTTCGTGATGAAATTTCGTTTTTCATCGAAGATGGTCTTTTTTTTCGTTACATTAGCGTGAACTTAAAAAACTATTTGACCTCATTTTTTTTTTCTTGTATCAAAATGAAATAATTCTGTTTATTAAGTCGTCACATGTTTAATATGCACACACACACACACACACACACAAAAAACATGCTTAACAGGTAGGATTTTCTCAAACGCCATTCTTAATGCACTCTCCTCGGCGGGCCCCTTTAAGCGGTGGTGCCCCTCAGGACGCCATCCTTGTCCCCTTACTCTTTAGCATATACATGCTGCCTCAGGGTCCGATTTCAAACAGGGTCAGTCACATTTTTCAATAAGAAATAGAGACTCAAAATTGGCTCAACCAAACAAGCAAGTCATTAAAGGGTTAATCACTAAAGTTATTGCAGTTAATTCCCCGCATTATGTTATGAAACGAAGTAATTTCACTTGATTACTGTGTGTGTAAAATATTTAGTGAATGATGTTTATGGCCATGGGGCTTAAAGTTCAGTCCACCTTTAGGTCAAGTAACTATGAAGCCAACAATTACTCAAGCGCTACAAGGTAATGTCTTAAACTTTACTGAGTTACTCTGACCATCACTATGATGCTTGGTAACTAAGTACTTTTTCTCAAGCACTCTACATTACTTAAGTTACACAAATGTTACAAATGTTTGGTACTTTACTTTTGCCAAACCAAGAGTTACCTGATGGTCTGACCTTCGTAATGACCAGTAGTGCATAGATACTAAGTACTTTTACTCAAATACAGTACTCAAGCACAAATGTACTGTACTTTACTTGTAGCCCCGTCCTACGGTGGCCAGCAGAGGAAAACCTGTTGCAACTTCAGAAGACACATGCAAACCGATAAAACGCAAGGAAATTAGGAAAACAACTTCATCAATTTGAGATAACGTGCATAGAATTTGGAAAACACGCCGCAAATACCACATTAAGAAAACACGCTGCAAAAACCACAACGCAGCACATTAAGAAAACACGCTGCAAAAACCACAACACATTAAGAAAATGCCCTGCAAATACCAGAACACGGCAGATTGAGAAAAACGTGCCGCAAATATCACAACATAGCAGATTAAGAAAAACGTGCCGCAATTGCCACAGCACATTAAGAAAAACCCGCTGCAAATATCACAACACAACGCATTAAAAAAACTTGCCGTAAATACAACAACACAACACATTGAGAAAAACATGCTGTAATACCACAACACATTGAGAAAACGTGTTGCAAATACCAAAACACGTTAAGAAAAACACGCTGCAAAAGCCATAACACAACGGAAGTGTTTCCAGAGGACACTTAAATGTGACGCAACCCCCCGAAACGCTATTCGAATCTTCATTTAAAGATTAGAACAGATTCAGTATGATACACAAGTTTCATTTGATGTTAATAAGTACATTTCATCAATTGCGAGAAAGTATAAATGTTGAGTACTTTACTGAGTTTCTTAGTCTAGTAATATCCAGGTTTTTATTTTTTATCTGTGTCTCTCATATTTTTGGCTCTTTGTTTAACTTCCTGGCCTTGCGGTCATGTGACCCTAATCAGCATCTGGAAAACGAGAAATAAGCGTAGTATGGCCCTAACATACATGTTACCCAAAGCTACAACAAGCGACCGTTTTTTCAAGATGATGAGAAAACAAAAAACGGTTTATTGTTATTTTTTGAATCTTCATCAGCGATCAGGAGCCTCATAGCTGTAGCAACTTCATTAAGACAAAAACAGGACATCAAACCGTTTCTGTTATTGATAAACGCATCAGATTCTACTTCAGTTTTAGTTTATAGCTGATGTTATTATGACCGGTGTGTAAACATTTCCTTGGCGACACCGGAAGTTATGATGAGCAATGTTGGATGAGAATTCTCTTAAGCAAGTTGACTACACCTTGTTTACTGAATCTTTTGCGTACCTGATTACCACGATCTTCTTGGCAGTGGGCACCAGACAAAAAACCTGAGACCTCAAATGCACCGTCAAACCGTCCGTAAAGCCGTTTCTTACGATACCCTCCATCCCAGCCCGGTAGAAGAGCAGCATGACCTCCTGCCTCCTCCTGCGGCATGACCTCGCTGTACACCTTTAGTCTCCTCTGAAAGTTCATGAGTTTAGAGCAGAGAGTTCTATCACGCACCTTCCAGCTGAGAGTGTTGCCAATACGGACCCCGAGATCTTTATTGTAGCGGACCTGGGTGATGGGGACATTGTCAAGGACACATGCATTTGGTCCTCCATGGTCTTCAGACCAAACACCATTTCCTTAGTTTTCCCCACATTCAGTACGAGGTGGTTATTGTCACACAAACACTTAACACACAAACACTTAACACACAAACACTTTACACTTCAGCACTTTGAGATTTGATCCAAATGTAAAGTGCATTATAAATTAAATGTATTATTATTATTATTATTATTACACAAACGCACAAATTAATCTTCCAGAATTTCAGAGTGTCGACAGGCTGCCGTCACTGTGTAAGAAAATGACAGTGGACCGTATTTCTGAGAGGATGCCCTTGACCCTGACCCTGACCCTGACTGTAGTTAATCAGGAGGGAGAAGTTCCATCCCATAATGTAAGGATTCAACTGCTTATAAACAGGTGTGGCTGAATTGTATTGAAAGCAGGACAAAAATCCATCAAAAAAAAAAAATGAGTCTCAGGTGTGGAGATAAGTCAGGAGCCAGGTGTGTTTGTCCCAACTCCACACATGAACATGTAGGGGGAGCACACAGGAGAAAATACACACACAAAAAAACCCCATTGATGTCTGTGTGACATTTTTATTGCATTAACCGCGACTATTTCAATGTATGAATGTGGAATTTTTACTGCCAGAAAGTGTGATTTCTGATGCTATTAAAACCACGCAACCACATGTACAAAAAAAGAAAAACATTAAATATAAGAGAAATGAATTGAACATGAATATTCTACGGCAGTTTCACGAAGAGGACATTTATAAATGAAATGTATTATTATTATTATTATTATTTATGTTCTTATGGGTCCTGTGAGTAAAGCTCGATGTAGCGAAGCACGAAGGCTAACCAGAAAAAACACCCAGAGATCTCCAACCTCCTCAAAAGGCACAACAGTACCTTAGGTCTAGGGAAATATAAAGCATATTACTCCTTTAATATCTGAGTTATTGCCCTCCTCTAAATCTACCGACAACTCCAACAGTCTCTCTGACACTGAGTTCCACCCCCAAATAAATATCCAAGGAACAAATGCAGCAATAGCCACATTTTGACTTGGCTACTCCAAACGGCTTATTTAAGTTCATTGTAAATACTCATAACCCTTTTCGCAAATACGATTTTAATAATTCGTAGGATATTGCAAAACGTACATCTGATTTAAGTTTCATGCAAATACGTCAAGCAATTTTTCCGTAATCCCGCTCACAAACAAACAAACAGACAGACAGACAAAGACAGCCACAAACCCGCAGAAGTTAAAACATAACCTCCTCGACGAAGGTATACTGAACTGAGCCCCCAGCGCCACCCCCAAAGAAACATCAAAGGAATCGGAGGATCAAAGGCAAATTGTGATATCACTAATCAAAACGGCTTATTATAATTTATATTTTTAAATGCTGCAAAAGACGCATCGTCACCAACCTCTAATCTGTAGGACGTTATAAAACCTACCTCTGGGGAAGAATGTCATGCAAATCTGTCATGTAGTTTTTCTGTGGACTCGTTCACAGACAAACAAACAAACAAACAAACAAACAGAAATACGCACAGGAGTGAAAACCACCTTTCCTGGAGTAGCTTATTATTTTTCCCAAAAAGTCAGGAATATTAAGGAAATTGCCGTCGTGTCTGTAGCCGTACATCCTTCTTGTCAACCTGATAACTCAAAAACTACATCATGAATCGGTCCCATTTGGTTAATATTAATCAACTGTGAGGAGATCTATCTTGAATATATCATATTTTACTCTATACATTCACGTTTTACTCACTATGGGGAGTTTATTTTACGAAAAAACATTTCTTTTTCGGACATAAATTGTCACGTAATTCGAGGATTTCCAGCACTGGTTTGTTGGGCCCGTGTGAACAGGTCTGTATGGGCAGACTGACCTTTGTGCTGTCAACATCTTGGAACAGAGCCATCATTATAACCCAGATAAGGTTAAGATGACGGTTTGTGTTAGCAAATAATCAATAGTTCAGATGCAGAGACCAGACGAGTCATTCTGCATCACCAACGTCCCCACAGATTATTCCACATGTGAGAACGCTCAAGGCATGATGTTTCCCCTGGAAATGCTGAGACTTGATACCGATCCAGTATAACACGACAACTCGTTGAATGCTGACATCCTTTACTTCCTGTTTGGAGAAAGAGGAGCAGCGGTCTCCTCACAGCTGACCCACCCACATTGACCGCATTAAATGCACAGAGTGGATATTCTCTTCACCCAGGATCATCCATGTTTCCTCTAGGAGACACACTGTATCACCTGCCTTTACGAAACCCTTGAAACAGAGAAAATAAACACAATTTAAACCCCTTAATCTATTTTAAATGAAGAAAAAACCCGACACACAAAACAAACTCTGTGAATATCAGAGATATATCTCGTTAGAGGGCTGAATTCAATCAGGGAACTTTAATTAAAACATATTATTATGATTTCTGTATCACAGGATTGTCATGTGATCGTTGCTATTAGTTTGTTTTTCCGTGTGTGTATTTGTAAGCAGGATAACTCCAAATCGTTTTGAAAACATTTTGATTCAATTTGGTTAAAGGTCGCCCAGGTTATAGTCTTATACAGAAGATGTTATGTATTCAGGATTTACACGCCGTCTCTGATTGGCTTGGTATAGAGTCGTCTTCGTATTTGACCAATCACAGGCCTGGGTATGGAAGGCTGGCCTCATAAAATTTGTAAATTCCCTTTGCAGAGCTGTTCACTCTCTGAAGCATGAATCTGTTCAATCTTTCCAAAGTTACTGCATGGGTGAAAATGTTACTATTGTCGCCAAAGAATGCAGAAATATTAACAATGTGATATATTCTTCGACACTTGACTGTAAAAAAAATACTCCCATCATTTGAACTCACAAGGCTTATGAACAAAAATAACAGAATAAAATATTGCAAAGAAATTGGAGTGAAACTGTCCAAGATCAAACAGTGAACCAGTCCAGGTTCATACAGTGAAGTAAGGCAGGTTCTTTCTTTCTTTGATTCTGTTTTTCTTTGATTCTGTCTTCTTGTCCATCATCTATCTGTTGAATGATGCTTTCAAAGACTAATGAAACGTCAGCAGTCTGTCTTGGGATAAATCTGGACATAAACATCAAAATTACTTTTCACTAATTTTTGACTAATTTTAACACATACCAAGTCGCATATGAAAAGGTTTGTACTTTATGGACAAACTAAAAACCTGGACTATGTAGAGTTTTTTTGCTTCTCTGGACTCGAAGCTTTTATTTCCGTCCGCACTTGAAGGCAGCGGTAGCGTTTGTGAGCTCGTGCTACACAGATACAACAATGGGGGCCATCACGTCCGGTTAGTGTGGACCGAGGTCTACTTCAGGGGACTCTGCTCCATGACCCTCCCTGTTCGGTGAGTCTCCATCCCGGAAACCGTCAGCTTTAACGAGCCGGGCCAACTTCCTGATGACGTTTCGTTAACTTGATGACTCCGCGGGTTTGAGTGCTGTGCGCAGGTTCGTGCGGCTGCAGAGCATCTCGTGCGGCCGAACTGAGGTGAGGTTTGTGCTGCAGGTCAGAATGGAGCTGGAGGAGCAGTGGTGGAGAGGACAGCTGGCTGCAGACATCCACCAGGCGCTACGTCACAAAGTGGGTGACAAACTCACTCCAGCTCACTCTTCACTATCGTTAACCCTCATTACTTTTTTTTCTCTTCTTTTTTTTTAAAGTTTACACGAGTGATGGGCGAAACGCCCAGATGCTTTACCTGAGTAAAAATAACGAGACCATGTCGACAGAACTTCTCAGACTTAAAGTAAAATCCCTGCATTCCACCCCTTACGTGGGTATAAATACTGCAATACCTCCAGGGGAAAATGTAAATTCCATGCATTCCGCACCTTATTTAAGTAGAAAAACTAAAAAATACTCTTAATTCCATGGAAAATCCCTGCATTCCATACCTTACTTGAGTAAAACTACTAAAAAGAACCAGTTAAAGGTAAAAACCCTGCATTCCAAACCGTCCTTGAGTAAAAGTACTAAAATACTCAATTACAAGTAAAATCCCCACATTCCAAACGATTCTTAAGTAGAAGTACAAAAAACCCTGAAAAGAAATATAAAATACCTGCAATCGATACCTTACTTGAGTAAAAGTACTTATAATACTCAATTAGAAATAGAATCCCTGCATCTTACTTTAGAAGAATTCCTAAAAAAAAAACTCAATTACAAGTAAAATACCTGCATTCCAAACTGTACTTGAGTAAAAGTACTAAAATAAATACTCAATTAATATGAAATACTTGCATTGCAAACCTTACTTGAGCAAAACTACCAAAAATACTCAATTACAAGTAAAAAAAACAACATTCCAAACGTTACCTGAGTAGAAGTACTAAAATAAATACTCAATTAAAAGTAAAAAACCTCTATTCAAAACCTTACTTGACTAAAAGTACAAAACGAATCAGTTAAAAGTAAAAAACCTCTATTCCAAACCTTACTTGAGTAAAAGTACAAAAAGAATCATTTAAAAGTAAAAAACCTGTATTCCAAACCTTACTTGAGTAAAAGTAATGCAGAACCTGCCCATTCTGGTGTTCTGAGGTGAGCATCAGTCTGGGTTGTGAGAACAGGTCCCACTAGAGGATGTCGGGCCCTCATGTCACCCTCATGGAGTCTGATTCTGACATTATGGTCAGAAACATCACACTGGACCCACTGGGGGTCATTATTACCCCTTTTCCGGGAGCTTTTCCAGGGCTAAATCGGAGCTCGAACCCTGACTTAGCACCAGTTCTTTGCTTCTGGACAACCTAAGCACCGGCTCTCAAAACTGGCACCGGACAAGCACCAACTCTTTACCGGTCTAGAGCCAAGAACTGATTACGCCAGGGGCTGGGGGCGTTGTTATCGTGACCGATAATACCGGGGCAAACGCGGAACCACCATTTTTAAAACGACAGCCGAGCGAGTCTCATCCCATAAACTAGTAATGGGAACAGAAGTTGTGTTTTTTGTGATGACCCCCCCCATCTTCGTTGTTTTGCTTGATTACTGCGCGAGCGTTGCTGGGTAGAAAGACAGAGACGTACTGACGTTAAACTGTGACGTAATGGCGTGGCTCTGACTTGGCTCCGTTCCAATGAAAAAGCAAACAGGTTCTTAGGAGTTGCAAGAGTTGAACCAACTAAGCACTGGCACCAGCACCGGACTAGCACCAGGATTTTTGTTTTGCTGGAAACGGGTTATTTGTAGGACTTTGGCAGAGCTATTCTGGAGGTAATCCATGTGTAACCTGAATGTGCTGCAGGAACCACATCACGCTTCCAGTGGAGACAAGGACACTAGCAAAATGGTCTTTTAACAGACGTGGTTTTAAACTGTGAGGATTAGGGGCTCCCTTAATGTTTCTGAGCAGAATGTGTAAATGAGTAAAAACACATTCTACTGCAAATGTATTGCACTTTGGTAACAGCACATTGTACTGTACTGAAGCGTGTTCCATGACATTATACATATCGGCCATAACATTAAAAGCACTGATAGGTGAATTCAGAATTGCAATGATTTTTCTGGTTGACATGGAACCTGTCATCTTATCGTGGGACAGATGTTGACAGATAAATCCTGTCTCACATACATGTTGACAAATGCACCCATTTTCAATTCTGCAGGACGGCTGGTGTGTGTGTCTCATGGTGAACACAGATTTTGTTATAGTGAAAGCAACATTGAACTATTCCAGGTCCATACGGTGAAACCGTCCAGGTTTACACAGTGAAACCGTCCAGGGTCACACAGCGAAACGGTCCAGGTTCATACAGTGAAATGGTCCAGGTTCATACAGTGAAACCGTCCAGGTTCATACAGTGAAACCGTCCAGGTTCGTACAGTGAAACTGTCCAGGTTCGTACAGTGAAACCGTACAGGTTCGTACAGTGAAACAGTCCAGGTTCGTACAGTGAAACAGTCCAGGTTCGTACAGTGAAACAGTATTTGTCCTTGTAAATCCTGAGGCGCGGTTGGACGTGACGTCAAACCTCCAGGAGGTTGTGAGTGTCGTCGGAAGCTTTCAAATCTGAAAACCTGGAAAGCCATTCGGGTTTTGGTTCTGTCGACTGAACAATAAAACATTCCCTTCTCCTGACATCATCGTGTCCATGGGCTGGGTCTCCCTCTAGATGATGATTGACTGGCACCTAGACCGCCCACTCGTATCGTCTCTTCACGCATTGTATCAAAGTCATTCTTTTGATGAATTTCTTCCTCATACCACACCTCACCTCTAAAAAAACACCTGCTCTCTTCCTGTCCCCATGAGATAATGAGACCTATTTTACAACTCCTCATTGTTCTTGTTCTTCCTCTTTTGTTCAACGCCAATCGTTGCCAGCTGTAACTTCCAGTAATTTCACCAACCCATCCCAAACAAAAATATTTTGAACCATAGAACTAACAACCACGATTCAGTTTGATCCGGAATTACACATTGCGTGTATTTGAGCCGGATGTGGGTCCAGGCGAAGATTTTCACACCTATAGTTTTGGTTTGGATCAAACGCCCCTTATTCTGAGAGGGTGATTAGTTCAGGTGGGTGGATGAAGGTGTGATCAGGGCAGAGACGAGGCGCACGCCTTCTGAACCGGCTTCCTCTAGGTGTGTCTGATGCGTCCTTTGAATTGCAGGATTTGAGATCGGGTTTTTGTCGGTGCAGGTTGAAGCAGCTTCCTGCTACCTGATGGCAACGAACCAAAATAAATTCGGTCACATTTCATTTTTGGGAGGGACACCCATGGGTGAACAGATGGGTGCCGCTATGGCGACTACACGTCGGTGCTGGGCTTGAAAAAACCACAACCGCGTCGGTGAAGCAGCGTCGGCTTTGCACCAGACAGAATTATTTTTTTTGGGACATTTAATTATGTTGCAGCCTCATGCTAAAAGTGTTGAATTGATTTTCCCCGCTCGTCATCTTCACCCCATTAAACCAAAGCAATATTTGAATTTTGGAAACTTTTCAGTCTATCAAAGAAACACCGAAATATCCCATTGACATAAGTATGGAGACGCTTTACTCGGTTCTTAGTTGGTAGTTGGATTTGGGTTTTTTCTGCCTTTCTACTATCCCCAGTCAATTGACTTTTTTTTTTGTTGACTAGATTATCAAGAATTGTAGAATTCTGTTTTTTGCTTTTGTTATTATGGGTCTAAACTATTTTAGCCTAAGGCATTCGACAGAAGAAAGCGTCGACTGAACTTTGTGGATTCTCTGCGTGTGTCGTCTGATGCTGTCTGACAGGAGCTCAAGCTGCCCTCCTACAAAGGCCAGTCCCCTCAGCTCAACTTGAGACGATACTTTGCCGACCTGGTAGCCATCGTCAGCAACCGCTTCCGGCTGTGCCCAGCGGCCCGGCACCTGGCTGTCTACCTGCTGGACCTCTTCATGGACCGTTATGATGTCACGGTGCAACAGCTCCACATGGTCTCCCTCTCATGTCTTCTCTTGGCCAGTAAGTTTGGGACTGACCTCACACTCCGGCGTTTTACCGATGTCCTCTGTGTTTTCGCACGGTTTAACTTTTTCCTCCCCAATGCAGGCAAATTTGAGGAAAGGGAGGACCGAGTGCCAAAACTGGAGACCCTGAACAGCCTGGCCTGTATGAGCTCCATGAACGTGGTCCTGACCAAGCAGGGTTTACTTCACATGGAGCTGCTCCTGCTGGAAACCTTCCAGTGGAACCTCTACCTCCCTACAGCTGCTCATTTCATCGAATACTACCTGTCTATTGCTGTCCATGAGGGCGACCTCCATGATGGCTGGCCTATGACCTGCCTGGAGAAGACCAAACTATACATGGCCAAGTACGCTGATTACTTCCTGGAGGTGTCCTTGCAAGGTGAGTCATGTTCCAAAGGAAGGTATCGGGATCTTATAATCTGACGGTGTGTAGTCGGAACCCCCTGTGGGCTCGCCAAACCGGCATGGATGGGCGATGGGGTCAGATGCAAAGCTGTTCGGGCAGCAGACAAGTGGTTTTGAGATGGAGAGGGTTTTTTAGAAATCCCTTCTGAGCCTGCTGCCCACGACAAGCAGAAGTCAGAGGACTTACTCTGCTGCCCACTGTGAAATGAGATGCTGTCAAACTGAGCTACGAGACTATGATTTAAAAGTTGTATTTTGTGTTTACGGAGGTTGTTTTTTATTATTATTTGAGGAGAGTCTTTCTGCATAAGTCCGTGTCATATTTGCGATCACTCCACCGATCGCAATTTTCTTTGCCGGTCACGGGTTTTGATCATTTCTGGCCAAAATCGGTATCTTTTTTATCATTATTTTTTTTCCTTTTAAAGTTTTAAATCCATAAGGAGCAGTATATTTTAAGCGCTCTTATTTTGAGGGGTTGCAGTGGAGGTAAGACTGGTTGGCGCCGCGCGTTTCTGTAACCAATGTATGACTTTCCACTGGGGATTTTTCTTCCCTGCTTGTTTTGATGGATTTCTGTTTTCTTTCCTCTCTCAGATCATGTGTTTTTGTGTTATGCCCCGTCCCTGGTGGCCGCCGCCTGTGTCACCACTTCTCGTCTCATCCTGCACCTGTCTCCTACATGGCCCCCGCGACTACAGCGATTAACAGGATACACCTGGGAGAACCTCGTCCCGTGTGCCGAGAAACTTCTCATGTGAGTGTCTGTGTGTTCCTTAGTGACCTTTATGCCAATGGCCGTAACAATTCACGGTACCAGCTGGACCCGACGACAAACGTCCCGACGTGACGAAGAAGGAAAGAAAGGAATTGAAGAAATAAACAGAAAGAGAGACAACTCCCACCTCATTAAACACTAATCTGGGTTTTTGTCTGTTTCAGTGTCTGCGTAAACTCAAAAATGACGGGGGGCGCAGGAACGCTGCCCCTTCTTTTTTTTAACCAATCTTCTTTCTTTGCATTTACTTTTTTTCTTTGTTTTTCATAGAGAAAAGTCTGTCAGGTTGAGGACCTTTAAGTAAAATTCATAGAAATAAAAGAGAGAGAAAACAATAACATTGAATAATATGAGGTTACTGCAATTATTGTGAACAATTTCAAAACAAGTTTTGGTCCTTTCAGTTTAGATATTCTAATAGTTTTTTTGTTTTGTTTTCCTCAAAACTAGGCCTACGCTGTTTTCCCCGACAGCAAGGCTCCCCTAAAAGTTCCCGATCCCCTGCGTTCATTCCCCCTGGTTGAATTTTGCTGAAAAAGATCCGCTTCATGAGTAAAATATGAACAATTACAATAAAATGAAATAGTTTTTGAGGTATGTCTGGTAAATTGTGTTTTCGTTAAAAAATAACTCCCCCTAGTGAGTTAAATATGAACTATTTCAGTAAAACACATATATAAGATAGATTTCCTCGTTTCGATTCATTTGGACAAAATTTGGACCCAACTGGACCAATCCTCTTCTTCGTCTTTCGCCTGCTGCTCCCTTACGGGTTTGCCACAGCGAATCACGTGTTTCCATCCATAGGTTGGTTCTGCCGGCTAACTGCGCTAGTGCTTCAGAATTTATGGCCCAAAAAACTTTAAAAAAACTTTAAAATAAAGCTTTCACCTTTGTCGGAAGCATACAACTGTACTTTCTCAGAATCCCTCAATTTTGATTCGTTGATCTCAAAATGAAAAATCTAATTAGCACTTGTTTTTCATTTTGTAATATTAAGTTCTGTAAGGAACATCGCCGGACCCTCGCACCTTTGCTGTAATCGTAACGACATTTTTTGTGTGTTTGTTTGTGTTTGGTTTCTAGAGCGCATGACAGCGACCTGAAGGAGGCCAACAAGCAGAAGTGCCAGCAGCCCGCTCAGCAGCAGCAGGGCCCGTCGGCGTTCCACGGTTCAGGCCAGTCAGCCACTGTGGCCCAGTACGTCCACCGGCCCGGCATGCAGCAGGCGCCGCAGCCGGGCCTGGCCCACAACCACACCACCACCACCTCCGACCTCCCCTCTGCCGGCCTGCAGGCCCCGGCCGCCAGTCAGCACGCCAACACCCAGGCCATCGCTACCTCATTGGATCCAAAGTCCAACATTCCCAACAGGCCTTACCAAGTCAGCATGCACTACACGTGCGCTGCTCCCTGCTTTGACAGATAATGGTCCGACCTGTTTATCCAGAATGCAGCAGAACCCTCTGAAGAAGGTTTTTAATTTGAAGAGACTGGATGAGATCGGTGCAGCACTTTGAAAGGTTCGCTCTACGCAGCGTTCAATACTTGCCAAAGCTTTAGTTTTTCTGTGAGAGTCTGCGTTCGGAATCCGTTTGGTTTGTAGATGCAAAGTATGAATGTTGTAAAGTGGCTGGAGGTGGAGTTTGTACCGCTCCACCCGCTGGTGTTTCTGTATAATTTAGCTACAGACCAAACGCCTTGTACTCATTTGAGCCGAAATACCTCAGAAGTATTGAACATGCGGTGCCCGTAAGCCGATTTAAGGGCAGTTTGACTTTGTGGCTGAGATAAGAGAGCACAGTTAGTGTTGGTGTTCTGTTTTGTTTTCGTTTTGTTTGTTTTTCTGTGTCATTTTGTGAAACTAAAGAAGAACATAATCCTCTAAATGTCACAAATTAGGAGCAGAGAGAGATTGTTGCTCTTCTGTACACAGAGGGTTTCAGTCGGCGCTGTGCAGTTTTAAATAAATCACACGTCTGTGTTGAAGAGACATCTGTGTGTTCTGGTGTGAAACGGTGGTCAATAATTTCGATATATGGAATCCTGAGAGGCGTTTACTGACTGCAGGACCAAACTTCAACCCCGCCGGCGTTTCAACCCTCCCTGCAGCTCAAACTCAGAAGACTATCCAACAGTGACATCATGTGGTCTGAGTGTTATTCGTCTGGATGCAGGAGGTTTTATTAATTCTGTCTTTAGAATAATTCAAATTTGGACCATTTAGAAATAAGCTATACACTGGAGAGCAATAACATTATGACCGCCCACATAATATTGTGTAGGTCACACCTTTGCTACCAAAACAGCTCTGATCCACAGAGGCATGGACTTCACCAGACCTCTGAAGGTGTAGAGCGGCATCCAGCACCAAGATGTTAGCAGTAAATCCTTTAAGTTCTGGAAGTTGTGAGGATGGGCCTCCGTGGATCGGACCATTTTGTCCAATACAACCCACAGATGCTGGATTGGATTGAGATCTGGGAACTTTGGAGGCCAATTCAACACCTGAACTTCTTGTCGTGTTCCTCAAAACCACTCCTGATCCATCTTTAATGTGTGTCGGGGAGCATCATCCTGCCGGAAGAGAAAACTGGGACTTAAGTTTTCCCAGGAGAACATTTCCCAAAGTATCACACTGCCTCCCCCGGCGTGTCCTCTTCCCATAATGCATCCTGGTGCCATATTTTCCCCAGAAAAGAGATGAACACTCAGCCAGCTGTTCGCTTAATGTAGTGGAAAAAGTGATTCATTACATCACCTCCCTCCATTGGTCCCTGGTCCAGTTCTGATTCTGACTTTCCCAGTGGAAGAGATTTTAGCAGTGGACAGGAGACAAATTGGTGGATCTGATAAGTCCTCAGCTACGGAGCAGCCTGTGCGGTCACATGGGGGTTCCGAGACCTTTCTATCACGTCAAGAAGTGATGAGCCATAGTAGACATACACTGATCAGCCAAACCACCTGCCTGGTATTGTAGTATTGTTTAGAACCCCCTTTTACAGTCAACAGAACAACCTATTTTTAGACCATCCTATCAGACCCAGAATTTCTTCTGTTGGATCAAACACCACGGACCTTCCCACGACCTCTCAGATCCTTACACTTGTCCATTATTCAACTTCAGGACAAAACATTCAATTGCTGCCTAAAATTTCCCTTACCACCGACAGGTAACCATAGTAACCACATAATCAGTGTTTTTCACTTCATCTGTGAGTGGATATTTAGAAAAATTAAATAAGAAATGTATGTAGGTGTGGTGGAATCTGCTCGTCTGTCATGTAGTGAAGAACAACCTTAGGATGTTTTTGGTATAGACAGCATTTAATTTATTTTGAAATGCAACTTTTCACTTATGGCATCAATAGAGAAAAGTTATGTAACTTTTTTTTTTTTTTTTTCAATGAAATACAGCTGTGGTCCATTCTCCAGACATTAACATCTGTATTAGACGACAAGAAAACAAAACCATGGTCCGTACCTTTTTCTGATTCCCTACTTTACCTCCTCATCATCAACTTCAGCGAAAATGTCGGAGTGAAGACGGTTAAGTGGTTGGTGAACTTCGACAACTTCATAAAATCAACAGCAACTGCTGATTACTAGGGTCACTACAGGACTAGACTTGGACCATGTCTTGTTGGAAGACAAGTCTTGGGACATGTTTATATGTAGGACTTGACTTGGGACCTGCCTTGATGGAGGACTAGGCTCAGCACTTATTTTGTTGCAGGACTTAACTTAGAACTTGTTATGATGCACCACATGACTTAGAACTTGTCTGAATGCAGGACAATTCTTATGTCCTGCCTTGATTCATAATATTTATAATAAGGATATTTTATATAGCGCTTTACACAAAACTCAAAGACACTTTACAGGGTATAGTCCGGCTGGAGGAGCGGCGAACACATGACGCGAGCGTCCTCTCCACAGATGTACATGTGATGATATTCAATCATTCGTTACACAGAGAGACAGACAACCGTTCAAACTCACGTCAACAACTTTGGGCAATTTAGGGTCAGGGTCACCAATTCATCTGGATTAGATTGCATGTTTTTGGAGTGTAGGAGGAAGCGGGCGTTTTCATGAAAAGATTTGGGACTTGTCTTGATGCATGACTCAACTTGTGACTTGTCTTAATGCACAAGAGGACTTGGGACATGCCGTAGTGCAGGACTAGGTTTAAGAGATGCCACAATGAATGACTTGACTTGGAACTTTCTTTGATGCAGGGCTTGACTTGGGACTTGTCTGAATGCGAGACTAGTCTTTTGGCCTGTCTTGATGCAGGTTTAGACTTGGGACTTGTCTCAATGCAGGACTACACTTGGGTAGTATCTTGGTGCAGGATTTACAACTGGGACTTGGTTTGATGTCGGACTAGACTTGGGACTTGTCTGACTTGTAATGGGGTTTAATTTCATTCAGGACAAGAATGAGGACTCCTTTTCTAAATGGGACAAGGCTTGGGACTTATATGAATGCAGAACTTGACTTGGAACTTGTCCAGATGTGGGACTAGAGTTGTGACTTGTAACTGGTCTTGATGCAGGACTCGACAGGATTTGATTATGATAGAATTTATGGTCCATACAGATCAACAGATTTTTGAGACCTCCCAGCAGCAGCAGCAGAATCCTGGCCCTGTTTCCTGTCTGTCCCAACTGTCACACCTCTGGGACTTTTTCTATCTTTCCTTCTCCTGTGAAACCATCTAACATCGAGAGAGCAGTCGGTGGTCAGCAGGAACGTCAGCTACATGTGATGTGAAAAGGAGCAAAGCGACTACAGGATCGGGACGATGATGAAACGGTAAAACACGACCCCTCGAAGTGCAACGATACCGTAAAGACTAGCAGAGAGAAAACCGACCAATCAGCAGCCGCCACCAAGGAGGTTAAGCAGTTTGTTTAGGCTCTTATCTTTTTCCAAGGAGGCCATGTCTTCAAACTACAAGACGGATTGTCCTGAAACTTTGAGGAAGGGTTGACCATACGGCAATGAAGAAGATTTGGAGTTGATCCATCTTCAAATATCTTTACTCGGCGGGGGAGAGACACACAGCTGTCACTCCAGATTCTCTTTTTTCTTTTTAGAATACCTCATAAATACGCTCGTGATCTCTGTTGGGGACTCACGTGTTCATGTCCTTTTTTTTCCTTATCTTTTTAGAGTTTATTTGACAATTGAGACTATTCAATCGGAAATCGTCCCACTTTTTTCGAGTAAATGAAACCAAATAGGACAGAATTTCTTCAGTTTTGCCAAATCATTGCTTTCTAATCAAATAATTAAAAAATGTATTGTTGGGTAGCTTTTATGTTTTTTTTGTGGTCCTGGACATTCTCCTAATATGGGGTTTGAATTTTAATTGGGAATCCAACACATCACCTACATATTTGAATAAATTTGCTGAATCAATATTCTTCTGATCAATAAATATTATTTAACATTGTTATATCTTTCTAGTTTTTACAGGGAATTCAAAATGCACATGTTCAGCCCTTACAATCTGTTACAACTGAAACACTTAGTGGTATGACAAGTGATCCAAAAAAGCCAGAGACGTGGTCCATATTTGACTTTCCTGCCGCCCCGAATTGAATAGAACTGTGTTGCTTAATGCTTAGACACAAAATGTGACACATGATGTGAAGCACCGGCAGCTCATTTCCTTCAGTCCACCAA
The DNA here is from genome assembly GCA_037951165.1 of Lophius americanus. Classification (NCBI taxonomy): domain Eukaryota; kingdom Metazoa; phylum Chordata; class Actinopteri; order Lophiiformes; family Lophiidae; genus Lophius; species Lophius americanus. The sequence continues at coordinate 4,522,247 of JBBDHG010000039.1, read as the reverse complement.
CCAACTAACTCTGACGGTGAGCAGTTTCCCCAAATGCTGAGTTGTATTTCTTGATGGTTCAGTCCAAATATGCCAGATAAAATTGGCAAATTGTGATGTAACAAGCTGTCACCTTACTTCCTGGGTTACTTACTTCCCCGAGATCTTTGAAACAGCTCTGCAGCCTACATGTGGATGTTACTTTGGCGACTTGAACTTCTCCAGGCTTCTCTGTTATCTTGATGACTTACTGCTATTGGCATCTTCACATGAGGAATCTCGGATTTGACTGATGGTAGTATTCATTTGTCCGAGATCCAGAAGCCGGAAGCTCGCAGAGAAATAATGTCACTTTTTCTCAGGCAGTCTGTGAGGTTCATTGGCCACGTTGACCAGGCTAGAGAGAAGGTCATTTCCAACTTCCAGAAGGAAGACTTGTTGAAGACCTTACCAGCAGTCATGGTGTTGTATTATGAACATTTAATTCCTCCATGCTCTCGTCTTGCTAAGCCACTCTACGCTTTAACAGCTGATCAGAAGAGGAAAAAAGGATGGCATGGTTGCAGGAAAGACCTCAAGAGTGTACTCTTCAACTGTCTGATGTTAATAAACCTGGATTTTGACGGACCCTTCATCCTCTCCATTACTACTTCAACCCATGTGCTGGGTGTTGTCTAGTCACAGGTGCCTGCTGGTAAAGAAAAGGCGTGAAATATGGCTTTTGCTAGCCAGTCCCTCAGTCACATCCAGGCCAAACTCCCTGCACGCAAATTCCAATTTCTGGTTTTGAAGCGGGCCATGTGTGATAAATTCTGTCTTTGGCTCAAGCAGGATAACTTCACTGTTTAGATCGATAACAACCCTTTTACAAACACCCTGAGCAAACAAAATTTGGATGCATGTGAGCAGTACTCGCTCTCCATGTTCCGTTGACATAGGGTAGTTCCAGGCAGGATGAATGTTATGGCAGATGCTTCAAGCAGGAATCCGTTAGAAAAACATTTAGCTGAACCCCTTTTGTCGGAGCCATACTGTGAACTGTTGAAACAAGTCTGGTAGGACGCTACTGTGCAGGATGGATTACGTTGAACCTGCAAGGCCCAAACATTGGATAACACTTCTCCCTTAACTGTAGTGTGTCTCCATGTTGGAGAAAAAAGTCTCATCTTCTCGGTCCTTTGTTAGCGACTGGGATTCTGCGTCCAGGCAGTATGCCACATCTCTGGTTTATCATCCGTCAGCACTAACTCCTCCTGTCCTGGATGTCTCATCTGTGCTGTCTCAGGCAGACCTCTTGTCTCACCAGACACAGGATTATGTAGTGTCCATAGTTGCCTTGTATGTAGGATGGAACGGCATGCCTTCCAGACGTCGGAAAAGCTATGAGTGCCAGCAAACTGAGGATTTTGAAACATTGGCATGAGCTCACTGTTCTGGATGGTGGTCTCTACAGGTACACTCGGGATCCATTGACCAAGCGTTAACACTTCCGGTTCAGTGTTCCACAGTCACTGAAGTCCACTGTGATATCCGGCATACTTGACAACGCTGGTCATCAAGCTCCAACCACGCATGCTCTCACTGCCTCGTCAGCTCTTCTTCTGGCATTACATGGAAAATGAAAAATTAAACATGTGAAACATTCCCACAAATGTGTCCTCAGTAAGACTTGCCATGCTAATGGACTAAGAGAGCAGTAGCATGGAGTATAAAAATCAGACAGAACAACACTATACGAGAGGCCAAGGGTTTGCCGCTGTCAGTCAGTCAAGAGGCGCTGGCAGTGAAAGAGGGAGTCAGGGGAAAGTGGATGCCTTCTGACAAATGTGAAATTGTCATTTACACAGTGGTGTAACAGCTCCAGTTGTAATTATACAAAATGTGTTATACGCTCTACATGGTTTTACCTGCCTGTTAGGACCCCCAGCTTCCTCATTGCTTTGTTTGTAAGTCATGTCAAAGACCCTCCTTTGTTGGTTTCCATGTCGTTTTATCCAGTAACCACGCCCCTTACTCTTTCTTCATGGCAGAGGTTAGTACTTCCTTATTTTCCATTATGTTATTATGAATTGTTATTCTGTTGCTCACGCATGTGCGTAATCAACATGTTATTTTATTCTTATGTTAACGTGTATATTTTTAAGTCAGTCAGACATTGCTGTAATAGTTTGTTTTGTTCAGTGTCTGGCATATGGAACAGTATCATTCAACTGTTCTGAACTGAACTGATGATATGTTTTTTGTGGGGCTGAAGATGTTGTTGCCTGTAAGTGTCCTGGACTTTGCAGACGGGAAATTGTGAGATGACATAAGTGGAGTCAAGACTTCTTGCAATCTGATAAATATCTGGATAAAATGTCAATGTCTGACAGAGCTTCTGTCAGACCAGGACTCAAAACCGAGAGGCTCAGCGTTGGTGTCTTTGTCCTTCATACTTCTTTGATTGCACCTTTGTTTTTGGTGACTTACTGTATATTTGTTTAACATGATGTCAATGTTTTTTAAAGATAGTTCCTGACCACAGAAATCTGGAAAAATTGGTGGTTCTAATTAATAATGAAGAATTTTTCCGAAACATTTTCAGTGTGACTGAACTAGTGGTAGCTCATCTAAATAAAGAAAATCCACCCCCTCAAAGGCAATTAAGGTTTAGTGATGACTTTCTAATGAAACTGTCTTGCTACTTCTTGGAAGCCAATGAGACTTGTCTTGTTACGGAGGAGTGGAGTTGTGTACCTTGACTTGCGTGAGGCTAGATATAGTTTATCACTTCGTAATGATCACCACGTTGTCTCAATACAAACCTTCTGTAATTGTAGTTAACTGGATTGAGTATTACCTACTGAACTTGTTGTTCAGTTCATACATAATGATCTCCCATCTGTGTGCAATAGTGTGGAGCTGTATGCAGATGACACTGTCTTGTAAACACATGAGAAAGACTCTAAGGAAGTTACTGCTACGTTGTCTTTAATATTAGAAAATGTTGTATCGTAAGCTGTTTGGTGACTCAGTCCCTTATGTCTGAAGATAACAGTCACCATCTATTTAGAAAAAACCAAAGGAAAAAGGTTTCCCCAAACTGGTTGTGGTTTTGCATAGTACCGAATCACAACAGAAAGTTATCTCAAGTCAATTCCAAAAAGAGCAGGTCTAGACCAACTTTTCATTCTACAGAGACCCAACAATTTCCACATGAGCAAGCACTTGGCGACAAGGGCGAGAAAAAACTGCCTTTTAACGGGCAGAAACCTCGAGCAGATCCCGGCTCACTGTGGGCGGCCCTCTGCTTTGACCGGTTGGGTTTTGAGAGAAAGAGAGAGAGAGAGAGAGAGAGAGAGAGAGCAAGAGGGAGAAAGAAAGAGAGAGAGGGAGAGAGATAGTTGGAATCAATCAGGTCCATGCAGTTGGTCCAATCACGATACATGGGAACCTGCAGGAAAGAAAAGTACAGGGACAAAGGGAGAGAAGTCAAGTTATGAAAATGCATGAATGAGACATGGATGTGTGGATGAGCTCAGCACATCATGGGAAGTTAGCTAGCAGTGCTAAACTGAAACACTGACAAAAATAAGGCAACAGGCTGCACTAGATTTTTCAGTTTTGTGGCCAAATCAAACTTCAGTCAGCTAATGATTCTTTGTTCAGATCATTTATCTTTCATGTTCATAAAAACTTTAACTTTTGAGTTTTACTAACCAAAGACTTTACTTATACAGCATCCTGGTCAGACACTCAGAGTTCAGTACAAAACAAGCCAGCGTTTAAACTACTACTTATACTGCGGCGTCTCGCCAGTGGAGCAAACTGGGGTTCATTACCTGCTCAACACCGCTTCAAGACTGCAGGGGTCGGGGATCGAACCCCGGACATTCTGATGAAGGTACAAATGCTTTACCTGCAAAGCTAATAGATGGCCTAAACCAGCCTTAATTATGAGCTTGATTCTTAAACAAGGAAAGTTTCAAGCCTCCTTTTAAATGTAGCGAGGGCATCGGCTCGCCGCAAATCTAACAAAGATCAGCATTTCAAATGTTTTACTGTGGGAATTATGTAAGAATATTGCTGACGCTGGTTAAGTTTTTGATGTTTAAATATTGTAACAAATGCATGCTAATGAGCCTGTGCTAGCCAGTCACGACAATGGAATTAACCGAGTACCTATACGTGACAGCTGTAATAAACATACATATCTCTTAAGTGTTTGTTTAATTATAACAGTAACAATAATCATAATTAAACTTTGTAATGGTTATTTGTAAGAAACCTTTCAGAAACAGAAAGTTCTTTACAATAAAACAAACAATAAAAGGATACAGATAGAAATATGACTACAAACAACAAAAAATAAGTGTTTTCTAAGGAGAGATTTAAACGAACATACGGTATTTGCTTGAGGGAGATGATCCGGCAGGAAGATCAAGAGCTGGAGGACCGGGCCGTCACTTGTTGTGAGAACTATTAGTCAATGCCGGATGATCTCAAGCAGCAGTCAGGCATATATGTGGGCCTCCTTTGAAATCCTCACTAGGTAGGATGGAACCGGACAGGATGCACCTCCTCCCCAGACTTCCAGTATTGTAGGCTAGCGACTGAAGTTCATGCTGCAGTATAACTGATTGCCTGGACAAACCTTAAGTAGGGAAGCACACAGAGGCTTTAGAAATAAAAAAATGTTAGAGACTCAACATCCACATTTCTGCTGCTTAGATTCAGGCTGTCCTTTTATCAATTCAATGCTTTGATCTGAGCTTGGAGTTTATCTAGTGTAGATGAGCTGTGTGACTGGATGCTGGAACGGATACTCACATGTCACGGGGCAGTGAGGAGGTCACAGGTGGCTGTGGAGATAGAGAAGACGTCTCCGGAGCTGACACTGAGTGGACCGTGCAGCGGGAGGGACAAACAGTTGTGTTTGCGCCCGGGGTGGACCGCATCCGTTGCCAGGGTAACTGTCTACAGATGAAAGCCTGGAGGTCCTCGATGAGCCGCTCAACAGGACGCAGTTCACTTCTCAGCTCAGCGACCTCTGCTCAAAGAGCCGTCAGTGGGGCTGAAAAACAGAGAGGACCACAGCCAGCAAACAACGAAGAATGACAGAGAGCCGCATGGAAACGTCTACTGCAGTGAAGACATCAGAAGAGCAGGGAGGGGAATCTGTCGCTTGACGTGAAATGGTAGATTTCCAATTTGGAAGAGGAGAAACTTTGCGGACCGTTGCAGAGGAGTCAGCTCTGGTAAGTTCCCCGATTATTATTACTTCGCAGTTTACTCTCCTTTAGCCGATATTTGTCCCTGGGGCTTCGAACAATCATCAATTTTTCAACGAGAGGGCACTGAGTAAGTGCATACCTCTGCCAAATGACTTGCCCTACACTGTCTGAGAAGTCATCTTCTGGATAAGGCTCAACATCCAATCACCTATTTCATCTTCCCAAGGTCCCATCTTTATTAATTAGAATATGTTCAAAATTTTTTAGTCCTCCTGCTTGCATCACACTCAAGCAGCCTTATTGGTGGAGGCATCAAGAAAGCGTTAAGATTGAATGGGCCCTCAAATCCCTTGGTGGGAAGGTTGGACATCTGCCAGCAGTGAACCCATTAGACTTTGGTGTGGATCCATATAAAAGGTACGGATCCAGAAATTTTATTGAAGGTTTATTCAATATTGCTAGATATGTGGGTGGGCCCTTCTCCCACCATTCCTTTCGATTATGGCTTTGATCTGAAAATGGGACCACCGAGCTGCCATGACTGAGGTTTGCGCTCTACAGAGATCCCTAATGTTTGCCACAGAAAATTTGATGGTATATGTTTGTGTTTCAGTAGCATACATACGTTTGTTGCTGTGTATTTGTCCGACATATTTGTGTCTGTATTGCAAATGTATCTGGTCTGATAAACGGACCTGAACGCACCTCCTCACTGCTCTTCTGTTCAGAGTAAGTAATATCTTAGTAACACGCTTTTACTCTTCACAAGCTTGGACATGGAGGGGACCACCGACTCCCTTCTCTCTCCACTAACAGAGGAGGCCAGGGGTAGGGAGTAATGTGGACATCCAGGTGGGAGAACCAGAGCACCCGGAGTAAACTCCATGGTAACTTAGCTAGGGACAACAAGTTTGTCTATCTGACGGGCATTTCGACGACTTTTGATTAAACAGGAGATAGACAAACTTACCAAATGGCATCAACCTAACCTTTTACCTCTGAAGGGTTTTGACATAACCTTGCTCAAAGATGAGAACGACCGCCTGAGGGCACCCGGTTTTTTTGGTGATCTGGTCAGGATACGTCCAACAGATGATGCAAGACATTTTCCAATTAGCGGATCCTTCATGTTCAGTGCAATGAGTACCGTATCTGCATCTCCCCACTGCTTACACAGGTCCTTGACAATCTTCTTGTGACTCATGAACGTGTCTTGGGTGATATACATTTCTGAACCCTCAACAGCAGCCCACGTATTTTCAAACAGTCGCTCCATGATGTCATCTTTGTTCTTAGGTACCATCTCTAGTTTTCTGAATAGCCGCCAAGCTATCTTCTCGGTGAGGAGCCGAACAGATGCTTTGTTTCTTCTCTCATTTAAGTCCGGATGGAGTTGTGCCTCCTTTGATTTTACAGGCTCTTTGTAAGTCTCTGCAGTAGTAGTCAGCAAAGCTTGTGCCGCCCTTTTACTGTGGCTGCCGACCTGAGTGTTGTACCACCAGTTCAACATGGCTATGAAAGACCATACTTTGGAGGATATGACGGAATGAGTGTTATCACGTGCCACGAGAAGGGATTCTGGAACAATATATGGCATCCTCTCTCCCGTCAGGTTCGTGTAGAGGAGATCACTGAGTTCTTGCATGAATATCAGGACGTTATCGCCGTTTCTTATCAGGGGCAACATAGAAACCTCTTTTCCCTCCTGGTCTTTCTCTGAATGGGCCAGACATTCAAGTTTAGCCATGATTGGCTTCATCGACTGCTTTCTTTTACCTTTGCTTTTCAATTTGAATTTCTTCTTCAGCCTCGCAATGATCCGAAGAATAGACAGTTTTGCGAAGCAACTTGTGAAAAAGGCTTGTATCCTGTTCCGTACTGTTTTGAAAAACGTTTTAGGTTTCTTTTTTGGAGCTCTCTGATTCAAATTATTCTGGACAATTTCCTCTGCAATGTCTACTGAAGCATTTTCAATCTCCTGAGAGATTTCAGATCTGAGTGTCTCACTGGAAGATTCTGGCATGTCTTCCATAATGGATTCCATGACATTGCTCAACTCTGCATGGAGTTTTTTCTCGACAGACAGGGAAACTGATTTTACGGATAAATCGCTTAATGAGTCCTCCTCCTTGGACTCATCCTTTCCAATTGGTAATGGTTTCTCTTCTTTCAGATGTTTTTCTTTGCGCCTCCGTCGTCGGGGTATGCACAAAGCCTTGGCCATGAAGTCCTTTAACACTTTGATCGCATGAACCACCATAGAGTTGAGGGTGCGGGGCGGGGTAATGCGCTCACTAATTATAGATCCTATTGAGCTCACATTACTACAGAGGGCAGAGTTAACCATTTCTTCAACCTCTGTATTCACCAAGTCTGACAAAGGTTTTGAACTAACACTTTTGACTTGCTCTGGAAGATTCAGACACTGACCAAAATTCTGAAGGAGTAATTTACCCAGTCTGGTCTCAACACGCCTCTTAGACACAATTGCTGTCTTGTTCTGAAGAGCCATTATCACGACTTTGCACAGAGTTGTTATAATGTCCATGAGCAGGTCTGCCAAATAAATCTTTGTTGCAGAGTCTGGGGTTCCTTTTTTTAACAGTTCCCACTGTTCTGTTGTTAGTCGGTTGAAAAAGTATTCAATCTGCGGGCGAATAGCCTCAGCGTCTACCTTCAGAGTCTCCTCTGGTTTTTGTTTACTCTCCATGGCGAGTTGTGTTCCGTTCCGTTGTACAGATTCCGAGACTTCACTTTTGGTTCTACTAGTTGTAAGACTTGCAGAGGAGAGCTCCGATGCGCTGTGGGAAAGTGTCGAATTTATAAACAAATGAGTTTCAAAGACATTCTCGATCCTTTGATATTTGATCAATTGATCAAATGTCCTTTCATCTCCAATGAATCAAACTTTTTTCCATTCGCAAAACATCTTTCAAACAATTTCCATGGTGTTTGCTGTTAAAAAAAAAGCTTCTATATTGAAAGGTATTAACCCTACAAAGCCATTTTAACTACTAGGTGACAGATCAAAGGATGTTTCTGCCAAAACGCCCCTAAATTGGGTGTCAATGTTGACAGCTTTTGTAACCTTTGTTCTTCTACCTTCAAGACTATTGTTCTTCTCCTTTTATCTTGATTTTAGACCACCATCCAGACTTTTCAACATAGAAACGTCCTTCCACCTTCAAAATAGTCATCTCAAATAGAAATGTCGTGCTTGGTGGTGCTGTATGTTTCATACATTTCAAAATATTGAGCATCATTCAGTGAAGATTCAGATTCCGATTCTTATGCTTGTCCATTTTTTCTGCTTCCGAAGAATCAATTTAAGGAGAATACTGTTCAATTGTTTCTTGAATACATCCCACCCAATAACAGGCGCCATTTTAACAAGATAATCAATGTTTTTCTGACTTCATCTGTCAGTAGTTATAATATTGTGGGTGATAGTTGTAAAAAAAATTTGGATTTTCAGGACCATGGCCAGCTCAGGGTTCAATTGTAGCTGAGAGTAAAGTTAAAAACATACAAACAAATATGTATTAAAATGCAAGAAAACATTAGAATAAATGTAAGAAATGAAAGAAATTCAAAAAGAAAACAAAGTTTAAAGTTATTGCCTGTTAAGTTTTAGTGAAACAGTCCATGTTCATACAATGAAACAGTGCCGGTTCATACGGGTTCTTCAATTTTACCATCAGGCACACACTAAAATGTTCTATATTATTTTCTTTGACCTTTTTTGATTCTGATTATATTCAGAAACGAGGTGAGGAAGATAAATTAAATAAATATTTTTTGTAAAATTATTGTTATTCGGGCTACTTTTGTTTAAATAAAGACAAACAGGAAATGAAAAAATCATTCAACTTTTTTTAATTCAATACTTTATTGAAAACTGTAATCTCCAAACAGTTCACTATCACTGGCCAAATAAATCAATAACATGAGGTATTCAGTGAAAAAGGGAAAGAAAATAATCACAAATAGGCAAAAGAACAAACACGGTTTCAAAACATGTTTTCTTGATCCGACAATATACTAAAGATTTTGCATAAATTAACTGTTTTTGGTCAATTATTTACTACATATTTTTGAGTTTTCTTTTCTTCAGCAGAGCCATGCTGCAGATGTTTTATCACTCGTTGGTGGTCCTGCATCATCTCCTACGCCGTCGTGAGCCGGAGCAGCAGGATGAAGGCAGCTGATGCTAAACGACTCTTTAAGCTCATGAGGAAAGCTGGTTCTGTCCTGGAGGTGGACTGGGACCACTGAGGACACCCAGAGACCACAGCAGGAAGTCTTTTCCACCATAAACCACCATTGTGTCTTTATTTACTTGCCATTCTTATATGCTGCTCTGATGCAGTTATTTCCCTTTTGGATTTAACAAAGTCTTATCTTGTCGTATCTTATAACACTAATATTATGAGCAATATTACTTCTTCGACAACAATCGACATTATTAGCAATATCATTTTTTTTCCATTATCATGTGGAATATTACATTGAATACATATTTAATTCATTGCTCTGTGCCACATTACATTTCAGT